>RXPK01000117.1:0-736750 GCA_004143645.1 Protaetia brevitarsis
TTTTTGGTGAAATAACTATGAAATAACAAATGAATGACCGAATCTATTTTTTTTTTTTTGATAGTTCATTGTTGGTTTTTAGGTCTTTAGAATAAAATAGAGGTATATAACAACGTTTTGCTTTATTTTAAATTTAAAGTTTCTTCAAATTATAAGGTATAGATAAAAATATAAATTGTAAAAGGTGAAATATTACATAAGATTATTTATATGCATCAATTTTTTGTTTGATAAATGACTAAGTCATTATTGTTTTGTTTTAAAATAATTTTTTAATATACCTGTTTATCTTGTTTTATATAAATATTGCGTTATAACATATCATGCTGGTTTGATAATTAGTTAAATATGAAAACGTTTTTAAATTTTGTAATTAAACCGATTTCCAAAAATATTCAGCCATAAAATTAAGTTACACATGGTTTTCTGAAATATTGTATGTCTGTTTTATCATAAACTGCGCTTTAACATTTATTAATTTGAATTATTATATTATATATTTAATAATAATTTAAGAAATATTATACAATATATCATAAACCAAAATGTAATATAATCGAAAGCATATCTATTAGTTTAAGCTAAAAACATTAATTTAAAATAAAGACTGCAAGACAAAATATCCGATCACTTCGTGTTGCATCAGTTTATTAATTCAGGGCAACTGTTTTGGGGAATTAATAATAAATAGGTACGGGATGCGGTGATGGGATATTTTACGTGTCTACTGCTATGGTCCTTGTTATATTGGGTTGTTCTCTTTCCAAGATGGGAATTCTACCTCTTGTTCATTTATTTAATATTTAGTAATTGAATTTAAAGTTTCTTATGTACCCTTTTGTATTTTTTTTTCTTACTTTTCTCACTTAATCAAATCTTAATTTTTTTTTAATTAGAGCATTTTTTCTGTAGTCGTATTGGCTATTTTTTCAAATGTATGTAGGTACCGATGTATTACGATTCTGCCAATTTAAGAATAAAAAACAACTAGAATAACAAAAAAAGAGAGTTTCTTATGTTCGTATTTTTGTTATGTAACTTAGTTCGTTTTTTATAAGTAAAAGCGACTTTAATAATGTGTACTTATGAAAATATATACCCCTCTGTAAAAAGAAATGTACTCTGATTAATAACAAAAATGTTAATATTAAAAAATAAAATGCAACATTCTACAACATATACTTTTATTTATTCCTATCAATCATGTTGTCATATCTTATATATACATATTATTTCAACAACAATAATAAAAATGTCATAAATATGAATTATTGTTACATATAATATTCTTTTTTTTACGCACGCAGATCATTATAATAATTATATTTATCCGAATCCTCCATAAGATCGTGTGCAAATAATATTAATTATAATATATATCTGTATATATAGTCTGCTCAATAAACATCATAATCTATCTCCGTTTTTCGAAATAAAATTTAAATATTTACGTACAAAAAAAACAATATTCGGGTGTATATTATTTCGTTTCACACGGTGATAGTCATAAAAAAGAATATATATAAGTATATTATATTACCTAATCATAATATACATGTGGTATCATAATAATATTTGTATATAACATCGTTTATATATTTCTATATTATTTATTTTACAATGATAAAACCCTGATTATCGTTCGTCCCATTTTTATCTTCCAGGGACCATAGAACAAGTCGAAAAACGGAGTGTCTCAGCGATATGTAAATGTAATAATACTATTTATTTCTTTCGATATTTTTCTTTAACATTTAAATGGATTATGTCGCCATGTAAAATAGGCCAAGTTTATCTGTGTGTACGACTATAATGGTCTCCGTATAAGGTACAAATAAAGCCGTTGTATCAATTAATAACATATCTTAAAACACTACGGGTATTGTTTGGAGGTCGACGGCATCTCGTCCTGGAAACTATTAGAGCTTTCTTCGGATATTGCAAGAGGAACCTGGATTTAGACGAGAAAAATATTTTCACGGTTGGAAACACTGGTTGTCAAACTCGAACCTGTTTATCTTCTTCTAACGTAGGTAATAGATCATCAGTAGAATGGGGGCTAGGGGTTGGTGGTATCCTACTCGTAGAATTCGTCAGGGAGGTCATCCTGGCTAGTCGTTTCTGCATCTCCCCTCTTCCTTTTGTTCCCTCTCTCTCTCGTAGCGCGCATACTGTAACTCCTGATGGATTTGCCGCTGTGCACAGACGCTATACTGGGCCTCCTTGAGCCTTCAAAACGAACGTTTAAGAAGTGGAAATCCTCAAAAAATATAATCGTTTAGTGTGTACTGTGGTGACGGTCAAGGCATGCTGTTTGTGAAATTTTAATATGTGTATTTAATGTTCTGGTATGTGCTGCAAGATATTTAAAATCATAAATGGTATATAGCTATTAAACAATATTCGAATTTCCCGCTGTTATTTTTCAGTACGGTTAACTTAAGGTTTGTTCGCTGGTGTTACACCAATTACACTGGGGCATATTGTCTCTTTCTCAGATGCATAAGAGTCTCTTTTATTCCTGTTTAAGTAGGATCAGTTGTGGAAAGTGTAGCACCAGCGAACAAACTTCTAAAGACATTTAAGCGGGTAATTTGAATTTTACATGGTGAGTTTGGTAGTTTAAGTGGTCGTTCCAAAGAAAAATTGCGTGGGTTTATATGGCGTAATGTACAAAAATAAATCACATCGTAACATTCAGAAGCTGAACATTTAAAATAATATTATTAAAAAGCACATACTTTACGAATTTACTTTAGATACAGACAGGGTCAAAAATCTTGAGTTAAATTGCTTATCATAATGACGTTGCAGACATTTCGACAGTGTCTATATCAATATTTTACAACGTCAAATAATGTTCGTAAAACACTAACATACATGCTTTATACTTCAGTGCATTTCCAACATTTACACTTAACAGTAATTATTATTATTACGACAATACAAGTGTATAAGCGTTTGCGCGCATCTCGCACGATAACAAAAAAAGCACATTTAATCAATTGCACCAGGCTTTTTTTGTCCAGGACCTATGTTTGCACGTAAATATGAAAAGCATGACACTAAAGTCTAAAGTTTACTATTTAAAAGCACTATAAATGTCTTTGCGATCATTTCGAGAATCAAAAAATAGAAATCTAACATATCAACAGACCGCCGCCATCTTGCGTACTCCATGCCAATCTTAATTTAGTTCCTGTTTACGAAAGAGCGCCAATTTTAATTTTCCTTCCTTGAGTTAGATATGTTGAAATGATTTTTTTTCTTTATTAAAATACGATTTATTTCTTGGATTAAAAGCTGGTTTTATACAAGTTGAAGGAGATGATGAGAATATATATGAAGATGTTGTACCAACTTGATATGATGTTTTTTTTTAAGGTATTCATGCATGATGTGCGATGATATACTTTTAGACTAAATGGCTTAACATCGATAAAAAAGAGTTCAAGATACAGTGAGCAACACCACAACAATTACAATTAAATACAAATGTACATTGTCTGACAGATGTTATGTCATCCTCTACAGCGCAATGATTATCAACACTTTTCAGGAAATATCCATGATAATTATGTGTAATTATTAACTTGGAAGTATTTTAATTGACTCGCATTATTTATTGGTAGATCAATTTAAATGTTGATTGTTTTTACTACTTTTGCGACGTTTCGTTGACCGATTATCAACATTTTCAATCACACTACGGGCAGATAAAATTATGATTACAATTTAATAAAAATTTTAAAAAAAGTATGGTGAATTTCAAGATGTAGGAATATCACTTTAAACGCTTGTAATGGTTTTGTTTTTTTTTGTAAATTTTGTAATTTTATATACGCAGAATGCAGAGGAAACTGCGGATTTATTACTAAATGGTTTTTTTTTTTTCAGCAGACACAGTTACAGATGACGGGCAGGAGCATAAATGTACTAGGGAATTAGTGAGTAGAGAATTTAAGGATACATATGATTTAGGTTTTTCTGATTCTGAAATAGAGGTTGCTTTTAGGTCGATGAATCTACGTAAAGCGCCGGGTATACATACATACGTTATTTATATTACTGCTGATATTGCGTTAAGTGCTTGTGAGGCAGTACCGCAATTTTTCGCGAAATTTTTTAATACTTGTTTAGTGCGGCATTTTTTCTGCATTCTGCTTGGCTGGAAACCTCAATTAGTTAAGGTTATTCCTAAAACAGGGCGAAATTGATATTACCGCTTATCGGAAAGGCATTAGATAGCTTAATTATAAGTAAAATAAAATTTTTATGCCATCATTCGGCGTTATTCTAGATGATAAATTAAATTTTAAAGAGAATATTCAGTATGTTACCACGAAAGGTAGGGAAATTAGTATTTAGTCCCGTCTGCAGCGGGTACTATTTAGAGAGGGGATATGGCCGGTCGCGTGTAAAATTAAAGAAACAAGAAAATTAATCAAGGCGCAAAGATTGTTAACAGTTAGAACCTCAGATCATAGTATTCATCTATTTCGGCAGACGCGCGTGCGTTATTTTGAGTATATTACAGTAGATTTAAGTTTTAATTTAAATAATTTAAGCTATAAATATGGTTTAAGGGTTTAATTACGGCAACGGGAATTAGATCAGAACCGCGCTATTTAAAAAGGCGAGTAGATATAGGGGGCCGTATTCCTTCGGCTGAATTAAAACGTATCATAACAAATTTATACATACTTTTGGAGAGGGTTTAGAAGTTTTTACGGATGGGCCGAAGGGTGAGGGTGGTACATGGGCGGCTTTTGTTGTTTATAATAGGGGTATCGAAATATATAATCGAAAGTTTAAATTAGGGGGCCATCCCCCTTTATGTTAAAAGTAATATTCTTATATCTTGAAATGCTTGTTTCTTTTCAATATTAAATAATTTCGACTCTTCTACCTGATTTGTTTAATTGCTAAGTGTTTTATATGCCTGTGTATGATTTGCTGCCAGAATGCACCTTTTACCTGCAGAAGCAGGTACAAATAAGAGGTACGATTTCGTGTCGAAATAGTGAGTTGTTTTGATAATCATGGCGACATAATATCTTCTGGGAAATGTACATTCCAATTCAATTTGTTATCTTAACCAGGCAGAATTGTCGATAATTTTCGGAAATTAAATCGTGTGTGGTATTTGTACAGGTATATTAGTTTTTGGGTTGGTATTGCCAGTGAAGTGTCAATTTGAATAGATGCGTTCAGTCTATCAAGCAGTTGTGTTATAAATCAGTTCAGCTGGGTGCTTTTTTTACGATTGCTGCGTAGTAATTAAAAAGAAATATGTTGGAAGATGTTTGAAATCGCTAAATAAGATTGAAAATCATCGACAATTTAGAGTGTCATCTACAGCGGTTCGCGTAAAATTTTGAGGTTATGTGTATCATTTTGTGAATTTGGAAAAAGATGCGCACGGGTCCTGAAAATAAACTGCAAAAAACAGAAAAAAGGACACGAGAACGACATCGGATGCGCATCCGCCACATCTGCATTCGACTCTCTGGGGATGATTCAGTCATTAACTGTCAGGACCTGTGCCCTGTGCCATCATGCTTGGTTGTGGCTCGGGCGTGGGCGGAACTGCGACTAGCGGTTTGAGGGCGACGGAGGTCGGGGCGGACTCATGACAGTAGGAGAGTAGCAAGATGGCGGCGGCACGGGCCGCACCTGCACGTGACGCGGAAACTGGCACGCCGCGACCGGAACTACTAATTCCTTGGGCGCTACTGGCCCTGCGCGACTGAATCGACTCGAAAGTGCGCTGGCTCGAGAGGCTGGACGTCATTTGACGATCCATCATCGGTAACAGGCCTGTAACATTCGACATTTATCGACAGCCCGCAGCACAAACACCACATATAAACACCGATTAAGAGATGAAAGAAAAGAAATAGATTGGAAAGAGAGAGAAAGTGTTAGAACCAAACATCGTAAACATTGAACATGTGTGTTGTAGTCAGCACTAAACCACCCGCCATTTAACTACAACGGTTGTCAGAAGTAGTTGAAAGCAGTGATGTAAACCACGATGGATTTGTTTAGTGTTCTGCTGTCATTTTTGTCATCTGACATTTCTGTCATCTGTCATTTCTGTCATCTGACATTTCTGTCATCTGGTATTTCTGTCATCTATAATTTTTGTCATCTGTCATTTCTGTCATCTGTCTTTTCGGTCGTCTGTCATTTCATATTTTATAAAATAGTCTAAGCACAGTATATATGTTAGTAGTTTCACATCGCCGGTAACATGGGTTTCAAACATGGCGCCCAAGGAAATTCGCGGTGTCGCATAGGTGGGTGAAATTGTAACTAAAATTATTTGAATTTGTTTACAAGCAAAAATCTAACCTACAAAGCCGTTCCATTCTGTCATTTTGTTATAGGAGTGACACTGATGTTGTGCGATTTTCTGTCAATTGTCAGTCTGTCTGAGTATATAGGTTATACCCACTTTGCAATTATTAGTTGCAAATATAGCCGTCAAACGCCATCGCGAATTTCCTTAAATTGATAGACAAAACATCCAAGGCGCCGATACTTAGTGAAATTACTGGATAAGGTTTATACCTCTGGTCTAAGCTTTCTAACATATACAGGGTGTGTAGATATTTGCGAAAGACCTGCGCATTAATCTCTTAGTCGTTTAATTGCAAAACCATCTATCTTATATCCTGCGTCTACTCTCTCTAAGTCTATCAAGTTTTAATATTCACTTAGTTAATATGCATTTTTATCCAAATCTAAAGAAGCAGGAGGGTGAAACAACGTAGTATTCTAAGGACAAGTTTTCCGTAAATAATATCCTTTCGCATCATAAGCTCTTTTTTAACATTTTTTGTTAACATATTTTCATTAGAAATACAAATATGGCAACATAGTACAGTGAATGCAGTACTTATTCAAGATAGCATTGCAAACAGTCGAATTAATTCTCATTGTCAAATTTAATTGTGCCATCCCTGCTATTTATAATGTGCGTGTTTTTCCGTCGACCGAAATAGTAATTAATTCATTCTTTACCAATTTTATACTAAATAAACAGTCTTGCACGTTATTTGGGCGTTTTAGTTTCTTTCATTCGTTTATTTAACATCGATTTTCCATTTATCGGGCTTGTTGATGCTCAGATAACATGGTGACGTGAAATGACGTTTAAAAGACGTCCAATTACACATAATATTGACGTCCATAAAACGTCATTTCACGTCATCATGTTACCTGGGTATGTACTATATAGTATACGGTGCATGTAATGGAAATAGGAACGACGCAATGTGAGAATATCGTGCTAGTTACCCAAACTGGAGCCATCCCCCAGCAAATGTCTTTCGAAGGTTGAACCAACGTCTTCGGAATACGTATTCGTTTATATCAAATCATCGAAATGCTGTAAGATCAAGACAAAGATGCCTTTAGACTTAGTAAACGGAGATCCCTCTATTGCAACAATAGACAGGTAACTGTGGCAATGAATATCCTAACCCAGTAAACCAAATTCAAATTTCCCGCAATTATATTCAGTAATTTCAACTTAAAGGTATTCAAATAACTATTAATCTAATACAAAATCGTAGGTAATTTCAATGCTTTAAATGTTGAAGTTACTAAAAATAATTGCGGGAAATTTGAATTTGGTTCACTGGGAAGCCACAAAACCATTAATTCAGTTTTAAAGGAAAATATTCTGTAGTATCCTATTTACAGAAACAATTTGATCTTGGAGATGTAGCAACTTTTTTGGTACCTATAGTTTATAATTCTTACATCAATTTTTACACACCCTGTATTATATATGCATATTACAATAAAGTTTGACGCAATACTAACATTTAGAAGATCTGCAAATATGTCATCGTCACTCACATACTTTCACAACAATTATGAAGATACCTCATGAAGTAACCGTTGTACTTAAACAATTGTGAGTATTAACAAATACATATAAAGTATATTAGGTTGGATTATTACTGAAACACCTGAGTAGTACATAAATACATATAACTATATTAGTAAAGAATAGATTGTGTAAATTGGGAATGGTAGATATACATGATACTTTTTAAAAACTACCAATGGAGTGTCAAAGAGTGTGTATACGAAATGTTTTTCATCAAATTTAAGCCCTCGAAATACAGTTTGGTTTTACTATTACTATTTAATTTATAAAAGACAAGCTTCCAATACATCGTGTAGTAGTGCAGCCGATAAAGAAGGTTTCTTTAATATATCGCAATAGTTTCAGAATAAATGATATCAAATAGAATATAAATATATGATATTTATCATCCGTGCAAAATAATTTTGCATAGAAGATAAAAGGACTCTTTTCAACTTCATAATATTTTATTATGAAAGCAGCTACTTCAATACTGATTGGTAGAGGGCGCGTCGCAAACTCAACGTTTTAAAATGGCGCTCATTATTATTTTTAAAGAAAGCGAGAGATGCTATTTCAATAAATAAAATTAATTCATGAATTCCTTTTTAAATAAATTATAAATACCATTTTCCTTTTTGAGTTTATTTCATTCCATGGCCTTTTTTCCTCGCGAACTGGAAACCATTGTATTATAATTGAAAAAAGAACGAGTCCTATATTCTCCCCACCCTTGCGCCGAAACAACTGTCAGCTGTCATTACCAGGTGACATGTTCGTAAAAACAATAATTAAGTTTTATATCTAGTAGGGCAAAGAAAATTAATCGACTTGGTTTGGTTAGATATTTTGTCTCGTTTAAGAGGTTATTTTTAATTAAACGTAGTCTGTCATGTTAGTTTCGTTTAATTCCTAAAGGATTATTTTTCTTTTTATCTCGTTAACTTTTCGTACGAGCGTCGAAAGGAACTGCACGAATTGTTGTGTATCAAACAAGAGGGTTTTATTTATTCAGTGTCAGAATCGATAGTTAAACCGGCACGTCTTTAGTGGAGTGAAAGTAGACATGAATATTTGAATGTTTCGCGTGCTTTGCAGCTGTGTTCGAAGTTGAAATTTCTAATAACCAAAACTTTCCTGGCTGTTACATGATATAAAATTTCTTTTCATATAAAGTTTCTAAAACTGGGGAAATTATAAAAAAAAAAATATGTGTAGGTGGAACATTTTTTTTTCAACTTATCTACCCTAGAAACTACCTATTGAATTTTTACGTAAAACATGCCAATTAGACGTTATACGGAATTGATTCTATTGCATAAGTTCCTAGTGAGGATATTTAGAACAAATCGATAAGAGTGCTAGGGATACTTCGGCCTCATTTTCACATATGCATGCAGCCCAGGTGTAGTTTAATTGAATACCTATCTATGCTTAATAGATTCGGGATTATATTCATTTCCAATTTTTATTCGATATGCTCTCTTTTACTTAAATGCATGTAGATAATGTTAAAAAGAATATTAAAAATGGTGGAAATAATTGTAGGAATGGATCATATAAAATTATATCAGGTTGATAAGCGTTCAAATCCTTTCAAGGTACTGGTTTTAGTACTACTTTCTGCAAAAAATACTCTAATACTTGAGCAATTGCTTTTATTTATTGTAAATTATGCAAGCCTTTTACGGAAGTACTCAAGTTACTTTTTACAAGACTTCTCTATAAATTAAATTATACTCATAAACATTTCTTTGTTTCACCTCTTGCAAAGCAGTTCCTCGTATAACGTAAACATGTGATTTGAGAAATCTCAAAGATAAAAATCTAACCTAAAAAATCATATCCATCGATTTGGAAAAGTAGCGTTCAAAAATAACTCGTGCAACATAGCGGTGAAGCGCACCAAATTAACATTTTTAAGCTAACTCCCCATTGTGTTGAGGTGTGGCAATATTTTTTTTAACTCCATAGATGCAAATACATTTTCCCATTCAAGTTTCTTTCTATAAGTCCTATAAGCCTGTTTTCTACAATTCTGCAATTCGCAATCAAACATTGAATTTTTAAGAATGTTGAGTATGGATTTCGTGAATCCAGTGATGATTCCCACTAGAATTATGGCGATTAACTGTTCTCGTCAAAAAATACTACCTTAGTTGCAAGATGTTCGTCTACGTTACAAATTACCATATTCCTTCATAAAGCTGCAAAGTTCCCCTCTAGTCGTTGCGATAAATCGATAAATATCTATACAACTCATAAAGAGTCCTGCCACCACAGTAAGGCAGCCAGGAAATAACAATAGATTCGCAGCAGCTAAACTTAGTCAGAGACGGTCGTTCGGTTCAAAACGGATATTTCACCCCAGCGACAAAGGTTTAAAAGACTGGATGGGCGTCACTTTTTCACTAGTCACGAATAGCTTAAGAATGCTTTTTATCGAGAGAATCAAGGGCAAGACCACGAATCTCTTGGCAGGAGAAAAAGAATTCTAAAAGGATGAGGGTAGTAGAAACGCAATATAAACAATAACAAAATTACCAACAATTGAGAAATTGAATAGAAAACTATCACTACGCAAAGCAAGGGTTAAATCCCTCCACGATCTTCGTGAATTTTTTGCAATTTTTGGTCGTAGGATGCCTCTCGCAAATTCTACCAGAAACGACTGCTTTTGAGACAAAATTAAGCATGTAGTCCGCCAAAAGCAGGTTGATATTTCTACGGATGTAATACCTAGTCATCTATAAGGACTCTAACTTAAAAGAACAAAATACGTAAGGTAATGGAGGAAAACTGGCGCCAAAGGCAAAGTACCTACTTAACTGCGTAGTTAGAGAGCTATCCTAGAAGGAAGGGTATAAAAGTCGGTGCATACTCAAAGCTGTAAGATCAAACATACACATACTGTTGCTCTTCAGAAGTCTCTTCAAAGACAGCTCCAGTCTGTTAACACATTTGCCGTAACATGAACCATATCGAGAAAACAAAATGCATATGAAGAGAACTGGATTGACGCAACAACAACCGGTTGTTGCAACGTCCGAATAACTTATCCCCATAGCTTTTACTCTAATGTAAAAAAAGTAAACAATAGTTTATCTTTCCACTTTTTTTTTAATGGTGTAATGTTGACAGGTAACCAATGTATGTTGTAATCTGTGAAAACATATAAGTGCAGCATTCAAATAAGAAGGAAACCTAGAAACCGTCTCTGACTAAATTTAGTTGTATTTCAGATGAAATTAGGTGTAATTACACTTGATACCAAAATTTCCGTTTTAAAGATTTTTGCTCGATTCCATACTTTGTTCCAACCCTGTTTTTGGATGCCGTTTATGATTATCTCCATGGCTTTTACTCTAATGTAATAAAATAAACAATACTTCATCTTTCCATTTTTTTTTGCAGATAATGGTGCTAAAACTAGTGTCAACCGGTAAACAAAGTTTGTTGTAATTTGTAAAAATATCCAAGTGCTTCATTTAAATAGGAAGGAAACTTAGAAACCGTCTCTGACTAAGTTCATTTGCATTTCAGGTGAAATTAGGTGTAATTACATTTGACAACAAAATTTACGTTCCAAAGATTTTTACTTGATTTCATATTTTGTTCCAACTCTGTTTTGGGATGTCGTTTATGATTATCTTCATGGCTTTTACTCTAATGTAATAAAATAAACAATACTTCATCTTTCCATTTTTTTTGCAGATAATGGTGCTAAAACTAATGTCAACTGGAAAACAAAGTTTGTTGTAATTTGTAAAAATATCCAAGTGCTCCTTTTTAAATGAGAAGGAAACTTAGAAACCGTCTCCGACCAAGTTTAGTTGCATTTCAGGTGGAATTAGGTGTAACTGCACTTAACAACAAAATTTACGTTTCAAAGATTTTTACTTGATTCCATATTTGTTTTGGGATGCCGTTTATGATTATCTCCATGACTGTTACTCTAATATAATAAAGTAAACAATACTTCATTTTTCCATTTTTTTTTTGCAGATAATGGTGCTAAAACTAATGTCAACCGGAAAACAAAGTTTGTTGTAATTTGTAAAAATATCCAAGTGCTCCTTTTAAATGAGAAGGAAACTTAGAAACCGTCTCCGACTAAGTTTAGTTGCATTTCAGGTGGAATTAGGTGTAACTGCACTTAACAACAAAATTTACGTTTCAAAGATTTTTACTTGATTCCATACTTTGTTCCAACTCTGTTTTGGGATGCCGTTTATGATTATCTCCATGGATTTTACTCTAATGTAGTAAAGTAACCAATAGTTCATCTTTCCATTTTTTTGCAGATAGTGATGATAAAACTAGTGTTGACGGGTAAACAAAGTTTGTTGTAATCTGTAAAAATATCCAAGTGCCTCATTTAAATAGGAAGGAAACTTAGAAACCGTCTCTGACTAAGTTTATTTGCATTTCAGGTGAAATTAGGTGCAATTACATTTGATAACGAAATTTACGTTTTAAAGGTTTTTGTTTGATTCCATACTTTGTTCCCACCCTGTTTTGGGATGCCCTTATTGATTATAGTACAATTAAATTCATACCAAAATTCCAATCCCAAATTTCCTGATCAATTTTGTTGATTTCGTATACCAAACTCTTTCGACTCCGATCAATGATGTTACTCTAAGTATATCTTTTGTTTCTAGTGTTTCTTAGACGAAAGTAGAGACAGAGGTACACAGAAACTAGTACTGGTAGCACATTTATCAGCGAACCAAACCTGTCAGCGACTTTCTGAAATCACCTGCATCGCTTGAGAACAATATAGGCGGGGGCAGGTTCGCGTTCCCATAGCGGTGTCTTCCCGTGTACAGATTCTGGTTGAAGAGCTTCAGGACGAAGCATATTAGCCCCGAGAGGAGGGCTATACCAGACAGAACGCCGGCGAATGTAGAGAAATTGGTCGTCATGACCACCAAATCTGAAAAAAAAAGAAACATCACGATATTCTTTATTGTAAGGTGAAGTTTACGGCAGATCGAAATATCTCACCTTCAGCGCAGAATTCCCTTTTCGAAGGGTTTCTGTATAGAAACGGAGTGGTATCCAGTTTTGCACTGGCAAATGGCGTTGTGGTGTATCTGGACGCAGGAAGCGTATTGGTCGGCGAATGTGCAAGTCTCCTTGTAGTAACACTGCTCGCCCAATTTCTTTGCTGTAAGGTAGCGAAGTCGTGACAGGGAGATTTGCAAAAGGAAAGTTGTTATTAAAAGTTCTCTCTTACGTTTCCCGCAGCCGGTGTTGGGGTTGAGCCTGACTGGATACTTCTTTTCGCATTCGCAAGTGCCCGTAGTCGGATTACAGTACACATGTGACAGCTTAGGACTACAAGTGTTCTCGCAAGCGGCTCCCAGGTACATTCCTTTACCTTCTTGTTGGAAAACAAAAATGAGAAAATAGAGATCAGAAATTGAATTTAGTTGAGCTTGGATTAAAAGTAAGTGCTGATTTTTATACACATTAAAGAAATGGACACTTTTGATCTTGCGTCGCCAGAAAAGTGACCGCTGACGTTACTTCATTATTTTCCTTAAATTTGCCTCGAAATACCAAATATACAGACGAAAGAAGTTCAAACAATGAAGAGATGAGACAAGAAGGATCACTTGCTGTCGGCACTTTTTGATGCTTGTCGCCAAAATAGCACTATTATTTCACTATTTCAGCACTAGATGTCTTAGCATTCTTCTTTAATTTACATTAATCTTAAAGAAAAATGTGCACATTTTGTGTGGAATTTGGACGGTAATAAACATATTATTAACTGCTATTATTAAATAATAAAACAGTAGGAAACAACCCAAATAGCAATAAATTGAATTAAAAACGTGTTAGAATTGTTCAAGCAATAATGTTTAATTATTCATAGTTATACTCACTCACAATGACTGCAGTGGCGCGCTCTCTGTAAATTGGCAGTGCAATTGAGTTGGCAAGTGTTCTTTCTGGACTTATCTCTTCGCTAGTTCAAACTTCTAAGTGCAATTTTACTTCAAATAACAACTTTCCAAGCAGGGGTGGCTTTGAAGTTGTATCGCCAGAAAAATGACCACTGGCGCTTGTGGCATTATTTTAGCACCAGATGCCTCAGCTTTTTTTTCCTTTAATTTACACCAATCATGAAGAGGGAAACGCATGTAAGTTTCTCACGGAAACAATTGGAACAACAGCAGATGATGAGAGTCATTTTTTTGGATGTAAGTGAAGCTTTCAGAGGAAGTAGTCACTAGTGTTGAGAAACGAAGCTTTCATTGTCACTCACGACAGATCGTCCGCTTCATAATACGACTTCATTCATTGCATGAATGAAGTAGATCTTTCACATTGTAGCAATGTGTTTGTATTCAAACAATTTATTATTTTTTTTATTAATAAATTAATATCAATAAGTTATTTATCTAAAAATTAAGATGTAACCTTTGTTAAAAGGAATGCAGTGATCGAAGCTGCTTGCTGCTTGATGGGCATTCGTATTAGTTATTCTCTAGCTTTGTAATACTCACTCATAACTACACGGGCGAATAAAATTACGCTCATCCCAACACCAGTAGTTAGTCGTCAAACTTAATCCCATAACTCATTTATGGACTAATCGCGTTCAAGAATAGAAATATTTTATTTTAATTCTATGTGTGTCTATACCCTAATAGCCAAATTTAAATTTCCCGCCACTATTTTTAGTAACTTCAACGTAAAGGCATTAAAATGACTATCAATGTAGTACAAAATAGTAGGTAATTTTATGTTTTAACGTTGAAGTTACTAAGAATAATTGCGGGAAATTTAAATTTGGCTATATGGGTAACGCCTCATCTAAACTTAGTAAGAAGACACAAAATTATATCATATTTGGAACGAGAATATTCTTCCAGAGAAACTGTTGCAGTACTTAATGTATCAAATCAACATTAGGGCGTTTGAATTGGATGTTGAACACAATAAATAGCAATAAAGTAACTTTGCTCTTTTATTGTTCTATTTAACATAATATAATTATCTAATTTTTAAATATTTTCTTGTTTCTTTTTTATTTGTTAGGATAATTGTCTCATACAGATTAGTCCAACAGTGGTTTGGAAACTATAAAATCAATGTTCTGTCGATTTTCACACTGTTTTCACTGTTTTCGATTTTTGACATCTCTATTAGATATATATACATATATTGTTACGCTACACAGTAGCATACAGCCCGGATTAAAAAAAATAAATTTTAAAAGAAATACATTAATTAAATTAGAAAAAATTAAATTTTATATATACCAGTGTCCTCTATCTTTGATAATTTTGATTTAGAAGTGTTCTGTCTCACCAGCCAGATGGCATGCATGGCGAGAAATTTCCGATCGAGGGGCGGTGACATAAAAAAAATATTGAATAGCTCGTTACTTTCTTATATCTTTCAGTAAGAGTAGAGATACTGAGCAAGGACGTTGTCATTTGTCCTCTCCTTCAAATTCACTGTCAAAGACCAGTTTAAATGATCATCCTAGGCATGATAATGTCGTGCCTTAATAGATTCAATCTATTAAGTAAAATTAAAACATTTAATAGTGGATAAAAGTGATTTTATTTAATTAAAAAAAAATTCAAAATGTGACTTGTTTAATATCAGACATAAATCTATGGATAATAATCTCAGGTAAGTCCGTGAGTCCGTTTAGTTAATAACACTAAAGTTTCATTAAGTAATTCCACCTTTTGCAATTCAAATTCATAGTTTCGAACGTGAATACGTTTAAGTTAAATTTTAAAAATCCCGCGTTTTCTGACCGTTCAAATGGAGTTAAGCTAGGCTTAAATAGACGTGTGAAACAGAGTAGCCAACCTTGATGGTAAATCACTGGATATTGGTTCGTAACGTAAATACACATTAAATACATATAAAGCTACCAACTTATACTAATTTCCCCAAGTAACTGGAGACCGCTTAGCTATGTTACAAACGATTTTCTAACCTCAAATTTTGCAGAACGGATTAAAATAAAATTTCTTATAAGTATAATTCAATTTAGATTAGAATTGAAATAATACGTTTATTTTTTAGGTAGATTTGACGAGGAGTACCTTTTTTACAGGGCCGAATTCTGCGATCATCGGTGGTCAGGACTGTTCAGGTCGGATATGGACTCTGGTTCGGGTACATCGAAGATAGGTACTTCAGATCAGAGAGGATGGGTCGCTCAGGACAGGAACATTACTCGGAAAAATCGTCGTTGAAGAAAAATTACCCAAAATTGCAGGTAATTTGGATAATATTTATGTGAAAAACTTTGTTTAACAATTAAACCATTATTTTTAGGTTGTAATTTGGGATGAAACTGGATTTTATCGAAATAGCCGTTAAATTTTTCAAGAACAAAATGAAATAGGTCTGTGTGAATCCGTTATTGTAACCGAAATAAGGGGAACATCCATTGTTTTATAATAAGAATGGCCATGTGACCGACAGGATTGTCAGATGTTTCAACGATGTGAAAATAAATAAATTTACAAAATCTGGAATCACCTTACACTTGTCACATTATAAAAGTAAGTGTCTCTGAATTATGAGAAAAATACATTTGAAATTTCTAAACGCTTATTACTATAAAAAATTAACAATCTTAAAAATTCATTATTGCACCTAAAAGGTAGGCAACCATTTATACACATAGAATTGTTACAGAACTCAATTTCCAGCAATTTTACCCTATCTTTCAGTTGACATATCAAAGCAATTGGACTGCCAATGCATATCCAAACGTTATTAGAATAAATTTGAACGAAATACATACACCTTGTAAAATAAACAAACTGTTCATTTGAATTAAACGTGGATCCAAATTTGATCTGTCAAAATATACTAAAAAATTATACTATTCAAATTCTAATATTCATTTTCGATGTGTAGGTGTATCACTGCTGATCATCTTGCTTCCTGAAGGGAAAATTCTAAAGGAAAATGCCTTGAAGGACCTGCCAAATGCAGAGATTACCTACATCACCTGGACATCGTCTAGCTGCCTGCTGCTACATATTATATTCTTTTCTATTATATCTAATAAGTTTTAAAAATATAACTACGTAAAATAGAAACATTCCCTTTTTTAAAAAATAGTAGAATATCAAGTAATCTCTCCATGACAATATATATATAGCCCTAACACATGGAGTGAGAGATACCCCGAGAACGCCTACCTACTCCCATTCCACATAGTAGGCCTGGGTTTAGTTGGTTACCGGAATACATTCTAAAAGCTCCATTTACACTCAAAAAAAAATTAAATTCTTAATTCTTGGAGCCCGATTTTTTGTTGCAAGAAATTTACATCTTGAATGGAACAACAAATCTGTTTTAAATCATTTTCATACCACTATTTTTTTAAATATATTAAACAAAATCCGATGTCACCTATTTTTTATTTTAGTTGTGTTAGTGCCATTTAAGATGCTATCGTATAAATAATACTCTCCTAAACAAAATGATGATAGTTTTAAGGCGATTGACATCTCTATTAGATATACAGGCCTAACACATGGAGTGAGGGATATCCTGAGAACGCTTACCTACTCCCACTCTACATATAGGCCTGGGTTTAGTTGGTTTCGTGAATGCATTCTAGAAGCTCTATTTACACCAAAAAAAAATTAGTTCTTGGTGCCCGATTTTTTGCCGCAAGAAATTTATATCTTGAAGGGAACAACAAATCTGTTTTAAGTCATTTTCGCACTACTATTTTTTTAAATATATTAAACAAAATCCGCAGTCACTTATTTTTTTTTTATTTTAGTATTTAAATAATACTCTCCTAAACAAAATGACGATAGTTTTAAGGCGATTGGATCAGCGCTTTCTCAAGACAGAGAAGAGAGATTATCAAAAACGTATGTTCAGGAGTGGGTGAACCATCTTAAAAGCTTATACTATTTTGTTTTCAACGAAATTTCGTAAATTAAATAAACCATAAACATTAATTAGGAAATAAAGTTCATGTAGTATTCTGTTCTAATTTTAAGCTATACTTATATGGAAAATCGTGCGTTAATCCTATATAGTAAAAGCTAAGAATTACACTTCAACATTAGATATTTACATAAGCAATTACAAGTCTATTATAAATAAACGGAAACACACGACAAAGTGTCACGGAATTTAATTGCCATTTCCGTTAACGTTTAGAGCTAGAAAAACATATCAACTCAAAACAACCACATAACATAAGCAATAACATTGTAACCCACGTCGCACGCGAGGAACTCGTTTTATGGCATGCTAAACTTTAGATAAGCATCTGAATATGTCTGAGGCGTGCGAAATAAGTAGGATTCTAGCCGATGGAAGGGGTTAGAAACGCGGCCTGCTCGCAGCGAGATAAAACTGAAAGTACACCTCAAATATTTCTGCGTCCTTATTAAGTTAAACTCTGCGAATATTTCCGTTAAAATCCAAGGTGAAATAGACGAGGAGTTAATTGGCGAATAACTGTGGCCGTATTAGCGGGGATTTTTAGTCGCGTTATATCCAGGACAATACACCCGAATCGACGGCCTCGGGCGCAGACGGGCAGAGCTCCCTTACGCATCAGTTGATTCCTATGGAATGTTAGGGCGTAATATTGCATTTTCTAGTGGAGATGGCGGTGATTAATAAACCGCGATTTAATCGTTCGATAGGTACGGGATTGAATAGGTATTTTGGGGCCAAATTGTTAAACCATTGTATCATATTTAATATGTAACGTATTTTGGTGATTATAATAGAATTCGCATTTCAAGAGCGTATTGAGTGTGTTATAAGGCTCAAAGCAAATTTTGAAATAATAAATAATTATTGTAAAGTTATCTGTTTTAGGAAAGCATTAATGTTTTTAAAAGAATGATCGAAATGTAAACTGGAAACAGTATGAGAAATTTTGTTGGAATTTTTATGTTGAAAGAGCATACAGTAATGGTTGATTTAACAAACTGTACCATGAAGGAGGTTTATTATGATAAATTTTGTTAATATACTGCTGTGGCAACCCATTTACCGCGAGTGTATTTTGTGTTGCATATTTGATTTGCTTAAAATTGCTGAATCATTGTATCGAGAAATTTTCATAATAATAATGTTTAGTTTGTATAAATTTTAGTTAAAGAGTTAATTGTATAATTTATTTAATTAAATGTTTTTTTATTAATTTCATTATTTTAGATGTCTAGCATTTGGCTAGGTCTATTTTGCCCCTTTTCTTTTAGATTTTGTCGGTGATTTGTGCGGCTGCGTTGTACGTAGTCGAGAGTAGGATTTTTGTAAGAATACGATTGTAAAAGTTTGTGAAGCAGTTTCTTGGTTGACTTGAGCGTGAGTACATGTATTTTTAAATCATTGTTTGCCACTTTGTATTTCATTTTTATTTCGTATTTTGATTCGCGTTAATTGTTTTATTCTGTCCATCAAGGAATTCGCTTCATAATAATTGTTATTATATTGATGTGTGTACATTATAGATATAAAGTCATTTATTATTTTTGTGCAGGAAGATATATTTTACTTGTAATTTACGCATTATATTTTAAAGAATTAATTTTTCCGTTTTCTATTTTACTGTTTTGTTTTCAATTATCAATCACCTCGGGTTGGGTGAATAGAAGCTTTGTGCTTGCTTTTAGTTTTAATTTTTGTATAATTTCTAGTGTTCCACGAATTTATTTTATTTTATTTTGAAACCAAGTAGATTGTTTTTTAAAAAAAATTATCTTCCTGAACTAATTAATCTTTTGTTTTGATATAGGAAATAGCATTGTCCTATTGTAATTTAGAATCACGTGCAGTTTTTAAATTTAGGCCAGAACCATCTGTTCACGGTTTTTTTTTCTGCAAATTTATATAATTAACTTTTTTTTTTGAATAAAATTCTGATTGTTAATTAACGTTGTTGAGTTAAAATTTCTGTTCTTTTATTTTAAATTAAACCTTTTCAATTTTTGGGGTAATTAAGAAAGTCAGATTTCTTTCACTCACAATTTACTTGTCGTGGTTAGATTCAAGTTTTAATTTGCGACGGTAAATCTGAGATTAATTGTTTTTTTGCGCCCTTCAAAATTTTATCCGTTGAGTTAGCTATTTTAATTTTTCATTTTTTTATATTCATTTTGCATTTTCAATTTAGTCAGTACACAGCAATACGTAACACTCTTGCAATTTAGCAAAATTACTCTGAAACTTAATAATGTGCACAACTTGTTAATGCAACAAATAGCTTGATCAATTTATATTTTATAATTTTTATATCTACTCCGATTTATACATACTGCTGTGGTTAGACAACCGATTTTCGCTGAGTGTAAGTTGCATATTTTGGTTGTTTTGATTTCCCCGATCAGCTGTTTTTCAATTTACCGAGAATTTTCACAATTTTATTTTGTTTTGAATAATTTTAGTTTAAGAGTTTATCGCATGATTTTAATTATGTTGTGTTAAGATTTTTTATTTAATCCAGAAATTCAATTGTCTGTTGTTCGCCTGTGCTGATTTAATGCGTATTCTATTAAATGTTGTCGTTATAATGTTATAGGTCTGCGTTGTACGATTTTGAGAGAGGGATTTTTGTAAGAAAAACAATGGTAGGATTTTGTTAAGGACTTCCTTGTTCGACTATTGACGTGAGTAGACGTATTTTTAAATCTTTGTTGCCATTTTGTAATTCATTTTGAATTTGAAAGTTTAATTTTAATTCTGTAATTTTTTTAGTCAATCAAGGAATTTTATTGTAATAATTGTTATTGTACTAAAGTGTGCACTTTATAGATATAAGATCAATTATTATTTTTTGTTTAGGAAGATTTATTTTAGTTTTTTTTCTCTCATTATATTTTAAAGAGTTAATTTTCCGTTATTTAATTTTGCTGTTTCATTTTTATTTTTCAATCACTTCGTTTGGGTGAGTAGAAGCTTTGTTCTTTCTTTTAGCATTTTTCTTTTACTTCAATCAGTACACAGCAATACGCCTAATGAATGTGTACATACATGCGTTGCCAACAGTATACTTGCTTCGCATTGGACTTGCCAGTTGCAATGACATGGTCGCCATTAGTAAATGCAATTGGCGATTGGCACATAGTTATAGCATGTTAAGCGTAGTAGCTGATGAATTCTAAGATTTGCGTTATGGAACATAATTTATTAGATATATCTCCAATATCACAAAATTGTATTGCGGCAAAAAAAACTCGTTTAGCATCTGTCTTTAGTGTTCATTATTTACGGTTACGGTAGTGCCATCGACGTCTTCAAAAAAAATAAGGGCCAACCACTGTTTCACTGCAAATGCCGCACCAAAGCGTCACTTTGAGGGGATGCAATAGCTCTTCTTGCATTTCATGTGGATTCTCTGTGCCCCAGAAACGCTAATTTTGTTTGTTAATATAATCATTTAGGTGACAATGGCCTCGTTGCTGTTGACAAGTAATTCTCTATGTATGTATATCATAAATGTCAAAGCACAGTGACATTTGGCGCGATCTGCAAAAATTGCAGCTAATTCAAATTATGACATTACTTTTGCGCCATCTTATACAGCTAACTATTGTCTATACTTAACCTCGTAATGTTATTAAATTTAGCAAAGTTTGGTTAATTTGACATATGTCGTTTCTGAGCATATCATTTCTATCATTACTAACAATAATAAGAATCTTAAAGGTTGATATATTGTAAACTTATGTATGTTCCTGTTGGCAATTGTCTTTTTGCGAGTACAAAAGATACATTAACGACAATTTTACTTAAAATATCTGTAAATATTCTACAAATTAAGCATGTATTTCAAATTCAAGCTTCAAAGCAGGAATATACATATATTTAACGATACGTATTTTTCTACTGTTTAAAATAGAAGTTTTGATAGGGCCTCCTGCTGTTTTTATTTGCCCTTCATAGGATTAAGATAAATCGCTTTGAGGAGATACGATTGAGTGATACATATAATCTATATACATATATCCAATGTCAGTTTGCTGTCAAATTTATTTCTTAAATTTTAATTTATCATCTTCATAAATTGCCACGCGCTTTACTTAATCAATAGTTATAGTCGGCAGGTGTAACTGTTGTGGGACAGTTGAGTAATCTCCTGCCAGACGCATACTCCATTTTCCGCTACACCGAATGTCACATCACAGTTCACGACTCAAACAGCCATGTATTGTAGTGAGAAAAAAGTACGCTTTTCTTCCGCTACTTTAAGAAGATGTTGAGAAAAACGCCCAAAATGATAAAGTTACATGTATAAATACGATGAAGTGTTTACAAAAGCCACAAAACACCTAAGAATGATAACGGTTGAGCTTAATAAAGTAAATAGGTACAGTAAAGTAAAAACACACAAACATTGGAAGCGAGTATCGAATTGTAAAATCAATTAAGAACAAACTAAACCATACAGTACAAAACATGTTGTGTGGATTTTTTTTATCTTCCCACTCTTTCCGATAAAATTTCATTAGGCAGCGTAATGCTCCATTAATGTTAGATGCAAGCATAATGACTTAAGTACTAAATGTCGTAGTAATCGTTACTAAATCTTATACAGAGTGTTCAAAAACCATCCACAATTTGGATATCTTTCAAACGTGAAAGTTCTGTAATTATTACTACAGCATTGAATAGAACAAAAAATTCTACATCCACTGGATTTGAACTTTGGTTATTTCCACTGGCGATAAGAACCTCCAACACAACCAAGTCATACTTAACTGGAACAAAATCGGCCAACATAAACTAACGAACAAAAATTGCGTATACTGGTATTTCATGTCAATGTGAACGCCCATACATTGGTGAAATAAGCAGTCCGCTCAAAATAAGAACAGAAGAATTCTAAAAGATCTGTATCAGGTAAGAAGAAAGCGAAAAATCAAAATTGGGTCAGCATGCTTGGGAAACATATCATACAATAGATTAGGAAAATGCTTCCATACTATCCAAAGAAGATGGGCAAACAAAAAGGAAATTGAAAGATACCGCATACATAGTGACGATATCAGTGATTATTAGTGCTCCAAGTCTGGAATTGCATTAGTGCGTAATTACAAATAACAGGGATCATATCGGCAATTAGATGGGTTGAAAAGATAAAATCAGAAAAATTCTTAAAAAATCAACGAAAATATGGCGAATTTTTTTGTAGAAACAGATTTCAAAAGTCTCATGGTCGTCAGTTTCCACATATTACATTACATAAAAAAGTTTTTTGGTAGGCCAAATGGCGTATATCTATGCCAGGAAAGCCCATATACGTACACTAAAGCAATTTATATCCAAGTGATGAATACATTTCATCGCCAACTATGGCAATGGCAAACCTCACTTCTTATCAGTACTACCCTGATGATGACAGTAAAAACACTGCCGAAACGTCGGATCTAAACAATTCAAAAGGCGATGAAAACAATCAATTTATATTGTGGCTTTTGAAATATTAACATTTACCTTATAAAGTTGCATGAAACTCCTAGTTTTAAAAACCTACTTTTGGAGTGATTCATATTTATAAACTACGTGTCAAAAAAATTGCAACACCTCGAAGGAGATCTGACACAGAGCTGAAATCTTAACAAAACAATTGGCTGCTTGTAAAAATCATCTCTCAGAATTTCATACACGAAGAGGAAGTAGCAATTCTCCCCTGGCGTGCTCGCTCTCCGGATTTAAACCTGATCGACCATGTGTGGGATATGATGGGTCGCTACATAAGGCATAAGCAAACCTGGGATGGGATCCCACAAGATGCCATTGAAGAAGGGTTCTAAGCATGGTGTAAGTAATTATCGCCCTTTAACTTTATCTTCTGGTTTCGCTAAGATGTTTGAATACGCGATGTTAAATAGGTTAATGCCATATTTACATATTTAACATAATATTTTAACTGAACACCACCGAGTTAATCGTTCTACAACCATGACTTTCCATGTGTTTTTTTTTTATGAACATGTTATACAGTGCATGGATTCTGGAGAGTATCCTACGGGGGTGTTCTGTGATCTAAGTCGTGCGTTTGATTGTGTAAATCATGGCTTATTATTCACTAAATTGAGGTGGTGTGGTATAAGAGGAGTTATGACTAAATGGTTTGAAACATACCTGAAGGGTAAAACTCAGTTTGTCTATTCAACATCAAACTAATCATAGTAAAAATTGCGTTAGATCATCTAATTTAAATGTTGAGAGGGGAGTTCCACAAGGCAGTATTCTGGGTCCTATCTTATGTTTGATTTTTATAAATGATGTTACAGAGTTTGTTACAAATTATAATGTACTTATGTATGCTGTATGCGGATGTTACAAGTGCTGTTGTAACTAATTGCAATATGTTAGAAATAGTTAACAACACACTGCTTCATATAGCTTGAACATTATTATTTTTCAAAATGCACATAGTGATAAAGAATTTAATACTAATGTATTTAGTAATAATATATACATAATTAATATTAATATTAAATGATGATAAATTAACATGGCGGGCATACGCCTATAAACTAATTAGTACTCTTAACACTTTATGCTACCAAAGAAGAAGTTTGAAGATCGTCATTGACCAAAACAGTCTCTTATTATTTTACTATTAGGCTATGCAAACTTTTTCTAAACCCCTCACCACAACACAAACTGCACTAAACTGGACGTACTGCTGTAGTTTAGTTTACCCGCGTTACCGTTGTGTGTATTTCAAGTTGCATAGTTTTTGTCTTGTTTACTCCGCTCAGCCATTTATCAATGTTCCGAGAGAGTTTTCTCAAATTTAGATTTTATTTTATTTAATAATTAAGTTAATGAGTTTATTTTTTGATTTATTTAATTAAGTATTCAGTTTCTTTTTTAATTAATTTATTCAATTATTTGTCTTTTGAATATTGGCGTATTGTTTGTATGTCTGCGTTGTTTTTGTAAGAAACACGACTGTAGAGTTTTGTCAAGCAGTTCCTTGGTTGACTTTAAAGTGGGTACTTGTATTTCTAAATCTTTGCTGCCATTTTGTTAATTCATTTAATATAGAGATTTGTTTTCTGTGAATTTTTCGTCCATCAAGGAATTCGCTTTATAATAATTGTTATTATATTGATGTGTGCACATTATAGATATAAGATCATTTATTATTTCTGTGCCGGAAGATATGTTTTCAGTTTGATTTTTCTCATTATATTTTAAAGTGTTAATTTTTCCGTTTTTCTATTTTGCTGTTCCGTTTTTAATTACCAATCACCTCTGTTGGGTGAATAGAAGCATTGTTCTTGCATTTAGTTTTCATTTTTGTATAATTTAGTGTGTTTGTCCACGAATTTATTTTATTTTGTTGAAACCACGTGGATTGGATTGGTAGAATTAGGATTATCTTCCTGAACAAACTAATCTTTTTGTATAGGAAATAGCATTGTCCTATTGTAATTTAGAATCAAGTGCAGTTTTAAATTTTAGACCAGAACCCTCAGTTCACGTATTTTTTTTTCTGCACAAATTGTAATTAACCCTTTTTGTATAATAAAAATTTGTTTGTTAATTATCTTCGTTGGGTTAAAAATTCTGTTCTTTTATTTTTAATTAAACCTTTTCAATTTTTGGGGTATTTAAGAAAGTCAGATTTCTTTCACTCACAAATTACTTTTCGTGGTTAGATTTATGTTTTAATTCGCGAGCGTAACTCTGAGGTTATTTGTTCTTTTGCGCCTTTTTAAATTTTACCCGTTGAGCTAGCTAATTTTAATTTTTCTCTTTCCTTGTTAAATTCATTTTGCATTTTCAAGTCAATCAGTACACAGCAGTACGTTTCAATAGCGAAGCTGAACAGTTCAGTGTTTGTGCTGATGATGATAGCTTTACTATTGAAACGTACATACGTCCAGTTTAGTGCAGTTTGTGGTGAGGAGTCTAGGAGAAGTTGGCAGTATTACCAGTACAACAGTTTGGTGTATTTTTGTCATTATTAGGTTAATGTTCATAGCAGACTGTTATATGGTGTCGTGTTTTGGTGTGCATCGCCAGTTAGTAAAGAAGTCGCAAAAAAGGATAGTTCGATGTAGGGCAGTCGCATATGCCAATAGGCAGTCATGTAGGCCTGATTTCAAAAAATTGAATATTCTTCCCATGTCTGCCATGCATATATATGATTTTTTAATGTTACATACATAAGAACAGACGCACATTTTTATGTAACAATGATATTAATCAATATAATACCAGATCCAGATTTAATTCTAATGTTTGTGCCCTATGCCATTTTGATCTTGGGATTAATAAAGAATTGAATTGAATTAGTTAGCTAATTGTTGGTATCATATTTTTTTTTCAATTGTTATGTATATTTACTACTTGAAGCTTGCCAAAATTTCAACTTAGCTCCTTCATCAAGGCGTTGCAATGTTTTTGGTACGTAATTTATTTCAAGTTTTCAACTACCTTATTTACTAAATTTTATTTAATTGTCCCCGTTTTGTATTAATTACTATACACTAAATTCGGTGATACATTCCGTATATAAGGGATGTGATATTGTCATTCCTCCTTCATGTGCAAAATAAATTTTTGCGTGCCAAGTCCCCAAGTGGCTTGTTATGGAAACAAATTCAGAAAACAAAAGACTGTTGCACGTCGTCTTGATGGCTCTAGAACAGTCTTACGTCCTCTTGAATATTGAATGAATAGAGGTGTATTGTTTAAGATTTTGCAACGTCATCAAGTGCACACAGGATCATCTTTACGTGTAAAATTAATTACTTCGATAGAATCTGAGACTATAATAAGATCGTTTGCGACTTTATTTTTATATATAGTATAGATTGGATTTCGTATACTCGGCTTTCGATTTTTGACCAGAAATAGGTCACTAGATTCATACATGAAATCCGACTCCTGTTGTTCTAAGCGCGATTTTCCAACCGGCCGGAATCGATTTTAAACTTCACAACTCACCTGTCGTGGCATTATAGTCCAATTCCTCCTCGTCTTCATCAGGGACTGTCGGAACATCGTCGTCTTCGGCGTGGTACTTCTTCGGAGGAATCAACCGTTGCCCCGGCGTGGGTATGAACTGTACGACTAGTAAGGCGTACGGGAATAAGATCGCTCTCATCTCCGGAGTCGAAAGACACCCTCCGTACCAGGTCCTTCATCAGTGAGCATCGTTTAACTGACGCACCGCGGGATTGTCTGTGCTGTGATATTATCCGTGATCGTCTCGGAGCTGGAGCACCTGTTTATTATACGCGACGAGAGTGCAATTTTCGAAGGGATTCCAAAGACCGATCGATAAACACAGCCCCCGATAACGATGCTAGCGATGCGATTGGAATTGCTACCGGAAACGAAATTCGGTACTCTAAACTTGTCGGGATCGGTGCATCTAGTTTCCACTTATAATTTCTGCTCTTATTCGATGTGCAACTCATGCATCCTCCGAGCGACGTTTCGACTATAGTGTTCAGACGGTGTTGCGTGGCGTTAGACTGACAGATTCCGGTTTTATCGATGGGGGCAGACGCCTCAAAGCGCGTGTCGTCGCGACGCGTGATAGTACGGGTCACGGCGCCTGCGTCGTTGTTTCATCCGAAGGAGGACGTTCAAAAATAATGTTACGCAACACTTAGAAGGAATTTAATTAGAATTTATACCCGATTATCATGTTTAGCAGAGTACAACAAGAGAAAACTGACGTGCAAGAGATTATTATTGTTAAAATTAATGCCCGAAATCTTCGCAATTAATTCGATTCTATTCATATTCTAGGAATACAGACAGGAAAATGCATGCTTACCCTAAATAAATTTGTCTTGGATCAAATAGATATATGTTTTGAATATTTACTAAATAAAAGCGAGAAAAAAATCACTTAACAGCAAAATTTTGACGTAAGAGGCTAGTAGTGTTGGATGAAACTGCTTTCAGTCTCCGCACAAGAATCTCGTTTACTTGGATTAAGGACATTAATTTTGGAATAAAATGTTAAATACACTCCCCAACAAAAACTTAGATGCGGTAAAAATTTTAAAAATTTTAACGGTTATAGAATTTTTTTTACAAAACTAGAAAGATGTCTAAGTAAACTTATACAGGGTTTTCCACGGACCTGGCTGGTTAGAAGTTTTCCGGCTTAACGAAATTCCTCAGTTTTAAAAAATTGGGGTCTGCAACAATTTGGCACTTACTTTCTTTCTAAAATATTTTCACCTTTTTTGCACTTCCGGTTAACCGGAAGTCGCCACGAACTTTGTTATTTTAAATGGAACACGCTATATATTATTATATTTTTGAATTTACCATAAAATTCTATGACGATTACCATTAGGGTATCTTATACCTATCTTCAACTGTTTCTAAGATATTACGATTTTTGTTAAAATTTTGACATTTACATTGTTATATGTAATTGATTAATTCTCACTTGATTTAAGTGTCAGAAATCTCCGACTTTGAAATCAACAAATAAAATTTTACCAAAACGTAGAAAAAAAAATCAGTGACATTATACAGGGTGTTTAAAAATTAGTGACATATCCAAGAATTTTGAATGTTGCAAAACTTAATTTTTTCAAATAGAACACCCTGTACATTTTTCTATTATTGGATGTACAATTAAATTCTATGCCGATTTGCTGTAGCGTTCTCTATACCCATCTTCCGTAGTTTTCTTTTAAATTACTCGTTTTGTTTATTACTGCTTTCAAATGGCCGAATAATTTCTATCTGGTGGGCCATGATATTAACATCACAACAATTTATTATTATTAGTAAGTATTATTGTTATAATCATTGTTTGTTATACGTCGCGTGTTCAGATCGATGAATATTATTGTGGAACTTACGAATTAGATAATGAACAATATTGGAGGAGCTTATTCCAACCTAGATACTATAAATTTAATTTAGATTCACTGAGAATGCAGGAAGAACTTATAGAGAATTCAATGTAATTAAAGGAATTTATTGGTTGTTAATATATCTAACGGAATCCAGAAAATTTTGAAATGATTTCTCTTAATAGCTTGGTTTCAAATTAAGGGAAATGGCATAAACGATAACGACGACAACATAACAAAAATTGTTTCACCAAAACGTAGTGTGCTTGTCAGACAAATGTTTTAAAGTTTTTGATATATTAAAGTATTTTCAAAATTATAAAGGTTTTTATGAAGAATATTTAGATACATGCGTGCTTAACAAATGCAATTTACAAGCAGCATAAACTTGAACCATGACATAGAGCTTCAAAAAAAAATGCTCAATGTGAATTCCGTTTACGTCCAAGCATTTTATTATTCGACGTCTTGATGTGTTGCCTTATACTTCTTCTCACTTCAACTGGGTTTAATTCATCAAACGTTCTCGTCACACGAATCATTAAATCTTGCTTGGTAGTACCGAAAGTTGCGTACAGTGTGTAATCTGTGTAATGTATTATTTCAAGTTTTCTGAATTTTATTAGATATATTAGCCGAAAATAAATTCCTATAATTACCGTAAATTCTCTATAAGTTCATCCTGCATTCTCAGTGAATGTAAAATAAATTTAAAGTATCCAGGTTCAATATTTTTCATTATCTAATTCATAAGTTCCATAATAATATGCATTTATCTGAACACGCGACGTGTAACAAACAATGATTATAATAATAATAATATTTACTAATAATAATAAATTGTTGTGATGTTAATGTCATGGCCCATCAGATAGAAATTATTCGGCCACTTGAAAGCGGTAATAAACAAAACGAATAATTTAAAAGAAAACTACTGAAGATGGGTATAGGGAATGCTACAGCAAATCGGCATAGAATTTAATGGTACATCCAAAAATAGAAAAATGTACAGGGTGTTCTTTTTGAAAAAAATAAGTTTTGCAACATTCAAAATTCTTGGATATGTCACTAATTTTTAAACACCCTGTATAATGTCACTGATTTTTTTTTTCTACGTTTTGGTAAAATTTTATTTGTTGATTTCAAAGTCGGAGATTTCTGACACTTAAATCAAGTGAGAATTAATCAATTACATATAACAATGTAAATGTCAAAATTTTAACAAAAATCGTAATATCTTAGAAACAGTTGAAGATAGGTATAACATACCCTAATAATAATCGTCATAGAATTTTATGGTAAATTCAAAAATATACCAATATATAGGGTGTTCCATTTAAAATAACAAAGTTTGTGGCGTCTATATAAATACATTCTACAGTGATACATAAAGTAAATAAAAAAATATATTTTCTTGGCCCGTTTAATACGAGCCGTTGATGAAGGTTGTTTGTTGTTGGTTGCTTGAAAAGCAACCCGCTTTTTCGCAGGTTGTTTAATCTTACCGCTGTTAGCTCTTGCTTGTATTGTGAGGATGTCAAGATGACAGTTTGCTCTTTTTCTTGAAGCTTGCTTATTAGTCCGGACAGCTTTAGCAGCTGGAATTACATTTTTCGGACTGAAAGTTTTAAATTAACTACAGCCGGATTTTCCAGATCTGGTTGTTGCTTTTGACATCATTGGGGAGGTTGATGAGGCATCAACTATATACAGAGTAAGTCGCAATGGTTTGCAATTCACACTGAGAAGTTTCTGGAAAACTGGCCAAATTCTTTTCTAACGTGGGATGAAAAACAATGTCAATAGTACCTAGTAGAAAGTAAAAAAAATCTGTCTCTATCGAAAGACCATATTCCGGTTTTCAGAAAGCCGTTAACAACCGTCAGCATTGTAAAAACACGCATGTAATGGCTGACAAATAACATCGCGATTTGGAACATAGTCACAACCTTTCCAGGATTATTTCTCAGCCACTTGCAAAGATAATCTTCATTGTACTTACTCAGGGACTTTATAAAACTTACATCCAAGGGCTGGAGTTTGTGTGAACAATGGGGCGAAGCTCACAGTAGAATAACTTTGTTGTCAGGAGCCATGTCTACCAAAGCTATTTTTTAGTGTGGGTTGTGTGACCACATCCATTTCTTCTGCGTTGCTCTTGTGGAGGAAATAAATTTTATAAACCGTTAAAGGAATAGCTCTTCCTCATCTAGCTTGTCTCATGCATGTGAAAATGCAGTAGCCGAGAGATTAAATTCTTGTTTCATACGGTTAATATTGCTGGAACATAAATTAATAACAATACAAACATAACTGAGAAATATATTTCGACAGTTACAGTTTCTCCACGGCCTCGCGATGATAATCCTTCTACTTGTCTTCCTTCTTAATTTGACTATTACTTTGGGTTTACAGATATCTCTAGCTCGTCACAATTATAAATTATGTCAGCACTTAGGTGATGAGTATCGACCACTTTGGACGAAAGGTCATAAAATTGCTGAACGATAACTTTATTAAAGTTCATCGCATGAGCCAGCTGTTGGCTTCAGATTTTCTTTTAACTTTAAAACTGAATAATGAGTCAAAAACCTCGCACCCAACCAAGTCCAGCAGTTTCGTCTTTGAATGGAAGAGGAATATTATTACGGTCAGTTAATGAAAAGTTAGTCTACGAAGCTCATGGGGGCCTCCATTTTATCTAAATAATCATTAACTACCGCTTTTCCCTGAATTTTACTGAAAACACTAGCAAATTTCTACAAAGACTTTATCACTGCATAATCAGGACCTGCACGTTTTTTTTTTTCATGTAGCTAACGTTTTAATGTTATTTGAGGCACGTGTAGCTGATCTGCACAACATTTATATTCCATATAATCACTAATATATGCACCGCCTGCTCCATACTTTCTGTAGTTTTGGCGGTTTGATTCCCTTATATATTTCTCTACCATCTTTTAACAAAACAAAGTCTGAAGTGTGTGCTCTTACGTTATTATTTATCATGGCAAACAGGGATATTGCAGCAAACTCTGTTTTGACCTATCCCATTTTGCCCCAGTGGTTTTGTTTTAGCAATAAAATAATCTAAAAAGTACAAAAACACATTATATCTGATCTGATTATTTTTATAATAATTAGCTTTGTTCGCAATCACAAATCAGTTAGAGCCAATCAAATGACTTGGATTGAAGTTGTGGATTTCTTTCAACCAATCAAATGACATCTGATTGATTTCTGGTTGCTCCACGATCAAAGCTATTGAATGGATATATTACTTACTCGGATGAAAGCAGCTTCTAACAGTTACAATACCTACTCAAATGAAGGGCCCAATATTGCCTACACACAACCTGTAAAGCAATGGCCATACATAAGTAATGAAATGGCGGCCTAACCTAAACACTAGTGTCTAAAGCTGGTTTTACATTTGTCAATTTATTGATCAATTTCTAGAACTTGAAATATATCAATTTCTAGTTCTAAAATTAGAACTTGATTTCGTATTACACTTATCAATAAATTTTAGTTTTTTTTAGATCTTTAACTTGATATATTTCTGATTCTTAAACAAAAGCTTTTTATTGCATTACACCTATCAATTAATTGAACGTAAAGTGTAATATGTGAAGGAAGTTTAGATCCTTTTTAGTGGTAACAGTGGTAATGGGAATTGCTCTCTGTCACCATAGGGAATTTTGTTGCTGTCAGATTTCGTGTTGTGTTTTTGACTGGTTTTTGTGTTGATGTTTATTACATGTAGAAGATTCTGGATAATTCCAATTTCAGAGATTGGTGTTATGGTGTTTGTAGTTGAAGCGATATACCTACTTTGTAATTTTAGGTTATTGTATAGATATAGTAAATGTATCTTGAAAATTGCTAAATATTGTTTAATGTTTTATGTATACTGATCAATTGAAATTGAAGGGTATTGTGTTTACAGACTATCAAGTAATAAGTTAAATTGTGTTTTTGTAAAATGGTAGCTTTGATAAGAAGATTGAAGGATCAGCAGAAGGTGAATTTTCTGAAACTAAAGAGATCTTAAATTTAATTTATGAGCAAGTAAATAATGAATTATAATTTTATAAAAACAATATAGTCTTCTCTTTTGTATTTTTAAATTAAATTACTATTTATAACTAGAAAAAGATATATGTATATAAATATAGTCTGTAGGAATTGTAGTGGGTTGCAGTCTAGGAGCGGAAAAAATTCAAAAACTCATTTTTAATTTATCCAAGCTTTCGTCAATTCCTTTTTATTGACTTCTTCAGGGCTATAAGAATTGTACATGATAAATTTGTTGAAATAATGATTGTATAATATGAAAATAAAATTAAGTTATAACTTACATAATTAGTTAAGTTTTTTTTTTAAAGGTTGGCCCATTCCTTATTTTATCGTCGTCCTTTCAAAAGTTAGATATTTTTTTTTTTTGTTGTTGATTGTGAAGCGTTTAACAATGTTGTGTTACTAGCAATACTTTTTTAGAAACTATCGTAAATTAAATTAAAAAAGAAAAGTTAAAATTTTTAAAATGCAATTTACATATAAAGTATACGACAAAAGAGACAGACTAAAACTAGACCGAAATACTTCGCAAATGTTATTTTCAATTTTGGTTGTTCTAAGATGTGTAGAGAGGAGGAAAAACGACCAAAAACTAATGCGGATACAAAAAGCAAGAACAGAAATTGTTTAGTGAAAACTAATTTGTTTAAGATTTTTTATTCATAGAATTACTATTAGTTTGAATGTGGTACATTTCTAAAAAGAGACGTTTGTTGTAGTTCTGTTCGAAATCCATGATTTTTGCATCTTTGTAATTAATATTATGTTTAGTTGTTTGTTGTTGCTGAGTAAGTGCATATATAAATATATATATATATATATATATAATATATATATAATATATATATAATATATATATATATATTTTTTGAAAAGGAGTACCGACCGGAACTTCGTTGAAGAATAAAGTAAGTTATATGGGTAATACGGTCTTAAAATAAAAGTGCTAAATCGCCTCAATATTTCGTTATATATTTATAACTTCATCAGGAGGAACATCTACAATATTATAAAGAATATGAATCAATAGTAATGAAATATTTAAAATAATACTTACAAAGTTAAAATATAATAATCAAATTATATGTATTTTAAATTTAGAATTTTTTTTAAAATCAAAAAACATTTATGTAAACAAGGTAATGTTACTATGTATTTTGTAAGATGTTACAATAAATATGGTTGAGTTTATTAGTGTCTGTTTTGAAATTAATTGAATTTTGATTACTGTTAATATGAACCATTTCTAGAAATAACCGCTTTTTGTAATTATTTTCAACATCAAGAATTTTAGTATTGTCAATAATTAAATTGTGGTCTAAATTTTGAAAATGTAAAGACAAGGCACATGAACGTTTACCTATACGACTATCACTTTTATGTTGGTTATTCTATTCTTTAGCATTTGCGAAGTTTGACCAATATAACAACCTTGACAATCACAACAAGGAATATTATATACCAAATTACTTTGGTCCAGAATTGGTATCTTGTCTTTAGTTTTTTTTTTTTGTGAAGATTGTTCTTATGGTTGTTATATTATACTTTGCAATTTTGATATTTTTAAAATCTTTAAAATGTTTAATTACTTTATTAGTTAAACCTTCTACGAAAGGTAATTTATAATATTTAAAAGTGGTAGTTGTATTAGTATTTATCTGTTCATGTAAGGAATTTGGAGAATAAATTAATTTGGAAAGAATATTTTTAGGGTAGCCGTTATTGGAAAAAATTTTAAATAACTTCTTTAAATTGTCGTTAAGAAATCTTGTGTCGCTAATTTGTGTAATTCTGTTTTTCATAGCAATCACAGTATTATATTTCTGATTTATAGGATGATTAGAGTAAAAGTTAATAAATCTACCAGAAGATGTCGGTTTTTGATACCAATCTAAAATGATAATGTTATTCTCTGATCTTATAACTTTGGTATCAAGAAAAGGTACATAACAATCATTTTCCAATTCAGCAGTGAATTGTAAATGATTATTATACGAATTAAATATATTTAAGGTAATATCTACCTTATCATTAGGTATTTATTAGATGCTGTTATACCTAAATTACCTTTCAAAATTCCATTTATTTTTAAATATGTTGATGACATTATTTGTTCAATACCTAATGATAAGGTAGATATTACCTTAAATATATTTAATTCGTATAATAATCATCTTACAATTCACTGCTGAATTGGAAAAATGATTGTTATGTACCTTTTCTTGATACCAAGTATAAGATCAGAGAATAACATTTATCATTTATAGATTGTATCAAAAACCGACATCTTCTGGTAATTATTAACTTTTACTCAATCATCCTATAAATCAGAAATATAATACTGTGATTGCTATGAAAACAGAATTACACAAATTAGCGACACAAGATTTCTTAACGACAATTTAAAGAAGTTATTTAAATTTTTCCAATAACGGCTACCTAAAATATTCTTTCCAAATTAATTTATTCTCCAAATTCCTTACATGAACAGATAAATACTAATACAACTACCACTTTTAAATATTATAAATTACCTTTCGTTAGAGTTTAACTAATAAAGTAATTAAACATTTTAAAGATTTTAAAAATATCAAATTGCAAAGTATAATATAACAACCATAAGAACAATCTTCACAAAACTAAAGACAAGATACCAATTCTGACCAAGTAATTTGTCTATATAATATTCCTTGTTGTGATTGTCAAGGTTGTTAATTGGTCAAACTTCGCAATGCTAAAGAATAGAATAACCCAACATAAAGTGATAGTCGTATAGGTAAACGTTCATGTGCCTTGTCTTTACATTTTCAAAATTTAGACCACAATTTTAATTATGACAATACTAAAATTCTTGATGTTGAAAATAATTACAAAAAGCGGTTATTTCTAGAAATGGTTCATATTAACAGTAATCAAAATTCAATTAATTTCAAAACAGACACTAATAAACTCAACCATATTTATTGTAACATTTACAAAATACATAGTAACATTACCTGTTTACATAAATGTTTTTTGACTTTTAAAAAAAATTCTAAATTTAAAATACATATAATTTGATTATTATATTTTAACTTTGTAAGTATTATTTTAAATATTTCATTACTATTGATTCATATTCTTTATAATATTGTAGATGTTCCTCCTGATGAAGTTATAATATATAACGAAATATTGAGGCGATTTAGCACTTTTATTTTAAGACCGTATTACCCATATAACTTACTTATATATATATATATATATAATATATATATATATATTATATATATATCTCTTATTTATAAGCCTCGTTGTTAAATGTTAGTAGTGGAAATTTGCTAGAATAGTTTAGTATATAGACAGTCAATTATGTTATTCTTGTTCTCCCTATAATGTTCACTAACATTAAAGAGAAGACAACTCTTCTTAGTGTTTTTCGTTGCCATTTTGATTTCATTCTCCTCATTAGACTGCAAATTCGCAATTATTTCGAACAATCTACTTGAAATTAAGCTACTTATAATTACAAAAATAATATATTGTGATTCGATTAACTACAATTATTCCAATTCAAATGAATGAATATATATATATATATATATAGAATTACTTCACAGGCGTAACAGACTTTTGGTCGCTGTCTACTACCTACATCATCTTTTTACAAGAAGTTACTAAAATTACTATAAAATTAAAGTTAAATTGACGCAAAAATAGAACATGTTTTAATTCATCAATTTCTAGAACTTGGCCAAGTTCATGAAATTGATCAATTTATTGACAAGTGTAAAACCCTGAGGTATCAGCTTAAAATTGAAGAGAACTTGAACTAGTAATTGAGCTTAAAATTGGCAGATGTAAAAACCTAACTAACGTCAAGTCGCCTAAGTTCTAGAAATTGATCAATAAATTGACAAATGTAAAGTCAGCTTACTGTCAAAGAATGTAGTTCTAATATTCTCCGCGAGAGGTTGCTACTCTTTGTATCTACATTTGCTGATACCAGTCTAGTACCTCGTCTTAGGCAATGTCCCCTAAATACCAAGAATAGTTTTAAGAAGAAGCAAAATAAAGTGCAACATTATAATAATTTTCTTCAAACTTTTAACCTAAAAAGATCAAATTTAAGAATACTTTTATCAACTCCATTATACCACATCAAATCAAATCGACAGCAATTTACCAAACCAATCAACAACAGTTCGCATTGCTATAAATCGGTCTCGATTTTCCAATATTGCCAATTATACAAGCATATACATCACATATAATGTACTAGGCCGCAACCCTTATGTATACAATTGAATTGCCAACCGGGAACGTGATAAACGTGAACAAGTTGAGCTGTACATCACTTTGTTAAATGGGCACGTCCACTTTGTTTGATTGATGGTTATTGCACACCTTCGCTTCGATATTCGCTTTATGATTTACAACGATAATTGCAAATAATATTTTCTGTATAATTATGTACTTTTATGGAAAAGGAAAGTTGATTTGTTTAGTTACAAATTACCAATAATTATTTGTGTAAAATTAAAATTTTAATAAATAGGTACTGGACATAACATCAATAATTAATAATATTCTTCTGACGTCGATAATGAGGTCAAGGAAAATTCGCCTAGGCTGAGACTTCCATCTGATTCAGGGAAACCGTATACTGCAACTATACAATAATGCGTGGGATTTAATTTTGTTGGCAAATATAGATAAATGGATGTGCTATATGGTATACTTACATTGGTCTTTATTATATTCGCCTGTCCTTGATCGCAAAGAATATTTGCAGCACATGAATATTGTAAATGTCAGAATTAGAAATCCAATAATTGTCGAAGTAACTAACCTAGAACATGAAATCAAAATGGGGATTTATTTGTACTGTGCCTTCATTTGTATTTTTTTATATTAGATAAGTTATAGGAGAGAATTACTGGAAGCAGAATATAAATGAAATGCTGTTAAATTCGTTAGTTTTCTATTGAATAGATCAAAACAGCCAATCAATATTCTTGATTGCCTACCTCTTTGACTATGTGACTTTGGATTTAAAAAAAGGGATGAGAAGGAGCAGCAATGGGTAACAGCTTATCTCCCTTCATAGCTAACCTCTTTATGGGAAAATTTGAAACCGATCTTCAGAATACTTTGGCATATTTTCCACGGGTTAGGGTTAGATACGTCGATGACATTTTTTGTGTTTTTGATACTAGTAAGTGCTCAATTAGAGATTTTCTTGAACAGCTAAATTCAAAATTTCCTTCCATTAAGTTTACCAATGAAGAGGAAACAAACAATAGGATTGCTTTTCTCGATATGTTAGTAATAAGAAATAAAAATAAATTAGAAATAGACATATATAGAAAGCCCCCTACTAATAACAGATTTATTTCAGAAGATTCAAACAATTCATGGAAAAACAAACTAGCAGCTATTAACTTTTTGGTACATAGATTACTTAATTTCCCTCTATCTACAGAACGATATAATAAAGAACTTAAAGAAATTATTAAAATCGCTGCATTTAATGGGTTCTCAGAAGACGTTGTATATAACACCATTAGAAAACATAAAAACAAAATAAGAATTAAAATGGGAGTACTTTAGAAATTAGTGACAAAGAAGAATAAGAATATGTTAAATTACCATTTTATCCAAGTTACACGAAAGGTCTACAAAAAAAATTCTCTAAATTCAATCTCGACATAGTTACTACTTCAAATAATAGTCTTAAAAATATTTTAGGTGACCCTAAAGATCAAGTAGATAATTTGGACAAATCAGGTATTTATAAAATATCTTGTAAAGATTGTGATTATGTATATATATTGGGCAAACTAAAAGATCAATTAAAACGCGTTACAAGGAGCATTTGGCTCATCTTAAATTTAGAAGGTTGAACAAATCTAGTGTAGCCCTACATATGCTTGAAGAAAACCATAAAGTTGACAATATAAAGTTAGTTAAAAACGTAAACAATTATGTGCAATTAGATTGTTATGAGGGTATGGAAATATATAAAACAAACATATTTTAATGAATTCAGATTTAGGACCAATAAATTCTTGTCTTTACGGTTTATTAAGTAGTAAATTCGGCGGAGTTAGGATTAGTGACTAGTTAAGCATGACGGCAGCCAGCCATGACCGCGATCATTGTACCATGACCTTTTTTAAGTATAAATTAGGGTAGTTTTAGTGTAGTTATTTAGTTCAGTGTTTCTGCTGAGGATGATATCTTTGCTATCGAAACGTACGTCCAGTTTAGTGCAGTTTGTGGTGAGGGGTTTAGGAGAAGTTTACGGATGAGAATTATTATACTCACCAATTTATAAATACACTGGCAGCAGCTGGTTGCTTTCCTACAGATGAACACGGCACCCCATCATAGGATTCTGTGCAAATGCAGGTTCCATTATCACATACCCCGTCGTAACATTCCTGAGGGCAGATCTTTTGGCAAAGATTCATCTCCTCATCGTACAGATAATCTAGATCGCATACACACATATTGGGCGCGACACATTCACCATTAGAACATCCAAATTCGCAGTACGGTTCACATAGGTTACTTTTAAATCGGCTTTTGACATAACCGGGATAACACGAGCATACCCCAGGTGCAACACAAACAGAATTCACGCATTTCTCATCGCAGTGTGGGATACAGCGATTTGAAGATGGACTGGGTAAATATCCCGCATTGCAAAGACATTTTTCCGGTCTTACGCAGCGACCATTGACGCAAGATTTGGTGCAGATTGGAGTGCAAATAAAATTATGACGAGTGTCCAATTGGTATCCAGGTTTACAAGAGCATCTATTATCTCCGGAACACACTCCATTGATGCAAGGTTGGGAACAATTCGGGATACAGTTATATGGATCTTCGGGATCGATTTTAAATCCAGGCTTGCAAGAGCATTCTTCGTAATTTGAACACAATCCGTTTTGACATTCTCTAGAGCAGATTGGAATGCATTTATATTTATCCTTAACATCCTTTTTAAACCCAAGATTGCAGGAGCATTCTTCCACACTTGAACACCAGCCATTTTGGCATTCTTCCGAGCATATCGGAATACAGTTATATCTGTCCTTAGGATCGGGAATAAATCCATGATTGCAGGAGCATTCCTCGTGATTAGAGCACCATCCATTTCGACAATCTTCGGAGCAAATTGGGATACAATTGTATCTATCGTTGGGATCAATAACGAATCCATGGTTACACGAGCACTCTTCATGATTGGAACACCATCCGTTTCGGCAATCTTCGGAGCATATCGGAATGCAATTATATCTGTCATTGGGATCGGTTTTAAATCCCGAATTACAAGTGCATTCCTCGTGCGCGGAACACCACCCATTTTGACACGTTTTAGAGCATTTAGAGATGCATTTATACTTGTCTTCGGGGTGGATCTTAAATCCGGGATTGCAAGAGCATTCCTCACGTTTGGAGCACCATCCGTTTTGGCATTCCTGTGAGCACAAAGGAATACACCGGTATTTATCTTTGGAATCGAGTGAAAATCCAACGTTGCAAGTGCATTCTTCATAATTGGAACACCAGCCATTAACGCAGGATTTAGAACAGTTTGGGACGCATCTATATCTGTCGTGAGCGCTCTGGTGGTAACCGAAAAGACAAATGCACGTCTCCGAATCAGAACAATACCCATTAGCGCATGGTCTTGAGCACTTTAAAGTACACTTGTACTTGTCCTCGTGGCTGATGACGTAGCCGTTCTTGCACGAGCATTTCTCTGGAGAAATACACCAGCCATTCTCGCAGGGTTTGGAACAGATCGGATCGCATTGGTGTTTATGACCGGGGCTCATTTGAAACCCGTCAAAACAGCTACAAACTTCCGGAGATGAACAATAACCATTCCTGCAGGATTTCGAACATTTTGGTATACACAAATACTTATCATTGGGATCCAACACGTATCCCCAATCACACAAGCATCTCTCAGGTGCGGAACACCGACCATTCTTACACGGACGCGAGCACTTCGGTAAACATCGGTATTTGTCGTTCGAATCCGGATGAAACCCATTGTGACAGCTACATGTCTCCGGCGCGGAACAATAGCCGTAGGAGCAGCGTTTGGAGCACTTCGGGACGCATTTGTGTTTGTCGACGGTATCCAAAGTGAAGCCAGGGAGGCAAGTGCATATTTCCGGAGCAGAACACCATCCAAAGTGGCAAGGTCGCGAGCAATGCGGCAGACACTGGTGTTTATCCCTGAGATTCGGTTTAAAGCCGGGATTACACGAGCATTCTTCGGGCGCGTCGCAAAAACCGTTGACGCAAGTGCGGCTGCAAGTTGGGTTGCATAAGCTGCTATTGTGAGGATCTTTTTGGTAGCCAATTTCGCAAACGCAGTTGGTATTACAATTTTCTCTGTCTGGTTTACACCTATGTACGCAAAATAACAATAATTTTTTTGTTAAATGATAAAAAAATATATCTATGCAAGTTTGCATGAAACAATATAATATTCTTTAAGATTTTTAATGCCAAAACAGATGTGCAGGTGTCCCACTGAAGACTGTTTCTTTGATTACAGTCAGATTGTGTCTACAAAAATTTTATACTCTAGAATTTAATGCTGCATAACCTAAAAATTTGTGTATTTATTTTCTTATACCATATTTACTTAATTACTTAAATGGTAAACATCAAAATAAAAAACAAATGAACATTAAACTACAACAAAATACATCCGTAATTAAAAGTATATTTACAGCAGATGCTCAAAAATATATTATCTTTCTTTTAAGCATATTTAATACTCTTTTGCAATAGTTTTGCAATTTTGTGTTAGTTTCTACAAATAATCTAGCGAAAGTGCTGGAAATGCCTCCCTCAGTCTATTTTTCCTGTGTAGTTGTCTCTTTTTTAAATACAAGATTCTTTACGTAGCCGGTGATGTAATTTTTCTACGTAAATAAAAATAAAATAATATATAGGTGTTGTCTAATTCTGGGACACTCTGTATAGTCACAAATATTTTTAGGTTACGCAGCATTGAATTATTCTCTAAATTTTTTATACAAAACTCTTTCCTAAAATCAAAAATCGAAAGACCCGGTCTTCGATGGGACAGTCTGTATAAAATAACTTCGTTCACTTGTTTTTAGCGCCTCCACAAGCATGACTTTGGTGTCTTGACAGCGCTATCACTTTACAAAAAAGGTGCCACTGTCCATTGTAATCATTATTCATTTATTCTGATATTGATACACGATCATTGAACATGACAAGTACAGGTTACCTTTAGCATAACTGTGAATGATTAAATATTATATTTCGGGAGTAATTGTGACGTGTTTTTAATTTAAAATTGGAGCCTCACTGACTCGTTGAGTTTCACCACTAACGGTTATTAATGTATCTGTGAGCTTTTACGAAAATTTTTAACTCAAAGGTTAATCCAGATCCATAAATGATCCAAATGTGAAAAAATATTCTTTTCATTAATTATTACATGGAAAACGTTTCTTAGGTACATCTTATACTGATGGTAATTACGAAAATATACTTACTGTGCAATACAAAGTAAACTTTTCGCAGAAATGATTCCTACAAATTGAAAATTTGGGATGAGAACATAATAAACCACGCCACTTTCATGATTGTGCACCGTAATCGTACATATGACTAAATTTTGAAGAGTAATCTGTTGAAATTTCATTAATAAATAATCTATGCGGAAGTACACAGCATAGTCATTGATTAGTCTCCTGTTAATAAAAGCGGATACGATGGGAACTGATGCATTCGCGAAATAAAAATATTCAGGATTGATCAAACAGAAATATTTATTTAATAATTTACAATAATCGTTTTACGATGCTTCCATGTAAAGTTCTTGGTTTTCGACGATTAACTCATTATTGGCTTTGCTTGGTACGAGTTCGCGCATAGAGTAATGATGGACTGGTGCACCTGTAACAGAAGTTAGTATAGGAGAGAGAAAATTTTGTGTAATTTCTAACTTCACTTTTATTTGGCGAGTGTGTTATTCGTTTTACTGTGATGATCGTGAAAATTAACATCGCAATTATAGTTAATAGAACTAATGTGCTTAGTACTAGAGATCCTATTACAGCATCGTATCTAAAAATGACATGATTAGTGAAATTAGATTAAATATTTATTTTCTTAATTGTCTTCATTGAACAAAATTCTACCACTGGCGCATGTGCGAACTTGAAATTTACAAGGAATCTATGTAATAGTGGCAAGACAAATTACATATAAGTACTAAAGATGTGCCTCATTTATACAGTGCGTACGAAAAGACTGAGAACACCAACGTCATTAATTTTCTTTTTTGAGGAAAATTATAAAACATGTCAATTAATCTTTAAAAAAACGATCTTTTAACAACAGTAGTGTCGTTTTTGGAATGATATTGAAAAAGTTATGACGTAATGTATTTTTTTTCAAATGGCGATATAGTGCTTCAGTTTTGGATAGACGCTGTCATTCTCGAAATGACGTTTAAAAAATACTCATCTAGTATCAGTTGGTATTAGTAGCGTCACTGTCATATTATTGGTTTTTGAAATTTCAAACCTATGACCTTGGGTTCCTTTTGGCGGGAAATTCAAATTATCTGTATTACGGAATACATATACAAAAGTTTTATAAAATACTAATGTCAAAAAACGGGCGATTAATGTACAAATTAAAAAAAAAATTACACAAGGAATATGTTTCTTAAGGCCTCTCTGGAGTTGTCCTTTGTAAAATTCGTTTTCAAACTGGAATTCCTCTAATAAAACTCTTAAGTTTGATTTACAGTAAGTATACTTTTTTTTTTGTACAGAAATGTACGACCATTTTCTAAACTAGATTGACTTGGATAATGTAAATTAGAAAATTCCGTCTAAGTTTGTATTCTAGAAACTAGTTTTCAAACTATATAGATCTCGTTCTATTTTTCCTTTTACCTTTCGTACTAGACATGCGCACTAGAACAACTTTCCGAACTACCAACTGCAATCAAATTTGTGTTTGTTTACAACTTACGCGATCGCTGACCTCAAAAATGAAACCGCTATTTTTTAAATGTTGGTATACGTGTTACCCTTCACTACTTGGACATCCGCAGAGGATCTATATCTATTTAAACAGAAGCGGAAAATTCTAGCTGAATTAGTATGCAATCTAGTTTAGAATTTTTTCTAGACGAAAAAAGTTTTACGTATTAGGAACATTAGCTTGCCAGCCGAGTGGTTGGTCATTCTGTATGTGTATATATTAGACACAATTCAATGTGTTAATTATAAGACAATAATTATATTTAAAGCTCTTTTGGAAGAACAGTCATTCTCCTAAATGATTGTATGTATAACAAGCGATCTTGGAAATGAACACTGCAAATTTATAATTTTTTAGACTCTGCTGACTTATGTCATTGCAGCAGCTAATTCCTAGCTGTAGATTGTTCGACAATATTTATTAAAGCTTCTAAGGAGCTTGTATGTGAGTGAGATTCTTACCTATCTACAAGATTTGGATATCTAAAGAAATATAAATCAATGAATTCATAATAACTGTTTTCACAATTTTTGACGGAGCAATGAATGTCAGACATCGTCAACGACAGCACAAATTGATCAAGAAAAATGCTAACTTATGCTTGTTTAACTAATAAAATATCAAAATAGTTTAAACGGACTAAAAACACACGAAATGGAATTTATGGAATAATTTTTAACACAAGTTTCCAATTTGTATTCGTAAATGACAAGTATTGATATGTCTGTCAACTATTCATATGGAAACCAAAATCATGGCGCCCAAAAAACGGTAATGGCGGCGAGTGGCACTATTGATACTACCTCTACTTATACCGTACACGTGATTTATACCGCTTATACAGTGAGGTCGTAAATGGTCCCCTCCCCTGATAACTTTTGAATGGTATGAGATAGAGCAATGAAACAAAAACCAAGCGAAATTAGAGATAATTTGTGATTAGAGATACGCACATGGCTTCTGATGTACAATAGAGGGCGTAACTATCTTTAAAATTTTAAATAGTAAGTAATTTCATTTAGAAGCTCATTTGGAAGATATTTCTATTACTTTTATGGCAATGCAAACAGTTTTACGATTTTCGAAATTTTTACCAACTTATTCAAGATTAATAATTGGAGTACTTACGTTACTTTTTCTATAGCCCTCGTATAAATATTGTGGTTTTGTGTGACTTAGGAAGTGATTGCTGTAAAATATGACATATTTTACAATATGACGTTTTTGCAAAATTTAGCAAAAGTGTCTTTTCTCCAGTGTATGTGTCATGTGTGTGGGTGTCTATGTTACAGATTACTGTAATTACAGGTTTCTGAACACTATATCCAAAAAGCGAATACGAGGGCTATCGAAAAAGTAACGTATGTACTCCAATTATTAATCTTGATAATTGGTAAAAATTTCGAAATCGTAAAACTGTTTGCATTGCCATAAAAGTAATAGAATATCTTCCAAATGAGCTTCTAAATGAAATTACTTCTATTTAAAATTTTAAAGATAGCTACGCCCTCTATTTTACATCAGAAGCCTTGTGCGTATCTCTATAGGCAAAAAAATCACAAATTATCTCTAATTTCACTAGGTTTTTGTTTCCTTGCTCTATCCCATTGGTTGAAAGAAATCCGCAACTTCAATCCAAGTCATTTGATTGGCTCTGACTAATTTGTGATTGCTCCGCGAACAAAGCCTATAAAGGCCGCTTTACAGTTCGCAATTTTTCGTATTGCGCGCAATGAAATATTAGAACACGTTCTATTCCGTGCAACACCAATAAGGTTGCACACAGCTGATCGAAATCCATTGAATGCGCATGCGCTATTTGTATTACGCGCAATTCTATTGCACGCAATACGAAAAATTGCGAACTGTAGAGCGGCTTTAACAGTCAGTAAGCGGACTGAAGATCGCCGATTTTTGCCAAACGTGCCGACGCTGTTTGCCCATTCTTGTTGAGGTGTTCCTTGGCATCGATGCAAACGATTCTAGTTATTTTATATATTTTCTCTCTTACTTACATTTTGTTATTTAACATAATTTCTTCTTTTAAACTGTTATTCACTATTTTCAACAAAGATGTCGCATCGATTGATTCGACACTTCTGGGTGGTTCCTCTATGCAAAATCTCCCGTTCCTGGGATTCAAACGGTAACCTTCTAGGCATTTACACAATCCGTCGATGCATGAACCGTTTCCGCATTCCTTGTTATTAATACAACCCGGTATGCATTCTTGTATGTTGTACGGATTGTTTACGTAAAGGATACCGCAGCAATAATTAATTAAGTTCTTAGAACAGTAAAAATGGTGACAAAGTGTTGGCGCCCTAGGTGGTATTTTATCCACACAGAATATATGTTCGCATTCTCCTTCATAACAATCTGAATCGCAGATGGGTATACATTCGCTTGTAAGTGCATCTTTAACATATCCTAGACGACAAGAAGTGTTGTTGGTTTTGTAGTTGAAACAACTTAAAATTCATTTCGTTTATTCATTACTTCAACTATTTACTTAAAAGAATACTTACCTTATTGTCAATTTTTGCGGATTAACATCACCTTGATTCTGTGTAGTGTGTCTCAAAAAAATTGCAAACACCAAACATAACATCACTCGCGTAAAATACATTTCTGACATTTAATTTGTTTTGGCAAATATATCGTGTCTTAACGTTAATGTGCATGGTATCACTCGACTTAGATAATTTTGCGGTTAGCGCATTTCGATAAATGTTACTTTTTTTCACAGCCAAATGCATAAAGAGTGGACAGGAAGCGATTCATAATTCGATAGTTTTAGTCAAAGTAGCACGTGGAGATAACATATCATTAGAAAATTTTACATTTTGGTTAATTTTTCAGCAGAGAAGCATGGAACTTATTTATTTTTATTTATTTATTTATTTTTAGTTTGGGAAGCTAACAGGCGAACCCAAAAGAGCTTCCACAAATATAGACATATATTACATTATTATACGTTTAATACAAAATTAATATATAATTAATATTTAAATTCAACAATGATAAAAGCTAATACAATAAAGAAAAAATTGAAAAATCGATTAAGAAAGTGTGAGAAAAAAGTAGAGCGAGAAATTAGAAACAATTTAGAATAATATAGTGCGGTAACGGTGGACAACAGATGATTTATATTGCCGTAGACTCTGATGAAATATATCAATATCATTAACAGTATTATTATATATGAGGGTGGTTCGGTAAATAGGTGAATTTAATCCAATATTAGTTCTCTGAATTTCGCAGTAAAATGTACCAGATATTCGAGAATTCAATCTCGGGACAGTAAAGTTCAAAGACGCGATGAGGCTAGGACTATTAAATAAGTTATTCACTAATTTATGCGTACATCCTAATCTGTAATTTTGTGTTGGTACCCAAATAACATACCCTTATTTTTCTTTTTTATTTATATCCATTGTAAGTCTAAAGTAAAGTATAAACCCAAGATTATTGATCTACGATTTAAACCGCGATTGAAATACTTAATAGCCCTTCGCGATAAACCGCATGAGTTATGTCAACATAGTTGAGTTGGCTTTTACTTTGTATATATGTTTTTGTGATCAGTCATCAGTATTGGGTAATTGTAATACAAATACTTGTAATATACATATGTAGATACATTTATATTCACAGACATTCTTTCAATTCAAAGTGTCAATGTCAATTAAAATTTATTCTAAAAACTTTTTTTCTTCTTTTTAAAAAATCGATAAAGTAAAAAAGTCCATTCCCTATTTATTATCACAACATATTTATTATTCAGATATCTGGTGACCTCTGTTGTAAAATTGTTGAATCAATGTAATTATAGGAATACAGGTATCTGTAATTTACTTCAAAAATTCTTTAATAGTTTTGTACATTAATAAATAAAACTATATAGTTCTGAATTTGGGGTTTGTCAACTACTTTTTATATTATATTCTTAGATGAAAACTGTTTTCTTTTTCTCAAACTTAATGGTTGCCATTTATATTTGCTATACCTACATAGATGGCACTGTAATTGAAGAAATATTTCTTTAATTTATTTGTTTTCTTATAAAATCTTTTTGTCTGAGGCCGTTTAAAATACGAGTGATAGAATTTTATAAAAATGCCACTTGATTGCACTGACATCCAGTGACAATAATTCAGCAACCCTAACCCAGCGAAGAAGACAGTTTGGAGCATCTGGTGTTAAAATAATGCACCACCGCTTAAAATATTTTTTGGGAGACAAAACATCAAAGGAGCAACAGCGAGTAACGCTTCTTGTCTTATTTGTTCGCTGGCATAATACTTTGGTCTTCGGTTTTCTCAAACTTCCGTTCTAATTCTCTTTTTCTCTAATCTAATTTGGTGGCAAATTTCAAATTTAACTTTCATATAGTTTAGATTATCGCTGTATAAAAAATAAAATCAAATTATAAATATTTCAGCTTTAGAGAAAGAGAGAATATTGAAGTCTTAAAAATATTTATTTTCTTGTTTAGGTTTTTCTTTTTGATGGATAGCTACTTGCAAGTAAAGTAAGAATTACTTTAAACTATTCCCTGCGCCATCTCACGTTCATAAGCTTAACTCCAACGTAGTTACTTTTTTTTACATATTTTAGTTTGGCGGGATATTCGAATTTCTGAAGCTTAGATCGTTTAAAGAATAAATTAATTAATGCATTTATCATAATTGTTATGATTTTTTTTTTTAGGTAGGTTATATAATAATGTTGATAGAGTTATACCAAACAATTATATCTTTAAGGAGACAAAAGTCAAATATGTTAAATTATGAATACATTTTCTTATTTTATATTTCTTTTTGTATTAAAAGTTTTTTTTAAGAAAAATACGTAAAATTTGTCCTTTATTATAAATATATAAAAATATAATAAATATATGTTTTAAATAACAAAAATAATTTATTTCTTCTTGTATTCCTCATATACAGCACCACCTAAATGTATCAGGTCCTCCTCACGTAATACGCCTCTGGGTATGTGTCCAATTAGATTCTGAGCATGCTCCTTTAGTATTCTTAATCTTTCTTCTTCAATTACCGCTCTCCTGAACAAAAAAAAATCAATTTAATATGATACTTTTATATCAATAATTATAATTTTATACCTTCTTTCTGCTTCATTCTTCTCTTCTTCAATTAATTTTATTCTCTCCTGCATCTCTTCCGCTTTCCTCTGCCGTCTTTCTTTCATCATATCTTCGACGTCTCGTTTCAACTGGAGCATCTTCATCCGTTTCCTCTGAGCCGACATTTGCTCCAAGCGTTCATCCTCGGCTAGTTTTGCGAGGAGCTGTTCTTTGTACAATTCTTCCTCTCGCTGTTCCTGCTTGGCCCTCTCAGCTCGATCTGTGATTTGCTGCTGTAGCACTTCCTGCAGCTCTAGTCTGCGTCTTATTTGGGTCTCTATTTCTTCTTTGTGCTTGCGTTCGATTTCCTCTTGGAATTCCTTCTCGGCCAACTCCTGTCGGACGTAATCGCGTTCTCGCTTTTTCATTTGATCCTTGTACATCTTTCTCGCTAGATCTATGGTTAGCTTCTCTTTCAGTATGCTCTCTTCGTGTTTCTTGACATGCCTTTAGGGAAAATAGTGATTTTTGTGTATTTTTCTTATGTTTGGGAAGGAAATACTTACTTCATATGTTCTTCCCTGGCTTTTTCTTGAAGGTACTCGGCAATCCTGCGATTCTCATCTTCTAATGCAAGCCGGCGTTTCTCTTTCCATAGTTTCTGTGCCTCTTCGAATGCGAGCATCTCCTCCCTTGTTTTTTGCATTTTACACCACTTTTCTTGTAACATACTAAGAAAAAAGATATTTTAAATATTTCACAACAATCATGAAATACTTTTATGAATGTGTTTACCGTTCATCTTCTTCATGAATTCTCTGTATGATATCGTCAATCATTTTCTTTTCTCTTAAGAATTCTTCATACAAATATCGTTTCGTCTTCTCTCGTAAAATCATTTGATCTTGCAAAGCCTGCTTGTACTCAGCTTTCCTCTTTATTGCTTCTTCAGCTTCCTTAGTCAAAAATTCTTCTTGTGATACTCTTGCCATGTTCAAAACTTCTTGCGCTTTCTTTTCCCTAAGCTTTTACATATAATTCACAAGTAAAAAAGCATATAAGACCATATGATCTATTTACCTTTTCCTCCAATTTCAATGCCTCTTTCTCCTTTAATTGGGTTAACAATTGTTTATTCACATATGCGGCACGTAATTTTGATTCCAACTCTTTCAATTCCGGACAATTCTCACGCAGAGCTTGTCTATAAAATCACATCATACAATACAAATTAATCATGTTATAGTTCTGATACAACCTCAAACGTTGTGTTTTTATCTCCTCACGTTTCAACTTATCCATTTCCTGCGCCAAGGTCTCCTCCTTTTTAAATTCCACTTCCCTCATCGCAATTTCTTGTTTTTCCTTTTCGAGCCTATCAGATTCCTCCAACTGTTTTCGTTGAAGTTGCATATACCTATTGAGGTTTTGATATTTAGTCCTATGATCGATCTTGGCCCGTTCTAACTCAATACACTCGTAAAACTTTCGTTCGTTCATTTCTTCCGCCAGTTTTTCTTTACGTGCCTTATTTAACGCCTGAAATTAGTGAAATTAAATTGGGACAGTTCGTTAAGCATTGAGTCGTACCATAATTGCTTTGGCGATGAAAAGCGCGACGATCAGGAAAAAATTAATATGAAAGTAGGATAAATAAAAACGTTCTTTTTAAACCGACATAAACGTCAAAAAAAGTTTACATGCATCAGGTTGGCCAACATATATAAATATTTTCATTTAATTTTGAATGGTGATTTTAATTATTTAAAAAATTGTTGTCCGGTTTTAAGATCAATTAGAAATGTTGAATTTGTAATCTCAAAATTAATATTGAAAAAAAAAATATATTAAAATGTCAGAGACATCTTTCATCTGGTAGTTGAATCTGAAACGTTCAATTATAATTATCCAATGTCGTTAAAAATGTTAACCTCAAATTGTCATATCAGAGATGAAGGAACTCTTTTTATATATCTATGATCACATATTCATGAATATATGCCTAATTTTACCAACTTAAAACCTTAAAAAGTTAAAGCTATTTTTCGTAATATACTCTAGCTGAAAATTATGTTGGATTATGTGTAAACCTAGCGCAGTGATTATATACATGTATATAGTCAATAGGTTTGTTTGTTTGTCTGATCTAAGCAGATCCGAGGCATTTTACGCGTTTGTTTGTACTTTAGAGCATGATTTGTGCGTGTTTGTTTGTTCAGAGCAAGCAAATCTAGATCACAAAGAGGTTGCTCTTCTTGCTCGCGGTCCGACGTCCCAGCAATTTCGAGCAATTTGTGCAACATAACCTACTCGCACTAACACCGTGTTGTAAAATGTCGTTTGTAAATGTAATCTGATTTATAACTGCATCAAATATGCACGAAATAGATAATATAACGACACCAATGTGATTGATGTAAAGAACGATCATTATATTTTAAAAACTTCACTTGGTAGGTACATAAATACTAGTATATGATGCATTTTTATTGTAGTCTAAATTCATTAATTTGAAAACTTATTTTTACTTTTCCTGTTCATAATAGCTGTGACAATCTGATAATAGCAAATAATAAAATTAAGGTTATATTGCAATCGAGCGCGTTTGTTTGTACCATCTTTAAATCCAACTCTGAGACGCTCTCAAGTTACTCTGATGACGTCAGTAGATACTGCTCCAAGCACACAAACAAACAAAGCTACTGACCTAGCGTTTTTCCGAACGATGCCTCGTGAGGGGAATAGATATGACGTCATCTCTCGAGCATAATCTACAATAAGCTGCACCAGGATTGTGAAAGTATAATACGATTCCAGTACGCCATTTTTATTCTAAGGGTGAGATTATGAACCAAAAATTTGCTATTACGTTTTCTTTTGAGTATGCGTACGGTTCGTATACACTAGAATCGTATCTACTCGATACGGGATTTCGTAATTCCACTGCTGGTCCGAAGGAGTGTATGTCGGATTATGTCAAGAAGAAGAAGAAGTGGTCGTCTAGTCACAGTTTTGGCGGTTAGTTGGAGGTGTATAATCTAACATAAATTTAGATTATGTCGGCGAAATTCGCCTTTAATTTTATCAGAATTGAATAATTGATAGAAAAATCCTCAGATAATCTTTGTCGAGAGATTAGATTCGTCATCATTCCTTGTTTCAGTGAAGTTCTACTTTGAAATTTGAACCGTGGACTCATCATTGTCCGTTTCTGCTGGTTTCTTTTATCTTCTGCATATGCGGTATCCTTAGGCAAATTTTCGTGACTATAATCTGCAGAGTAAAATTATGTCGAATTATATGTATACCTCCTGTTTTTATTTCTTTTTTCTTGCACTCTTCAGGACTAGTATTGAATTATGTTTAAGAGATCGTCATCCATGCAACAAAATTTTCATCAGTTACGTCGCAAAAATTCGCTTTTTATGACAAGGTATTAAAAACAATTGCGGCAAATTTGAATTCTTTGTGGGTGTTATAAGGGGTTAAAAGTGATTATATAGTACTAAAAAATAAATAAATAAATAAAACTAGATATAGATATGCATTATATTTAACTTTATTAATTTATAATTCTTTTATAAAGTTTCATATGAACTTGATAGCTTTCCCAGAATAAATCCAAAACAAACATGTTTAACGTACCATTTTTATTTATTTATTATTAGTTTAATTCTTTAAATATATATATAATATATATAGTATGTATATAATTAATTACTTACAAATGTAATTTTACCTAGGGTTTTTTTTTGTTTTGTTTCATGTACAATGTAAAAGTGTCATTTATTTATAAATATGTAGCTTCTCTCATGTCGTTGCAATATTTGGATTGGATTTATTCGGGGAGTGTTTCTTTCTTGTATTAATAATAAATATATATTATATATATATGTATATAGAAGACATGACAAAATTAAAAAAAAATATTTCAAATAGATTATGTTGAGCATTGACTGAATGCATGCACCGTATGTCTGTTTGTCTGTCATGTCGTCTGAAAAACGAGTTTTGTCTTGTACATTGTAAAATATACTTATAATAGTAATAATAATAATTAATTAATTAATTACACAATTTATAAGTTGTATTTATTACAAATGTAGATATCTGATATTATCTCGTCTCTTTAGAAAAAGGAAAGAGTGTATAATGAAATGCACGGAGAGAAGGGGAAATATTTAAATATATATACGAGTTATATTTATATTACGGAGAAATTTCATTTGTTTTTAGTTAATTAACGATAGAAAAATGCCTTTCCTGTGTCCGTATTGCCTAAATTTAGTCGCATGTGATGATATTATATGATTTAACCTCCTTTACATTGTTCAGTAGGTCGTTACAAGTTCAGCAGATCGGTTACATTATTATAGAGAGTATGTATAATATGCAAATATTCGATTTCCCTATATGCTTTACAATATATTCATGTGTTGATAATAATAATAATTTCGTAAAAATTTAACAAAACCGACACATGCAAAATTTAGTGTATCTATCATTCATAATAATATAATAATGTTACATCATTATGTATGGCTTGGATTATAATATAATTAGATTCTTACACGAATTTCGACCTAGTCTCGAGAATCTAACAAATTTTAATGGTACTCACATCCCTTTTGGACCTAATACTGACTGCAGTAGCACTTGAGAGAAATTGTGGACCTTAAATATTAAGTACAATATAGTTCTTTTCTTATTATTGTATGCGTTTTGACTAGATTATAATAATATAGGTACGATATATAGGCAAGGAAAATTCGTATGCATGTATTTTATTTATAAAGCCTATAACCTACGAACGTTTTGCTTGAGATAAAACAAAGCGCGGTGTTGCCATACATTATGCCTGCTTGTCGCTCATTCACGATATGTGGCAACAACGCGTTTGTTTATATCTATTTAAGAAGTTGGCGGTGTATGAAAAGATATTAGAGCACAAGCCGCCTTGATTTAACTCTAATCATTCGTTTTTAACTACTACAAACTATTATAATAAATAATAAAATAAATTAGAATGGTAAATATAACATTGGCAATAATCGTAATATATTTTGATATATCATTTCAATATATTACAGTTTATAAGTTCATATCATAAGTAACTATAATAGTGTGTATATACGGTGGAGATCAAAGATTTTCGCATTGCATTTACCACGACTAAAACATGTCTGTCAGTTTGCTACAATCCCATAATATAGTACATACAATTCAATCTCGCGTTTCTGTAGGTTATTAAGGGTTAAAAAGGATGGCATCTCTTGACTAGAGCGTTTAAAAAACTGTTTAAAACGAACGTAGAAAACATCAAGCGTGTGAGGATTTGGTCCCAGCATGTTATAATGTTGGGTGAATTGATTTGGAATGAAAATTAAGGTTATGTGGGAGGGGAGAACATGATATTTGGACCTTCACTATAAAGTTTGTGAGCCAATTTTCTCTTTAAAACGGAAATATCGCAAATTATACAAGTGAGTATATGAGTACCTCTGTCACCTTTTTTTCGCTTTACTATCACGCTTGCATGGTTAAAGTTTCTTCACGATCGCTATTAAAAATTCCCCAAAAATGCCATACAAGTTGTGTTTGTTACCGATATAAGGGTTTTGGTTGTAGATTTTAATATATATTATTATAATATAATATTTAAAATATAAATAATAATATTAATAATATGTTTTTACCGACTAGAAACTATATTATCTCTAGGACTCGTAGCTAAAATATATAATTATATGTAGGTATATATTATATTGTGTCGATGAAAATGGGTGTTTTTGTCATGGGATTTTTTTTAACAAATCGATTAGGAAGAAAGGAAGAATTTGAATAATTTATTCGATTGTTTTAAGTAGATAGTTAATCGTTAGGTTCTAATCAAAAAGAAGCATTGTTATGTTAAAAGGTGGTATTTTGAGTAGCATAAATTCATTTTTCTAATTTTTCTATTAACAACGGTTGTTTTTATTGCCTTTTACGTTAATATTGTGTATACATTGATGTCACGCTATGAAAATTATAACGAATTTGACGTTTAACCAAATTTATAGTATGTCAAATGTCAAGCTGCAGTGTCGTACAAACTGTCAATAATTACTAGAGCTCTTTTTTGTTTCATTTTTATTGCATAGAGGTGGCACATCTTTTTTTGCGAAATTATGACAATTATTATTCCAGTAAAAAAGAATTTTTGCCACTCAAAATCGGCCAATCGTTTAAAAATGATTATATTTTGATTTTAGGCGGAAAATATTTTGGTTTTTTTAGGATCTTTCGAAAAAAAAATCGTAATTTAGAACGTAAGATTAGTCGATTTTTATCAGCTGATAATATGCAAAAATGGCGCAATGAATTTTAATTTTTTATTTATTTATATATTATAATATGGACCCCAATATATGTACAGCGTGATTTTTTTTTTGGCGCGCTTCTTGTATAATAATCGTGTAATGTGTGTGTCGCACTTTAGTGTGTTTTTAGTGTATAAATGTGGATGTAAATGACGATGGTTGATGATGAAGGAGAAACGTCGAATTTTTTTTTTGTTCTTTTGATTGATATAAAGTGTGTTTGAGTGTGTGTAGCGAGCTTTTTCACTTACATATTTTTTTTTTCTTAAATTCTCATTAAAATACAATGCGGACCCGCATAGCGTCTGCGGAGGACTTACATATTGATTATTATTTTTCTTTTTATTTTATTTATAAACACCATACACTAAATAGAAATACACGAGATGTGATACCGCCTTCACACGATGAGTAACAGTTTTTTACATATATAATTGCAAAAACATACCCTGTATCCTAGATCACTTCACCGCAATTTTTTTTATTTTTACAGATTGATTTTTTTTTTCATTAAATTTAAATTTATATTACATATTATAATCTTTTTTTTTTTTTTCTTTATAAATTTACAATTAAAAATTTCTCTCTTCGATTTCGAATTATTTGAATTATTCTTCTTCGGGTAAAGAATTTCGCAGAGTGGGGCGAAGGAGGGGGCTGGAAGAGATATGACGATTGAGGGATTTTGGAGCGGGGGAAAAAAAGGGAAAATTAAATGGGAGGGGGTTCCGATACTTCAATTTATTTCGCGCACTCAGAATTGAGCAGCGATTAATTCAAAAATTCAATTTTACTCGTTATTCATGTATAACAATCATATAATTACTAAACTGGAAGCCAGGTCCTGTAATTTCATCTTTATTTTGTGTCCCACAGAATAACTTGTGGCTGTTTGTGGCATGTTAACGTATTATAAGTCTAGGTCGTTAATTTGATTTATTAGACGGAACACCATGTTGCCAATTTCCTGATTGTCAAAATGCATCCAAACTATTAGGTTATAGAATTGTCAAATGTCAAACAATATTATTGGTGGAACAAGGTAGCACTTTTACTTGAATTTTGTGACACACTGGTGCGCTGTGTGATATTACAATAAATTATTTTGCAGTATTTTTACGGTAATATCTTTTTTAAAGTAGGCTTTTAGCTGTAAATTCACAAACATCAATATAATCGCATGAATTTACTTTGTAAATTTACTTCGCAATATGAATTAAGACTAAAATTTTACATTCAGGATATTTACGATAGTAGATAGAGGGGAGAATCATTTCTGAACGTAATCTGTCACAGGTACATTTAACTGACGCCTTCTCTTTTATACTTATCATACGTATTCTGCAAGATATGTTGTTTTTTCTTTACGTTCATTGTAACATAAATGTTACACAAATATTTTCAAACATTGATAATCTCATATCTTTTTTCTCTGAGGATTTTGTCAATATTTTTGCAGAAATGTCTTCTGAGTATAAGCAGGTTGTATTCGAAAATGACGTTCCCTGCCTGTGTTAAACGTTCAGGAACAAGTTGGCAGTTATGAAGAGTAAAACAATGCGTACAAATACGTTACACTACTCTGATGTAACCAGATGTTTCTGTAACTTTTCAACCAGTTACTAAGGATAAAATTCATATATAACATTGAAAACGTTAAGAGACATTACAAGTACAGAATGAAAAGATATATGTAGAGCAATAATTATACAGAACAAACATTGGAATTTTCATAAAACGCATTAGTGGTATTAAGTGTACTTTTACATTCAAGTAAAATTGTAATCATAAAATTGTAAATTTACAGCTTGATGTAAATTTCCTTAACGACTTAAGGACAAAATTACAATAATATTCCTGGCGTAAAATTACCAGGAATGTTACTGTAATTTTTTACTGTTTGTAGGTACCCTAAAATGGAGCCAACGAAAAATATACACCATTAGACTTTAGGCTAATCCAGGATGGGAGAAAATATAGTTGCCAACGCATGCTTCCTAAGCATGATATCAAGCTACGTAGTTTTCACTACAGTAACATTAAGGAGCTTTTCTTAGTTTGTTTCCGCTTTTGTTGTCGTAAATAAGAAATTTTCTGAAACATCCATTAGGATAAAATTAGAATCAGTTAGAATTTGTTACGGAAATAATGAGAAACGTTTATACCTTGTCTGAGGATTTTGAAGAGCAGCGGAAGTAGACGGGTTTACACTGCAAAATTTTATTAACGTGAGATATTTCTAAACAAAAAGGATAGAAATTAGCGGCAAATTTAAATTTATAACCAACGTAATTTTATAAAATAGAGTACTTTGTGCGTATCGTGGTGCCCACATTAATAACTAAGGTTGGCAATCACCATTTGGCAAAAATCTCTGTATCACAATTTCCTAAATTAATTATGAATAGCTCTAGCAAATCGTCCATTATCTCACCATCTGCTTCATTATGTTTATATGAAAAAATATCCAAATATTCAGTATATTCCCTGTAACGCTCTTATCACGTGACTCCAAAACATCTTAAACCTATTCAAAATATTATTTTGCTCGTCTAGAAATAAATCGTCCACGCAGTAACATTTTCTTGATGGGAAAAATGTCGAAAAAGTGTTTTTTCAGTCATTACAGCCCATTAGCTCTAACAATAACTTTTATTTTTATTTATGTACCACCAAAATAACTGTTTGGACAAGAGGCTTGGCTTACTCTTGGGTAAAACTAACTCGGAAATGGTGGCGATTCTGCGCAGTTAGAATTTGTTACTTCTCTGTTCTTGTTTTCATGTTCCTTGATAATGTGAATAAAGGAAAATGTGTACTGAAGAATCGATTTGTTTGATGATATCAAATTTTGTTTAAGCTAACTAAATATTGAATTAAATATGGACAAACAAATATTTGGTTCATTGAATTTTATTCATTTAACGCTTATTTATTTGAAATAATGAAATATTTTGTTGAATTAATTCATTTTTCGTGATAAAATTTCGTTGAAGTTATTACAAATTGGTTTTTCAGTGCAGAATGTGGCTTCAACTCCCCAAACCTAGAAGTTGAGCAGTAATATCAAAATCGATAGATATTGCAAGCGTGCAGTGAGTACCAACGTAATATATTTTTTTAATAAATGAGTGATTCAAGTTTTATGAAACGTGTTTTTTTTTGTAATTAGGGTCTGAATTTGGTTTTGTAAATGTGTTATAAATAACTATTATTATGTAAGTATTAAAAATTAATTTAATTTTTTTTACAGTAAATATGAATTGTTTTTCTTAAAAATGTACTTTTATGTAATTTTATTTATACACTGAAAATAATAGGTTAAATATAAAACGAATAGAAAACAATCATTAATCGTTAGACATGAATAATGATTAAGCATGCATTACACAAGATAACAAAACATTGCTCAATTCTGATCGGAAATACTTTTCGAATTTTCAGGAATATATAGGGTGGGTTGTAAGAAGGGGTTCATATCTGCACTGTTCGTATCCTGTCTATTATAATATGATTAATAATGATAATAATAACCTTTAATCATTTCAATTTAAAATCAGCATTTATATGTTATATTACAGTAATATAATGCTATTTACTCTTAAAAGGTAGGTTTAATGGTAAATATGTGGCAATATTTTTTTTTATTTATTTAAAATTCCGGTTAATAATATATAATATTATTATAATACTTCCAGAGAACTGGAATGTCGTATTTTTTCCATTATTTCTTCTCTATTTTATTTATTTTTAAGCAAGCATGGAATGCTACACTACTATTTTTTTTTTTACAAAAAAAAAGAAAAAATATAACCGATTTTTTTTTATTTTGGGTAATAATGTCACAATAATTTCGATTTTAAAAATCGCTGTGTAACACAGTATCGTTATTAAATAAATAAATAAATAAGTAAATAAATAAATTAATAACGAATATTATCAACTATTTATCAACGAAATAATGCCTTAATAGCAATAAGTAATTAATTTAAATTATGTATATTACACGTATAACTTAGATTTCGTTTATTGAAATCAAATCCTTTCGAGTTATTAATATGTGTGGTAATTTTGTACGTGGGAGGGGATGGTTTCTTTTTGTTTGAAAAAGTAACAAAGAGTTTTCTTTCTTTATCAGCTAAGTAGTACGAAAATTCGGGGTTTGAAAAAAAAACATTTAAAATCATTTATGTACAACATCCAACCTTTGTTTTCATCTTTAGTGCTCATTTAAAAACATAATAATGTTTATATTTTATCATCAGTCGGTTCGGTATAGTTTTATTTTGTTGAATTTTTTTTATTGTATATATAATATAAATATTTTTTTTATCATTTTTATTTTTAAGTAAATATTGCACAATCTTAGCCGAAAATCTAAGGAAAATATACTTAATTAAATATATTAGATACTTTTTTTTCATTAATAATAAATTTTTTTTTTATATTATCATTATATGTTCACTAAATATATATTATGTCCCTTAAACACTAGGAATTAATTCTAATTTTTTTCATCATTATATTATTATTATTAACTAATTTTCCAGCCCGAATTTAGATGGCTCGGGCTGCAAAGATAATTTGACTAGCTCGGCCGAGTTTACTAATCTGTCATTGTTTCGATCGACTCCCGGCCTATACCCAAGGGGAACCCTTTTCACAAATGGTCCAAACAAAGCGTCAACTAACTTTCAACAACTATTTTTATCTTATTTTTTTTTATTTGGCGAAAAAATGCAACGAACTTGCATTCTTTTAATCTCTTTTTTACTTTCAGTTTTTTTTTTTTTGATATATTATCGTTATATACTTAATATTTTTTTTTGTTTCATATTTATGTAATAATATGTATAAACTTACATTATTATTATTATTAAGTAATAATAATCGTAATAAGAAGAATAACTAATTATAATTATATAATATAGGTATGTATATAATAAAATTCAATAAGATACGAAGGATTTCGTTCTAAAATCGATAAATGTTGTAAGTATAAGAAGTTTTTATAATAAATATTGTTATTAATTACTTTTTTAAAAACGCTAAAATTGATAACGCTATTTGAGAAAGTGTTTAAGCGCAAGACTTAGAGTATCATACAAATTGAACCATTTAAGTCAATAAGCAAATTTAAATTTTCCGCTAAAACTAATTTTAATAACTCCAACATTAGGTTAAAAATAATGATGTAATTAGATAACTTTATGTTTCAACGTTGGAGTTACTGCAACAGTCGTGGGAAATTTAGTTGTTGGTAATTGTGTATAATGAAAATCTGTGCTTATGGAAATTAAGTACCTACATAATTCTCTTCAGTTTACAAATAATTTCTTTTCACACAAACAATTTTATCTATAATCTGCATTATTTTTATGTAATTTGCAGTCAAATAAGTGCCACATTTTTTTAAATAAATTTAAGTATAGAACATACAATTGATTTTTGTAGGTTAGCTGCATTGATTCAGAGGCAAGTTTGTATGATTCCAGAAGTTGGCAAGATTGTCTGCCTACCGGCTTTGACAGTAATGAATCGTAATTTGCGTAATTATTAAATACTATTGCACACTGTATTAAATTTATGGAAGGCAAGGAAATGTTATATACTACACCATTCGCATATAAAAGATGAATTCCAATGACTGTGTAGATACATACATAGAAAATTAAAGCCAACATGATTATAGGTAAGTAAATGGTGGAAAGTTTCAATTCACTAATAGTTGTATTTGTCTTACATCTTTGATTAGTTCACTTTGTTGAAGTGAGTTTGGTTCGTTCAATTTACGCTCTATTTTACACAACGTATCAATTCTGTAACAGAGTGACAAAACTGAACAAACCTATGTGGCCAAGCTCGTAAAACGAACACACCTAATATATTCATTTCTGCGCATACCGCAAATACGAGTAATGACGGAAACGCTGTCATATGGAAGGTCTACATTTTTGTGTGTGTGTTTTCTTAATGATCGTGTTCTAGTTGGTCTTTTGCAGGATTGGAATTACCTACTTTCTCAAACGTTAACAATGTGAATCCAGTTGCTCCTCAATACAGTAAGTGATCATTTTTATGTTGTTTTTAAAGCTTTAAATAGTTTCAGAAGTGAACATAACATTTTCGCATAAATAAATATATTATGCAGTGTAATATAATGTTCATTTCTATATTAGTTTGGTTTAATAAAGAGACAAAGCTGTCGTTTTTAAGTCAGATTTGCTTAGATTATTATTTGAACTCAATATCTTAGAAAAAGTTGGTTGCTTTTTTAATACAAAAAAGTAACTTTAAACTAAAAACCAACTAAGATAAATCTCCATCTCTCACCTCTTTCTAAGACAGGAAAATTTCTAACTTACAACTCTATGCTTACAACTAAGGCAAGTGGATGACAAGTAGTTTTTGTTATGTCAGGTTATGTATTCGTCAAATTTGAAGTTTCTTAGAAGTGAATGTCTATCTAAGTTTAGAATCTTCCTTCATAACTTTTACTACTAAAAAAAACATGGTAAAAAGAATACAACTATTAAATGTCAAAAGGAAATACAGGTATGTTGAAAAGTATTATAATGATGTTAAATCGGGTACGCTTTTAAACACATTAATGGATCAAATAGATCTTCAATGGAATGCATCGCACTGCTTCTAATGTCCATCTGACAAGTCATTGAAACGATGATACCTAATTGATGGAGTGGATGATTTACAAGTAATTATGTTTTGTATTCAAGTAATTATGCTTTGCTATTTAATTTATGCTTTAGGTATGCTGTTTAGTATGGAATGTAAGGTTATGTTTCATTATGTTGTCAATTGTTATTGTTTCGTTTTTAAATATAGAGGTAGTCGCAAATTAATCTAAAAAAGTAGGTGACCTTGAATACATTGATAAATTAAACCTTCACTCTGGAACTCACACTTTGTTTTCCATTATCGAGCGTTATAATTCTGATTAGCATTATGCATACATACAAGTTTGATGGTTATAATATAGTTTAACCTTGAATATATTTATAATATTTATTCTTATGAGAATGACAATCAATTTAATGACCATAATACCTCTTTTTGCATGTTGGGGTTAAAAATGTCTCATATCCATCTTTTCTATACGAATTATATAGCATTTAAGTGGTGGAAAGGTTTGTTTATAGAAATAGCAATCTATTTTTATTGTCAGTTTTGTGTGAGAATTTTGTTTCGTATTCAATATTGTAATCTAATAGCTTAAACAATTTCTCAAATTGCACAGTTTTTTCAATTTAATTCTTTTTAAAATCTACTCTACTACTTCTCAATTCACTTCCCTTTCTGTTTTAAATATTTTACAGGATTAATAATAATTAATATATAATACAATATAGTTGGTACTTTGTAAAGATTATGTCGCTTATCAATTAGAGTTAGAAATGTAATGTGTTATGTATAGTCGTATTTATGTAACATAATAAGATGGGATTTCAGTTTTTTTTCTTTTTTTTTTAAATGTATAATAAATCCTATCAATATATTATCCTTGTGTAGTAGTAGTGTATATATAAGTTAATTATTCCTTTGTTTATTTTAATATATAATATATCATTATTTATATTAATATTGTAATATATAAATATAGTCATGCTTTTTTGGTTTATCTTTCTTGTACGTACAATAATATATTAATATTAATAAGTTAATTAATTATTATAATAATAATAATGAGTGTTGTGGCACAAAAATACATAATGTACCGTAAATTTTTTTTTGTTCAGTTTTAGCGGTTCCGAGAAGATGTGCAATATAATCACAATATTATCATATATTTTATAATGTAAATAATATATATTTATGTATATATAGGGAGAATTATTTTCTTTATTAAAGTACCTATATAGGCCATGCCTGGATGGTCTCATTTATTTTTTTTTTAAATATATTTATTTACTTTGGCATCTTGTATATAATATATTTTTACATAGTACATGATAATAATAATATTAATAAATTTCTTATTTCAGGACGAGAGGGAACCACCCACAACACTTCTAGAGTTTTTTTTTATCTTTATTATTTCTTATTATATTATCATTATTATTTTTTTTTTACTTATTTACTCAATTAAACACACAATACGTACAACGAATATATGAGTAGACGTCTCAAAATAGTGATATTTTTTTTTTCACGAACGAGAATACAAAACGGCCTGTACAATCAAACACTGATTTGTTATTTATTCACAGCCCCTTTTGGAATTTCTCGAAGTGGGTGATCTCGATACCTCTCCGCCCCCTCCCTAAATCATCAGAACCCCCTCTACACTCCCCAGGCATGGCCGTCTGACGTATGTTCGTCTTAATCCGCGCTTTTTTTCCCTTTTTATTTTGATGATCGTGTTATATATATAATATATAGTTCGTTCTTCGGTTAATCGCGTGACATCTTCTGTTATTAAAATTTATATATATATGTTGGTTATGTAATTTCGTAGTGGAACGCAATTCGTAACGTTGGCAATCCGGTACGGCTCGTCAGCGCCCTCCTACGTGATGCGCGTACTACTAGAACGATGGTGATGGTGGTGGTGGTTGGTGGTGTGGCCGGATACGTCCGAAATACGAAGACCCGCCCCCTTCCCGCCAGTACGAGGGTTAGTACGGTCGGTTGGCGTCCTTCGGCCTCTTCAGCTGGACCTTGAGCCGCTTCATGCCGATCTGGAAGCCGTTCATCGCCTGGATCGCGGCCTGGGCGCTAGCCGGATTATCGAACGACACGAAACCTGCGAAAGAAAGTTCTTATTAGTCATCGAAATCGTCCCAAATCGCAAGAAGTAAAATAGATATAAAAGGACGACAATAATAACAGTAGGATTGCTTTGATATTTTAGTTTACCATCGTTTAGTACATTTGAAGATATAGTGGCTATAGCCACATAGCCACTCATTTGAAAGGTACGGTTCACCTGCTAGCATATGAATCCAGAGGCCGTATTCACTGTGAATTACGGCCTTATAAGATAATAGTAAAACCCGATTTTAATTTTGAATATGTAATAAAGCACATCAGGTTTATTTGCAAAAAACATTACCAGTCATATGGCAATATACTCATAGAAGACACATATGTACCATGTGATTCAAAATGATTGTCGTAAGAAAAAAACTGTTTTCCGGAAAAATTTATCTATACTTATTACCAATTTAATGAGCGAAGTTAGCTACATACAAATTTCATACATTAAATGAATTTTCTTGAAATTTAGCGACATTGGCGTGCGTGTTGTAGTATCTTTCCATTATTTATCTTATATTTTTTTTCAAATCGTTTATATTTACATCTAATATCACCAACAATAGTATTTCTGAATACTGTAAGAAAATAGGGAATTTATCTGTGGTAATAGCTCAACAAACAGGTAAAAAATCAATATTAACATTAAGTGAAATAGTTTATTACATTTTATAATTTTATAGGGTTATCATACACTTCAGCGCAATGAGCTGTCAAAAGAAAGTTACATTTTCATCCCTATAAAGTTTCTACGGTACAGGAATTATTACCATTAGATCAGGATAGGCGATTGGAATATTATCATTGGTTTAATAACAATTTAAGGGACGATGACTTGCTGAACAAATCATTTTTCTCGGATGAAGCCTGGTTTTATCTAACAGACTGTATCAATTTACAAAACTATTGTATCCGGTCTGCAGAAAATTTTTCGAGCAATTGCATCCCGTAAAAGTTAGAGTTTGGTTAGCTATGTCCAGGCAACGAATAATAGGGCCAATTTTCTTCGAGGAAACTGTAACAGCCCAACGTTACCAACAGATGTTGGAATTGTTTATTGCAGAGTTACAAGAAAATGAACTTGAAGCAGGTTAATTTCAGCACGATACTGCTCGACAAACCTGCCAATATCTTTTAACAGTTTTTTGCTGACAGGTTCGTTAGAGCACAAAGATGGCCACCAAGATCGTCTGATCTAACCCCATTAGATTACTTCATGTTCGGCTATCTAAAAAATAGGATCTATAGAAACCGCATGCATACCATAGAAGAACTGAGAGATGCAGTTTTGTCACTTAATAATTATACTAATTGTATGTTATAATTTAAAGTAATAAATAAATTTAGTTAAACACCAGTTAGTACTGAATTGTAAAATCATAATTTATAGAGTTAAATTAATTACATTTCATTTTTACAAGCAGAAACACCAATCCATAGTCGTTTATATAATGCGAGTTCAAATATAGGTTACGTTTCCTATTTATGACAGATCCGTTACTTTTTATGTTCCAACATTGACTTAGTTCAAACCTTCATTACAAACACGCGGCATATACCTACACCCTGTTACTATCTATAGGAGCGGATTTGACAATCATTTTGGATCTCTGTGTATATAAAGCGTAATTAATTAGTGTGTAATACATAATAAAATTGTGAGTCACGTTCATACAATAGCAATCCGTGTCAGTACTTATGCCTACACCACATTCCATAAATCATCGTCTGCGATTGAATCGTCTCGCAAATCGATGTTTGTGTCTGAATGGTATTGTAGAGTTATAACTAAAGGTATTACTGCAGAGTGAGCAACCAGATATGACCATCACGTGATCACGAACGTTACAGAAAAATTGTATCTTTTTGTTTATTGTTTACATTTTGTCCTGTAACATTTAGTTTTTTTACGTTTTCTGCGACTTTCTTGGGAGTTTTCGTTGCACAGTAACTATCTTTTTAAATATTACTGAACGGAACGCTTAATATTTACCTAGTGAAAATGGAATTCACGGATGAACAAGATAGGTTCATTGTAATGGCGCATTTTCGAAGTGCTATACAGGCACAACACGCATTTTGGTCATGTTTTCTACAGTCCTGCATGCAACAATTTATATTGGAATATCAAAATGAAGACATTGAATACAGTCGATTTGTTTGACATTGCAATAGGCTGGTACAGTGATTTATGGAGAGCTTCGCAAAGCCCAAACCAGTTGGCATATCACGAGTGTTAACTGAGGAATCAGTAAATGACATTTCGGATCATGTGACAACTAGTTCCAATAAAACGGTTAGAAAACTATTTCTTCAAACAGGTATGCACTTACTAAATAATTGACATGCTTAGATTTCTTTCTCAAGGAATATCATATGGAAGCTGTCGCACAGCTTTAGAAAAACATTTGAAGGGTGCACGGGAATAACGATCAAAGTCCCTTTTTTTGTGAAAATGAGATAAGGGTGCCATTTTGTAGGGAATTCTGAGTATTGTAATAATGCGTGTTCAAACTGTTTCAAAAACGTCCGTAGAAATCAAAGTTGCTATAATGTAGTTTTGTTTTGAACCTTTAAGTCGCAAACTTTAAAATTCATTTATCTCATAATGTATGAATACGGACTTTGATCGTTATTCCCGTACACCCTTCATTTGTATATGTTACTGCATAAAATCACTGTACATCAACAGTTGTTCCCTCGGGATTTTAAACAAAGGTTTAATGAACATTTAAATGAGGAGCAATTAAACATAATCCTCTTCGATGAAGTTTGGTTTCATCTTTCGGGTTACTAAATTATTTAAATATAGTTCTTTATTCGTCTTCGAATAAATCAGAGAAATCGGGAACAAAACCTCTCCAGGATGGCAAATTAGTTCGTCCAAAATGGAATTACGGGAATTCTCTTCGTAGAGAGTGAAATAATCTCTGATATTAACCAGGAAATAATCGAAAATCGGAGAAGAAATGAGTTGGATTGGTTTCAAATAAGAAACATATTGTATTTTATGAGATCTGTGAAACAATTTTTCAATTTCTTAACAAGATTATTTAGAAAAACTGCGTCTTCTGGTCTCATGGCAATAACAAACAATTGACATGTGGTGACGAGATTAATGAATCAGAACAACTATTACAGTAAGTTCCATTTGGAATACATAGAGATTCAATTGATAACATTTATAATTTGAAATAGGTCGACCATTTTAATACTTATTCTTCACAAATTCAAAATTCACCTGTAAATTAGGCAACCGAAAACACGCTTCACTTCTCAATTACTTCATTTTGGCTTTGAAACCTGTTCTAAATGACTCCATACCTTTGATTCCATAGCAGTATATCCTCATATTTACATCAAAATAAAAACAGATACGCATACAAGAATCGACTTTTCCCTCTACATCATTTTCGAACGGAGGGGATTTACCAAACGGACAAACGTGCCGACGCAAAAGCGCAAAAAGTTAATTAAACCCATTTCCAGCCGACATTCGTTAGATTATTGTCTGGGGTGTGCGAAGCGCGCCGTGTAAAGATGTCAAAATTCAAAGTTACACGGCCGTGCCCCGTTTTGCGTTAATCTTCTGGCAGTCACGCTAGGAAATGGGACGCAGGTTTTCCATTTGCTTTTTCTGCGTCTGCCATTCGCGTGCGTATATATAAGTAAGCCCTTTTAATTTACGTTACGCCAGGAATTCGGTTTTCCCTTTTCTTGTTTTTTCCCATTTTATTTATTTTTTTTTTCGCTGTTGAACACGCGTCGTGTTTTCGTGTGTGGAGATAAAAGAAAATCATATATTCACAAAGCAAAGCTGAGCTTTTTTTTTTCGTTGTTTTTATTCGGGTCGTATTTGCATTAAGGCGTGTATTTTTTTTTATGGATTTGTACCTTGATGCAATTTGGTTTTGATTATGAAAACCCAGCCTATTTGCTCCAAATCAAAATAACTGTAATGCTACTGCGAATAAAGAACTAAATAAAGAATTATATTGCGTTTCATTATCGTTATATGTTTATTCTTTACTGGTTTGCTCGTATTTGTGTATTTGTTGTTTTTGTTTCGCCATAACTTTCTGATCAAATTATTTAAGTAAATCCATGTAATACCTGATGACCTATCCTGATGTTTTCTTGACAAATGTTAGTAAATCGTAGAATGGTATTCTACCCAGGATTCTTCTCAGGAAATTTCTATAAAATTTCCTTAGAAGAATCCTGGGTAGAATACCATTCCACGATTTACTAACATTTGTCAAGATTTAATATTATTCAGGTGATATATCTATATTTTTTTTTGGGTAAACATTTACTGCAAGATTTAATAAAGTTATATTGATTTTGAAAAATTAAAATTGAAGGGTCCTTAGAATACAGTTAGGAGTAGTCAAAGTTTTCGAACACTCACCAAAGCACTTGCTCTGATTCGTCGCCCTGTCGATGAAGACCTTGGAACTGATGACGTTGCCGAACGGCAGGAACATCTGCATCAACTCCGCGTCGCCGAACTCTTGCGGCAAGTGATAAATGAAGAGGTTGCAACCTTCGGGACCGGAAATCGAACATCCTGATTCAATAACATATAAAACATCACTGACATTATTAATTTTGCAAACGCTATGAAAGATCTGCGCTTGAGCGGTAAATAGAAAATTAAACGAACGATGATGGTTAGTGAATAAAATGAAAATAATAATCAAAACCGATATTTACAAGAACTTAAAATGGAATGAGGAGTAACTTAAACGAAAAAAAAAGAGCAGGAAGAGTGAAGGTATGACTTGAAACGAAATTTATGTAAAATGGACAAATAAAAAGTGAAAAAACAAAAATAATAAACCACCTGTTGAGAATTTTGAAAAGATTCACAAAGATCATACAAATATGAACACCAAATATAAGTTACACCGATTTGCATAAGGCCAATCAATGCTTAAAATGGACACTAAGGTGCAATATATAGGTATAATAATATAATAATAAATATATATAACACATTGACCACATCGATTTGACAATGATGCAACATTATTGGCACAATATTTAATATGTATATATATAGACAAATATTTATATATATATGGATAACAAAAATGTAACGAAAGACAAAAAAAAATACGAAAAAACAACAAAATGACAATTATAACACACAGATAATAATAATAATATTTAGGATATTACGTCAATCTGATATTTGGCCAACTATATTCCTATGTATGCATCTCTAGATATGTAATTGCTACACGATCTAAAAGTGAATCAAGATGGCGGATCTTCAATGGGTTGTTAAGGATTTGTGGAGTGGGGTGAAGTGTAGATTAGACCTTTCAGTCTGTTATTATTAATATTTTTTTTTTGAAAAGTTTTAGCTTACGTGAACGTTCTGTTAGTTTTGAGATAATGCTGTAGGGGTGTCTTATTAGAGCCTTACCTTCCCTTTGGGCGGGTGCAACCGCTGACATAGGTTGGGGTATTGCCTGAGGAAACTGGCCGTATACCGCGGGGTAAGCTGCCGACAAATATAAAACAAAAAAAAATCACACCCATACTCTCCATCGATGCAACATACAACGACATGCTCGAACTTCAATAAGTTCTCAAATCTATCTTGGAGATCTTGAGATTAGAGAACTTATTGGGCGTTTTGTGATAATTGTAAGCGGTACATCTACGTCTTAAGAGTGTGGTATGGAGTGGTTTCACAAACGTCGAACGATTTTCACTTAGTACTCTCAGGATTTTCAAATCCATTTGAGAAATATAAATGATAAAGGATTCTTATTGAACCCAAGATCTCCAGAGCTGGAAAGCGCCTTGATAACTTAAAAAAATGCTTGTTTACAAATTCCAGGGTTAATATTAGTAAATAAAATAAAAAGATGCTGCTTCTAGGATCAGAACCTGTAATTCCCGTAGCATTTACTAATAGGTAAGCCATTAGAAATGCATCGAATGGTACACTGATAAAAATAGGAAGATTATCAAAAGTGTGTGCAGTTGGGGTTATTGATCTGGCACATCTCAAAACATTATGGAATCGCCACAAATATGCATAAATTTTTACTTTTTAATCTCTCATACATAACTTCTATTGCCTAAAATGTGACAGATAGTGATAGATGATCTTTTTCGACTTTAACGTCAGTAATATTAGGCAAGAACTGTTTCAATTATAATAGAGTTCATTTTAGAGGTAGACTAAATAACTATGTGTGCTTTGAATGAACTTTTTAGTTGCAAGGGGTAGCGCTATTCCGTTTTCAGAGCCAACCCGATGGCTGGCACGTATAAAAGCTAGCTAGAAGAGATGCTCTCAAAAAGGATAGGTCTAATGACGGAGATAAAATGAGGCAGTTTCATTGCCATTTGAAATGCATCAAATGGCACACTGATAAAAATAGGAAGATTATCAAATAGGCAGTTGGGGTTACTGATCAGTTAGTGTGTAAATGTATAAAGAACTGGCATATCTCAAAATATTATGGAATCGTTACAAATATGCATAAATTTTTACTTTTTAATCTCTCATACATAATTTCTATCTCCTAAAATGTGACAGATAGTGATAGATGATCTTTTTCGACTTTAACGGCAGCAATATAGGCAAGAACTGTTCCATTCCAGTTATAATGGAGTTCATTGTCACAGGTAGACTAAATAACTATGCGTGCCTTGAAATGAACTTTTTAGTTGCAAGGGGTAGCGCTATTACATGTTCAGAGCGAACCCGATGGCTGGCACGTATAAAAGCAAGCTAGAGGAGACGCTCTCAAAAAGATAGGTCTAATGACGATATAAAAGGAGGCAGTTTCATCTACAAAAAAGAGAAATTTAGTTTATATGACCACCACAATTCTAATCTAATCTAAAATTGTTTTTAAAAAAATACCAAAGTCCATTTGACAGTAAAGAGTCTAAGAGATACATGGTTGTATTTTTTAAAACCATTCCATACCACACTTTACATTACATCGAAAACGACAGATGAACAAGCTGCAACAATGCACGCACGAACATCTATCTAGAGTCGCACGATACACATCGATACATCTCGGATTCGACAAGAGGTTGGGGCGGCTAGGGGTGAGCCCTCATACGATAGCATATGACGAATTCCACCCCTATACCTTGTAAGGACGGGTCAACATTTTGATGTACATTTAGATAATCATATGACAGATATATATATATAGATAACAGCATGACGATTGTGCGGGTTGCGAGACCGACTTACCGACTCCCGGGTAAGGCGGCATGCCTGGATACCCTGCGTGCTGTAGCGCGGCCTCCCCGTTGGGCAGCCCTTGCGCTGGAATGGACAGATGAAGGGCATCTACATTTAGGTAAATATAAAAACAGCTTTACTGGAACAGTCAGGACACGACGAATAGGCGTGGTGCGTTTCGGGCGCTGGGGATCGCCGGACGGATTCTTTTCGGGGGGGATTCCCCAGCGTACGAAACCGACTGCACGCGCAGAACAACGAACTTACGCACGATAACGACGGTCGCTTTTAAAACTTACGTGGCGGATACGTCTGGGGGATGCCGTTCGTGTAGACGGCCTCTGTGCCCCCCGGCTGACCGTTGGGCGTCTGGGCGGCCATGTTGAACGTGGGCATCGTGGGGGAAGGCAGGCTTGGGATGGCACCGTTGACCGGCTGTCCAGAACCGGCACCTGAGCAATATAAATTGTCTGTGCCGTTCTCATTTCCTACGTGCTGCGAGGGGAGAGGGGAATCGTATTATATGGAAGGTTAGATTTACCTGATGTGGGTGGCACTACTGAGTTTGCCATTCCGTTTAGGGTGGCATGTGGTATCTGCGTGGCTAGCGCCGCCATGGGGTTGATGTAGGTACCCTGGGCGGTCGCCGCTGCCATTAACGCGGCTTGTTGCTATAAAGAAGGTGAAAAATACTCTTACATGTGATTATATTAAATTGGGCCAATTAAGGCAACATTGACAGTCGGGTGACCACATAGGTTTTCACTTGTCTTATCTCCATTTGCGGTTTAGAAGAAGAAAAGAAAAACATAAAAAACGGTGTGAATGCTGCCTACACGTCGTACATACGGCCAACGGTAATATGTATCAATGTCAGAACTCAATTACAGTTAAATCTCAAGCTTGATGTACATTATACTTTTTTTATCCGGAAAGATTTCTGAATTTAATTGCTCACTACATAATCTTGAAACCCATGAGTTTGTTTGACGATGGGCTCACTTCGTCACTTCTGTTCCCAATTCTGAACTATATACACATGGAACAGTTTGATAAGTATAATATAAATAAGAAAACTGATGTACTGTAACAAGCAGGATTTGAACCATCCACCCACCGTTCTCCGGACGGCCGCTCTAACCAATTGAGCTATTGGGACTATGCCGAATTCAAACCTGTGATTGTCGATATATATAATCGAACAAGTGCTTGCATCAACGGGAATAAATGTACTATTACAAATATACTAAATATGCAAGTGTTACAGTGAAATAAATATAATATAGTATAAATACAATCACAGGTTTGAATTCGGCATAGTCCCAATAGCTCAATTGGTTAGAGCGGCCGTCCGGAGAACGGTGGGTGCATGGTTCAAATCCTGCTTGGGATAAATTTTTCTTCTGGCAGAAATTTTTCAAAGAAAAATTTATCCCAGAAATTTGTTACAGTATATCAGTTTTCTTATTTGTATTATATTTATTTCACTGTAACACTTCCATATTTAGTATATTTGTAATAGTAAATTTGATAAGTACTCTAGAAAAATCAAGTTCATCATGGAATAGATGTCTTAGTCCAGAAAATGAGGTACGGGAACATAAAAACCAGTACGTACCAAAAACTAACCTACACAGGGCAGTATGGCATTTACATTACCAATCAAATCACCTTTCCCCTTCCCCGTGAATTGACGTAAATAAAGAAATTCAAATTCAAACTATGACAGACACACTCCGAATGAATGGATACCTGGAAGGTGTGTCGTCCAAAGCAAGAAGTCTGAGGACAAATGCGGGCAGACAAGAAACTGAAGTCAAAATCACAGCCACAATTGCATACATGAAAGGTCTATCAGAAAAAAAAAAATCAGAAGAATAGGCAATCTATACGACATTAGAACGGAGATAAGGACCTCCAACACAATAAGGCCATACTTAACTAGAATAAAACCGAGCGATATAAACCATAGAATTAAAAACTGTGCATACTGAATTCCAGGTGAATGTGGGCACTCATACATTAGTGAAACAAGCAGGGCGCTCAAAATAAGAATAGAAGAACGCAAAAAGAGGAAACAGATAAACATACAATAGATTGGGAAAATGCTTCCATCTTATCCAAAGAAGATGGACAGGCAAAGAGAAACCTGAAAGAAGCCGCATATATAGTAATAGCACCAGAGGTTATCAGCACTCCAAGTCTGGAATTGCATAGGGTATATGGATACCATTAGTACGCAACTGCATAGGAAGATCACATCGCCACTCCGATGGGTTAATAAGGTATAATCTGAATTCTAGAACCACACTAACACTGGACCAATAAAGAGCAAAAATCTCCACAATTAATTTTTATAAGACAGAGAAACCACAGAATAACCCTTATGGTCGTAAGTTTCCCTACATTGCATATAAGTGTAAGTTATTGTTAGTTCAAATGATATATACCTATTCCAGTTTTTTTTTATCAGGGCTACCCAGATGAGGATAGGCCGAAACATCGTATCTAAACTATCCAACAGATGATGGAAATAGCCCAACAAACACCAACTCCTATTCGAACATGTCGAAATACTGACTAGAAGTGTGTATTACCGACATGAAGAAATAATTATTTCATTTTTGAGGTTAGCGAGCGTAGAAAATGCAAACCTATTAAGTATACGTAGAAAATCAGATAGAAAGTCCGAAGATATGGTGTCATATACTGCTTGGCTTCCCGGTTACAATCCTGTTTTGGATTTCCATCTTCATTTCCACGTTTCGTTGATCTGGAACTGCAATAGCAAAAAGAAGATTTTTCTTGCAAAGCCAAGCAATGTATAGTGCGGATAACGATTGTTTATAGTGTCATAATTGTTTATTAGGACGTGACAGTTTCAATTTAGTTTTCAGCACTGAAAATCATTGTAGTGCGCAGGTCTCCTATGAAACCTAGATGACAAAATACGATCGATCTAGTTTGAAAAATAGTTTCTAGTATATGAACTTACATAGAATTTTCTGATTCACATTATCCAAGTCGACCGAGTTTAGAAAATAGTCTTCTCAGTTGATTTTAATGCTTTTACTAGTTGATCCTGTCAAACTTTCGGGAAAATCGCATAAGAGATTCATCTGAGCCAATTGCACGGCGGTGCCAATGTAAATTTGCTGTTATTAGACGGTTGGGATTGATTATATACTGCCATTAGATGATGTAACACAATAACTTTATTCTTTTTATCCCTGTGTGTTGCAATGCAAAATGCAAGAAATTATGACGCAACGCAAAAGTTTATAACACAACGTAATGTTTTATGAAACTTTGTGAAAATGATGAGTTTAAAAACACACAAATAGTCTACGTTATGACTGCGACTATATTCATGACTAACTTACGCATCTCCAACAAAAATCTCCTTCCACTGATGATTTAAGATTTTCAAGGCAAACAGTTTCTTGCGTCATGAAGTAACATTGCTCGAATGAAATAGAGCAACCATCTTCCGCATTGCTTCCTACCGCAACACAAATAGAACACAAAATCACTTCGGCGCATGTCCGCGCGTTTTGTGTTCCAACGCAAAGGGACAAAAAGACCGGAGCTAATATACAGGAGGTAATGGAGGATGTCAGAACAAGCGCAGATGTCAGTTAGAAGGCATCTAAGAGATGCACTACTATCTAAGACATCATCCGCTCATTTGTGAGAAGAAATTTTGTGTGTTTGTTGCTGGGCGAAGCTGTGGGTTGTGGAATATACTTTAACACTTCTAAGCACTGACATCCCCACTCAAATTTCGTCGATACCGGAGAGTTTTCAACCTACGGTAGTGATTTTTAACATGCCAAGCATTGCATTAACACAGAATCTACGGCTTTATTACCTATCCAAGAAGAATAGATATTCTGATTTCTATCTACAATTAAAAATCAACCGCTTCAGCCTGGAATCGAACCAGCATCTATGTATTTTTTTGTACATTTTTTTTTTAATCTCAATGATCAGAAATTTATTATTATTGGATGTTGAAATCGGCATAATAACTATCATTGACACATTGTATGCAAGCAGTGTAGTTTTGATTGTATCGTTACCCTCACCAAGCTCCTTTCATTTTGGATCCCGCATCCATTATATCCATCTATATGTTTGTGATTTCTGATCTAAGTAGCCCAGTCTTTTGCTTTATAAAATGCATTTTTACTTTTGAGAGTCCATTACATTCACTAATGCTAATTTAGACTGAATGCCGGTTGTGTTTTGATGATGAGGAAAGAGATAAGTTGACTCTTCCCTAAAAGACCTGAAATCCATCTCATTCTACAAGATACTGGAGTTACCTTAAGGACCTGAACTTGTTGGTTGAAATTTAAGGCAATATCGGCTTTAGTAAGAAACCTTAATTAAATGCAGTCGGTGGAACGATTAATCGAAACATGTGTTTGTCACCTTTCACTGATACTAATTGTAAATGATCCATTGCCCTACCTTAGCGGTATCATATACAGGATGTTTCAGACCACTCGTCCACTATCTTTTTCTCACGAGCTATTGCAGCTAGACTAATGCGACAAAAAATTTAACAACAAAAACCCCACCTAAAGAATTACGTGAAAATACTTTTAACTTCCGGAAACGTTCCATTATACCGGAAGTGGATAACAACTTTCTTATTTTAAATGGAATCATATGTTTTTTCCTTGTGAATGCTTCTGCATTTAAGAATGCCATATTAAAAAATAATTCATAAAGCTTGAACAACAAAAAATAACAAAATAACGCGTAATAATAACGCAAACAACAAAGAACCACCAATAATGAAAATTCGACTATAATAGGGAGACTAGCAAAGACAAGTTTGACACTTCTGGATCTGAAACGCTGTTGCTTTGATAACTGTGAAACTTTCACAGCCCACTGCAAGAAATGTACTAAAATTTTCATAGCCGAATAAATAATGGTTGATATCTTGAAAACGACTAGGAATAGATATATGCATCCTTTATACCTATCGACGGAGAATTTATTTTTGCATTGAATGGGATAATTAGGAATATGATGTTACATTTGAAAAAAATGAATTTTCTAAGGTTAAATGTATCCGAATTGACAATCGATTTATGAACACTCTGTATAGAATTTAGTAGTTCTTTGGACAGAATTCGGTACGCACAACTATTTTTCTTGGCTGTTAGTAAAATGACATCATTACCTTTAATGGTTTGCAAAATATGGTACGTTTTAGAAAGAGATGAAAACGTCAAAATTTTGACAAAATCGTAAATATCTCAAAAACGGTTGAAGTTCTCGATCCCGAACTTTAGCGAAAATTGTATTCAAATAACCTGTAGAATTCATTGAGGTAAGAAGAAACATGATTCCATTTAAAATAAGAAAGTTGTTATCCACTTCCGGTGTAATGGAACGTTTCCGGAAGTTAAAAATATTTTCTTGTAATTCTTTAGGTGGGGTTTTTGTTATTAATTTTTTTGTAGCATAAGTCTAGCTGCAATAGATCGCGAGAAAGAGCTAGTGGACGAGTGGTCTGAAATACCCTGTATATGAGTCATAGTTTACTTAATGCTTACTTTTTACCACTTCTTGATTTCAATATTTATATAAGAATTGCTTGGTACTGCGGTTAGTGCGGCGTTAAGGTAATTAACCGGGTGTCCTACCACAAAAACGGCCAGCGTCTAAGCGTGTAACCCGTAAAAATTTTTCAATACATTTTTTTTTATTCTTTTTTGTTATATATACAACCTCTGACGCGCGATATCACAACATCCCACGCGATCGTGTTTTGTTATTACTATCATCATTAAAACTTTTCCCCGGGTTAAAGCGACAGTAAAACGATCTCCTCGCGTGAACCGCCGCCACTACTAGAGGGCGCTCGCGGTCCGCTTAATCGCCAACCGGCGGGCGATCCTTCTAGGCTCGCGTCGCGCCGACTGCAGCCAATAAAAATACGGGCCTCGCGAGTGTGGGTGGGCCGGCGGGGGACCCCACCCCGTCTCGACCTGTCGTAGAGCGCGAGTTTCCCGTCTCACCTGTGCGTAAGCTCCGTACGCCCCGAACTGGTTGAAGACGAAGGGGTTCAGAAGACTCATGTTTCCGGCCATCTGCTGCATCCGTCTCAGTTGGCGTTCCTTCTCAGTGTCCGCGAATTTCACCACTAAGCTGGAGGAGGCGCCCTGCAACAACGAGAACATTAATTCGTTTTCGTATGGGGTGAAGGATTGGCTCGCTTAGTTGGACGGTTGGCGGTGGGGATCCTCCGGGGGCATTAGGTGTAATTTAAGTTGTAATTTATCGGGATTAAGTTGTGGTAAAGGGGTTTAGTTTCTATAGGAAGATGATAAAATGGTGCGAGTTTCTTTATGTATGTATAATAATTATCTAGCAGTTTGTTAGTATGACAAGTTAATCTATTAGTAATAGCTGGACTATACACAGTAAGAAATAGCGCCAGTGTTAATGTTCTTAGTGTTAGGGTTGATCAAATAGAGTTAAAATTGTAGTGTATTTATACACTTTGATTTAACACTAAAAAAAATTTAGTGTGAAATAACTACACTAACAGCCTACTTAGTGCAATTCAACACTGACAGAGTATATACAAGTATATAATAATAATAATAATAATAGTCTTTATTTTCTGCTTCAGACACAGGTATACATTTTAAAAACATATAAAACATTACATAACAAGTGAGAAAAAGAAGAAAAATTAACCAGAATAATAATAAAGGGGGTAAATGAAATTGTCCTGGCAGAAAACCGCAAGGGGAAGTTTAGATGTGATACCAGAGGTATCACCCTGCTTTTAATCTTTACCCTTGAATTTTAGTGGAGGAATAATGAAAGTAATGGAAAAAAAATGCCTATAACTAACTTAATACTAAAGTGTGCGATGAGCATGATTCACATTATAAAACTTGTATTCTGAACTCTTTCGTATTTACACAGTCACCTAAATCGATAGCTGTCCCAACAGACACCGCTTCATATTACGCTTAAACAACACTACGCTACTCTGTTTGAGATAGAGAGGTAACGGATTAAATAGTTTGTAGATAGAATAACTAAAACCTCTCTCAAAGAGTGCTGTCCGATGGGGTGGAGGAGTGATAGTGTGCTCAACATTGCGCAACGGCCTCATATGCACATCCCGGCGATACGTGATTTTATTATAGAGATATACAGGCTGCCTATGACTAATGATCCTATGAAACACACAATAGGAAAGGAGTAATCGTCGATTATACATATTTAACCAATTTAACTCTGCCAATTTGTGCGATATGCGGCCGTATTTCTGTATACCAAATATTAATCTTATGCAGGAATTCTGTACACATTGTATTCTTCGAGAAGTGTCCCCCATCAATACATGCGCCGTACAAAGTCGAGCAATAAACAAATGGAGACAAAACCAATGCATCACAAAGCAACGCTTTAGTCGTCTGACTCAGAACAGATCTGTGAGGTAAAGGAGTTTTAGAGCAAGATAGGCTTTTTAATGCAGTTGGAGATGTGACCCCTAAAACGAAGTGAAGAATCCATTTCAATTCCTAGATTTCTCGCACTTGGACGCAATTCTATTTTAGCACCCCCCACCCTACACTCGAACCTCTCAATGAAGCCCAACGTATCATTTTTATTGCCAAACATTAAGATAGCTGATTTAGTGGGATTAATATGTAGAGAATGGTTAGTTGATATTTTGTAAAGACTATCCAAGTCGTGATTAATTTTACTAATGGCATCAATACTGCTTGAACTATAAAAAGAGTGATAAATTTGCGGGTCATCGGCATACATGTGCATGGAAGAGTGATTCAAGACCCTCCAAAAATCACAAGTATATATAGAAAAGAGTAATGGCCCCAGAATGGATCCTTGAGGTACACCCCTCATAACAAAACGCATATTGGAAACTCCATCTGGTAATTTGACCATTTGCGTACGTCCACTCAGATAACTGCTCATCATTTTGATAGCTCCCTCTCCAAACCCCACATAATGCAGCTTAGCTATCAAAATATCGTGCGAAATAGTATCGAAAGCTTTAGTATAGTCAAGTAATGCTAAAGCTGTCAACTTGCCCCGGTCCGCTGCACATATGATATCATCCGTAACACCCAATAAAGCTGTCTCGCAGCTGTGACCCACTCTAAAGCCAGACTGAATAGGAGGTAGGATATTATTTTCCTCTAAGAACCCCTTAATTTGACAATCAAAAATTTTTCCATCACTTTGATAGCGTGGGTAGTATGCTAATCGGTCTTAAGTCGGAGTAACTTTGAGGGTTTTGTTCTTTGGTAGTGGTATTACTAGTGCACTTCTCCATGCAGAAGGGAAGTAGTTTTCTTGAAGAGCACAGTTGACAATGTGAGTCAAATAAGGGACGATCCGCGGACAGCACAAGCGAAGCATATTACTATTGATATTATCCACACCAAAAGACTTAGATTTAATATCAAGAAGATAAGTTTGGACAGTGTCTACCGCAACAGTCTTAAATCTGAATTAGCTTGTACATTTGGATAGTGGTAGAATTATAGGTTGATATTAACTCATTTGAGTCAGTGACTGGCGGCAGGGAATCATAAAAAAATTATTAATGTTTCAGGTTTGCAACCACTCTGTAAGGCGTTATTTTGTTATTAAGGTCAATAATAATTTTAATTTTTCCATATACTTTGGGGTTACTATGTGCAATATGATTAAAATAGGCTTTCTTTTCGTTCTAATGCTTAAGGTTGTGAAATTTCTAAGACTCTTGTAATAATTCCAATGGTTTCCCGCTTAGTTGCTCTGAATCTATGCTTCGCTCTGTCCCTCAAACTCATAAGCAGTTTAACATTATCCGTAAGCCAGGGGCTTTACCTTTAGTGATTTTATAGTTTACATGGAGCATGAGTATCAAATAGATTAATAATACTATTATTTAAAAGGTAACTTTATCATCAATGTTTCGGTATAAATATAGATTGAAAGGGAATCTTGAAAGTCGGCCTCGAACTACCTTATCGAATCGAGAAAAATCACGAATTGTCTTAAAACGCGAAGCTGCGCACGGCTTCTTAATATTAACTGACACTCAAGCAACTCGTGATCGGATATCGGAAATTCAGTAACTTTTATTTCTTTTAAAATATTTTTATCAGACAAAAGCATTACATCACTCAAGGTGCTAAACTTATCTGTAATTCGAGTAGGCTCATTCACGACCTGCGCAAACCCCAAGGAATCAAACATATCGCAGAAGTATAGCGATGCCCCGCTGCCAGTATCGAGAAGATTAATGTTAACGTCACCAAGACTATACTCAACACTACAACAGTATATATAAGTATATACTCTATCAGTGTAACAATAGTCAATTCTTTGGAGTACATATTGTATTTCGCGCGCTGTAATAACAATGATCAGTTACGATGCGTTCTGATTGCCAGAATAGTTGCAACGGTTTAGTGTTCAGTGCTTCAGTGGACAAGACCTACATATGTAGGTACATCAGCCGCCAATACGGTATTCTAGTTAGGTTATGTATTACATACGTGCCGCAGTAAAATAAAAGGTAAGTGATTGTCTATATATTATAAACAATGCATTTATTTAGAATTGTATTATAGGAGGATACCATCAGAAAGGGGGAAAGTAAATAGGTCGGAGATTCTTATCAATTTTCTGATTAGTAAAGTGCCGCAGTGTTGAGTTACTGCATCGTCAGTAGAAGACACCTGATAGCAAGGATGATAAGATGTTCAACATGTTCAAAAAACTACTTTCGTGTTTTGTCGATTCGTTTAATTTCAATATTTGAGTTTATTTTTATACTATATAAGTACTGTGTATGTATAAAATTATTTTATGTCGGAGTAATTACGTTTGATCTCAACGAACACGGTCGTTGCTTTATTCATTAGTGAATAAGAAACTTAATTTACTTTCCTTCCGTTACAGTAGTATTGATAAAACATTTAATAGAGAAAATTACCTCTTTCTAGAGTTAACAATCACTATTGATGTTGTTTAATGCATACTAGTAGTAGCTGGCCATCTATACTAACAATTTAGATAAACACTATGAAGCAGTAATATTCGCACTAGTAGTGATATTCTGTATTTACATTAAGGCATAGTAAATATCCTCTAACTATTAACAGTACTCGTAGTGTTAAAAAAAATACACTATTTAGAGGGACCTCCATGAACTCGGCGTAGTGTAGTTCTAGTGTTACAAATTTCTTACAGTGTAGAATTGACGAAAAAGTTTAGAGAAAATTACAACAAAACAGTCAGTAATAGAAACTACAAACAACAGTTGGACCACTGCTTGCAACGTCTGTTAGTGGCTGTCTCGTAGAATTGGATAATTTACATTTACAAAGGTTCGATACTGCAATAGCAGTAAATAATACAGTTAAAAGTAGCTGCAGGAAATGTCGCTAAAGAAAGGTGGTTTATGTGATTGAATAATAACCATGTAATTATTTGTCTATGATCCTGATGAATTTCTAGAGTGAGTATTTCAACAATTTTGACAAACGAACCGATAGATATAGATTTTATATTTTCTTTAGCAGCTAAGAATATAGGTGTGTACTTCTTTCCAAAGAATATCCAAAGGATATTAACGAGATCCATAATTTATATGATGTGAAGATAATGAAATATAATATTTATATCCCCATAAACCGATTTCAATGTTTTCTGATTACACGATTGTAATCAGTGTAAAAAAAGCCCTCCATATTTGATAATTTAACCAACATTATAGGTACAATATTAATAAAGTTGGGAATAGTGTGCCGTTTACTTTGAACAGCTTGCATTGTAATTTTCCCTCATTCCTCCTGTCTCATTGCTTTTGCACTCAGAAGGATAATAATAATTTGCGGCTATCAGTAACAAGGTCTGGGACTTCTTCCCAGATCCTCCCAGAGTAAGGTTTTTGCCATGGTTTTCCCTTATTCCGTGGCCATTGATTTTATATAAGTATATTATATATAATCAGTGTCCTTGGCGAATGCTGGGAGATAACGAAAGTCGTTCCATGGGCGCATTTAATAATAACTGATAGCTGACTGTATATTTACAGTAGACTCGCGATTATGTGAACTAATCACATTTCACATATTTTATCATTTCTCAAAAGTAGTATTCATATGGTCGCGAGGTTACTGTATTATATTTTTGTTATTAAGAATCATAGGGAAATGATTTAGTTAGAGTAGGATCATTTCAATTGTTATGGAACCCATATAGTACTTAGAATAGGTAGGCTTGTGTAGTACCTTTTTAGGTGGAGCACGGGGTTGAGATGATTTGTAATAATTTAGTTTCCATAAATAAAGTGTCTCATTGCTTTCTTCTCTTATCTCTTGGTTTCTTAATTTTATTACTGCATCTGTCATCTGTCTCTGTTAATTGATTTCTGTTTCCTTTTTTTCGCATTTTTCTAAAATACTACCTCATTGCATTTTCCTCATAAATGGCTTATTTTACTCAAGGCATGGGTTGCAAGAATCGTCTTTCCTTTAGCCATTTATGCATTCAGCGCATCAGTATGAATTTTGGGTCATTAAGGGCAACAATAAACACTTTTCATGCGATCAAGACAAAGCAATTAATTTCTTCATAAGCGTTCTGTAATATACTCATTACATGAGTCTATATTCTCTTCAATATTTCTTCAAGTCAGGTATACCCAATTTTTTTAGTAAAGATCCATTCCAGGCCATGATTACCCAGAAGGAAAGCAAAGTTACTGCGATAGAAATCTTCACAAATTTAATACCCCAAGTAGGCCGATCAGTCTAAAAATTTACATAACTCTATAACTTTTGAGCTAGTCAATTTTTCTTAATTCTTTAGCTGAAATGAAATTGGCAAACAACGCGTTTTAGCAAAGTAGGCCGATTACTCTGATAATTTGCATGCCCTTGTATAACTTTTTATTTCAAACAACATTTATTAGTAACATTTTCGCATAGTGTCAACGGAAAAGGTACTTTACCTGAAACAGTTTTGACTCGACTGCAAAGGCCTGTTGGATTTAAAAAAATCGAAAGCAAATGTTAAAAAAGTTACGGACCAAATGGGACTCATTTCCCAAATATTAAATTCCAAATGAAAAAAAATTTCGTCCATCATAGGTAGAGTGAACCCAAATTGAGAAGTATGTACAGGGTGGGCCAAATTCGACACTTTTAATAGGGAACTTACATTTCTAAAGGAATTAGACAAAATCTGACCCATGCTTCTGGAGTTCGATTTTAAAGAGAAATGGATTAGTGAAATCCGTATCTTTATATCTTCAATAGTATAACAGATACAGAGCGTTTTCGTAAAATATACAATTTTTAAAAGCCCTTGTAACTTTTTAATTTATGAAAATGCTTGATTTACATAAGAACTTTATTAGGGCACTTTTTGGCGCAGAATTTAATGCGCTAATTTTTTGATTTTTTTAACTCGTATTTTTTGAGATATTATCAAGACTTGTGTTTTTTTTATATGGAGCATCCTATATATTTTTACACTATTGAAAAGTACATAAAATTACCTTTAACGTGATATAACACACTTGATATTTTATTTAAACAGTTTTTAAATTATTTGACTTTTTTTGCAATTTCACAGTATTTTAAGATGGCTATGAATGAACGGTGCACAATTCGAACACTTGCCATAATTTATAATGTTTAGGAATTTTTTTGGCGTATATAGTAAAAATTTCGTATAAATATGTAAGAATTTTACAGCGTATTTTAGGTCTAACATGATTAATTTCAACTTTTTAATACATTACGAATGCGTACACAATAAACCTTCTTAATTATAGCTATCGTATCAGTAACGCTATTAATGGTTTCTTTGATTTAGTTTGTTGGAATTGTGATTTGTAACAATAACATTTTAATATAAAAACATTTTTTGCTGTCTTATTGAAAACTTATATTTGCTCATCCACCACCATCCACAGCCATCTTAAAATACTGTGAAATTGCAAATAGAAAATCAGATATTTTAAGAACTGATTAAGTAAAATATCAAGTGTGATATATCATGTTAAAGGTAATTTTATGTGCTTTTGAATAGTATAAAAATATATAGGGTGTTCCATATAAAAAAACACAAGTCTTGATAATATTTCAAAAAATAGTTAGTTAAAAAAAAAACAAAAAAAAATAAATTCTACGTCAAAAAGTGCCCTAATAATGTTCTTATATAAATCAAGCATTTTTACAAATTAAAAAGTTAGAAGGACTATTAAAAATTGCATATTTTTCGAAAACGCTCTGTATCTCTTATACTATGGAAGATATAAAAATACGGATTTCACTAATCCATTTCTCTTTAAAATCGAGCTCCAGAAGCCTAGGTCAGATTTTGTCTAATTCCTTTAGAAATATAAGTTTCCTATTAAAAGTGTCGAATTTGGCCCACCCTGTACATATGTCGTCATTGTAATGTCGACGTAGAATAGAGGAACTTAAGTCATTAATGGTGGGGGTGATTTTTTTATGATAGAAATTACATTAAATACTTCTGTCAAAGTGACAGGAACACTCCTAAAGCTAGTATAATAGACTCCTCCGACGATTCCAGCGCTCAAAACGGATATGACGACATATGTAGTACTTCTCACTTTGGGTTCACTGTACCTATCCTCAACTCCATGAGTGGACACACTATCTATAACACTGTAAACCGCTCCTCCAACAGTTATAAATTAAGTTATTGTAAGTTCTAGATTGGTGGAATTATGATGTTAGGTATTAGGAAAAACCAGGAGATGAGTTCTGTCCAATCCTATAATTTATTGTCAATTGTCACAACTGGTCGATGGCCTAGAGCCGAAACCGGTTGTGATAATAATAAATTAGAGGATTGGATAGAACTCATCTCCTGGTTTTTTCTAATACCTAATATCAGTTGTGAATTAGTATACAAATATTTTCGATTCAAGCAAAACATTTTGCTGGTGGTGGCTCTAACAAATAGTATTCTGTTTACCTAACAAAATGTTTTAACTTTTTTTTTCAGTTATTATAACATTATATTTTGCTCAATTTGATTAAAATGTTGTTAATACAATAACATTTTGCCAAGAAAGTGATTTTTGTCAACAGGATGCATATTCGTTTCTCAGTGTGCGTAATCATTACTGAAGGGGACGCAACAAAATGTTTAATATTAATTATTAATAACAGAGGTCCAATGACAGATCCTCGTGGTACCACTTTACCCAGTTTTTCCTTAAATTCCAATGCATTCTAGCTTTCTACCCAAAATATCCATATTAACATCAGCTCTCCTTTGTCAATTTCACACTATATCTCATGTAAGAACTCAATCAATGAATATATATTCTCCCAAACATAATTTCAATTTAACCTCCGCTCCACACATAAATGTCACTCTTCAGTTTTCCCGATACAGAAATGCTAATAAGTACATGTTTATCTCCTTCCCATCCTCGGTGATGGTTTTCCTACGGCCACCCTTAAAGCGGAGAACAATGGGTCCACCCAGTATGCGACCTCCATCTCGCTCTCTTGGTGGGAGTTCCCGGCTGTGCTATCGTTCTTTGTTCATCGCTTGCGCCCGGGTCGCATACATAATTTATAGCGGTGGTTGTGGTGGCGGAAACCGCGCGCGAGAGCATGCCGACGCAGAAGATGGGTGGGGGGTGGGGGAAATCAAGTTGCTCCCCATTTAGCGACGACATGCATGTTTAATGTCGCGTAACCCCGCAAGGTCACTGTATTCTTGAGGAGTTAATGGCGAGCAGCTTCGTTCAATTTGCGTTTGGGATTAATTTAATGTATTATTTGCCCACTCGGAATGGGAGCATAATGAAAGAAAGCGGATATAAATGCATTAACGATGGGCTGCGAGTGAATTTTGACATCGGTGAAACAACGGTTTAAAAGTTTTTATGCAATAATAAACACCACCAAAATATAACAGAGAAGACAATTTTAAACTTTACCAAAAGAAATTGTTGAAGGAGCTTCTCTGACAGGTGAGTACCTTCTTCTGCTCTTCCAGCAAGTTCTGAAGTATCTGTCAAATAATACTCCTCTAAATTTGATCATAATTCTTTTTAAGCGCTCTATTTATCCATATCCCTCAAAGGTGTCGGTAAGTGGTTGTACAGTTTTAAAGCAGTATAGTACTTGTCTTCCCTCTGTTGATACGGTAATAAGAGATCGTGTACAGGTCTTTGTTTCTTGTGTCGTAGTCATGCAGAAGGCAGGTAAGTATGTAACAGAATAGTATGACTACAACTTGATCTTAAACTGCCGACTGTTATCACTCTAACTGTCTGCTTCTGTTGCAAAAAAGGCGTTTTCGATGCAGCAGGGCTTCCCAAAGAAGAATCCCATATGTCACTTGCATGAAACATTCTAAAAAAAGTTTGTCTCGCAGTTTCTTTTCTGCCACTCTTTTAATTCTACCGATGGCGCATATCGATTTTGTCAACTGCGATTTGATGTTGCATACGCACTCTTTGAAGGTGGAACACTATCGAATTAATTGTCCGAAAACTACACCGATTTTTTTACCAAAATAGAGAATCTGAGTATATCTTTGAGTTCCATTTTCTCGTCTCCAAACCAGTTTTCCACTTCCGACCAGATGTCACTACAACATGAAGTATGTGTCATTCGTACACGTCAAGGTTTTGAAGTGAGCTGATATTGGGTGGTAAGTTATTTATGCATAAAACGAACAGGATCGGTCTCAAAATGGATCCTTGCAGTATCCCTCTATTGACGATCCTTACTTCTGATATTTTTCCGTTATACCACACTTGTTGTTCTTTATCTTGTAAATAGCTTTCCATCAGTCGAAGTGGTCCTCCCAGGCTCTGTAATATTAGGAATAGCTTATCTAGGAAAATTTTGTGATCTACGCATTGAGCATGGTATCTACTAATTCCAGGGTAGCAGTTGTTAAGAATCTCATTTGTCTGTGTCAGGCCGTGAGCTTCTAAACAGCTAACATACTTCGTATAGCGCCTTAAACTTTCTTTGATATTGTTGGTATTATAGAGATTGGTCCATAATTGCCGAGGCTGATGTCTTTCTCTGCTTTAATTTGAAATGAGCCGGCGGATAATCTGCCCAAGCGAGGTTCGTCAAGTTCATTCGTTGGAGCTTGGTTCTTTTTTTGCATTACCAAATCGCAAATCAAAAAGAGAGTAGTGGCAAAAGTCACCAGGACATAGTCAAAAAGAACAGAGGCCTAAATTAACTAAAGACTTACTGAGTAAAGACAAGAAGGCTGTCAAAATGATCGTAGGTCTGCCTGATTGGTCACTGTGGACCAAATAATCATATGTGAAACATAATGCCAGGCATATGGATGATGTCATTTTCAGATTTTGCCAAGAGGAAGAGGAAACTCCAGTCTTTTCTTTTGTTTATTATTCTGGTTAAATAGGAGTTGAAATTAATGACGAGGAATAGAGCTGTACATATGATCAGATATTTGTACCCTCTAGTAGTCTAGCAGGTCATGGAATTTTTCTTCTTTAAACTTAAGTTGGCAGTATAACTTTAAAAACGTGTAAATTGACTTATTCTGTGGCGTGTGTGTGGTGCAGGTTATCTTATGTCGTTTTGACAATTAACTACATAGAAATGTTCCACATGAAAAAATAACAAGCTTAATAATAACAAAAAAAAAACAATAAATGTTCAGAATGAACGCCACTCTCGTTTCATGTTATTGTAGGCATTCCTCACATTATGTGGTATAATTTCCTCACACACATTTCGGATAGCTTCAGTAAGATCTTCAAACATACGTCAAATGTGTCATCAAAATAAGTAGTTTTGTCCAAAAACCTAACTTCTAATAATGAGAACCTCTCAAGCCTTCACATCCAAAGTTGACCACGAAGATTGAAGACGAATTCAACTTACAAGGCTACAGGAAGAACATCCATCGGTGATGTAGTCTTTTTGGCAATATATTAGGCCAGTAATATTGTCAATAAATAACATAATATAGTATAATTGTATGAGGACGATTTGTAAATGATGATATTTCGAATGAATAAAACCTTTTCTTGCTAGAGGTTAAATTTAATTAATCATATCGTAGTTTCCTTTGATGACAATGAAAATATCTTTTGCGATTTGTAATCTTCAATTAGTAAACAATGATTTTTATCCAATTTCCCCATAACTCGGTTACACTCTGTATTTTGGGGGGATTTTCGGACGCGTCACACTAACAAGAACTAACGATAGATTCCTGTGTGTCAATGGCGGCTATCACGTCAATAAACGAACGAAAAAGTCGAGAGCGAATGTTGCGTCGCTGTTGGGACCGGGATTTCGTCGCCGGCTTTATCTCGACCCCCTCTGAGGAGGGGGAGAGGGGTGAGCAGAATTACGGATTGATTCGCAGTCGAATGCGAAGATCAACTACGGATTTTCCCGAGGAAAACCCGGCGGACGTTTTTGCTCGTCTATAACAATATTTCAGGGATGAACGCGCTTCGAGATAATTGACGTACGCTTTCCCCCCAAATCCCCCCGGGGCCCGCCTCCGAGACGTTTCGATGTAATCCTTCCGGCTTGCCTTGAACTGGAATTCTTGCGGACAAGTGAATTTTCGCGCTGATTGTTCCCTATTGGACCGCCTTTGTTTGTTATCGACAGGGATTTCGTTCTGACGGATCGAGGGGGGAAAGAAGGGGAAATAAGGGGATGGAGACCTTTTTCCTTCGCAACGAGGATTACTTCTTTTGTATTTCACTCTGTTGTAGCAAGATTAAGTTTTGTATTATTAGTGATTGTAGGATATATTTATATTCTCCGTAAAGTATCCCCCAAAAATTCCCCCAAAATTTAAATTAAAAAAAATATAATGAGTATTTATCGACTTGTTTCGCGGAAAGTAGAGACCTGTAGTAGTAATAAAACGGCAAAACTGAGCCCAGAACGGTAAAACGAAACTAAACCAAAACAGAAAAAAAAAACAAATGCAACTCGGCGTCGCCACGTAATCGCTAGGCATGGCATTGTAAAGCGGCCCGGCAGCCGACCAACAGGTGGTCAGTTATTTTCGCTCCGCGAAGGTTGCTGCCGACCGAATTCTCGACGCGTATCAATTACCGAGGCGTCGGGCAAGCGAGGGGGGATAGTGGGGGTATCGGATGGATTTGCGTATAGTTCGCGTCATCTCATGGGGGCTGAAATGTGCGGGTTGTTTCTTGTCGTGACGAAAGTGGGTCGAAATCTGCCTTTTTGGAAACGTTAGTGAAATTTTGAATTGGAAATGGGGATAGTTGACTGTGGGGGAGGGGAAGGGGAATGGTAATGAGATAATTTAAATGCTTCTTTCTATCTATTTTGGAAACTGCGTAAATTTAGATTAAATTTAATAACAAATAGGTACGGTATCGAAAAAGAAAACTAGAATCCTAAAAATATATACCTATGGATTTTCTAGTAGGTACTTGAATTATACGTACTGCTGTGGCAACCACATTACCGCGAGTGTATTTTGTGTTGCATATTTGTTTTGCTTAAAACTGCTGAATCATTGTATCGAGAAATTTCCACAAGTAATACTTAGTTTGTATATTTTTAGTTAAGGAGTTCATTGTATAATTTATTTATTTAAGTGTTAAGTTTTTTTTTTAATTAATTTAATTCTTTTAGATGTCTAGCATTTGGCTAGGCTCTATTTAGCGCCTTTTCTTTTAGTTTTTCGGTGAATTGTACGACTGCGTTGTACGCAGCGGTAGAGATTGTTCAACCAGTTCCTTGGTAGACGTTAGCGTGACTACATGTATTTGTAAATTCTTTGCTGCCATTTTGTTTTTCATTTTTATTTCGTAAATTGATTCGCGTTAATTGTTTTATTCTGTCCATCAAGAAATTCCCTTAATAATAATTGTTATTGTATTGGTGTGTGCACACTATGGGTGTAAGATCATTTATTATTTTCGTGCAGGAAGATAGATTTTAGTTGTAATTCTCTCATTATATTTTAAAGAATTAATTTCTCCGTTTTGCTATTTTGCTGATTCATTTTTATTTTATTAATCACCTCGGGTTGGGCGAATAGAAGCATTGTTCTTGCTTTAGTTTTCATTTTTGTATAATTTCTAGTGTTCCACGAATTTATTTTATTTTAATTTGAAACCACGTGGATTGTTTTGAAAAAAAGAATTAGAGAGTCAGATTTCTTTCACCCACAATTTATTTGTCGTGGTTAGATTCAAGTTTTAATTCGCGAGGGTAACTGTGAGGTTATTTGTTCTTTTGGCGCCATTTAAATTTTTATCCGTTGAGCTAGCTAATTTTTAATTTTTCATTTTTAATTTTCATTTTGCATTTTCATTAATTCATTCAGTACACAGCAGTACGTGCTAATCTTATTACTTATTAGGTATACATTCAATTAAAAAAACAATTCCCTCTTAAGCAGTTGGAATATTTATCTTCTTATCTGCGGATTGGAAGATTTAAGATCAGTAACGATGGTAAATATGTTTAAAATAGAAATACTATTGGTCTACATATTGACTTGTGCACAGTTGGTATCATTGATATGTACATATGTCATGCCGAATATAGTATATAGGGGGTAGCACACAGCCCCGAACATAAAAAAAAATATATTTTTTTTTAAATATAATTCTTTAATTAAATTATCTTTAAGTAAATTAGTGTCATCTATTTTATTACTTTTTAATCATAAGTATGTCCTTTCAAATGCCAGATGGCATGCGGGGGTAGAATTTCTGACTGCAGTAGTCTAGAGGCCGTTCGGTTAGATAGATTTTATTCTTTAGTACGAGCAAAGACGCTGTAGGAGGATGTTGCTCAACTGTCCTCTACTCCGATATTCATAGTTAAAGTGCTTAGTTTAAGTGAACTAGTGTGCATGAGACTCTGGTACATAAATTGTGATCGACTTTGTACGATAATGAAAACATTTAAGTGCAAACAAAAGTGGCTTTATTTAATAAATGGTTCTAAAGGTAAAGCAGTGAGGAAATCACGTAAATAAGAATATAAGTATCTCAGGTACGTAAAATGAGTTCGCTTATCTAGTAACAAATATGTTTATAATTAGTAATTCCACTTTTTGCAGTATAACTTCATTATAGAATTTTAAATTTCAAAATTTCCGCGTTTTCGAGACATTATGTATGTGATTACATACTTAAATGACGGGTAAATCAGTATATGCAACATCTGAAGGTAGAAAACCACTGGAAAGCGCTTTTGGTTTTTTCGTGTCTTTTATTAATTATTTCAATAAACCATATATTTGGTATTCTCAAATAAAATACTAGTTAATCTTCTGCATATGTCGAAGTAACTCTATGTAATAATCAATATTTCATACATTAGAACATCACTATATATTTATACAGATCAGCAAAATGCTTTTTTTTAATTTTGATTTTGAAAATAGAACTTTTTGCATCTTTTGGTATTCCGTTGGTGATTCCATTGATTGCTAGGAGTGGTGCGAATATTTTTTTAAAAATTGTAAAATTACCAAATTCGGTTAAGAGCTGGCAGCAATGGAACTGTTATTGGTTCCTTTATTTAGAAATTTTAAACATGATAACAAAATTAACTTGATGATAGACAATTTTACCTTTTAACGTTTAAGTACACTTTTAATGCATAATTTTTTAAAATGTCGTTTGTGATTGTTGACTTATATTATTTACATCTACTAGTTTTAATTTCTTCAGTTTCTATATTTAAATTTTTATCACAATTATTTATGGTAATCAATTGATCAATTTGCATTTCCAGTGATCTGAAGATGGCTTTTAAAAGCCGAAACTAGTAATCATATATTAAATATTAAATGAACGAAAGAACGAGTTTTTTTACTCTTATCTAACCTTTACATGATAACAAATGTTTATTTCTTAGTAATATATTAAACTAAATCATAAAAAAGAAGAAAAATGAAATGAAAAAATCTCAACATATCTTCCACAAAAGAAATTTTGTTAATTGTTTATTATTAATGTATTAATTTGTTAACCAATAATTAATTATTATATAATTCTTATTTGGAATATTAATGGCTTAAATGAAAATCAAAAATCTTGTTAGGGTTTTCTTAATTAGTGACGTTCCAGCGTTTCTATTAGGTACGCCTTTTGGACACTGTAAGACTTTTTTTCCATTAATAATTACAGAATATCGAGTTTTAAACTAGCCACTCATTCGTGATGTGTTTGCACCCTTGTTTACGTATCTTATACTTATTCAACCGATTGAACTACGTTTGGGTGTCGCTTAGATGGCGTGCGTGGTAAATGGGACTCTACATTGGCACAGGGCGCCATCTAACAATCACCCAATCGTACTTCCAATCGGTTGAATAACTATTAAGATATATAAACAAGGGTGTGCACGTGCTTGGTTCGTAAATGACTATTATTCATACGAACTCGTGTTTTTAACCAAATCATTCATGCAATAGAGAATTAGAATTATTTTTTATACTTGTATCTTAAATAACCATTAATATGTAATTTTTTGGTTAATTCCTTAAGCTGCAAACTTTTCCTAGACACTTCACCACAAACTGCATTAAACTGGACGTACGTTTCGATAGCAAAGCTATTATCATCAGCCGAAACACTAAACTTCTAAATTCCTTAAGAATTGATTTAAATTTTTGTACTACTATGAAAATATTTTTTTATTTGGATGTGTATATCACAATAATAAAATTAATAAGAAGTGAAACGTGCCCTCAAAATTCACGAAATTTTTAATAACTTGACGTTTGCACCATTATTATAAATAACAGGAGTTTAAGCTCCACATATTATAAAGATGCTCGCCCAATCGAAAATTATATTAAATTAAATTTGATTTTGTATTTACATAATAACCACTCCTATTCCATTCTAGAAATTCGAGGATTGCGCTTTAATACGACTATATTTCTACTGTTTACAGCCTTTTCGTCGCTACATTCCCCAATCCCTTTATCAATACCATAACACACTTTTCCATATTCCTTTCTCTTTTTTTCTACCTTTCTTTTTTCATCCTGCGCCGTATTTCATCAATTTTTTTTGTTATATCCACTCTAATCCACCCCGACCAGACGCACTACAGCCGAATAACACGCGGAAATCGTTTCCCCCACCCCAATTCTTGCCCCTTTTCTTCTCAAAGCGTTCGCAACCGCACGCTATTAAATTGCAATTCGAAGCCCCGCGGGGGGCGGCAAAAAATCGCCGGGAACACGCACAGCACGTCCAGACAGCTTGTCGACGGGATCATTACAAATCGTAATTATCCGCCGGTGGTGGTCTCCCGTGCCTTCGGCCGCCCCTGACCCCACCGTCACCGCAACACACGGCCATCATCCATTATTTGTATGCGAGAGGGCAACAACGCAGTTTGCGATGTTGCGTTCGTTTGACGAGAACTGGGTTTTGGGTGGCCGTGAGCCATCGGCGATCCAGCGTCGGCGGTTAGGGGGATGAAGTGGGTTGGTGGGGGGGTAAACTGGGTTCGCAGGACCGAAGTCCATTGACGCGTGTCGCGATCCAGGGGCCGTTATTGCCAGATACGGTTCATTAGTCGGACGGATCAAAGTAGAGCGATTAATCGGAGCAACTCACAGAGCAGAAAGACGGTCTTGCCTTAATAAAATGTCGCCGGAGGCTGTTAGAATGGGATTAATGATATTCTCAGCCATATTAATCTTGTTAATCTGGCAACAGTGTTTTAGTTTATATTTAATATGAAATGAATTTCAATTTGTACTTTTCTTCATGTTTAATAACGCGAATCACCTTTCAAATTACATGGTATATTCTAGCATTTTAATGGTTCCATGATGAAGATGGTAACTAGTTTAATAATAATCCTTGTGAAATCGTCAATGTTTTTGCTAACACTTTTGCTATTGCATGTACTCCAACGAGCAACTTACTTGTTACTTTACTTTATCCGTTTGGATTTACATCTGCTGACATTTTAATTAAGAATATGGCTGAATTACGTACCTTACACCAATGAAAAATTACATCAAGACAACGAATATAATAGTTATAACTTTTCCAGTGAAACCTAAAATGGCGCACTTTATCGTGCTCTGAGCTGTACACTAAAATGTAATGGGTCTTTAATTTACTTATGAATATTATATTTTATTTGTTGGACGCTATAAGATTGGCAAATAATAATACGCATTAATTAATTGAAATAATAAAAAAAAAACTAGCATGAGAATCTTTTATCGATCAAAGTAACCGCTTCCAGGTCTTGCGGTTCTATTTAAAATATAGTACAACCCTGTATACTAAATAACAAAATAAAATAATAAATTTTTGTTAGTGAGTGATTGAAATTATTAAATTTAAATAAAATGCAAATAAAATTACGATTTCGAATTTATAAACAAATGAAATAGGTGGTAACACTTGCGATTTTGGCGATTCTTCGGCTCTGGGTGTGGTCAGTATGATTTTCGGCACACACCGCGGTCTTGTCTGGAAATTGGCTCTATGTAACTTCGTCTTCGTAGCCTCTGGAAGCTGTATTCGGCCTCTAGATCGGGAAAGTCTCAGTATACGGCGGCATAACACGGCAGCACATGGCTGATAATAAGCAATCTAATAAGATTTCAAGACTTTATTGCTTGCCACTATATCTAGTATTCTTCTCCGGCAGTAAACGATTGCCAAGTCACTCAGCAATCACGCGGCTAACATTAGCTCGCTACACGATGCACTTTGAATAATATATGTAACTGTGTTGTGACCAGCGTCTAATGGCCCTCTCCAGACGAACAGCACGTCCAATCGCTTTCGACGCTGGCTGACGACTTCTCATTGTTCGCTTGCGCACCTACTCTCTACTAAATGCTTCCCTCGGCTGTCCGTTAATCAGGGACGTTGGGCTGACCTCGTGACCACGGCAAACTTTTTTATTTGTCCCGTCATTGCTTGACGTCGCGCCGCTTACGTCACCGCACACATAAACACACACATCGATTAAATAGAACCAAAAATACGTTACAAATTATGCATGTTTTATATGTTTTCCCACAAATAGAATGAAATCGAATATCTTTAAATCAAATTTAAAATAAAGTGCCGTCCCATTACAACCTGTTCATTGAGCTAATGAAATAGTGTAAATTATGCATTATTTTGGTTTATAGATTTTATGAACAACGTCTTTTAGTGCAAGTGCTTTCATTACTTATTTAATAAAGATTATTTTTTGATGCAGCCAGGCACTTGTAGAAATATCCAAAATATTCATTGGTCAATACATCAGCCTTATTCTTTCAACTAGTAACAATATTTATAATGTCACAAATTAAGGTATTTTTTGCAATGTAAATTGTTAACTGACAATAAATCTAATTTATTACTGCAATTAACATCACGCATAATATTAACAATGTTATCTCTCACAATGTATTAATTATCATCAATCCAATAAGTGCAGTTCTTACTTTAATATCCAATAATTGTAATTGAAATAACACACTAAAAAAATAGGTAATTTTTTTTGGTAAAAACCACTTTTTTTTGATAATTTTCCGCACTGAATAGGGGAAATGTACAGAATAATGATCTCCTGTCGCTAAAGAAAAAAAAAAACAATAATCTTGTTCGCATAAAATATGTTGAATTCTTTGATTTAAAGTTTTAAAAGAAAATATATATGAAGCTATAAAACACTGAACATTCTGGAGAAAATTCCAGATTGAATAAATAAATAATTTTGAAACAAATATCTGCAAATCTTAATACATTTCTGAAATTATTTCGGATGTCGTCGAAGTATACCCCAATATTTTCCCTTACATAATATATAAATGGCTGAATAGGTTAGCACTATTGATGCCCCGAAAATGGTCTTCCACTTTTGAAAGGACTTGTCAATGAACATAAATGCTTCTTGTGAATCCCTAATTGTATATATCTTACCAATTTGTTTGTTTCCTTTTTCTGCTACAAACAATTTTACTGGAACAAAGTAACCAAACTTTCTTTTATCTAAAAATACATATTAAAAATAGTTCAAATTCGAATTTTGGATTGGGTATTCTTGAATAGTATTTATTGATTTTGGACCTTTGCGTTATTATTTTCTGTTTCTAATATTTTCTTAAAGTTATTTATACAGCTACTTCTAGGTAACTGAATTTCAGTGTTATAAAAATTCCGATCAGTAGCAAGATTTCTTAATGCATCATTAACATGTTTACGATTTATGGGTAGGATCCAAAACTCAATCTAATTCATTAAAAAAAATCATTTTTTTTTTACTTAAAAACAGGTTCCTCTCTCCAAAAAATCGCCAGTTTTTCTCATTTCTGTTCACTTTTAGAAAATCCATGCTACCTCCATTTGCAGATCATTGTTGGGCTATGGTGTCCTATATGATTTTGACCTCTTTTCACTTAAAACGACAGAAAAATGCTTCCAGGCTCCAATGCCCACCTATCTACCTTCAAAATAGCGCGAAATACAAGGGCAACCCTCCCTCTAAGGGATGTCGAGTCCTATTTCACATTTACGCAGTGTCTGCGGATTGGATATACTGCCGTTGAAAGGGGGCCTGGCGCCCCCGTTGACAGGTAGAATTGGAGCAAACCCTCCTGGCGTGTAATTATGACTCCCCCCACCTAGTTTAGCACCCTTACGGCCCGAGAGGAAGGGGGTTAGTACACCATCCAGACCCTTGTTAGTTAATAGCACGCGTACGAATAGAGATCCGGCAGGGTTTAGTGCGTCTGAACCAACGTATGTACGGTATGGGGTAGGAATATGAGACGGATATAACAAATGCAGCCATGTAGAACACATAGTAACCGTAGAACGAGCTGACAAATTCTCTATTCCACCATTAAACAGATTTCACCGTATCGATCAAATGAACCTGATGTTTTAATAATATAATTAAGCGTATAGGGAATCTTGGATTCGTAATGAAAGCATGTCAACGTGAACAGAGTGATATTTTGCAATTTTACTACATAGTTGACGGCTGCAGACGGGTGTCGTGGGAATAAAAATGTTTTATCAGCCATCTAGGTAAGTAATTAGACCGAAACCTTTGCGAGAATAGTGCAGTCGATAATTACGAATGTGTAGCACTCCTAAGCCAAATGAAGATATCATTCGGATGTTCAGGACAAAGATATTCAAATGCATTCCTCCATTTAGCATTTCAATGATGCATGCTAGGACAATTATATTTAATGAAATTATAAATGGATATCACACCCATTCACCGATATACCTTTCTATTAAATAGAAGGTAAATCGAGCACTGTGAGATATACTGATAACTAACAGGAAATACCAATAAACTTCAGTCTCACAAATTCTTTAATCTTCAAAACACAATGTACATTTCGTTAGCTAAGCTAACATCTTCAGGTGTCATACATACCAAAGCGGATAAGGGTAATGCAATGGTGATCCTTGATAAGAACACTTATATAAAAGATGTTGATGACATGTTAGAAAGTGGTCCTTATGAAACAATAGCCAAAGATCCTTTAGGTAGATATGTGAGAGAAGTTACTAAAGTATTAAAAGAATGTAGTAATCTTATAGATAGATAAGGGGTTAAGTTTTAAACTTAAAATCCTAATCCTAAGATACCACATATGTACTGTTTACCTAAAGTTCATAAACCAGGCAATTCATATAGACCTATTGTTTCTAATATTGACTCTCCCACTTATGCAATTTCTAAATGGTTAGTACAAGAGTTTAACCGATTTAAATTTGAAATAGAGTTTTTCCATAAAAAATACAAAAGAACTTATAGATAAACTCTACAATTTTCAAATTTCCTATGGAGAAAAATTAATGTCTTTTGATGTAACATCTCTGTTTCCAAATGTTCCTATTGACATAACTTTGCAAAATCTTGAATCTTTCTTAATTTTTAACAACGTTGCTTTTGATAAAAATACTTGAATACATTAAATTAACGAAACTGTGTATGGAACAAAATATCTTTAGCTTTAATAATAAGTTTTATAAACAAACATTTGGAACTGCAATGGGTAACCCACTCTCTCCTTTGTTAGCAAACTTCTTCCTAAATTAGTTTGAAAAAGATATTATAAGTAAATTTCCTTCTTTCCCTAAATTATGGATTAGATATGTAGATGATATTCTTGCTGTAATACCACTTGATTTTGATATAGATATTTTCCTTAATTTCATTAATAATCAGTATCCGTCAATAAAATTTACGTTTGAAATTGAGGATCAACACAGTTTACCATTTCTTGATTTATTACTTATGATTAAAGATAATACATTCCACTTTGATATACTCCAGCCAGACACACAAACAATTATATACACAACTTATCTTATACAAGCTATAAACAAAAATTCACAACATTATTTTTCTTAATAACTAGAGTATTGAACATACCGCTTTCGGAAGATAATTTTAAAAAAGAATTGGAATATATACGTATATCATATAGCAGAAATTAATGATTACAAGAAAAGTGTGATAGATAAAATTAAAAATAAGTTAGAAAATAAGAGGTTATTAAGAAATATAACTACACTTATTCCAGAGAAAATAGTGGAGAAAAAGTTTTGCAGATTTAACTTTAATAAATTATGGGTTAACCAGATATTAAACCTGTGCAAAAAATACAATCTTAGTCCGGTTTTTCAAAATTCTAATACTTTAAAAAATAAATTAAAATTTAATATTGAAATTATTGATTTCAAAAAATGTTCTGGGATTTATAAGATCAAATGCGGTGTTTGTAATAAAGTATATATAGGTCAAACAAAGAGGAATGCGGAGATTAGATTTAAAGAGCATTTATATCATATTAATAATCACAATGCCGATAAATCCGCTTTGGTGTATCATTTTGTTAATACAGGACATACTTTTTCAATTGATGTTTTAGAGTTAATTAAGTCTTCAAATTGTAAGAATCTTAATATGTGGGAAGCTATTTATATGAAAAAACATATTAATAGCTTACTCAATACTGATTTAACACCCCTTAATTATAAATATTTAGAATTCATTCAATATAGTAGTCCTGATGATTAATTTTTGTAGCCTAGGATATACTTACTATAACTTGGTTCAGAGATTTTCAGTTCAGTTATCCTGAAGAAGCTGTCAGTATGAACAGCGAAACGTCGAGCGAAAGTTTTGACACACGGCGGAACCCGCAAGAAGCTGTTAGTTATAGTTACACCGGCCGTGAAACCCTACGCAGTGTTATACTTACTATATTTACACATTTAGTATTTGACAATACACTTGTATGTACACCTGAAGATGTTAGCTTAGCTAACGAAATGTACATTGTGTTTTGAAGATTAAAGAATTTGTGAGACTGAAGTTTATTGGTATTTCCTGATAGTTATACTTTTCTATATTATGAAGCATTGTTTATAATGCACAACAAATTTGTTCAGCTGTCATATATAAGTATGAAATTAACCTATCAGTTACACCGCTTGTTATAGTAAATAAATCTGATGTATATTATTTCTTATATATTTAAAATTAAAATTTGGCTTTACTATTATCACATAGGGCCCTAATTCATAGTCGATACGCCCCTGCATTCATATGCTGTACGATAAACTGTACTCTCTAAATGAGGGCCAGGTAATTATCGCCACAGGAAGTGCAATATTCTTATATCTTGAAATGTATTATGATTTAAAATGCTAAAGTATCTATGCAGGATTAATGCTTTCAAAGTATAGTAATGTGTGATAAGATTACTCACAAACTTGGGTTATAAGGGTATGTGGAAAATTTTGTGGTCTATCCTCTATCCTATTGTCTATTGATCTTTAGGTAATGCGTAGTACATCCGATCGCCACCTATGTTTGAACTTTAAGATAACATTGGCTTTAGTAGTAGTGGATGAGAGCAACCATATCATTCTTTGCAATTGCCAAGTACTGTGGAGATATCCTAACGAATACTCACCTCGTTAATATTAAATAAAAGTATTTGTATCAATGTAACATGAATTTTAAGCCTGACTGCAAACCTACAATTACTGTAGTAAAATTTATTAAATTCAACTGGTGCTTGAAATCACTTCACTTCAAGATTTTTCGTACGAAATATACGAAGAATTGAATAGCTCCTGGCGAGCGAACGTTTTACCAAAGTTTGCTATTCATTTTCGTCGACTTAAATGGAGTAATTGGACCATAGTTAAAATGTTTAAGTTTTACTATTGCGAGTAATTCTAGCGAGGAATTAATGCCCCCAAGCTATCTATACTAAAGCGTGTACTGCTGTATGAGACGAATATGCATTTCGCAGTTAACTAAGGTTGTAGTTCTAAAAACCATTCGCCTTGTTTTCTATTAATTTACAAGACTGGTCAGGACTGGAGGCCGCAGGAGGTTAATTGTTGGGGGAGTATGTCGAAAGTTCCATCACCATCATTTCGTCTTCACGATTACAGGTACTCGGTATAGCAGGTAGGTAGATAATTTCGTTGTGGAGTTTTAGAGAAGCTTCGACTAACGATTAAGCTGCACCAGTGCAGAAGGAACATCAAGGTGTGGAGGGTGGGGGGAAGAGCGAAACTTCGGGCGTTCAAAGGAAGTTCCGCGTTCCAGTTTATATAATGGGGTGAAAAGGTGCAATTAGATTCTGAGGAGAAGTAAGCTACAATTGGTTAAAACGAATGTCTAGAAAGACGTTAAGGATTTATGGAAAAGTAAAGTTTCCTTTCTTGTTCTCCTAGAAGTGTCTTAAATGATGTCTTTTATTCGCAATGAATTGACGATAAGTTTGTTAACGTTTTCACATTACATGATGAGGAAACGTATTTCATTCTCGTCGTAAATGTCTTACAAGGGGGACGTAAAAGATGTTAAGCTTTAGTTTTAGTCTTGGCTTTGTGATGTTAAAATATTTTATATAAGAATTGGTTCAGAGATTTTATTCCAGTTGGGCAACCAAAAGCAAAAAAAAATCGAAATAAGTAATTTAATATCAAATTACTTTGTGTGTTTATATGTTTATTCGGAGCAACCTTTGGGTGAGTATATCTAAATTAACTCACCCTTGCTTTACACTTCTAGTAACCATCCAGAAATCGGAATCAGATAATCAATTTAAATGAATATATGAACGTAACAAGCGGAGCTAAACGGTGTGAATTGATCACTTGTTCGTTTTTTATATAAGACCCAGCCTTGGATGGGACACCCTGTACAGTTTATTGGGCGATTTGGCAATGGCGGCTCAAATTAGCATATGGAGATTGAAACGATTTACAGTGAGGTTATTCTGTGGATACGGTACTGAGGCGGTTAATGCAAATTTACACATCTAGCAACCACCGAATCAGATAACACTGGGCAACAAATTTTCGAAAAGTTCATGCTTCCAAGCTGAAAATAGTCATTTCTTAATGAATTCAATGTGCTGAACACGAAAATGACTAAGAAAAAGCTGAATTGGCTACGGGTTTTCTGTAAAATGTACGCATATTTCAGAAAAAGTGTACTTATGTCAATATTATAATACATGGTAAGAAAACATTAGTCTGCTTCTGGCTTTCGACTTCTTTTGGCCTGCCGTTTGTAGTGGACTTGTGGAGCATCTCTACTGATTGTCCAACAATAGTCAGCTAGCATTGACGTAGACCATTTGCCTTGGCACCGTTGCTCCATGGTGGCAATGTCCTGATGAAAGCGTTCGCCGTGCTCATCGCTGACCTGCCCGCAGTTATCAGGAAAGAAATCTAAGTGGGAATCAAGAAATGGATTCTTTAAGGACATATTGCAGCCAATTCATGAAACAAGCCAACATATCCTCAACCAGACACTTGTAATTTCTGCCTTGTCATTCCCCAGGAAGTTTGCTGCCACTTGATAGAATGCATCCCAAACCTGTTTTTCTTTACCTTGAAGAAGTTCCTCAAACTTGGGGTCTCGGAAGAGCTGTCTAATTTGAGGCCCCACAAAGATGCCCTCTTTAATTTTGGCTTCACTGAGTCGAGGGAATTTTTCATGCAGGTACTTGAATGCTGGTCCATTCTTATCCATGGCTTTTACCAATTTTTTGACAAGACCGAGCTTGATGTGTAAAGGAGGAATGATTTTGTTTGTGTGGCTGTGCCAATGGCGGGTGCTGTACATTCGTTTCTCCAGGCTTAAAAAATGCTCTCGGAGGCCAGTCTTTCTTGATGTAGTGCAAATCGATTGCTCTGCTGTCCCACAGACAAAGAAAACTGCAGTACTTTGTATATCCCTGCTGCAAACCATCAACAGAGATACTACCTTCAGGTCAGAACATATCTGCCAGCCATACTTGCTGTAGTTAATCGTCTCCAGTAGCTGCTTTAGATTGCCGTAAGTCTCCTTCATGTAGACCGCATGTGCAAATAGGTATGGAGGAAGCTGGTTCCCATTATTCAACAAAACCGCCTTTAGGCTCAGTTTTGAAGCGTCTATAAACAGCCGCCATTCGTGGGGATCATGTGCAATATCGAGAGCTTGTAGTAGACCATCAATATCGTAGCAGAACACAAGGCTTTCTTCCTTCTTAAAGAAAGATTCGAAGAGCTGATGGCGAGTGCGAAATGAAGTCAGTCGGACATTCTGTTCCAGAGAATTCCACTGTCGAAGTCTTGAGGCCAGTATCTCCGCTTTGCTTTTCGACAGATCCAAATCGCGCAACAAGATCGTTCATTTCATCCTGGGTAATTTTATGTGGTGCAGATGTTTCGTCAAAGCACGAAAATTATCATCCTTACTGCCACGTTGAGGAGAACTCGTCGACGCATGGCCATCCTCATCGTCTGAACTGATAGAAAAATCTGTAGGAGGTTCTGGAGTTGGGAGTCCTTCGCCATGAGAGACAGGTCGCAGAGCAGATGGTATGTTTAGGGTATTCAACTGTCCATTTCTTCTTCTTGGTGATGCCTCCAGAAGCTGGTGGTACCATACAGAAATAACAGTCGTCAACGTGATTGGTGGGCTCCCTCCAAATCATGGCACAGCAAATGGCATTGCCTTTCTTTTGCCATTAAGCCACGGTGAAAGATTTACGGCACAAGTGCGGCAGCATACGTGTGGGGCCCAGTCTTTGTCCTGGTCGCCTATCTTGCAACCAAAATACAAATGATACGCTTTCTTAACTGTTGCACTGATGTTCTTTTTCTGTGCAGCAAATGTCAACTTCTCCGCAAATATAACAGAAGTTATTTGCACTATTAACACAGTTACGAGGCATTGCTACTGTTTAGTTACTTTACACTATAGCAATCACTTGTGTATGCTAGAGCTTCGAAAAATATGCGCGAATGAACGGACATTGCACGAGTTAATTGTCACGTCGGCTATTTATAAATAAATTATAATTAGCTATTGCTTGATATTGCGCAATCAATTTCGCAACACTCTCAATGGAAACTTACAGCAAATGCTGCATTAACTTCTTTGCATGAAGGGGTGATGCAATATGACGTAAAATTTCGTCATTTCTCACTAAATTGCATTACATTATGCAATAGCATCTATACAATGGACAAAACGTCAATATCTCTGGAAAGTGAGCCAATCAACCTTTTTCAATGTGATATTCGTGTTTAGCACGTTGAATTCATTCGGGATTGGGTACTTTCACCTAAGAAGCAATTTCACTGTTGACCAGTGTAATCATTTAAATGAATATATGAAAGTAACAAGCGGAGTTAAACGGTGGTGTGAATTGATTACTTGTTTCGTTTTTATATAAATAGGGCTGTAATCAAGGACCCAGTCTTGGATGGGATACCCTGTGCAGTTTCTTGGACGATTGGGCAAAGGCCGCTCAAATTGACGTATGGAGGTCGAAACGATTTACAGTGAGGTTATTCTGTGGATACGGTACTGAGGCGGTTAATGCAAATTTGGGGTCGTAATGTTGAAACTAAGATATTTGTGCCAAATAAAATCAGGTCGGGATTCACCCAGCGGAATACGCCACCTCCTCCGGCGGTGTGGGTTTTTTCAATATTTATCGGAGACTAATATCACCGCCCGTATATTTACATAATGACAGTTTCATTCCGCCGGAGCCCGTATTGACTCAGCGACGTGCCGCGGGGGCTCGCATTTTCCATTCATTTATTCAATTTTCCGACCGCCCAATCCGTATCTACAAAAAGACGGCCACTATCCCACCTAGGTAACGTAGCGAGCGGCTTCCACTTTAAATGTTGATTCAAACGCCATTAAATTCCCGAAGAAAAATACCGCTCTCTCTCCCTCTTTCTCTTCTCGGTCGCGCGGTGTCGAAATGGGGAAAAAATGAAATGACTATCGTGTGGATACGACGACTGCTCCCACGATGGAGGTACGGAACACGGAAAATCGCTCTTTCGGAGGCGAGAGTTCGCCGGGTCCCAGAGCAAACACGACGCGCAAGTGGCTCTAATGACTGAGTACACATCATCTGCATAACCGGGATAGGAAAGGGTGAATTCGCGAGGTGAACGAGCATACGCTTCCACGGTTCCGTTATTCGGGTATCTCGCCTCATTTGCAACCTGCGGGTCGCGCCGTGGTTCGTCATTTACATAGAATAACAGAGGCCGCGGGCGCGCCGAGCAAATTCCTAGGTCCGGTCGCGGGCGTCTTCATTAATATTGCATGGGCGTTCTGTTGTGTTTGCAGACTCCTCTCCGGCGTCGACGGTTAGGTAGTGGCTGCACTGTATTAATAAGAAGGATATTTGCCTTTTTTTCCCTTACGTTTGGGGATCTGGCGGAATTTCCACCCGGCCATGTGGAGCGGAATGAGGAAGGGTTTGTTTATCTTGAATCTGGAGATATTATGGTCACGGTTTGGGTTCGCTTGAGCGAAAAGTTCACTCACTGGAAAGGGCAATAGTAAAAGGAATGTTTAATTTTGGGAATATTTAAAGATCCTATCCAATTCTACCCCTTCTCTGTCTTGTACATTAAAAAAAATGTTGGTAAAATTCCTGTACGATTTTGGGGCAATTTTGTGCCCCTAAAAGCACCCCTTTTAGAAGTAATATTTCTAACTATAAGTAATTTTTCATGTAACTTGGAATATTTATAGTAAAATTTCGAAAGTAGTGATAGATAAGATAGAAAGTCCATAGAAGCTTTACTTCTTCAAGAGTAAAATTACAAAGAAAAGTTCAGTATTTCTGATTTTTTTTCCTAACAAAAAGGGAAATATCGTCGAAATGAAAATGCCCGGGTAGAATGTATTTAATTACAATTTAATATAATACCGTAAATAATTGGGCAATTGTTATGATAACAGTTCTCAAGAGATATTTATCTGACAACTAATAGATAAATATTTGCTAACTATGTCTGCTATGTAGAAAACTTATATCGAGTATGGAAAGTTAGTGTGGTGAAATAGGAAACCGCCATCTTCACGGCAATTTCTGTACTACTGTAGAATATGCTTTAACGTATGTGCTACTATAGGCCAGAAAACTTTGCTATTATATGTTTAGAACATCAATGACATGACGATTTACAGTTTTGTAATATAATTTTTGACGTAAATCTACTACTACTTTATCCATAACTGAACCAATTTTGTATTAAATAAATAGTTTCTTTAAGAAAAAGGTAGGTACTTGAAATCATATATCCAAAAAATATTTTTTTGCTGTTAAGGTAATTTATTTGAATAAAAGATTATTATTTTCAGTATCACTAAAAGAACAGATTTTCTAAGTTAACGCATGCGCGCTTTGCTTATTTCCTTATCACTTCAACATTACTATAGTTATGACAGTAATTTTCTAAATTGTAAGAAATTTTAAGTTTTTCCTAAGAGATATTAATACTTTTCTTGGTAATACTATAATGTTAGAGATTTTTTCTAAGAAATAGAAATTTTCCTATAATATTCACGTAAAATTATAGATAAAACTTCTAACATTTCGACATTTTTCTTAGGTTTCTGTGCATTTAACCCCACATACATACGACTTTCTTCGTATAATACATTAGATTGACCAGCAGGATTGAAGATCCTTGGTAAGGTGAAACATATGTATGCAACATGTCTGACATACTCATGGCCTAAGTTCAGTGATTTAGCGCAAGTTGTAAATGATTATGTAACTTTAAAATACTGACTTTTTTTGGCTAGTATCTTTTTTACAAGGTAATTTTGACATTGTTCTTATAATTTTACATTAAATAATAATGTTCTTGAATTATAATTATTGCATATTAATTTTTTTTACTCAAGTATAAATTAGTTTTAATTTTTAAAAATTAGACGGCGCTAGATGTGATATTTCCATGAAATTAATTTTAATTAATATCATTTAATTAAATTTAGGAACTTATATGTGTTTGGGTAATAAATCTATTTTTTTATGGATTTTAAATAATTATTATAATACTTGTAACAGCTTTTTGACATTTATTCATCTTTCGAACTGTAATATTTGTAAAATATCATGTGAACGTTCAACCAGTGGCGGTCACAATATACAACCAGTAAGGACGAGCTCTCAACATTCTTTGTTCTTTTGTGGGCTGTTTTCAATGACCTTTAAGCCTAGCTGCCATCTTGTGAAGTTCTTGCCGGGAACACCATTAGTTTTTATTCGATTAATTCATTTCTAACATCCGACCCTGCAGTGGTTTGTCAACAATGATGTCTCCGGGAGTGCACAAGTGGATAGAGTTTCAGACGTAGACTAAATAATATCGAGTTGTCTATAATGTGAATAAATGTGAGGATTAAAATTTACACCAGTATATTGCAGTTCAAATCAAAATCAGATTATTTTAAAAAGTAAACATAAAATGAATCAAGTTAGTTTTTGTGATAAATAGCGACACAGTTTAAAGTGAGTATCTAACAAATAAATTGATTTAATGTGACCTAGGAACCTCTGCACAACGAATGTCTTCTTATCATGTACCTACTTTCTTAATTCTTGGTCCTGTTGTATATATAGATTCATTCGGAAATCCAAGAAACTGCGACCACCGTACATCAGAATTTATTGCTTGCAAGAGCGAATGGCAAATATTCATGATGCCATTGGCGTTTTTTCACTTAAACTAACATATAATATATAGAAAGTTATGTAAATGTATGGCACTAATCTTACTTCTTACACAATGCAGCTTGTAAAGTTCATAGATTTGTTTTAAAGCTTCAGGTAATTGAAAACAATAAATATGTAAAATGAATAAATAAACAAGTAAGTCATTAGATTAACGGATGAGATAAAACATTTATGATAGATACCATGTAAACAAATAACAAACGCATATTGGGAGCGTTGTTGTTTGAAGTGAAGTTAGGCTTAGAAATTGAGACCCCAATGACTCATCCATTGTCCTTAGTGTTTATACTATGGTGCGGTGTTTTAAATTGTGCAGCGAATAACCAATAACTTTATTAATCAGTGAAGGAGGATACATTAAAACAGTTTCCTCTCACCATTTTTCGCGAAAGAACTTACTTCATGGTAAATTGTCAACAAATACGGGAATATTCTCGAAAGATTCATTGAGATATATTAAAAGTTAGATATTCGTGAATCCATTTGTGAAACTGAACGTTTATTATACAGTTTTCAAAAATTAAACCAATATCTAGTTACGCTTTTTCATTCTATCTCTCTGTCGACACGAATGGCACAATTAATTAAAAAAATAACAGAGGCATCGTATTAAACTATAATGCAATTAATATAATTATAGGCTTGGAATATTACAGCATTACGGTATTTCCAAGAAAAAAATCACATTGAAAGTTAATACTACAAATAATAGCCGTGCATACATATAAATACACACACGACAGTTTCGATGCAACCATCAAAATTTTAATCAATCCACCAATCCTATTAGTACAGTCATTATATATACATTTAATACCGTTGTTATTATTTCATTAGAGAGGCCTAACGCACAGTACTCAATATCTAAAGCTCAGCTTTGGTTTCGCTCCCGTTATATTTCCGGATATTTCGAAACGTTTTTGTATGCATATACGTATTCAGCAAGTATAGATTGAAACCTGACGCTAATTAATAGTATTTGGAGAATAAAATTCGCAGAAATATATATGAGGCCTGCATTTATTTATATATGCGGCCAAGCGGTTTTTGTTTACGGATAGGGGGAAATATGACGCGCTATGTTGGTATATTAAAATAAGCAGTTAATTGAGTCCGTGGCGCTGGAAAAGTGCAATTATGATTCTGAATTCGTATAGTAGATTCTCGTCGAAAATGCTCGATTTTATTAATGTATTACGGAGAGAAATAAATTGATGGCGGAATTTTGCTATGCACAGAATCCGTCCTTTATTTAAATTGATTGTATCAGTATATTGTTTCATCGTAATGAAGTTGGAAGAATATAATATATTATTAAACAATATTGTCTTTCAATATATATATATTATCTAATCTACATGATTTTATTTATTCAAAATATCATGTTGATAGTGGCGAATAAAATACATCTGTCATGTATACTGTAGTGGTCGAGTCATACTTTAGAAATGGTGTAAAATTAGGACGTGGAGAATGGTTGCACTCTTTGCAGCCATGTCTAGAACAATTTCGGGCGGAATTTCCAAATTTTCCAGTGACATATGACAGTTTGCGGAAACTGATACAAGAATCAGTGGCAAAATTCCATGAAACAGAGCCCTGTGTCTCGAAAACCTGGTAGTGGTAGACTAATAAAACAATCAGCGAGGAGTTTCCACAGTAAACACAACTTTCACATGGAACATGCCATACGATCCTTAAAAAAGATCTACCAAGGGTGAGCTGATCAGCATTCTAGGGGATAACCAAGTGGAATTACATTAGCACCCTATCAGATAACTTCGCATCAACTTTAAAAACTTTAAAATCTTGGTCGTCATGACAAAGTTACTTTGGAGTAGGTGATGTGTCATAAGGGCATAGCAGGCAACAAACTTGCAAACAACTTTGCAAGAAAGGTCTCTGAATTGATATCCAACCAAAGTTGCAATACGTGGTGCAGTGACTGTGTGGGTCGTAGAAAAACACCAGGCTCATTGGAACAGCGTGAAGGACGGATACACAGCAAGCGGGTGAAGAGGTAACCATCCCAGTAACTAGTTGAAAATGATAAGACAGAACTGTTAAGGAAAATACCGATATAGAATAAGCGTCTGTAAGGGTGAACCTCAATTGTAGAGTATGCAACCAGGAGGAGGAACCAGATTCAAGATAAACAAACGAGGAGGAGGAAACAGCGTACCACGTTGTCTTTGGATGTGTTGCATTGGAACGGCAAAGACTATCATTGCTGTGAGTAATCAACCTTGCTGACTTTTAAAAAGGTTTGCCGCACAGACTACTAAATGTAGTAAAGGGACTAATTAGTCTATTTATCTAAAGAAAAACACTAAGTACGGAATAATACAATAGTCCTTAGGTTGCGGTGTGTGGACTGAATCAAAATTGTAGTAAATGCTATCATAATAATTTTTTTTTTTCCCAGTAAAAAGGAAAGTGTCCACACTTCCTCTCTAGGGAGGAAAAGTACAACTTTCCTAGGGAGGAAAAGTACAACTTTACTCTCTAGGGAGGAAAAGTAAGTGACATGGTTATGGTTAAGAAAACAAAAGAGGGAATGCTACAGCACGCAGTATTTAGAAAGAAGACGCACACCGATAGATATCTGCATGCAAGATCTCACCATCATCCGATGCAGAAGAAGACATTAATACAAACATTGCTATCCAGAGCCGAAACCATCAGTGACGAACAACATCTTACCAGTGAAAAGATACATTTGGAGAAAGCACTAAAGAAGGATGGTTATACTGACATCGACATAAGGAGAGCCACTAAGAAGAAGACGACACTGGAGACAACTACAGAACCACGAAGAGGGATGGCGTGTTTACCTTACATAGCAGGAGTCACCGAAAAAGTAGGCCGGAATTTTGAAGAAACGTACGTACAAGTACGCTTCGGACTGCAACGTCGATCCAGCAGTATCTACCGACCGCAAAGGATAAGATACCCAAGGGGCGCACAGAAGGTATCTACAAGATAACATGCCAATGCGGACAGTGCTACGTCGGACAAACGGGGAAGAGCCATCGACATAAGATAAAAGAACACGAGAGGGACGCAAGATTAAGAAGGACCGAGCAATCAGCCGGTGCAGAACACATGCACGACACCGACACAAATGGGTTTCAAAAATGTAAAGTAATAACTACCACCAAGAACTACGGGAAAGACTCATCAGGAAGCCATAGAATAGAGAAGAATAAAACCGTTAACAGAGAAGAAGGGTACCACCTTAGCAACACGTGGAAGAGCCTACTACGAACCGTCACGGTCAATGGAGCGGAAACTACACGGTTGGATGCACCAGGGGCGTATATAAGAAGAATGTCGGACCAAGGAGAATCAGTTCAGTTATCCTGAAGAAGCTGTCAGTATGAACAGCGAAACGTCGAGCGAAAGGTTTGACACACGGCGAAACCCGCAAGAAGTTGTTAGTTAAGTGACATTGACATAATGAAACTGTACATTTTATAATATGTGATGTAATCACCAATTTTTCCATATTTGTAATATTTGCCCGCGACCTGCAATAGAGCACTTTGCTCCCTTGGTTTGAATAAATTATTCCTCTGCGTACACACAGTAGAGGTCGGATATACCTTAGAACGAATACATTATTTTCAATGGAATATGCAAAAATTTATGATTACGTACCGCACACCATTCAAAATACAATGAAAACGATGTTACAACATACATTCTTTGTTCTTGCGGAACCGAATACGTGTTTGTGCGTTGCACTTTGCTTGTTTTCCGAGATTTAATTAGAAGAAATCTAGTTGGTAACTATGGCGAAGCACACGAATAAATTCCAACAATGCCATCAATGTTTCATTGTATATTTTACCATCCGCGGACTAACCTGCTTATTAAAAGTTCCTCTTCAAGCCAGGAAGAAAGGAAAAAAAGGCGTCGCATGCTTTTTGTGTCGCTTCCATTATTCCTTCTTTCATTCTGTTTTTCCGGTTTAAGCTTTTAATGAGGTCAGCCGGGGAAACAATGAAAAAAATTCATTCGGGCTTCTCGGAGACTTTATATAGTTTATCGTACACAATGCCTAGGTCTTATTAGTGGCCGGAACAATCCGTCATCGCCTTGAGTGGAAGATTGGCCCGGAGTTTCTTTTCAAATAGTTCTGGGCGGGAAGTTAGTTTAATTAGAGATGTTTCTATTGTTATTTTCCTATATTCTTTTTAACTTGAAAACCTAGGGAAGGTGTTATGCTTTTTAATTACTTTTTTGTTTGACCTGTACTAAATTATCAATTGGTATAATAGTGATTTTAGCTGTAGGGAATTTTAACAAAAAAAAGTGACAAATTTGTATAGGCTAATCAATTCTTTTTTTGTTTTTAGAGTGTTGTATGATTACGAAGTAAAATTTTAATTTTTAAAATCTTAAAAATAGTCATAAGGTAGTAGATTTCCAATCGGAAAATGATGATATTTGATACACTTTTTTTTTTGAGTGATGAGATTCTGAGTTAGTATTAATCAATAATAGGATCTCCTTTTTGACACAATTGGGTATAATGCAAAAGACTATTTTTTGTTCAATTAGGCTAACTTGAAATAGAAGCAAATATAATTGCCAAAAGCACCAGGAAATGTCAGGAGATTGCAGTGTCTTACAGAAAGAAATCTAATCTAATGGAAAAAAAACTGTATTTTTATAAAGCCTTCGATTTTGGAAGTATTAGCAGAAATCATTTAGCAATTTCCTTCACATTAGCTGTTAAATATACATCTTAAAATGGCTCGTGTTGTGTTCGAATGGGCTGCAATAGATGTATTTTATGACGAAGAATGGAATGATGAAAATCTCCAGTTTTGAAGATATTAGCAGAAATTAAAACATTTTTTAACGATTCTTTAAGGAGGAATCGAATGGTGAAAAGTGCATTTACAAAAAAAGTATCGGCATTCGATTGACAAAAATTCCAGCGACTTCTTTAAGACTAATCGATAATAGACTTAAAATCATTAATGTTGTGTTGTAGTGGGTACCTACCAAAAGGGTTATCCTTTAATAAAAACCAAATGGTCAAAAGTCACATTCTCACAAAACCTTCCATTTGAGATAACAGCGTGGGAGGTTGTTTAAGAAGATTGTCAAATCGCATCAGGAGGTGAATGCTAGTGATATCATGAAGAACATCCGGCAAAAAAAACAGAGAAGGAAAGTATCTAACATCTACAGCAGTTCAATTACTTCCCCAAAAATAGGCAACACGTCCAGATGGAGTTGTGTTATTACAGTTACTACAAAGAAAGGTTACAGTAGTAGACAAAATATATATTTTTTTGGTTTCTATCAAACATTTTTCCCCGAAACTTGATAGTTCTTGGGATGCCGAACTGAATGATGAACAGAAAGTAATAGAACTTTATCTTCATCGATTAAAGCAGAATATGAGATATTCTTCTTTCATATATGAAGCAGATCTTAACATAGAAAGCTGATATCAAATCACGGGACTCATATGTAATCCCGTATATGCTAGAACAAGAAAGATACGTTTCATATCTAGAAATATCTAAAAAAAAGTACCGATATATGGACCAGGATAATAGTTGTGGATACTTTTTTCTAGAAGAACTAAAAAGAAAGCAAATTTCAGCAAGATCAGAGATGTAACATTTAGAAAATTTGAAAGTAATGCCAATAATAGAAGAAGAAGCGTAATTGAGATAGTATGGACGAATGCCAGAAAGAGGATAGAGGGGGTGCTGGAATCTGAAACAAGTAAAAGCAGGACTTAGAAGGATATGTAAAGAAGCAAACTAGTAGAACAGTAGTGCTTTGTGATTTAATTCCATAAGCGCTGTCCATCCTTGGTGCTAGATTGGTTTCAAAGGTTATGCTTGCATACCTATTAGTATTAAAAGGGAGGAACAGAGCATCTTAAAGATGAATGGTAATAAAAACAACAAGTTTGAAACTCAATCAGTGTTGTAGATATATTGGGTTACATTTGGCAGCCGAAACATATAAGCCAATATATCTGTAACACTGATCGAGTTTCAAACTTGTAGTTTTTTAAATATTAATCATTAACTTTGGACATTTTGGACATAACCATGGATTTTAAAGATGGTTAATCTAGTGGACAAGAGCATCATCGAGGACTGCCATAGTAACCTTTTTGTTAGAAATAAGTGGACCTTCAATACCCAGAAAGGTAGACTATCACATAAAAGCTAATTATATATATTTTTCTATATCTGTAATTATTTCAATAATAGATAATAATAATAATAATTATTATTTTTCTGTGAACCCTAGGATATATAACAAAGAACGTAGGTACAAAATGGACGAATAATAACATCGCGGACACAAGAAAAACCGCAAGGTTTGGGTTTGGTTCGAATGCACAGCACTACAACTATTCCTCCACCCAACCTTGATATAATAATGATGCTATTACACAAATGTTCATGCTTAAAACTAACTTAATATTAATTCTGTGATGAATGAGATATGAAAACAGAGGAATACACCTAGCCTACATACATTTACAAAAAACTGCTGCCATTTTGTTGCTTATTAAACATGTATTGGCGTATATAGGTTCTGAACGTAGCTAGCGACAAACCCCTTAGCATCCACAGGTACACTATTATCACTTCATAATAGTGTAGGAGAAAGAACGTTCAAATAGTGAAGTCTTATGCAGCGTGGTGTGATTAAACCGCGCAATATAAAATTTAGATTGTCACATTCGTTCGAAAGATAGCTTATTCATACAAGTAGGAGGGCAGCCCCGAAGTAATCACAGTATGGCACATGCACGATGTCCTTAAGAAAACCCTATGACGCATATTCAACCATTTGCAATCAGAAAATGTGTGGGAGATGTGATCAAATTTCCTGATGTTGTACACAAATCGTAGGCACGGGTTCTGCACTCTTTGAATTCTTTTCTGATCGGAAGCATCGATACATGGCCCGTACACACATGAGCAATACATAAAAGGAGATAGCACGAGCGCATTGCAAAGGTTTAACTTTGCTCTTATCGGCAAATACGATCTATGTTGGTATAGCATCCTTAAATTGCAATAAGGCCTTCTATAATGTGAGCTTAAGTATTTTTTAAGTAGGCAAGCCAAATATGCTTGTGTGGCAATCTCTTCGCTAAACTATCTGATCCTTAGTACTAAAACTTGCGTGAATTTTATGATGTCAAAAAAAAATCCAAAGGATTGCCTGTTTGGGCATCACGGGAGCCAAGTCTTCAACACCGACGGCTGCTATGGAGACCATCCTTGGGCTTCCCCCGTTGCAGTTGGTGTTGTGGTCTGAAGCAATCCTAGAGGCTTACAGAGGAAAATGTAGTGAATGCAAGGGCTTCTCCGGCAAACTCAGAGACTACATCAGCATCTTCAACTACAAACAACAATAGACCATCTCGTAAAGGTGAATAAGGCCTCACCCGTTTTCAGTTTCGCTGGAGGGATACAGCGTAGATATCTCCAGCAGGGAAACTGCAATAGCGTACTTCCGCAAACCAAAACGGACCTTTACCTTCTTCGGTTTTCCACCTATGGGGAAAAATGATGTCAAATCAGATTTTCATAAATTTCCCGTTTTGCTTGTTCCCTCCTGACGATTATTTCACTGATAATTCCTTCTGCATTCTGACAGGTAAGCAATTAACAGCTTGAAAAACAATTACCACAGACGAGTCTCCTCCTTCCAGTCCCTTGTCTGTCTCTCGTCGAGTGAAAAACGCTTCTTCCTCAGTAGACGCCGTAAAATAATAAAATCCTGGAAGAAATATTTGCATGCGCCGCTGTCAGAACGAACCAGCGACTACTAGTCTCGAGATTAGAAATGAAATGCAAATGTACCTTATCCGGGGGTATTACGCTGTCATATCCGAATGCGCCGCCACTCCATCTCGTCCCCTGTCTCAATTCATCTCCGGCGTAACGAGCTTAAAAATATACATTTTCAGTCCTCTCCCCCCCAGTTCCGTCAATCTTTGTTTTCCGAAATTAAATTTGCCTCGGCTGCGCGGAGGCGGCAAGGCAACACCGCCACATGCAGCCGCCTACCGAAGCCAGCTACCACCTTCCTTCATTCTCCTTTGTGTCGCGTACTCTTTTCTAACATATCCCCCCATCTAACCATAGCTCCCTTCCTAAAGTCTTCTTCCGCAGCGATGTAGCGAAAGCCGGTCTTCGGAAAATTTTTGCGCGGCTTCCTCGTGAATCGGGAAAACAGTTCGTCAAGTTGCTTATTATTTTCATTTCCGCTATGCCACCTAGTTTCTGGGATGGGTGCGGAGTAAAGAAGGGGAGCGGTTCCCGCCGTTCGTCATCTGCGATATACAGATTTCTGCTTTATCGACCGAGAGTCGAGATAGCAATTTGGGTACTTCCTCATCTTTGCATGGTGGAAGAGGGTGCTCAATTTGTTTACAGGATTTCTGGTTAGCATAGCAATGATAATCAGAAATTCTTTGTGGGGTTTCATTACAGGTAGAAATTTATGAACAAAAGCATTTTTCATTCAATATTATGTAACTAGGCATAACTGTTTTAAAAAAGTATTAATTTAACTAAATTATATTCAATATCAATAACTGAAATTAACATAACAATATATATATATTGTAACGCTACAGAGTAGCATACAGCCCGGATATAAAAAAATAAATTTTAAAGGAAATACATTAATTAAATTCGTAAAAATCAAATTTTTAACATCCCAGTGTCATCTATATTAATTAATTTTGAATTAAAAGTGTGCCCTCTCACAAGCCATATAGCATGCAGGGCGAGAAATTCCGATAGAGACGCGTTGACATCAAAAAAATAACGAATAGAACGAATAAGCGTGTGGAGATTGTGTGTGAGGATGTTGTAAAAAAATGTCCTCTCCTTCAATTTCAATGTTCATGACAAGTTTAGATGATGTCGTAGGCACAATAGTGTTGTACCTCAATGGTAATCAATCTCTCATGTAAAATTGAAACATTTGGGTGTGGATAAAAGTGATTTTATTTAATAAAAATTCTAAATGTGAATTGTGTAAAATCAGACATAACTCTAAGGATATTTTTATCTCAGGTAAGTACGTGAGTCCACTTAAATAATAACACTATTGTTTTATTAGTAATTCCACTTTTTGCAATATAAATTCAATATCTAGAACGTAAATACGTTTAAATTAAATTTTAAAATTCCCGCGCTTTCTGAACGTTCGAACGGGAGTTAAGCTAGGCTTAAAGAAAACGTGTGAAACAGAATGACCGACCTTGATGGTAAATTACTGGATATTGGTTCGTAACGTAAATACATATAAAATATTTATTAACCTAGTATACTACCAACTTATACCAATCTCCCTATGTAACTGAAAACCGTTAAGCAATGATACAAACAAATTTCTAACCCTAAATTTTGCTGAACGTATTAAAATGAAATTTCTTATAAGTATAATTAAATTTAGATTAGAATTGAAATAATACGTTTATTTTTAGGCAGATTTGACGAGGAATACCTTCTACAAGGACGAATTCTGCGGACATCGGTGTGGTCAGGAATGGTTTGGTATCTGGGTATAGGGGTCCTGGTACATCGTAGGTACTTCCGATCACGGAGGATGGCTCGATCGGGACAGGAACATAGCAGGAGACTCGGGAAAAACGTTGTTGGAGAAGAATTACCAAAAAGGTTGTACGTAATTTGGATAATATTTATGTGATGAACTTTGTTTAACAATAAACAATTATTTTTAAGGTTGTAATTTGGAATAAAATTGGATTTTTCAAAATAGCCGTTAAATTTTACGAAATAAATTGAGACACGTTTGGCTCTGACAAAGGTCGGCTGGTGAATGGTTTCAAATTGAAAAAAATTTAACCGACTTGAAAGCGATTGTCTTCAACAAGGAGTCCAACTGTCTGTGAAAATCCGTTAATATAACCGAAATGAGGGGAACATCCATTGTTTTATACATGAGAATGCCCATGTGACCGAATGGACTGTCGAATGTTTAAACGAAATAAAAATAAATAATAATTGCAAAATGCTGGAATCACCTTACACTTAAAATATGATAAAGGTAGGCGTCTTTAGATCATGAGAAAAATACATTTAAAATTTTTAAACACTTATTACTATGTAAAATTAACAATCTTAAAATTCCTTACTGTACACAAAACGTAGACAACCATTTATACACATAGAATTGTCATAGAACCCAATTTCCAGCAATTTTCCATGACATATTAAAGCAATTGGACTGCCAATGCAAATACAAACATTATTAGACTAAATTTGAATGAAATAAATGCACTGTAAAAAAATAAGAATGTTTACTTGAATTGAACTTGGATCCAAATTTGATCTGTCAATATCTATTATTTAAATATACTATTCAAATCCTAATATACATATTCGATGTGTAGGTATATCACTGCTGACCATCTTTATTTGCTGAAGGGAATATTCTGAGGGAAAATGCTTTGAAGGACTTGCCACAAGCAGAGATTTCCTACATCACCTGGACATCGTCTGGCTGTCTGCTGCTACATTTTATATCCTTTTTCTTATAATATCTAATTAGTTTTAAAATATAACTAAGTAAAATAGTAACTTTACATTTAAATAGTATCGAATATGCATTCCATTACAATATATATATACATTGCTATGTTAATGCAATATATATGCTCACATGATTTCCATTAAATGATTTGAAAATAATAACACATTTCTTTTGTTTAAAGCATTTAAGACAGTAGTTGGTAACTTTTACTTAAAACATTTTTAAATTGAGTTAATAGGTATAACGTAACTGATTGATTACAGACTGTTGCCGCACCCTGTATATGCCACCTCAGCATCATTAGAGCAGTCTTCATGGTGGAGATAAATTTTCCATTATGCGAGAATTAAATGGCTGAGACTGTTTCAATTATTTCTTAATTTATTCAGCCATCCCAGTGGAGCCCTGGCAGAAGTGGCGTTAAATAACTGGAAAGCTCTATTACGAGTCGACAGCCGACGCTTAGCTATTTCTCGGATGGAGCGCGTCAACTATATTTCTTATTATTTTGAACGGTTTGTTAAGTCCGCAAGGTAGATTACCTGGTAGCGTTAAATTCCCTCAGTCGACACAACGCTGAACCGGAGGGAGATGACGAAAAGACGGTGATATGCATCTCGAAAGAGGATAGTGGGGTATCTCCAGAAAAGTAGACAAGGAGAATTGCGACGCTCTTACCTACACATTTCTCTTGTCGACGCCGCAACGGACGCTTCTAACAGTTGCCTGGCGTTCCATCGTCAATTAAATATGAGTTGCTGAGGGTATTACGGGTGAGTCGACTAAACTCCTCCAGCATACAGCGCACGGGAATCCAACACTTTCCCTCTGTCGTCCTATTCGCCTCTCTCTTCGTATTTAATGCGTTTAAGAGGGAAATTATGTCAGTTAGGAGAGACAAGGGAGCTGTTAACTAGGACTAAAAGCCCAGCGTTTCGGCGGCGCTCCTCCAGAGGTCGTTCGCTAGACGCGGCGGCAGTAAAGATCGAATTTGGTACTCATGGGGAGAAGGTAGATCCGCCCCCTTTCCACCCCTCCTGAACGTCTGCTCTTCGCGCGTAGGAGTTGGTAAATGGCTTTCGTGACGCGACCGCAAAACTGAGGCAGGTCGATTATGCAAAATTATCATTTAGCTAAATACTGAAGACGTGTTCCTGTCAACTGAGGGAGGACGGTGAGGTTTGAGGGGAGGGATGAGGTATCCTCGAAATACGGCGCTAAATCTAGATTGGAGAGTTCGCACTAAGTTCCCAGTTAGTGTCTTAAGTGGGGGGATGAACGTCGCTGGGATATCTCAGCAGCATCGTTGGAAAGTTTCATCCGATGTTAAGACCATGTTAAGAAGCTTCAAAGTGTAAGTTTGGGAATGATCTTTGTGAAGAAGAGGGTATGCAGTAGATCACGTAATAATTTTAAGGAATATTTAACGGTATTTTCCATCATAATTTGAAAATTTCGTTAGAACTGCTTCTAAAACATGACAGAATGTAAGTGGAAGCATATTCTCTCGTAATTTAAAAGAAAATTATACAACTTCAGATAATAACCATACATACAATACCAGTGTGGTAAAATTATTAAAACAAAAAAAAAATGTTCTAGTTTTGTCTTGGTAGAATTCGCAAACAGTGTCCTCTACCAGGCTAATATTAGACATATATTTATTTAGCTTACAATGATCGGCCAGGAAACTCACTGTCATTTTGACAGTGTTCCTAACGTTATTTAGTAAGTCTTTAGTAAATTTATCAGTAATTTTTTTTCGCCTTCTTGGTCTTATTTAGTACTTATTCGTTGATGGATTCCCTAACTAGCCAATACTGAAGGAAGTGCCATCGTCTGACTAAATCTTCTTCACCCCCATGTGGTTGAAAACCCAGAAATGAGGGGAACATACATTGTTTTATACATGAGAATGCCCATGTGACCGAATGGACTGTCGAATGTTTAAACGAAATAAAAATAAATAATAATTGTTAAAAAGATTAATAACCTCCCTGGACTTCTTTCTATATCTTGCGACTCCTATTTCATCATCAGTTTTAGAGCCGTCGGTATTCCAGTTTGATTGCTTACTTATTTGAAGGTCTTTCTTCCAATCTATATTATCTGGTATTATAACCGGATACATACTATCTAAATTATAATTTTTCATTCATGGCCACACCTGACATTTCCATTATGGAAATGGTGTCTTCTCAAGTATCTAATAATAAAATTGTTGATGGTTAAGTTGTGAGATTACTTATCAGTGCTCGACTGTGTATAGAATTACTTCCATCACAGACAAGCCAGTCTTGGTATGCCACTTAGAGTTTTGATCACTCCTTCTGCTGCACTTTTGGTTACCATACTACTGCTCTCTTTGTTATGACCCATGATAATCTTAGTTACCCTTGCGGATAACAATAGAGTCATCTCTAGAAGATTTACTACTATGCTAAGATTATTCCTGTTAAGCTGTATTAGTTTTTAGTTGTCTGCTTTGACCGCCAAAAAAGATTTGTTTGGTTATATTATTCCAACATTATTTGTGTGTTCCTTGAACCCAACCTATCTTGCTTCATGATGTATTTCTGGACATTCCTAAAATAAGTAATGGAGTTTATATATGAAATCGATGATAATTTCCTTGTTAAGTCATTTTCTTCTTAATTTACTTGGATTCCAAGTACCCATAGTAAAGTAACGTTATTGTGATCTGCCAGGATATTTGGCTTTCATCAAATGAGTCTTGATTGTACTATGAGGTTGACAGATGCCATCGGTATTGTCTGGCTATCTGTTGCAATACAGATTTGCTTGTTCCAAAAAATCCTCTTATTGATTTCTGTATTCTTTAAGCAAACAGTGCAATATTTTATCTTGCTAGATGATTTGTAATTATTGTAGTTTTTACTTCACTATAAATACTAGCTTCAGTTCCGTTTTCGGGTTTCGATTTATTTGTAAACTTAATCAGTTCAGATGAAATTGATTCTAGCTTGTACGACCTGTATATTTCCACCTCAAAGTTGATCTCATTCACAAAAGGTATTTTCTATTTTTGAGACTAAATACTGTATGTCTCTTGGTACACATTCAACACTTTAGATATTTCATAAGTGTTTAGTGACAAGAAAAAATTCTATCAGGTAAAGAAAATTAAAATTTCAATTATTATAACTCGAATCGTTTCATGATGTTTTCTAATTTTCCGCGTGCATTAATTAATTCTATGAGATTATGTCTAGTATTACTCCACCTATCTATAACTTATCATTCTCCAATTTCCTTCCATGTAAAGTTTTTATGTAAATAATGATAATTGCATTGCAAATACTCTTACTCAAAACGTCAAGATACATTAGAAAAGTTTAGTTGAAGGTGTTACATTGAAGTTTTATAATAATAGTTTTTTTTTTTGGCCTGCGGGATCAAAACCTATACGCCACCGGTTGTAAATAAAGAAACAAAAGTAATGAGGCATCATGCGTGCTATATGTATTTACTTGTATTATGATGGTCCGAATGGGGCACTTTTAGGATACAACAGGGACACCCACTTCACAGTCTGGGGATAATAATAGTTATTTATGCACCAAGGCAATAATATGACACAGCAAGCAAACAAGCTACTTTACTGCCGTGGTGCATACATTATTTTGCCTGCTACTCTTTACCAAAATCAATATATTTGCATTTGTTGTGTCTAGAACTTTACAATAAATTGTTTAATATTTAACGGTGACCAAATACACGGAAAGGAATAAAATTTTCCATTAATCTCCAACTAATTCCCAATTTTTACTTAAAATATTCTCTAATACTACGTTACTTCCGTGGTGTATACAGTATTTTTTTTTTACCAAAATCAATATACTTGCATATATCTTCTCTAGAACTTCACAACAAATTATTTAATACTTAGGAACGATCGAAATGAATCGAAAGAGGAAAAATTTTCCAATAATTTTCCTATTAAGCCCCATTTTTTCTTAAAATCTTCCACAATATTTTGTAATATCCCGCGTCTATCAGTCAATAGTGTATATGCATAACGGGGGCTATGAGAACCTGCCCAACAGCAGCTATTGAAGTAGTATTGGATCTTGCCCTCTCCACATTGTAGTAGAGGATGTGGCGAAAAGAACCGCACTAAGAATGGTCAAGGAAGGAATGATTAGGCATAGGCCTCAATCTCCTGACGGTGATCAAACCTGGATATGCCCCGGGATGATATGTTTAAAAAAATTTAGCTTTGTGAAAGAATTCACCATAAAGCTAAGTAACAGGAGCGAGTGGGATCGTAACACCATCTTGAACTTGAATAGAAATGCCATCAAATGGTGCACTGATGGCTCCAAAACGGCAGAAGGAACTGGAATAGGAATATATGGGCTTAGAACTACATATTTCGAAAGCTTGGGAAAATACCCAAGCATATTTCAGGCGGAAATACACGCTATTGGAAGATGTGTTCAGTTCGTTATGGATAGGAACTATCGGAAGCAGGAGATTATCATCGTGTCTGATAGTCAAGCAGCCATCAAGGCGCTGAACTCATATGAAATCAGCTCCAAGATGGTCTGGGAATGCCTAGAGAAATTAAATGAGCTAGGCAAAAGAAATAAAGTAACCCTGCTGTGGGTTCCGGGTCACACAGGAGTGGAAGGAAACGAAATAACGGATAACCTCGCAAAAAAAGGGGCTGGAATGCCTTTTGTAGGGCCTCAACCCTTTTGCGGGTTAAGTAGCAGTACAATACTGAAGAAACTAAAAATGGAAATGGAGTAGAGAAAATCCAGTTACTGGGAAAATCTCCAGGGAATGAGGCAAAGTAAAATTCTTCTGGGAACTTATAACCAGAAGAGGTTTACAGAATGCATCAACCTGAGTAAGAACAATGTTCGCATATTAACAGGAATACTTTCACATTGTAGACTGAGAGAACACCTGAGTAAGCTTGGATTGGAAAAAGATCCTGAATGCAGATTTTGTGGGGAACAGGATGAAACATCCATCCACCTCCTCTCAAACTGCGTAGCACTGTGCAACTCGAGGGCATTGCACCTGGGAGCATGTGAAATCGAAGAGGGAGACTTACCTAGACTGTGGCCCTCTGACATCCTACACTTTCTAAAAGGAATAGGATTGGAAGGCCAGCTGTAAAGCAGCAAGAATAGGGGACACAATAGATCTTTTAGGTCGCAGTGTAACACCATCCTTCTATTTACATACATACATCAGTCAATACTGTGAATACAATGTTATTGCCATGGTGCATACAGTATTTTTCCCAATGCTTCTTACCAAAATCAATATATTTGCATTTATTGTCTCTAGAACTTCACAACAAATTATTTAATATTATGATTTTAAATCGAAATATATCGAAACAAATACTATAAATTTTTCTATTAATTTTTTTCTTAAAATTTCCAATTAATCTCCATTTTTACTTAAATTGTTTCACCAGGTTTCCTAATATTCCGCGTCCATCAGTCAATACTGTGAATACCACGTTATTACCGTGGTGTATACAATATTTTTCCTAATACTTCTTGCCAAAATCAATATACTTGCATTTATGGTCTCTAGAACTTCAAGATAGTAGTAAGTAAGAAATACATATATCGAAAGAAGTAAAATTTTCCAATAATTCCCAATTAACCCTCACTTTTACTTAAAACGTTCCACCAGATTTTCTAATATCCCGCGTCCATCAGTCAATCCTACGGAATTATTCTTCGCATTATTTCACCTCCTATCTACAACTTATCATCCGCCGGCTTCCTTCCACCCCCTCACCCCCCCTCCACCCCCGATCGCTGCTGTCTGCTGTGATGGCGCAGTTTTCCTCATAAACACAATTTCTCTTCGGCTACGGAAACTTTCCCGGTGCGCTATAAAATATGGCGGCCGCTTCATCAAGCTGTCACTTTAGTCCGGGAAGCGTATAAAAACCTAATCTCGAATTCCTCAAATTGCCATCGGGACTACCGGCGAACCGGAAGCGGATCCGCGGCGCGCGTGAGATAGCGGCGCAAAGATGATTAAATAACTCTACGGATGTATTACAAATATCGCCGGAACGAAGCGAAGTACATTTGTAAGTGTCTTCTCTCTTTCCTTGTTCGTGTCCTTTACGGTGGAACTTGGCGATTCTAGCGCCGCGAACTTCCCTACGTCCCTAGCGATGCGCGCTTATAAATTTACGTTAATCATTTGTTTTCGCTAGTAGCAGGTTTGCTTTGGGGGGAGATTGAGGGATGAAAAAATAAATAGAGGATGTCCTGAACGATGATTAATATGGTTGAATACCAACAGAAAGGAATATATGGTTGGATAACGAAATGCACAGTAAAGAATCGCTACAGTAATGCAAAAAGGATCACAATCTAACCATTAAATTAAACAAGACAGCTAAAAATTTCAGTAGCAATAAAAAACCTTGATTTGAAAGATTGGCAGTGATACAATATAGATTAAATTAAATTTGATTAGGGTTGGAGTGGCCTACGGATCTGTTTCACCGCGATCTTCTCATATCTACAGTGATATCCTTTTTCCTAGAGGACACTTTCTAAATTAGGTCTATTGCCTTTGAGAGCGGCTTCATTGTATAGCTGCTGGTTGTGGGGTTCTTCACGCCAATTACTAGAAACCTTGTCCTCACCAGGTCATATTGGCAAAGCGCATGAACTAATGTTTCTTACCTCCCCCCTCCCCTCCCCAAAGCAGAGTATCTGCACGTAGCATCCTCTACCAAGCCTACGTTGTATGTGTGTCTACTTAGTCTATAGTGATCAATCAGTAAATCTACACCATTTTGATAGTTTTCCTATCATTACTCAGTAATAAATTCCTTTAGGAACTCCTTTACCTGCCTGTGTCTCTGTAACTTCTACCACCAACTTCTGGACTGATTATAACTAACAGCTTCTTGTGGGTTTCGCCGTGTGTCAAAACTTTCGCTCGACGTTTCGTTGTTCATACTGACAGCTTCTTCAGGATAACTGAACTGATTCTCCATGGTCCGACATTCTTCTATAATACGCCCCTGGTGCATCCAACCGGTAGTTTCCGCTCCATTGACCGTGACGGTTCGTAGTAGGCTCTTCCACGTGTTGCTAAGGTGGTACCCTTTCTTCTCTGTTAACGGTTTTATTCTTCTCTATTTCTATGGCTTCCCTGATGAGTCTTTTCCCGTAGTTCTGGTGGTAGTTATTACTTTTACATTCTTGAAATCCATTTTGTGTCCGGTGTCGTGCATGTGTTCTGCCACCGCTGGTTGCTCGGTCCTTCTTACTCTTGCGTCCCTCTCGTGTGTCTGTTTGTCCGACGTAGCACTGTCCGCATTGGCATGTTATCTTGTAGATACCTTCTGTGCGCCCCTTGGGTATCTTATCCTTTGCGGTCGGTAGATACTGCTGGATCGACGTTGCAGTCCCGAAGCGTACTTGTACGTTACGTTTCTTCAAAATTCGGCCTACTTTTTCGGTGACTCCTGCTATGTAAGGTAAACACACCATCCCTCTTCGTGGTTCTGTGTTGTCTCCAGTGTCGTCTTCTTCTTAGTGGCTCTCCTTATGTCGATGTCAGTGTAACCATTCTTCTTTAGTGCTTTCTCCAAATGTATCTTTTCACTGGTAAAATGTTGTTCGTCACTGATGGTTTCGGTTCTGGATAGCAATGTTTGTATTAATGTCTTCTTCTGCATCGGATGATGGTGAGATCTTGCATGCAGATATCTATCGGTGTGCGTCTTCTTTCTAAATACAGCATTCCCTCTTTTGTTTTCTTAACCATAACATCCAGGAAAGGGAGATTTCTATTTTGTTCTTTCTCCATGGTAAACTTGATGGCTGGGTGCTGTGAGTTTATGTATTCCAAGAACTGTTGTAGTTTTTCTTCTCCGTGTTGCCATATTACAAAAGTATCGTCGACATATCGCAGCCAACACTTGGGTTTCGTATCGCTGGAACTTAGGGCTTCTTCTTCAAATGCTTCCATAAACAAGTTGGCTATTACTGGTGATAAAGGGCTTTCCATTGCTGTTCCGTTCTTCTGCTCGTAGTATTTTCCTTCATACAAAAAGTATGTCGTGGATAAGCACAGTTTCACTAATTCAATGATGTCTTCTTGTAGTCCAAGTTCTGGAAGTAAGGCCAGTGCGTTCTCCGTGGGTATGTTAGTGAATGGCGATATAATGTCGAAACTTACTAAAATGTCTGTAGGTTCAGTCTTTAGCGTAGACAGAATATCCACGAAACTCTTCTGGACTGATTATATATCCATTCATTGATGGACTTTTAATTTGCCATTTGTTAATGCCAAAAGAAGGGCCAGCTCCAATGAATGACGTACGTTATCATGGGTACCCCTGTGTGTAACCACAGAGTCATTTTGGACCTAAAGCCCCAATTCCTTCCCGACAGCCTCCTGAATCTACTTAGGGTGACAGTGGCTTAGTTGGTTGTATTCTGCATATGTGGCTTCCATGTAAGTCTTTGATTAAACCATACCCCAAGGTATTTCGCCTCTTTGACATATGAAATCTTTTCACGTCTTATAGCAGAATGACGTATTGGGACAATATCTGCTCTGCGTCAAACAAGGCGACGTAGATGGTAACATCGCTTAGTCGGTTAATGGCCAATATTGGTGGACCATTTGCAAGCAATCCGCGATTACTGATGTCAGTGACGGAGTCGATACTTCTCTATGGTTGCGAGATCTGGGCGGAAGCTCTAAGAAAGAAGAAATACCGTAATAAGATGGCCGTAGTCCAGAGGTGAGAGCGCCTCACGCATTATAAGTTCTTATAGAACTGTGTCTGCAACTCCTGTCTTGACCATTGCGAGAGTGGCTCCAATAGATCTTTTGGCCATGGAAAGAAGGGATCTATACTATGACAAAATGGCAGGAGGTATAAAAACTAGAAGGGAGACAAGAGAACATGCTTTGCGACTGTGGGCACGGGCACCACAGGAAGATGGAGCAGCCAGGCTGATTAAAGATATCTCCGCTTGGGTACATAGAGATCACGAAGATATAGATTATTATCGCACGCAGTTCCTGACCGGGCACGGGTGCTTCGATGATTACCTGTACAAAATGGAAAAGTGGATAGCGCTTCGTGTCCATACCAGGACTGCGATAAGGATGATGCCCAACACACGTTTTTTGAATGCCACAGGTGGGAAGAAGATAGAGGAACCCTCGAAAGACAAGTTGGAACAATGAGTCCGATTGATGTGTTTGGCACAGTGTCTCCGCATTTGTAAGAATAGTTTTAATGACTAAAAAACAAGAGATGTATAGACGATAGAACCTTGATGATTTTGTGAAAAACGATACCAAGGTGGAATTATGCTCGAGAGGGTGTGTTTTTAGTGGGTGTGAGTCCACACATCGGGGTACCACCCATAGGTGCATTATGCATTTTTCCTTCCAACCAAAAAAAAATCACCAGTGTTAGTAGGCCTTCTAGCGTTCCTTTTCTTATGCTTGCTGAGCATTGACTGATAGTCGCTCTGTGAGACAATGTATCTAGATCAACATAAAATTTTAGCTCATTCAAGGCTTGTAGCTGCTCAAGGTCATATAAATAACAAGATCTCTATTACAATAATTTATAAATTGTTATTTTAATAACTGGTGTTGATTGGAAAAGCCAGAAATATCATTACTAATGTAAAAGTTTGAAGTGCAGAACCGAGGTAGAAAGCCGGGGTTTTAGTGGAAATTTGCGACAGGTTAGATGACCAGGAAAAGCATCCGTTCAAGTCAGGATAATTTTTCCTGGTTGGAGAAATGTGATTACCACAGAATAGGCGTATTGAAGGTGTTGTATGGACTTCGAGGGCTAGCCAGAAATTTCGAAAACATTTGATAGCTTAAAGCTTTCTTTGTGGCACGCCACTGCGATAATTCTGCTTTGGTTCTTGGCTGTTACGTTATTGGTTGATCGCTGGTGAACTTTTAGGAAAGTAGATCAAATAACATTTAGATCCGCTAAGGATTTAATATTGCATCAGTTGGGGAGTATCCAAAATCACTTATACGAAATCATAATAATACATGTAATCCAATCATTGCGTTAGATGAGACAAATAACTGCCTAAAGAACCACTTTTGGCCATACCTTAAATTTTAGATAAGTAGTAGCTAAGGAAGCTATTCATTTCAACTAAAGACGGGCATTTAATTAGATGGAAATATAAACGAAATAATTTCTAAAAAGGTTTTAAATTTAGATATTAAGGAAAACCATTTCGAGTAAGTCATCACAATATCTGTATTTATCACTAGCAAATAATATAATTTAAGTTAAATTCAGGTGGAATTGTATATGACTAACATTTAGTTCTTTAATTCCAAAATAAAGATTGATCAAAATAAGCTGATAATACAACAGCAGACTCTATTAATTGAACAAGTTGGAATCTGATATCCCATCACATTTTCTTAATGTGCCACCAACAAAATCCCCGCGAATTACATATTTTCATATTATCCATACTCCCTTAGTAAATTATTACTAAGATTTCCAATTTTCCCTCTTTTATCCAGAAACCTAAGCCATTTTTGCCGAAGCTAATTACAGGAATGTCGCTTGTTTTTCTTTTCCGCTACAATTTCCATTCATTTCTTCTCCCACCCCATCTCCAGGCCAACCCCTAATCTATTCAATCCTCCAACCTTCTTCCAGCTCCGGGTAAACGGTATCTGAGTTTGTCGTCTTCTTCTGTTCGACCTTCCATCTTCCATCTCATTCTTACTCCTTGCTGCTTCATTTATTTACCGACCTATATCAGTGGGGTGTTAACTCCGGGTGATTTAATTAGAAAATCTCTTTATAAGCACTTTTGTCCTTGATACCGTCCCTTTTGGGGAACGGCGTTAGAGCAGGGGAGGGTTATGGAGTTACGAAGATTATCGCGAATTCTGCGTGTGCCGCGTTATTTCGCGAGGGAAAATTTAATATCGCCAGGTCGAGATGCAAATGAAATAGTTTTAATAACAATAGCCTTTATGATGTAGTAGGTGATATTAAAAGTGGCTTTTGTTTGGAATGGGATTTTTTGAGATATTGATGAAGTCTGTCCAAGTTATTAAATGATGAATAGGTATTATTTATGCGAAAAATATTGGGGATGCGCGGGGTATAACGCCTCTAAAAAAGCATTGAAAAGCGATAATATTTTTCTATGTCTATGAGAAAGGGTTTGAAGTTTCATGTTTAGTCATAAATGCATCTTATAAGTGTTTACAGCATACACCCAGAAAAAATAATTTGTTCAACTTGATTTTTTGGCACCAGAATGATTATATTTAAAGCAACTTATGGTAGGAATGTGAACTTTTTATCTTTGATATTTTTTGTAAAGTAGAGAGAAGTAAAAGTAAACATCTACAAAACAATTGTCAGGCCAGTGGTGAACTATGGAAGATTAACCAAAGGGAGGCGGAAGCAGTGGCAATATGGAAGAGGAGGGTGTTGAGGAAAATATATGGAGGGGTGAGAGAGAATAACCAGTGGAGACGAAGAACTAATAAAGCACTCATACAAATATATGGTCAACCCTCAATTGTTAAAATGATAAAGGCCAAGAATTAGATGGCTAGAACATGTCGGCAGGCTACCAGACTCGAGGTTCTGGAGGGAGACCAAGAGCGAAATGGCTCGAAGCGGTGGAAAGAGATCTGATGGAAGTGAATGGAGAAAAGTTTGCAACAAACCCATGGGCACAAGAGGTCTGCAGAGCTGAACATATATATATTATTGTGATTTTTCCCCGGCTAATGTTTTTACGGATAAGAAAAATCAATAAATAAATAACTTTCTAATTAGATCTGCCTTTTCTTTGCAGATACCTTCCTACAATGATAGAGACAATGGAATCTCAATCCACTAGATGGCTATAAAATACCGTATATATCCAAGATATCTAAAGTTTACCATTCCGGATCATGCGCACTAGTGGTCTCCCCTCTTACCAACCAATGAGTAGTTATATTTTTATTATTTTTTTAGTTACGAACTCGCCGTGCTGATGGCTGTACGCTTCGGTTCTCCTAAGTCACTAACTTGTTTATTATTATGCCTTTACTTCGTTAAATAAATACTGAATTTATAATTTAGTTTTTAATAATTCAATGTATCAAATGAACTTTCGTTAATAAAACAGTGTAATCATTAATAACATGTATAATTTATTAATAAGTTTATATCAGAAACATATAAATAGTATGAGAACTCTTACTCAAGGTGAGTATAGTTATTTGGAATATTCAAATAAGTATTATCAATTATCCAGTATAATTTAGATTCTTTAATTTAAAAAGGAACTTTTAAAAGATCCCGCGGTATCATAAGAGAATAGAAAACCACCAACCACGTTTGCCAACTTATAAAAGTTCAAAATTTCAATCTCATACGAAATAACAATAACCTCAAAATATGATAGAAGTTATAGATTCATTTATACAAAAATTTAACCAATGTTTTGACCAGATACCTCGTTTATCGGTTTATACAGACGCCAGAGTACCTCCAAATGGGATTTCCTTGTAGTGACAATCCAGATTCGCTCGTATATTCACATAAAACGCCCAGACCAGGAGAATAACATCGGTAGCACAAAAATTCAGGAAAACAGACCTCATCCGTTACATTCAGGATGTATGATTAAACTCGGAACAGCAAACAGAAGTACGCTCCCATGTAGAACATGTAACCAGGTGTAGTAAACATAGCAAAATTTCTTATAATGTCAAGCAATCCTCACGTTTCTTCTGTATATTTTCAGAAGAGAGTAATTACATGAATTTACATAGAAGATCCCCTTCAAAACTAGATATAACACAGGAATATCACTTAATTCATTACACTTGATAAAAATAGAAACAACCTTTTTTTAAAATGATTTTTTATCAACAACCTCGTCACCAAGGATTTTCATCATTTTCTCTCAACGAATTACATTGGGTCACTACCCCATTCAAGGTAAAGTGAAAACCTAGGATACCAGGGTATCGTACAGTTGCCAGACGATAAATTATATTGAATTTTCATGATTACTAATACGATCTAACCCAAATTATACTGGACTTACAAACAGGTGCGTACATAAAATAATAATTACATTTCAATACGGTTGATGGTTTCCCGCTTATGAAACACATCAATATATATATATATATATTATATATATATATATAATATATATATATATATAGTTTTTTGCGACAAAAAAATATTTCGAATCGCGATTCTGTCTAGGGATGCACCGTGGCCGTAGAAGAGTACGATGCCGGCGTGGACAGCGACGTGATATTGGGTTGGGGCAATACATGTCTCTCAACAGCATCTATTGCCTTGGTAGCCACTGGGTCACCACTTCTTTTGATTCGAGGCAGTATGACAGCTGCGTGTTATATTGATAATGTCCTACAAACCACTTCATTACTTTATCTAGGTGGTCGTCCACACGTCTTTTTTCAGCAAGACAGCGCACATCCGCATAAGCGTTCATGTTTTGCCGTGGTTACCCCGTTCATCGAATTTAAAACTCATTGCACATGTATGGGATATCATGGGGAGGAGACTGTCTACTTTGCATCATCCTCCACAGACTCTGACGTTGACATGACCACGATGTTGACAAATCACATTCTTCTCGGTTATTTCCAATATTCAGAATCTTCATTCTCACTATCCTTCCCATTATTGCTATGATAAATGGTTCCAAGACATAGTCAATGATTGCATCCAGATTATTCATAAAGACTTCTTTAATAACATTTTTATCAGGTAGCAAAAGTTACATTTTTTTTTTGTAAGCGTTCAAACCACTTCATTACTTTATCTAGGTGGTCGTCCACACGTCCTTTTTCAACAAGACAGCGCACATCCGCACAAGCGTTCATGTTTTGCCGTGGTTACCCCGTTCACCGGATTTAAAACTCATTGCACATGTATGGGATATCATGGGGAGGAGACTGTCTACTTTGCAACATCCTCCACAGACTCTGACGTTGACATGACCACGATGTTGACAAATCACATTCTTCTCGGTTATTTCCAATATTCAGAATCTTCATTCTCATTATCCTTCCCATTATTGCTATGATAAATGGTTCCAAGACATAGTCAATGATTGCATCCATATTATTCATAAAGACTTCTTCTTTAATAACATTTTTATCAGGTAGCAAAAGTTACATTTTTTTTTTGTAAGCGTTCAAACCACTTCATTACTTTATCTAGGTGGTCGTCCACACGTCCTTTTTCAACAAGACAGCGCATATCCGCACAAGCGTTCATGTTTTGCCGTGGCTACTCCGTTCACCGGATTTAAAACTCATTGCACATGTATGAGATATCATGGGGAGGAGACTGTCTACCTTGCAACATCCTCCACAGGCTCTGACCTTGACATGACCACGATGTTGACAAATCACATTCTTCTCGGTTATTTCCAATATTCAGAATCTTCATTCTCACTATCCTTCCCACTATTGCTATGATAAATGGTTCCAAGACATAGTCAATGATTGCATCCATATTATTCATAAAGACTTCTTCTTTAATAACATTTTTATCAGGTAGCAAAAGTTACATTTTTTTTTTGTAAGCGTTCAAACCACTTCCTTACTTTATCTAGGTGGTCGTCCACACGTCCTTTTTCAACAAGACAGCGCATATCCGCACAGGCGTTCATGTTTTGCCGTGGCTACTCCGTTCACCGGATTTAAAATTCATTGCACATGTATGGGATATCATGGGAAGGAGACTGTCTACCTTGCAACATCCTCCACAGGCTCTGACGTTGACATGACCACGATGTTGATAAATCACATTCTTCTCGGTTATTTCCAATATTCAGAATCTTCATTCTCACTATCCTTCCCATTATTGCTATGATAAATGGTTCCAAGACATAGTCAATGATTGCATCCAGATTATTCATGAAGACTTCTTCTTTAATAACATTTTTACCAGGTAGCAAAAGTTACATTTTTTTTGTAAGCGTTCAAACCACTTCCTTACTTTATCTAGGTGGTCGTCCACACGTCCTTTTTCAACAAGACAGCGCATATCCGCACAAGCGTTCATGTTTTGCCGTGCCTACTCCGTTCACCGGATTTAAAACTCATTGCACATGTATGGGATATCATGGGAAGGAGACTGTCTACCTTGCAACATCCTCCATAGGCTCTGACGTTGACATGACCACGATTTTGATAAATCACATTCTTCTCGGTTATTTCCAATATTCAGAATCTTCATTCTCATTATCCTTCCCATTATTGCTATGATAAATGGTTCCAAGACATAGTCAATGATTGCATCCAGATTATTCATGAAGACTTCTTCTTTAATAACATTTTTACCAGGTAGCAAAAGTTACATTTTTTTTTTGTAAACGTTCAAACCACTTCATTACTTTATCTAGGTGGTCGTCCACAAGTCCTTTTTCAACAAGACAGCGCACATCCGCACAAGCGTTCATGTTTTTGCCGTGCTACTCGTTTCACCGGATTTAAACTCATTGCACATGTATGGGATATCATGGGAAGGAGACTGTCTACCTTGCAACATCCTCCACAGGCTCTGACGTTGACATGACCACGATGTTGACAAATCACATTCTTCTCGGTTATTTCCAATATTCAGAATCTTCATTCTCATTATCCTTCCCATTATTGCTATGATAAATGGTTCCAAGACATAGTCAATGATTGCATCCAGATTATTCATGAAGACTTCTTCTTTAATAACATTTTTACCAGGTAGCAAAAGTTACATTTTTTTTTTGTAAGCGTTCAAACCACTTCATTACTTTATCTAGGTGGTCGTCCACATGTCCTTTTTCAACAAGACAGCGCATATCCGCACAAGCGTTCATATTTTGCCGTGGCTACTCCATTCACCGGATTTAAAACTCATTGCACAAGTATGGGATATCATGGGAAGGAGACTGTCTATCTTGCAACATCCTCCACAGGCGCTGACGTTGACACGACCACGATGTTGATAAATCACATTCTTCTCGGTTATTTCCAATATTCAGAATCTTCATTCTCATTATCCTTCCCATTATTGCTATGATAAATGGTTCCAAGACATAGTCAATGATTGCATCCAGATTATTCATGAAGACTTCTTCTTTAATAACATTTTTACCAGGTAGCAAAAATTACATTTTTTTTTGTAAGCGTTCAAACCACTTCATTACTTTATCTAGGTGGTCGTCCACACGTTATTTTTCAACAAGACAGCGCATATCCGCACAAGCGTTCATGTTTTGCCGTGCCTACTCCGTTCACCGGATTTAAAACTCATTGCACATGTATGGGATATCATGGGAAGGAGACTGTCTATCTTGCAACATCCTCCACAGGCTCTGACGTTGACACGACCACGATGTTGATAAATCACATTCTTCTCGGTTATTTCCAATATTCAGAATCTTCATTCTCACTATCCTTCCCATTATTGCTATGATAAATGGTTCCAAGACATAGTCAATGATTGCATCCAGATTATTCATGAAGACTTCTTCTTTAATAACATTTTTACCAGGTAGCAAAAATTACATTTTTTTTTTGTAAGCGTTCAAACCACTCATTACTTTATCTAGGTGTCGTCCACACGTTAATTTTTCAACAAGACAGCGCATATCCGCACAAGCGTTCATGTTTTGCCGTGCCTACTCCGTTCACCGGATTTAAAACTCATTGCACATGTATGGGATATCATGGGAAGGAGACTGTCTATCTTGCAACATCCTCCACAGGCTCTGACGTTGACACGACCACGATGTTGATAAATCACATTCTTCTCGGTTATTTCCAATATTCAGAATCTTCATTCTCACTATCCTTCCATTATTGCTATGATATAATGGTTCAAGACAAGTCAATGATTGCATCCAGATTATTCATGAAGACTTCTTCTTTAATAACATTTTTACACCAGGTAGCAAAAATTACATTTTTTTTTGTAAGCGTTCAAACCACTTCATTACTTTATCTAGGTGGTCGTCCACACGTTATTTTTCAACAAGACAGCGCATATCCGCACAAGCGTTCATGTTTTGCCGTGCCTACTCCGTTCACCGGATTTAAAACTCATTGCACATGTATGGGATATCATGGGAAGGAGACTGTCTATCTTGCAACATCCTCCACAGGCTCTGACGTTGACACGACCACGATGTTGATAAATCACATTCTTCTCGGTTATTTCCAATATTCAGAATCTTCATTCTCACTATCCTTCCCATTATTGCTATGATAAATGGTTCCAAGATATAGTCAATGATTGCATCCAGATTATTCATGAAGACTTCTTCTTTAATAACATTTTTACCAGGTAGCAAAAATTACATTTTTTTTTGTAAGCGTTCAAACCACTTCATTACTTTATCTAGGTGGTCGTCCACACGTTATTTTTCAACAAGACAGCGCATATCCGCACAAGCGTTCATGTTTTGCGTGCCTACTCCGTTCACCGGATTTAAAACTCATTGCACATGTATGGGATATCATGGGAAGGAGACTGTCTATCTTGCAACATCCTCCACAGGCTCTGACGTTGACACGACCACGATGTTGATAAATCACATTCTTCTCGGTTATTTCCAATATTCAGAATCTTCATTCTCACTATCCTTCCCATTATTGCTATGATAAATGGTTCCAAGACATAGTCAATGATTGCATCCAGATTATTCATGAAGACTTCTTCTTTAATAACATTTTTACCAGGTAGCAAAAGTTACATTTTTTTTTGTAAGCGTTCAAACCACTTCATTACTTTATCTAGGTGGTCGTCCACACGTCCTTTTTCAACAAGACAGCGCATATCCGCACAAGCGTTCATGTTTTGCCGTGGCTACTCCATTCACCGGATTTAAAACTCATTGCACATGTATGGGATATCATGGGGAGGAGACTGTCTACCTTGCAACATCCTCCACAGACTCTGACGTTGACATGACCACGATGTTGACAAATCACATTCTTCTCGGTTATTTCCAATATTCAGAATCTTCATTCTCACTATCCTTCCCATTATTGCTATGATAAATGGTTCCAAGACATAGTCAATGATTGCATCCAGATTATTCATGAAGACTTCTTCTTTAATAACATTTTTACCAGGTAGCAAAAGTTACATCTTTTTTGTAAGCGTTCACCATGGTTTGCTTTTTCAACCAGTCCGAATTGACTGTGAAATTATGGTGTTCAGAAATTCGTCTCTCCACCTTTGGAACAAGGTATAAAGTCAAATGCAAGATATGCCTATTTTAGTTTCTATTTTAATATCCTTACTACATATTCATTTCCTATAACAATTAATTTTTTCCTTTGAAATTAAATTCTTACACCATCTTCGATCAGCAGATAGATATCATTCATTAGTTTTACCAACTTCTCCCAAGCAAACACGGAATTTTCCACCAAGTTCGATAATCTTTTCCTATGTTCCTCGAACACCAGCCTTAACGTTTTGTTTTTTTTTTCTATCCTACATCAAGCGTCTACGAACTCCGTTACGAAAACAAAATAGTTTTCCCATCTGCACTACGCGCAACATACAACACAAACACAGGACCCGACTACATGGCAGGGCATTAAAGCGAACCGGATCCCTTATTAAACAGAGGCGACGCAAAGCCAGCCTCGGGCGCTTCCCAACTAATACCGTGGCGCGAAGAAACGATCCGTCCGAAGTTTAAATATTTCCTAAGACTGGAAAGGAAGCCTTCTGCTCCCTGCCTCCGAGCGACGCGTCTTATAGAAGAGAGGCAACGGTAATCGCCGCCTGGTCCCCTTCTGTTATGGAAAGCGCTTAATATCCGGTAATTATTTGAGAGCACGTAACGGAGTGCACCTCCGGGCGCTGGTTCCGGACAGGAGGTCGCGTGCTACGTGCTCTTCTCTCTTGGCTCGTTTGCGAAAGGGTGGATGTTGCGAAGGGGAAGCTGGGGGGTTAGTGAAGGGCACAGCCGATTTTTACGCGAGTATAAAAGTGCAGTGGAAAATTAGCGCTGACGACTGTAATATTTACTTTCAAAGTGAAAAATTAGAAGCTCTATTTGGAAATTCAAGTTAGAAAATTATTTATTCAGTGTAATAATAAAAACGAGCCGGCAGTACGGCTGAGAAGGAAGGGTGCATCATTGCCAATCTTGAAAGTCAAGCAGCAATATGCGGTACCGGCTGTTGGTTGGGTCACCATTCGGACAACATTTCTCAGTGGCTCGTGTGTTCTCCGGCACTCTAGCCAAGCGCCTTCAAAGCCTGTAGTGCTGAGTTTATATATATAATGATAAAAACTTCTACTTTATTTTTTTTTTTTTTTGATAAACAAAATTATGATTTAATAAGAATTGTAATATTTCTTGATTGAAAAAACATTAGCGAACATCAGATTCCTCCTAGGGTCGTGCTTCGTCAACGCTTTTTACATACAAGGTGGGTGGGTTGTACACTCTAAAATTCTCAACCCATTCGCTGCCATGTTTAAATTTTGGAACACTTGTTAATTTATAATCGGAAGAATTTGCGTCAAAGTAGCAATGCAGTGATATTAAATTAGAAATTGGACGAAAATTTGCTGGCAAAGCAATATATCCTTAGAGCTGTACAGAGTGTTCCACTGGAACTTTGATTATAGTTCTATTTTTGATTTTAGGAAAAAAAAACTTTCGTACAAAAGTTTTACAAAATTCAATGCTGTTCCAAAAATAGGAAAAACGCATACTTACTCCCTTATTTTAAATGAAACATCCTATATATTATTCCATTTTTAAATTCTACGAAGAAAAATAACATGATTTTATATAAGTTATTATATGTCTATTTGCAATAACAACGGTGTTATTTACGCTTTTGTAAAATATGGCTTTGCTGCAAGCTTCCTGTTAAGGCGGCGTAGTTTGTATAAGCATTTGTTTTAGATATTCATATTTTAAATACCATACATACATACTTAGGTTGATACAACAGTGAAACTAAAACTGATATAATTATATACACTTTATTTATGAAAACTAAATTATTACAAATCATCCTAACCCCGTGCTCCACCTGAAAAGGTACTACACGAGGCTACCTATTCTAAGTACTAAATGGGTTCCATAACAATTGAAATGATCCTACTCTAACTAAATAATTTCCCTATAATTTTTAATAACAAAAATATAATACAGTAGCCTCGCGACCATATGAATACTACTTTTCTTAAATAGCACCCTATATTTTTGCTTATGTTAAATCATCCCTTACACAAAACTCTTTTAATTTATACTACGTATTTATGATACCTCAAGCAGAATTTTATAGATAATTAATTATTTTAAATAAATCTAACGAATTTTCCATTAATTTTCATGTTGGCTTAGTGTACAAACTTTATATAAATGAATAAAGCATCGAATTAGTAAATATGTGTTAGTATCAAACAATAAAATATAAAACTAATGACATATTTTTTTTTGAAAAAAAAATGATATTTAATGACAATTAGCAGAAATAATAATATCTATTTTTAATAGGGCAGGCCATGACAATTATTTTACCAGTATAATAGTTAAACGTCAAATCTGTCAACAAATAATTTTGTATGTAATACTTTGACCTTCTGACATCTCAGTGATTATTTATTTATTTTCTTATTTATTTTATTATATATTTACTTAATTACTTAAATAGTACGTATTTTATGCACACACCATTAAACTAAGACTTGTTTGTTTGTGTTTCATTTATAATAAAACCCAAATGAACATTAAACCACAACAGAATACACCCCTAATTAAAAGTATTTGCACATACTCATAATTTTTAATTATAAAAATTTATTGCAGATGCTCAAAAATATAAACTTTTTCTCTTAAACATATTTCTACCCTCCTTTGCAAATTTTGTGGTAGTTTTTTCAACAGTTCTATGAAATCGATAAAAATACTTTCCTCATTCTATTCTCCTTATTTTCCTATGTGGATGGCTCGGGTTTTTTTTTTAGGAAGAAAGAAATCACGGATAACATATTACATACAACAAATGATTTTTTTTGATAACTTCGACTTTTAATTACTATTATTAATTAAATATAATGGTGTTTTGACAGGTTGTGGTAATAAATATAGTTTCTGTTAATCATAGAGGAATGACATTAAATTTATTTCTATTTTCAAGAAAACGTATTATTTGTTTTGTATTTTTTGATATGATACTGATGTGTGCTTATTAATTTGCGGCTTTATTCAGTTATATCGCGTTTATACAGGCTGACATAGAAAAAACTACAATGCATAGCAACATGTGATAGAGGACCAAGAAATAACAAAAAAAGTTCCTATACACTAATGTCCGATTGCTTTTTGTTTTCTAGTTACAAGCTGTTGAAGTTAAAAGGCTTTTATTAAACAAAACAATATTCAAAAATATAAGATACATATTAGTTCTGCATAAGGTGTTCAAATTGGTGACCTTGTTCTTGAATACATTTCCAATCTTCGTGTTAATGACCGACAGCATCTTTGAAATATGTATGTTAGAGTTCGCCTGTCAATAAATAATAAAATCAGGACTATAGTGGATACCTGTACATAATTATATAGCTTTTAATTTCACTGTTATATCAAGCTAAGTGGGTATGTTTGATATTTAAAATATGAATATCTAAAACAAATGCATATACAAACTACACCGCCTTGACCGCAAGCTTTCAGCAGAGCCTTTTTGTTTTACAAAAGCGTAAATAACACTATTATTACTGCAGATAGACATATAGTTGCTTATATAAAATGATGTTATTTGTCTTGGTAGAATCTAAAAATCGAATAATATACAGGCTATTCTATTTAAATAACGGAGTAAGTATGCGTTTTCCTACTTTTGGGACAGCCTGTGTAGTCAAAAATATTTTTAGGTTATGCAGCATTGAATTCTGTAAAACTGCTGTATAAAATACTTTTTCCTAAAATCAAAAATAGGACTGTAATCAAAGATCCAGTCTTGGGTGGAACACCCTGTACATTAAATTCATTCGCACAATTACCAAGAATGGAAATTAATTAATTAATTTACCTGATATATGTACCGGAGCTAGACAAACATTAAATGGAGTATTTCATATTGAAAAGCTAGCTACCTCTCTGTTGGCTAGCGATACAAAGAAATCTCGAATTGAATGCGAACTGAATGCGCAAAAGAGAAAATCGGCTTATACAAAACAGGTGAGCCCTCGTTAATGAAATGAAACCGTCTAGTCTATGGTCCGCTTGTTTGCCAGACTGGTCTATCGCCCTCCTGCCTGCACATTCCCCGATTCCTGACACACGAATGTCTCCTGGCTTTATTAATAACCGGAATAAATGAAACATTCCACGCGTAATCTCTAATTAATAAAATAAAAGCTACTGAAAAGCGAACCAGGTACATCAAAGCGATAGCTGCTTATCAGCACCGGGTCCGGTTCAAAAAAAGTACCTACCTACTAGGGTAGGGAGTTTATTAAAAACTATTTTTTCGCCTGGGCGTATACGGGTAAAACGTGAAACGATTATTATCAATTTTTTTTTTTTTTTGGGAGAATTCATCCCAGGTTTTAGTCGCTGCGAACGCCGGGAACAAAAAATAAAACATCCAAGCATGCTTGGATGTAGCGGAGCAGTGGCAAAGAGAAAAATTGAACCTGACAGTGACGTTCGCAATGTTAGTAGCTTCAGGCGCCCGGGGAATAAGTAACAGGTTGTACTATGCGACAATGAAGCGTCAGGGAACTTTGATGAAACTTTTTACGCGTGAAAAATAAAAATCAACAAGAATGAAAGAGCGATTTTATGAAAAATTTAAATTCGATTTTTTTTCTGAACGAATATTACTACTGATTTTAATATAGGTTTAACGTAATCAATACAAAACCAGCTTTAATTTGATAGGTCACACGACTTGTGCTAAAAAGGAATGGAGTGGTGGCCCCCTGGGAATAAATTCGAATTTTATACAAAATTATACAAATTTGAATATACCAATTATGTTAGTGAAAGAGATAAATAGAATAGTATTTAGTATTATTGTCAAGATATTCCCATTGTTGTTTAAAAGGGGGTCAGAACGAAATAAAAAATATATTTATAAAAATTCTTTCACACAGCAATTTAAATTTTAAAAGATTTTCTCTAGAAATTTCTATTAGATACTTAACTTAAGAGAAATTTCAGACTAATTTCAATAAAAAAAAGAGTTTTAATTTGATATGTCACACGATTAATGTTAAGAAATTCTTAACTGAAATAGTGTGAAACCCCCTACAGATAAATCGTCTTATTTTGTAATTCCAATTTCAACATCACACACATTTGCATGTACTGATTATGTTACTTTGTGTTAATGTATCTGTATTTGCATTATTGTTTAAAAGGGGACCAGGACAAAATGAAGCAAAATTATAAAAATTCTGTCGTATAGCGATTTTATTCAAGATTGACTTAAATTACGTTTAATAATTTTTTTATAATAATAATATATTAATAACTATGAATGGATTTTTTTATTAATTGAAAAATAGATTCAGTGTAATACGAACAAGAAGAGCTTTAATTTGATATATCACACGACTAGTTTTAAAAAAATTCTAAATTGAAATAAAGCAGTACCCCCTCTGTTTCTCCTCAGAAATGTTTCTTATTTTTTTTTTATTCAAATTTTATTATGCTCAATATTTGACTTTCTAAATGCGGTAGTCAAAGGAATTCATTCTAATTTAAATAAATTATTATTTTAAAGGGGGGCAATGAATGAAATATAAAAAATAAAATAAAAAATCATTTACTTGGGAATTTTACTTAAGATTATCTTACATACATTTTTTGAGCTTTGCATTTATATTTTAAATCATCTTTCGAGCTATTTGTAGCGTTATCAAAAAAGGGGGCGGATATAAAATTAAATAAAGATGATAAGGTATTGCTTAAAAAAAATTGTAAACATTTTTTTCACACAGAAATCTGATTTAAAACTGACTTAAAAAATACGTTTAATGATTTTTTTTTTGCACAACTGGGAAATAAAAATAATAAATATAGATTGTTCCAATAAACGAAAATTTCTATTGATTTTCAATATAATGTAAAGATTTTTTCGAAATTGATAGGTTATGCGATTTATTAAAGAAAAATAAACTGAAATAAAGGGGCCCCCCAAAAATATTTTTTTATTTATTCAAATTTCATTATGTCCTATGCTTGGACGCTCTAAATGCGATGGTAAAAGCAATTCGTTCTAATTTCAATTATATCAGTAATATTTACGATATTTAAAGGGGTTCCACAAATAAAATAAAAAAAAAAACCAAAATCTTTTTACTTAGGAATTCTATTCAAGATTATTTTGCATATATTTCCTAAGCTTTTGACCCATATTTTAAAGCATTTTTGCAATGTAATTTAAATAGTTCGTCAGAATAAATAAGAAAAATAACTTTCTTACCAAAAAAAAGGTTGTTGCAGATTACATTTTATTTCCCCCATTTAAAATAATATAAAACTCCCACCATGTAAATTCTTTTAAAATATTTTTGCCTAATTTGGTATTTTTTTAAATATTTGTAATATTAAATGTGTGAATCGATCTTTTATTTTTGAAATGTTATTTTTGCGCGCTTCAAAAAAATCTATGTTTGGATTGTTTTTTGGTGGTGTGTTATTTTTACGGAAATTATGTTCAGTGTTAATCTTAATAAGAAAGAATTTGATTTGCTTCATCTTGCAACATTAATTTAAAAGATCTCGAAATCCCATTTCAAATAAATTGTTTCATTGCCGTGGGAATAAAAATAGTAAATTAAAAAAAAATACAAAAAAGGTCACTTATTACAAATTTATATCAAATATTGCCAGATATAATTCAAGCTCATACATAGTTAACCAATTATTTTTATCTTCTTGTTGGGCATTTTTTTAAAAATTATTTTTACCCTTTTGAAATGATTATTGAAAAAATTATTACGAAACAAAATCACTTATTACAAATTTATGTTATACGTTATGAGATATAGTTCCAAATATCTATAACAATTTCTTTTTTTCTTTCACCTTTTTTCGGCATATTTTTTAAATTATTTCTAACTTTTTTGACAAATTAGAAAATTTGTAATATTCCATAACCGAAAAGGAGGGGAGAGAGTATAATATGGAGACTGTATTAAAAATAGGATTAACATGCATGCAAACAACAAAACAATCATGCTTAAACACTAAGTTTTATCATGCCACGAAAATATACGTAAATTTTTGCAATGATCTTGTAGGGGGCAGTCTGGAGGAAGTATTAACAGCAATTTGTTGCTTTTGGAATTTTTGGAGAGGGGTTTTATAAAACAAGAATTGTGCATCCACTTACCGGCATCGTTTGGCTACCGTGCAAGCTATTTATGGCTGCTTGTGCCTCCTGATGAGAACTGAATTTCACGAAAGCACAACCTATAAAAGAAACAAAAGAACGACATAATAAATTTCAACGGATTTCATCGCTTTTTGCTTTTTTTTTTAATACCAAAATCAAGGGAATAAATAACTTTCATCTTTACGGGTGGTGGATTTAGAAATTTATGGTTTTTAATAAGAACCGACTGATATTCTGAAAGCTTAATTTGGAATTTTGTCGAATTTTTACGATGACGCGTCAACGATACAGCCTCTAGCTAGCTTGCACGAGAGGCTCGCAATTTGCATCTATTCTCCACGCTGCGCTGTTGCAAAATCTAGGTTGTGCAGATAGCACGGTCGTTGATCTAGCATAAAAAATGGAAAACATCTTTACCAAGGGTTTCGATCAACGACCGTGCGTTTTAAGAGAGATTCAAAACAGATTTTTCTATACATAACATACAACTATAACAGGTGCACATCTTTGAAGTGATCTATATTAATTGCAAGTTCCAGAGAACACTCTCAATCACAGCATGTTCGAGAACAGAACTAAATAATAAGTATAAATATATAGCTATATATCTAGCATACACTGATGCTATTGGTGACGACATCTAGACTAAACATTAAGCTAAATCAATACCACACATACATTAAAGAACATTGAACAGCATTTGAGAGACAACATCTAATGTTCATGGGATATTTAAGGTGGGGATACTTTTTTTTTAATTTAGAGTAGATATTTGATATGTGACAGTTTTATGATATTAAATTTCGCACTTATATTGCTTATTATAAAGTTTCATGCTACAATATGTAACTCAAAACGACCTATTTATAAAAAAAAAATGCGCAGACTTTAGAAGAAATTTTGAAAAATTTTTAAAATCGTAAGTGATATAATTTAAAATAATGATAAATTCCAGTTAAAAGCATCATTCATTACAATGTGATAAAAAATATATATATAGTTGATAATGTGAAGTACTAACAGTAAGTAACCTAAAGTACACCTTTGAGGTACTCCTGAAACAACAATTTATATACAAGGTGCAAGGTTATAATATTGCCACGGAAAGTTCCACTACATAGAAATAAGTTAATATTTAAGGTAAATGTAAAGATGTGTTCAGCAATAAACATTGGATTACCGGAACCTCGCCAACATTTTGCAAGCATCGTGCTTGCCTGGGGATTGAAGGCGCGGGTATTTAGATTGTGATCCCTGAAGGGAGTGATATTATTAATAAATTTAGTGTATGAAGTGGTAGTTTATAATTAACCACCTCCAACAATAGCGCCAGAAAACGGTAAATACCCTTTTGGTTTTCATTTATATACAGGGTGTATCAAATAAAAAAGTAAATTTGTTTGGGTGTTAACTACACGACATATAAAGCACAAACCCACCGAAACCGGATTTCATCAATTAAAGATATAAAAAAAGTAAAATTTAGAGCCAAAAATTCTTTAGTCCGGCCTGATGCAAGGAAACGTCATGTTAAGCACCGCTAATGTGGTATTATGTATAAATACATTGCACTTATTTAGTATTATTCTTAATAGTATGCCGCAAGTTCGTTTAACGTCATTCTGAATAAATAAAAAACAATCGGCCGGTGTGCCCTTGTAAAAATAGCAAAACTGAGGCATTTTAAATTTCTTCATTTTATAAAATAAACATTCCTTTTTTGTTAAGAACATTCTACGTAAGTCTACAAAGTATTATTTTTAATATCCTGATAAGACGTTCGAGTTTCACCGGATATGCGACTTCAGTAGTTACAAAAAATATAAATATTTTTCTTTAGTTTGCCGAATCGAGAGTTAGTTATTAATAAACGGTACCACATGAATCTGAGTTATTTCGTTTTGGATTCATTTAATCATATTAACCGCAAAATGAAAATGAATCGAATTACACAGAAATAAATGTGGATACAGAAAATTTGTAAACACGCCGTTTTACTATCTATCTATACATTCCCGACGCTTTTGCCGATGCATCAAAGCTTCGATTTTCTTTATATGAAATCATGATGGTCCTGAAAGGATCGTTTTTTTCGAGACGGGAAGAATTTAAATAAAATGTTGAAGTGGTTTGCACTCCAAGCGGCGATCCACACAAAACTAACAGCGGTAATGGCTGAATAATAGTGGTATGTGGGGTTATACTCGGGACAGCATTTAGGTTGGGTACAGGTGGGGCTCTAGCCTACGGCATTTATAAAATATTTTTTTACAGATAGACCCCCTGTGCATTAAGACTTTTTGATTGTATATGATTACAGCTGCTACATATTATTATATTTACCTCTATATCTGATACACCCTGTATACAGATCACACAGTGCACCTATAGTCAGGGTATCGTATGTCAGCACCATTCGACAAGAGAAAAGTAGGGATGCGTTGGTGATACCTCGTGATATAGCGCTTCACTCGACAGCGCGCTAGAGTAATTTAGGCTATCTCCCTTCCCGAATAGTTCCCACCTCCGATGGCTCGACTATAGGTCCACTGTTTGATCTGTATATAATTTAAGTTAAGAAGTGAGTAGCTCTAAACCCACAACCCTTAAGGCGAATGGTCGCAACAATATGTGTAATGATTTTGACATGTTGGTCAGGAAGTTATTTAAATACAAAAAAGGTTATACAGTAAGCAACACAAATGTTGGGATTTTTTTCATGATTAGAATATGGTAAATTCTTTTTGGCCTTTTGCGGAATTAATAAAGGACATAATTGCTTAGTTAAAACGAATGTTTCTTGATTGTCGGATTTTGTCGCAAGCAATGGAATTAGTTATCAGAGACAAGAGCTTTAGACTTCGCAGGGTTAACCGTGAGTCCTATTTCTATTGTAAGTTTTGAAAAGGATTCCAAATCGTTATTAAGGTTATGTTCGATCAACTCCTTGTTTACGGGTACAAAAGATAAGTAGAGTTGAGTCTGATCAGCATATGTGTGTATACTGCAAAACATTATTCTGTTAGTAAAGTTACTAGTGTATATAGAAAAGAGAAGTGGACGGATAATGGATCCTTGTGGGACTCCGCAATGCAGCGTAAGAAGATATTCATCAATTTGTTTATGATTAACAAGAAAGGTTTCTATTAGATTGACTGCTCGATTTTCAAACTAAAATATGTCAGATGTGACAGAAGTCTACGATGACCAAACCCTGTCAAAGGCCTTGCTAACTATCAATAGCATCAGTATTGTTGCCCCGATATCTTTAATATCAAGCAGTGCAATTTCACAAACAATTATATCACTTCAGAAACCCAGATTGGGTTTTGGGAGGTAATATAACATTATATAGGTAATTAAAAATAGTACAGGAGGTTGAAAGCAAAGCAGTGATAAAGGCGCATCGAGAAATATTGATATGATTGATATGATGAACTCGACGAAGCGAATATTCCGAAAACTAATAGACCTAGATATATACTTATTTCTCGATATTTTTCTGCTCAAAAAGCACTCTCAAATTTAATCGAAACTGGCCCACCCGCATCCTGTAGAATATAATAGCACCTTTAGTTATAAATTTGCAATACGATTCAGATACAGACATGGATTTGCAAGACGATTCAATCACAGACGGTGATTTATGAAATACGGTGTAGGTACAAGCATTGTCACGGATTATTTTTGTAAAGTATATGACTTACAATTTTATTTTATATTATAAACTAATTAGTTAAGCTTTATATGTATGTATCTACTATGTTTATATTGCCGCGCGACTTTGAACTTTTTTTTTTTTTAAATAAACCTGATGATATTATTTGTTATATTTTAAGAATTAAAATCGCGTTTTATTATTACTTCATAGGGGTTGTAGTTTATAGTCAATACCCCAGGTAGCAGAATGTGTTTTCATATACGTCAATATGACGTACTATCTACGTGCATTAAACGTCATTTTACGTCACGCTGCTACCTGGGGGATTCATACGTTGGCAGGTAATTTCTTGAAATGCACTAGGGGAGGGTGGGGCAACATGGGTCCTCGAGGCATGATGGGGACATCGTCTTATCTACAAAACACCAGTAAGCATCTGTCAAACAATCACAGTCCTAATATTGACAAGTGCTGTTTTATGTTTGTTGTAATGTAGAAAACTTTACTAGTCGTAATAACAAAGTTATTGCTGTTTGTGCGTGAACTTTGCAATTTCCAGAATTTAGTTATTATTTTGATGGTGAGTTCAACGGCCAGTATCGGAAGCATATGTAAATTATTTACAACTACACTTTTTTGTGCTTATTAATTGACATGTATTGCATGTATTTTCTACAGTGCGTTATTTGTTTATTTCAAATATTTAATATGATATTATAACATAACCAGAGAATGTCCCAAAGAGGCACGATGGGGCTATTGGTATGGGGCAACATGGGGACATCACTATCTCGCTCTTCAGTCTGGTCCGTTATGCCTGGATATGCCATTATGCTTTCTCGAAGATATAATGCCTATTTCTCATGTTAGGAATAAAGTACAAGTTCAATCAAAACGTAACAAGGGAAAGACAACGATCTTTACAAGTACTACGTATAAAAATCTGCTACGAGAAAATAGAAGTCTGGAGAATCCCTAAGGCAACTAGAAGTGCTGAGAGAGAAAGTTAAAGGAAAAAAGAAATTACAAAGAAGAGAACAGAAGAGATCAAGAAGCCGAATTTTGTAAGGAAAGCAAAGAGATAGATTTTTAGAAAACGTCAAGGAAATAATCAAGTTCTTCTGTTGAGGAAGATGACGCTCAATGTTAGTATTGTAAGGGGAAGTACTGATACAATGCCATGGATGGCGGGTACATGGAGGCTGTGCGAATAACGTGGATGAGTTCGTCTTCTATTGTCTCAATTGTGAAGATTAAGCTTAATATTCTTATCGTTATTGTATTTTTTTCTTTTAAATAGTTTCGCTTTAAAGAGTTTAAGCTTTCTTCCTGCATGTTTTTAAGAATATTTTAAGAATCTATTTTTTTTTTTTACCTATTACCTAGATTTATGGTACGACCCATTCTTAACTCACCTGGAACCCCATCTTGCCCCCATGGCGGGGCAAGATGGTGTATTTACACATTTTTTTCAAAATTTTCTCAAAACATCAAGAGTACCCATCGAAAAATTGTAAATTCATCCATCAGCAGATAAATGTTTAAAGATTACAACAAGCGTACTTAGAACCTTGTATATCAATTTGCAATCCTGATGCGATGTTCTAAAGCTTAATATTCGCATCTTGCCCCACCTTCCCCTATATCTAATAGGTGATGTACTTTTACCTAAAATAGAGTGCAAATTTACCACGACTTCCTATAGCGTAGGTATGGAACTATTCTTTTATAAGATATTTTTTGGTAATTCTTTTGGAGAAAGTAAAAAATCTAGGAAATTTCTTGTGTCTAACCTTAAAAGAACATCTTTATCTTAAATTTTTGCGAATCAATAGTTCAACTTCAACGCAAATAAAAATTTAAATTATGCTTTTGAAAATCTCTTCATTAAATTTTCTTAAATTTCTGCACCAGCCAGAATCCCGTATTTAAAATCAATTTTATAAAGCCTCCTCCACCCCCAAACTCCGCCATTTTTCCACGATTAATTTAAACTTCCGTTACTAGACACTTTTTGTGCGCGCGTTTCCGTTCGGGTACTAAATAAACATTTCATTTAATGTCACTCCGGTAATACCCTCGTCATTTTGTTTCGAGCCCGCGAAGCTTCCCCCTCCCCTCCTCCTCTCCGAACCCGGCCGTGTCGAAATTGAATTTTTACATTGCGCCAGCCGTGTCGCTTGGAGTAGTGCTCAAAACCGCGGCCCGGATTAGCGAAAAATGAATTAAAAACCCATTAAACAGATTTGATCGTTAAATGATAACTATAGAAATGTTCTCGAGTGCCGGTTTTCCCGGGGAAAAGCCGGGAAAAAGGGTTCATACGGGGGGAGAACAGGGTAGGGGTGGTAGACGGGGGTTGGTAGAAGCGATGCGGTATTTTATATTTAATTAAAATTTTGTTTATGGAATTACGGCGAACGAGCATGCTAACGTTTGGTTTTTTGAAAAATGTGCGGCCGAGGGGTGGGAAAGTGGCGGTATGGTAAGGGGTTGGCCGTGTTTGGATTAGATTTAACTGTTCTTGTCATTTTTTAAAATTGATTTTGATGGAGTTTGATTAACTGAAAAATTTATAAAAAGGAATTCAAAATGCAGGACCAGTCACAACTTATCTATACAAAAAATCAGCCAGTATATGCCAGATGAGTAAAATAACCTCGAGAGAAGACACAATATGAGCATTCGGTCTTGCAAGATAAATTATGATGCTAATGATAGTCGCAGTTTGTTTGATAAATTATTTTGTTCATTCGCTGTCAAATTTAAGAAGATAGCAATTGAAGAACTACAACACGACAAGAACTAAGAAAGTACATGGATAAGAAGAATTGTTGTCGTTGTGCAGAGCTTCCTAGATCATATTAATAGTTATTTATGTACCTAGGTTCTGTGAGTACACTGTTATGGGTTTATTATATTATAGGTTTGCATATATATTCGAGATCATAAAACTGTAGGTACTATACGAACCGTGCTGCATATTATGAGATTTTTCGTTGTACATAATTTTTAATGATTTTGTACTATACCCGGGACTTTTTTTCTATTACACATACCATTTACTTATTTTAACGCCATAAAAGAAATTGTCAATGCATTGGTAACTGGCGAGTAGGCAACCAGTTATACCTCCATCTAAAGCAGTTATTATTTTGTTTTAATGATTGATTTTTGCATGAATTTTATCCAGTTTTACTATTTTATTATTTATTTCATTATTAATTAAGGTATTTCAAACCCGTAATAAACATTATTAGTTACGAATAACTAAAATAATTGTCTTTTCTATAACTACAAAAAAATATGTACATATTAAACCAGTTTATTCTCATAAAATGTAATTGAATGGTGAAGCCGCCAACAAGCTCTAGCACAGTGGCTATCCCGTCACTAGCAGTCACTACTAGAAGTTTAATAAGATATGGAAAATGTACGAATGTTGTCGATACAACCAAAAAACTATGTTATGTTTACAAGTTTGAAATTACTTATGAACAAGAAGAAGAAGTAGAGTATATGTAAGAAGTTTTAGTCAACCTAGTTGAAATAGTTAATCGTGACAAGCAATATACTATTAGGAGGCTTCGTATAGACTATTTAATAATTGCAATGTTGAGGAATTTGTCAAGGGATTTAGATTATGAGAGAAGTATTCAGTGGTTATTGAAAGAAATGAAAATAAATTGTAGTGTATAGAAGTAAGTTTACTCTAAACGTTTGAAAACACTCGGGAGCTAGGTTTCCGAAGGTCGTTGAAAACTAACCACAAAATAACAAAGGATTCGGTGAGGTTGTCCTTACTCGTTTATATTGTGGTGTGAGCCATACTTAAAACGTCTTGCGCGTCTTTAGTTATAAAGCCTGGTTTACATGAATCCAGTGGAGAAGCAAGTCAAGTCGGGTAAGCAACTTTGAAAGCCAGTTTGAAACAGGGCAGGTGTTTGAGCTTAGTTCAGTTAGGTTATGATCCTATCTTGATGGTGAAATTTAAAAAAAACAAGCCGAAAAAATACACAAGTATTAGCGATATTGGTATTCGCAGTACTTGCGCACTTGCGGGGCCTCTCGAAAACGCGTCCCAACGTGTCAAGTCTACAGGTAAGATACTTATTTGCACGCGGATTTGATAGAAGGGGAAAGCAAGCCAGCAAGTAAGTAGAACTTAGTTCTATTCATCTGACTTTGCCTGACAACTTGTATCATACTTGCCCTTTAATAATAATAATCTTTATTGCCCAACAGGTCAAAGCCCAATAACAGGACAAACAATAATCAGAAATATGTACATACTATAAAAAAAAAGAGAAATAATGAAAAATACTTAGATTAAACAGACAAAATAAATGTAATTTACAATACAAAAAAAGACAGCAACATTAATACAGAAAGAGAAACTAAATCAGTCGAGATTATCCAGCATTTGTTACCAGTTTCGAAGAGTATATGTTGGTAGTCGTTTCGCGTAATTCGTTCTGGTAAAAGGAACAACGAAGGTAGACTCGTACCTCGTATTCAGTCTTGGGACAAGAAAGAACATACGCTCGAGTAGGAACGGACAATCGACACGGTTCTCCAAAAGTTTCGTCAAGAATTTCTTACATATCCTTGTCCTCCTCGCACTTAAAGAAAGCATTCCATATCTTGATAGAAGTTCATCCTGCGAAGTTCCTCGCTCTGGATATACTCCGTCCAATTTGAAAGAAAGATATTTAAAAATTTTCGGTGAATACGATCCAGGGGCAGGATGTCGAAGCATACAAGGATACCAACTAAGCATGGTATTCCATTTTGCTCATTACATAGGCAAAGTAAATGCTTTTGAGTATTGCGAGGTTAGCAAAAAATTTTGAAATTCGCATTAAAAATCCCAACACCTTATATGCATCAGAGCAAACATGTGACAGATGTGACTTGAAGGTCAGTCCAGAGTCAAATATTATACCAAGATCCTCAATCTTTGAAGCTGATCTCAACTCACAATCAGTGCCATTAATCAGATACGATGTTGCAGAAATTTGGCTTGCTCGTGAATATGTTACACCAACACTTCTTGATGTTTAATTTAAGCATATTTGTGTAACACCATTGATGGAGTATGTTAAGGTTACGTTGTAGATGTCCCCATCGCACAGAAAGCAACTTCAGAAAAAATCTTGATATCATCGGCATACCTCAAGAGATCGGACAATCATTTTCAGTATAATAATCGTTTATGAATAGCACAATAATAGAGGGCCAAGGTTCGATCCCTGAGGTACGCCAGAAGTCGGGAAGAAGTCGTCCGACACATAGCCATTGTACGTCACATAACACCGTCTCTGTGATAGGTAAGATCGTAGGAGGTTTAAGAGGGAACAAATCCAAAAGAAGATAATTTATACAATAGGATTTCATGATCGATAGAGTAAAAGCTTTTGAAAAGTCAGTGTATATTGCGTCACTCTCCCCCCTTCTATTAAGTACTTCACCTACAAATACTCGTGGCCAAGGTAGCCAAGTTTGTGACAGTTGAGCGACCAGGCTCCTTAAAAGGCTGGTTTACATGAAGCCAGTGGAGAAGCAAGTCAATTCAGTACGTAATTTGCTGCAAGTTACTTGCTCTGTGTAAACATCTACATGTCTCCTATTTCAGGCAAGGCAAGTACGATATAAGCTGTCAAGCAAGCTAATATGTAAGACGATCAAGTGAATAGAATCAGGTTCTATTTACTTGCCTGCTTGAAGGGGAAAGTTCTACCAGATTTGCGTGCAAGCAAGTATCTTACCTGTTGACTTGACATGTTGGGACACGTTTTTGAGAAGTCCTGCAAGTGTGCAAGTACTAATATCGTAATACGTAAAACAATATCGCAATAATTGTGTCATTTTTCGGCTTTTTTTAGATGTCACAATCGAGATGGGATTATAATACTACACGTAAACTCCTACTAACGAATCGAACATCCTTTATTATTGCCCTTTTTATACGCAGAACATCCGTCTTACCAGCAACCTAACTGAACTTCCCTCAAACACTTGCCCAGTTTTGACCTGACACTTGTTTTGGCATTTGGTGTTGAGAATTCAAGTCAAGCTACTTGCTGACGTGACTTGCTTTTGCACTGGTTTCATGTAAATCAACTTTTAGTCAATTAGTCTGATATTTGGCATCGCTTTTTTTTAAGTAAACACTGAGAAAATGGACTAAGTAAAGTGTTTACTTGATAAAAAAATTATTTATAATAGCTAAAGCTTTACTTGGAACTATTCTCGTTAATTAATACCTGCAACTAAACCCAGTTTCCTGAATGCAAGTTGTTACTGTAAATAGTGCTTTTATTAACACAGCGTACCTGACTAATTTGTGGTAAGTAAAGTATTACTTATGACGACTGGTACTCTATCTAATCAATACAGCACATAGTTAGTAGATGTAACAATAATGCTGATCGCTATTAAACTCATGTATTTTCTTAAATAGCTAACAACTTGCCACAACTATGATTATTTGAGTTTTGCTGCCACCTCGTGAATGTTTTACTATTGCTGATTGGCTAATGCGGCGAAGTAATAAAATAGTCCCCGAGACTGCCACGCGCGCAAGCGCGGGCTAGCGTCAGTCAAGTAGGTTACGGACGTGGAAAAGGGCGTCGAAAAGAGTGGCCAAGGAGTACGGCCATTGTAGGCCAATTGGAAGGCAAATATATTAAAAATACCGGGTGGGTTAACTCAAGGCCCTATCCGTATAAAGAATCCCAGCGAAAGAAGAAATACCGAGCCTATAAGCAATCGGATGTTTCAATATTGCAGTTTTAAACCACATGGTGGGATATTTGAATGCCCCATCATTGTGATGATATCTGTGCCTGCTGGTGAAGTTAAAGTGTGTGCAGTTAGGGATATCCCGAGGAAGCAGCCGTTATCGAGGCGATCACCGGACATAATCTCCACGTACGCCGGCAGAGGATCAACTCGCCGAGACAATGCCCAGTGCAAAGAACTAACAGAAAGCGCAAGTTTACCGCCTAGGTATATTATTTCTTTGTTTGTTATTAGTTGTAACTTCAAAGCCATATTTCTATTTGTCCTTTGTTTAGAGATTTCAATAATTTCAATAACTAAATAACGTTTCAAGGGGCCCCTATTTACCTTATCTTTTATTATTGCTTTGTTCATTTTTTTAATTATTAAGGCATATATTTTATGAGTCATTACGTTGTAAATTGTTTAAAAAAAACTGTGCTATCTTTCATTCATATCAGGTAGTCACTGTGTTTGTCCTATACAAAATGAAACTATTACTAATAATACTGCTTTTTACTTAAATTTATATTAAATATTCACTAAACTTCCCCATTTCCTGCACTACTATAGTTGAAAAACAAATTTAAGGTAGTATATTGTATATTTATAGCAAACTATTACCTTCTATATATCAGGTATTTAGCGAACGTACATTAATGATCCTGTTTACTTATCACAAGTAATTCAAATAGTTTGCATTAATTGAGGTTAATAATGAAGGTGTGATAGCCATTACAGAATAGTTCACTCATAGCAATACATCTACTTGACATGAGCAAATCTTTTACTTGTCGCAACTGCATATATTCTTTGGTTTACTACTTCAGTTTAATTATCATAAGTAACTTCATAAGTTACCGGTATGAAGCAGATCGTAAGTAACTTAGATTGCTTCTTGTTAGTATCATTGTTTAGGATCACTTTTTTTACTAGTGTAAACAATCTGTGCTTTTGTTCCCTATCCAGCTGAACTTTTCATTTACGATAATTGTATTTTTATTTATGATTATTAATTTTTTTTCTCGTGAAGGATAATATGCACTGGAATAAATAAAATGTGTTGTTATTTGATTAGTTAATTACGCAGGAAAATCCATTCTTAACTTGTTGAAAGTTTTTTTAGTAATGATCTTTCATATATTTCTAACGACGCTGGTTATACATCCAAAAGGAGATAAAATAGAATGAAATTCTTTGTATCAAAACATAGGTTGCTCCTGGTACATTCCCCCTCCCCTCACCCTGCTTATTTATCCTCCGGCGCTCCGCTAGCTCGGTAAAACAGAAAACATACGCAAACACTGAAAACCATTTATATTCCGTGGCGTTTGAAGTCCGGCGAGCTGAGCTCTTCAACTGCATAGTTTGTAGGCGATCATCATATCATCATCTGCCGGCGTTCGCCGGTTTTAGGAATGCAACGGGAGAAAATTTAATACAATGCACCCCCTCTCCCGGCTCATCGTCTCCAGTCGAGCGGTAGCAGCGCTCTGATGCCGCCGTTTCGCTCTAATTTGCATCCGAAAACGGTCGTCGCGATAGCACAGAGCGCGCGGCCCGAACCTTCGGGCATCCACTTTGTTCTGAAATCCTAATTACCAAAGGGCGAAAACTGTAAAGCTCGTTTCTGCCCCCCTCTTCGCCGCTGGTGGTGTTGTTGTTGTTGTCGGTTCGTAGTACGCGAGGGAGGGAAAGGAGCCGTTTCGCTTTTGTTTTTGCCAAGTAATTTTTAATATTTTTTTTTTTCAGCCCTCTCCTCTTTTACGCTTGCACCCCACGTCCCACCTTAATAATAATGTTGTTGGTGTCTGTTTCGCGTCGTTATGAAAAAGCTACGGCGAGATGAGGGGTGCTGTGGTTTCGAAGTGGGGGTGGAGTGAACATGTCAGTGTCTGTTGAGCCGCGGGCTACGCGTTGATCTCAGCGCTATGCGGATAACGCAATGTTAACGGCTGGCTGTTAGTTAATTAGAAGTTTATACCTGCCTAGGTGACTGGGGAGTTTCCCCCGCAAAAAATTAATAAAACATACCGTACGCAGTATATTTTGCGTTACATCCGCAGTGCGTCTGATGATCTAAGTGGTGTATATAAATCCTTCACTTTACTCCATGAGCCATGTAGGCACGTAATTAACTTAAATAATTGTTGTCGATTGTCCTGGTATAACGACTTGTTACTTCTATTCAATTATTGACGAATTTAATAACATTTAATTGTATATTGCTGCTAGTCATAGTGATTGACAGCTCGAAATTTTTGGAAATGTCAATGCATGCATCAGAATCACCCAGAGTAGATATCTCTTAAGGCTGCGACAAGGATAAAGGAGAGCGCAAAAGTCGTAAATTTGTTAGGATAAGGTTTGTCGTTTGCAGCACGAATTAATAAAATGAAAAGTGAAGTAAATAGACATTTTACGTTGTTTTATACTTGGTGTTATAAAATTATTGTTATCATGTAAACTAAAAAATGTAAAAGGAAACGCAACCCAAGCTACAATCAGCTAAATCGTACTTCATAGTCATTTTAAACAAAATTTCGAAAACGTTTTCATTTTCGCAAAACTTGTCTACCATTTCTAAAAATAACTGTAATTTTACTGATGAATCAACCGTCAAGCAGGCGAAAAACTTTGGCACCACCCGAAAGATGGCGCCGAAAGTTATTTCTTTTTGTTCAGAATTAGGAATTCTGGCGATGAATGATTTTATTAGAACATATGAAAAAAATAATTTAAAACCAAAAGAAGAAACTAACTAATTTTATTGGAAGAATACAAATATTACACGGGGTTATTTTTAGTATTATTTTTGAGAAGCCCAACCAAAGACACGCAGGAGGACGGAGGCACAGCATTTAACACCGCGTGCCGAGGCGATGAAAAGTAAATAGTAAATAACTGTAACCCGACACGGAATGTGACATGGTCGAGGGGCGTTGAATAAAAACAACTGCATGACATCATTAATCATCTTGGGGTCGTAAGAATAGGATTTGGATGAGGATTTTACTGTGCGCTTTTTTTACATTTCTGCTCACATTTTTATTTTTCTTTCTATTTCTTTTCTTCTATCTGTGAGACCCGTTAACAAAAATTTACGTGTAATAATTTATAAAGAGTGCGACAACCGCAGGTTAATAGGATTCTTGTGTTAAGACTGGTCTTATGTTACTGTTTATACTTGCTTTATACAAAAACGTAGGTAAATCAGCTATGTGGTTTTCTAAAACATACTACACAATATTTTAAATTAGAAATAAAAATCATTATATTAAAGATGGTTATTTTTGGCATTACATTTTAATATATACCTATCTATTTGTTTCCAACTCTGTATTATATGTTACTGTAACTCTTGCTAAAATATTGAAAACTGCTAATAGATGCTATATTAATATGAAAATTCCAATAGTGTTCCTCGTTTTCATTTGAAATTCATATGCTTTCTATAATAATAATTAATAATAAATATCATTCATTCAAATACAGGAATTTAATATTTTAATAGAAATCTAGAAGTTCTATTATAATTAATTACTACACGTATTCTTCATAATTTCTTTTTTTATTAATTTCATGATTTCTTAACTTCCTGTTTTCTTTTGTGTCGTTACGTTACTGTATCGTAAAAATATTCATTTTTATTGTAATTTTGCATATTTACACTGGAAGCTGGAAGCGACTGTTGTTGTTAACACAAGTATGTAATTTTGTTCACCATTTTACAGTGTAGAAGCCACTCGATAAGACAAAGCACAAATAACACAGTATAATCAACTCGTCGATGCTATCGCTTCATTATTACAAGTATTATGTTAGGGGCGTGTTTGATAGTATAAACAGTAAAACCAAAAGATAATATTTTGGTAAGCAACCTAATATTTTTTTTATTAGCCATATTTCATATACGTTTTTAATTCAATATAGGTAAGATTAGGTTTTTTCCTATTACTAATATTGAAAAAAATCGTAAGTATGTTTATGTAAAATGACAAACCAGTCATTTATATATTTTTTTAGCGCAAACAATTATAAGTTGATATTTTTCGAACTTGACCGACGTTTCCGGGTCTACCATCAATTTCCTTACAGAGTCCGCAGAGCATGCAAAATTACGAATTCGAGTTTCCAAAACATGGAGATTTATCTTATTTATTTATATATAATATGTTTATGCTACAAGATGTTTACAAAGTCAGATTCTCGCCTTTTGGGGTGGAATAGGCAACACATAATCGGAACCTTCGGTACCATCTTTAGTGCGATAATAATACTTGAAGCAATATTGTCTACGCTTTATTGACGCAAGCACATCCTGGTGCGCTTAAAGTCACTATTTACAACCTCATCACCCACCACCAGAGCGCATCTACAGGCGGCGGGTGTCACCCGCGCGCCTTAGTTAATGTGCATAGGGTTTAGTCCAGGCTAGTTGTAGACTATATGTATATCTGCTTTAAAAACGTGCCACCCTTCGTTATTTTCAAGATACATCATTGTATATATCAACCAGAACTTCTACATGCTTTTATTTGTTTGTTTTAGTGGCATTCCACACATCATAGATAACACAGGTTTTTAAGTGGTGCAAGAGGTAACGTAATATGAGAAGTTTACAGTCTCAGGTCTCAGTGTTAGTAAGAAAGGGATGGTGCTAGGCGGTAGGTCTCTATATACTCAGATCAATTGTAGTGGTTGGTTTAACATTTATAGAACGAAATGAAGTTTAAAATTTAATTCAATTTATATGTTTTAATTTTATTGCTTTTGGAACAGCTGTGACATAATAATATAATAAAAAATGCACTCACTAGTTTATATGTTTTTGAAAAATAAAAAAAGGAATAGCCAAATGTTGAATCACAGTGTTTTAATACTTATCCAATGAATTATTCATTTTAAAATAATAAGAAGTATATAGCCAATAGAAAATAACATCATCAACATTTATCAATGAATACTTTATTTGCAATTTTAACACGTTATTACCAAATCGACATTATATTTTCGCAAACTCCTGAATTAATATTGGAATAATAACTATTATTGGTATACATCTGTTAATCTGTTTGTCATAGAAGCAACTAAATTTCGTAATAATTAGTGCTTCGAAATTTCTCCAAATATTTTGCATGTAGAGTGAGGTGTGCTACATTTCTTTGTCAACAACATTGCTCCAAATCCTCTACTGTCTATATGTCTATATGTGATTAGAATACCCGAAAAATATGCTAACTGGTCTGTAAACCCTTTTCAAGTCGAAGACAGTTATCAAAGAAACTTGGGATCCGTAAATAATTTTTCGAGTTGTAGAAAAATACGAAGTTTTATTATTTTTGTAAGTTTTTTACTTGCTATTAATAAATGCGTTACGTTCTGTGATGCCAATAAATGAATGATTTTGTGCGAAAAAAAATAGCTTGTGAGTCTTACATTGAGAGTGATAAGAATGTATAAATCAAAACGGCCTATTGGTATAAGTTAAAGTTTCAAATTAAGTAGTAAGTTGCAAAAATTAAATAACCAATTATTTGGCAGTATACTATTTTTTAATTTTCGGTAAACGCGTGATATACAGACTGCTTATGTGAAAAGTAAACAACATGCACCACTTATCCTAACGAGCAACGCATAAATTATGTTTCACAGTGCTTGCTTAATGTTAGACGAGCATATTTGAGTATTTAAATGCATTGGAACCCTTAAAGGAGATATACTACCTGGTGACTCTGGTTACATGCATTGGCCCTATGACATTCAAAATTTCGACTGTACATTCCATCCTCACTTTTCCCGTAGCCATATGGTATATACGGTGTTATAGAAAAAAGTACAATGCATAGCAACATGTGATAGAGGACCAAGAAATAACAAAAAAGTCTATACCTAATGGCCATTGCTTTTTGTGTTCCAATTACAAGCTGTTGAAGTTAAAAAAGCTTTTCTTTAACAAAACAACATAAGACCAATATAAGATAAATATTAGTTCTGCACTAAGCGTTCAAATTGTGACCCTTGTTCTGAATACACATTCCAATCTTCACATTATATGTGGACGCATCTTTAAAATATGTGTAGCGATTATATACGCAATCTGTCAGTTAATACTCTACAATTTACCTCTTCCATAATTGTATTTTTCACTATTTATTCTGCGCATACACTCCACTTTTCATATATCCCAAAATTGAAAGACATCGAGTGGATTAAGGTCGGACTACGAGCTGGCCATTTATAGCCCTCACACCAATCACTTATTTCCAAATTTCTTTGCAGAAATTCCCTTACTCTCCTAGAATAGTGAGCTGACGCGCCGTCATGCATGTAGTACATTCTTCTTATAATATTCAATGGAACATCTTCTAATGAAATATTCAGTTCATGACCCCAGATGCCGTGGGAGCGTGTTGCTAGTACGTCCTCTACTACGATATTGGGATTTACTATGCTTGGTTTAGGTGATATACATGGTACATCAATTATGATCAATTTTGTACGATAAAGAAAACATTTAAGTTCAAACAATTGAAGTTTTATTTAAAGATCAATGACAGTGATGATAACAACGTAATAGAAAAGTATAATTTCAGTAAAGTAACAATCTCGCTTATTACATTTTAAATTAGCAATTCACTTTTTGCAATATAAACTCATCATAGAAAATAAATACGGTTAAAATTAACTTTCGAAATTGCCGCAATTTCAAGACGTTCATCTCAGTAAATCTATGCTTAAAAGACGGGTGAAACAGTGTGTCCAACATTGAATGGTAAAATTACTGGATATTGGTTCGTGCCGTGAATACATATTGACTAGTAACATTAGTAGTACCATCTTATGAAAGTTTTTCTAGCAGTGGTCGCAAACTGTTCAGCGGTTGTACAACATTCCTAACCAAACAAAATTTGCCGAATATATTAAGATGAAATTTCTTATAAGTATTTTAAAATTTAGATTAGATCAAATAAATAGTTAATTTTTAGGTTGATTGGATGAGGATATCTTTTGGAGGAGCTAGTCAGCGGGGCATCAGAGTGGGTAACTAAGATCAGGCATCGAATGGGGGCTCTCGTACTTCTCGTCACGGAAAATGGCTCAGAACAGGAACATATCTCAGCAATATCGTAGTTGGAGAAAATAACCCAACAGTTATTTAGGTAAAATTGTGGATGAAGTTAATGTGATAAAGTTTGTTTTACAATTAACTATCATTTTTAGATTGGAAATTGGAATAAATTGGATTTTCACGTCCGTCCCTCACTGGACGGTTGGCTTAGTGAATGCTTTTGGAACTTTGCAATTTTCCTGAACAGACATCGATAGCGAATTGCCTTCGCAATGGTTGCAAACTTTTCACTTAAGGTGAGGGCATATAAGATATTCAATACATGAGAAAGCTTATGTGACCAAATGGAACTAGGAACATTTAAAATAAATGTAATTATTGCAAAATTATAGAATCACCTTACATTCATTATAAAATAAAGGTAGGTGTATGTACATCATGGGAAAAATACATTTTGGAATTTTACAAAACAAATTAGTATACTTAATCATGTGATAAAGTTTGTTTAACAATTAACCATCATTTTTAGATTGGAAATTGGAATAAATTAAATTTTCACGTCCGTCTCTCACGGAGGTTAGCTAATGAATGCTTTTGAATTGGAATTTTTTAATAGACATCGATAGCGATTGTCTTCGCAATGGTTGCAAACTTCACTTAAGTGAGGGGAATATAAGATATTCAATACATGAGAAAGCTTATGTGACCAAATGGAACTAGGAACATTTAAAATAAATGTAATTATTGCAAAATTATAGAATTACCTTACATTCATTATAAAATAAAGGTAGGTGTATGTACATCATGGGAAAAATACATTTTGAATTTTACAAAACAAATTAGTATACTTATTAATGTGATAAAGTTTGTTTAACAATTAACCATCATTTTTAGATTGGAAATTGGAATAAATTAAATTTTCACGTCCGTCTCTCACGGAGGTTGGCTAGTGAATGCTTTTGAATTGGAATTTTTTAACAGACATCGATAGCGATTGTTTTCGCAAGGGTTGCAAACTTCACTTAAGTGAGGGAATATAAGCATATTCAATACACAATAAATCCATTTTATGAGCAATAACTAGGAAACTTAAAATAAATGTAATTATTGCAAAATTATAGAATCACCTTACATCAGTATAAAATAAAGGTAGCGGTATGTACATCATGGAAAAAACATTTTGAATTTTACAAAATAAATAGTATACTTTAATCAATGATAAAGTTGTTTAACAATCTATATCATCTTTTTAATTGGAATTGAATAAATTAAATTTTCGCGTTCGTCTGTCACGGAGGTTGGCTAGTTAATGCTTTTGATCTGGTTTTTTTTTAACACGACTGATAGCGATTGCTTTCGCAGAGTAGCAAACTTCACTTAAGTCACAGAATATTCTAACAACCAGCATATATCATCTTGGCCTGGCTGGAAGGGTTCCGCGCATTCTATCGCGTAGCTGATCCCCATTAAATCGGCCGAAACTTTGGTGGTCCGCTATGTCGCTTTTTGCATTAGGCACACGCGCTGACTGCAGTTTATTATTCGTTATGTTAATTTAAATAGTGTTATAAAGTGCAAGTTGTATAAATAGTGAAATAATGGAAAAGAAAGTAAATAATTTGTAAAAATAAGCGATTATTTTTCATTTTATGCGTAGATATGTATCATATTCTCGACAATTAACTTCAGTTAGGTCCTGTCAAGCACTGAATTTTATCGTAGCCGACTCTGACTTCTCGCGAGACACTGACATCAGGTCACAAATTTTGCCACTCAGATCCAAAGAGCCGACAAAGAGTTTGCATTCTGGTTGTTACATATTCTGTTGCTTAAGTGAGGAAATATAAGATATTCAATACATGAGAAAGCCTATATGACAAAATGGAACTAGAGACGCGTTTTAAAATAATTGGAGAAATTATTATTGGCAAATTATAGAATGACCTACAGTTTCATTGTTGAGAAAATCAAAATAAGTTGCGTGTTACTCTTGGACAAATATGTCACATTTTGAATTTTACAAAACAAATTAGTATACTTAATTAACAATCTTAAAAACCAAACTCCAGCTATTTTACCTGTCTTTTTGTTGACATATCAATGCAACTAAATTGAAATAAAAATAAATGCACTGTAAAAAAAATAAAAATGTTCTCTTGAACTCAATTAGATCTAACTTTGATCTGTCATTATCTATCATAAACGTTTATAATTTAAATTTTAATATTTAATTTCCATGTGTAAATGTGTAAATTTACCGATTTTTTCATTTACCGGTAATTCAGTAAATGAAAATGAAATTACCGGTAATTTTTTTTTCATGTGTGACATTAATGGGGATTCCCCAAGAAAGTAGGGTTAGAAGTTAGGCTAGAATAATATATATTTTGCACAATCTTAAGGCATAATAGAATTTTGTAATAAATATTTGTATTTAATTATTTTAAACAGCTGTTAGAAGTAAAAAAATATATTTAAGGTTCAAATTTTGTTATTTTACAACAATGTTGCATTAATGTATTTATTAATTGTATTCAAAATTGCTATAAATTTATATACGTGAAATGTTGTTCTTATATATTATTATTTTTAAATATTAAAAAATGAGACACTTACTTACTCTTTAAGAAAAACGATTTTAAACCTTTAAAAATCTTTAAAAACTCTAGAGCACAAATCACATATGCTAATTCAACTTTTTTCGAGAGATAAATAAAATCCACACAAAAAAAAACCATAAAATGAGAGAATTGAAATTGCACTTGTTGACAAAGGCAGGTAGAAAATGTGGGTTTTTGCTTCCCTACCGTCCTAGCAACCGCCCTAGCAACAATGAAACATTAACCTCGCTTTTCTTTGCGTTGCTTTTCCTTACCCATCTTGTTTGAGACTTATTTTCTTTTAATTTCTACACGACTTTTTTCTTCAATTTTTTGCTTTTTTGTTGAGAATTTTTTGATTCCTTCTCTTTCTGACTAATTCGGTGGAATGGGGGTTATACGTTTCTAATCAAAAATTTTTGTCAGTTTCTTTTCTATATTCTCTATTCTAGGGCATTACAGCGGCTCTCAATCTCAAGAAAGTTTAAGTTAAAATTAAACAAAATAATCTGCCATAAAATTAATAATTGGGTGTATTGTTGTTTTTTTTTAATTTTCAGTGTCCCTTTAGACCTTTTATCTATAAACACAATGTTTCGTAGATAAAAATTTCTGGTATGGATTTTTCATTTACCGAATTACCGGTAAATTTTTGTAATTTACCGGTAAATTTACCGAACGTTTTTTGGTCATTTACCGGTTAAATCCGGTATATCAACTTACAATTGATATCTTTATTTCTGAGGATAATTCTTAAAGTAAAAATGCCCTTGAAAGACTTGCTAAATGCAGAGGTTTTCCACATCACCCTCTGGCTGTCTACTGCTACATTCCATATTCTTTTTTATTATATCCCTATTATTTTTAAAATATATAAAAATTAAACTAATAACTTTACACTTAAATAATATGTATTTATTAAACCATGACAATATGTATAATTTTTATTTAAATTATTTCAATTGCAACGTTTCGCTGATAAATTTATCTACCTTTTAGCGAACATAAAAAACCTCATTTTTATCCCTTCCGCCGGCTTCGACTTGTCAGACGAGATGAAATTAACGAAGGTCGAGACTTCGTGAGAGTTTACGCGATAGGAAATTTACTCTAGTAGCGGCAATAGATAAGCGACGATTTCCCAGATAAATCGACCGCAGTTAATAAAAGCTCGAACACTAAAAGTTAAAGACGATCCGCCCCTAGATTCTCCCCCTCTCCAGGGACCTGTACCGTACCCCAATCCACCTCACCTCCCACAGGGAGAGATGTCGATTTCTCGGTGTGTCATAAAGTCCCGACTAGAACTTTAATAAAACTTTAATTAGAAATTTTACCGGTAACTTTGTTTCGCTTTCGGTAGTAGTTCAGTGGCGCTATCGTTTCCTGCCGAAGAACGACGATAAGCAGGGTGGAGGGACCGCCCCACCTGCCCCTCCCCCGACCTTCGCAGAGCGCGGCTTAAACAGATTAAACTTAACCTCTCCTCCTTAACCTCGATTTTTCTCATTACCGATCTGAGATTTCTTTTTTCCAGTCTCGCTTCTATTTTTTTTTTTTTTGTGTCCTCAACTTCGAGCGCCATCTCGCGGCGATTCTTTGAACTCCGTCGCGACGTAATAATTTTCCCCGGTGGCAGTTGCATAAATTAAAATCGGTATATTGAAAAAGTTAGTTAATGAAAGAGTCTGGCGTACAGTTTAATGAGTTTTTTCTTTCTCTCAGCTGGCGAGGTGTGCGTCAATTTATTTTAAGTCACGTGGAAAGGCAATTTGGACTTGGGTAATCCCGCAATTTCGGAGAAGTGAGGTCTTCATTCCGAGAAAGCCATTGAAAATTTGCCGAGGAATAAGAACTAGTTAAAAAATAGTTCTATCTATAGATCAGGTGGTTGCAACTAGCTGAAGGATTTAATAGTTCAAACTCGTTCAATTGTTGTGTTGTAGAGTTCTACAGTTTATATGATTTCTTGGAATTCTCTAATTAACAAGTGAAATTGAAGTTTGAAACAAATTTGGCAAGTATTCTTCTTCACATTTTGCACAATCATCTCAATTAGAACCAATCCATCATAAAGAATCAGTGGAGTTATTGATTCCATAAGGCATCCTCCTGAACTTCTATGGGGGACCAATTTTGCAAAGTATTCCAACAGACTTGAACAGATTGTAATGAGTAAAATATTCTTACAGAGTGTTTGGCGCAGGATTTAATAGTTTAAAGTCGTACAACTGTTGGCTGTTTCAACGAGTTGTACAGCTTATTTGTTTTCTTGAAATTCTCAAGTCAACAAGTGAAATTGAAGTGAACAAATTTGGCAAGTATTCTTCTTCATATTTTGCACAATTAACTCAATTAGAACCACATCCATCATAAAGAATCAGTGGAATATTGATTCCAGAAGGTATTCTCCTAAACTTCTATGAGAGACCAATTTTGAAAGTATTCCAACAGACTTGAACATATTGTAATGAGTAAAATATTCTTACAAAGTGTTTTGCAGGATTTAATAGTTTCAAACTCGTACAACTGTTGGTGTTCAAGAGCTGTACAGCTTATTTTCTTTTTTGGAATTCTCAAGTCAACAAGTGAAATTGAAGTAAACAAATTTGGCAAGTATTCTTCTCCATGTTTAGCACAATCACCTCAATTAGCACTACATCCATCATAAAGAATCAGTGGAATTATTGATTCCAGAAAGCATTCTCCTAAGCTTCTATGAGAGACCAATTTTGAAAGTATTCCAACAGATCTTGAACAGATTGTATGAGTAAGGTATCTTACAAAGTGTTTTGCAGGATTTAATAGTTCAAACTCGTACAACTGCTTGGTGTTCAAGAGCTGTACAGCTTATTTTCTTTTTTGAAATTCTCAAGTCAACAAGTGAAATTGAAGTAAACAAATTTGGCAAGTATTCTTCTCCATGTTTAGCACAATCACCTCAATTAGCACTACATCCATCATAAAGAATCAGTGGAATTATTGATTCCAGAAAGCATTCTCCTAAGCTTCTATGAGAGACCAATTTTGAAAGTATTCCAACAGACTTGAACAGATTGTAATGAGTAAGGTATCCTTACAAAGTGTTTTGCAGGATTTAATAGTTCGAACTCGTTCAACTGTTGGCTGTTGAAGAGCTGTACAGCTTATTTGTTTTCTTGAAATTCTCAAATCAACAAGTGAAATTGAAGTAAACAAATTTGGCAAGTATTCTTCTCCATGTTTAGCACAATCGTCTCAATTAGAGCCACATCCATCATAAAGAATCAGTGGAATTATTGATTCCAGAAGGCATTCTCCTAAACTTCTATGAGAGACCAATTTTGAAATTATTCCAACAGACTTGAACAGATTGTAGGTGACGTAAGGTTCCTACAAAGTGTTTTGCAGGATTTAATAGTTCGAACTCGTTCAACTGTTGGTGTTGAAGAGTTGTACAGCTTATTTGTTTTCTTGAAATTCTCAAGTCAACAAGTGAAATTGAAGTAAACAAATTTGGCAAGTATTCTTCTCCATGTTTAGCAGAATCACCTCAATTAGAACCACATCCATCATAAAGAATCAGTGGAATTATTGATTCCAGAAGGTATTCTCCTAAACTTTCATGAGAGACCAATTTTGAAAGTTTTTCCAACAGTCTTGAACAGGATTGTAGGTGAGGTAAGGTATCCTTACAAAGTGTTTTGCAGGATTTAATAGTTCAAACTCGTTCAACTGTTGGTATTGATTGAAGAGTTGAAACTGTTCTGTTTAACTTAAAGCCAACATAAGAAATTGAAGTAAACAGATTTGATAAGTAATCTTCTTCACATGGCACGTCATTAGTTCAGTTGGTTTACACAATCACCTCATTTAGAACTAGATCTATCATAAGGATCAATGGAATTAATGATTCCTGAAGACATTCTCCTGAACTTCTATTGGAGACCAGTTTTTTAAAGTATTTCAATAGGGTATACTTTCAAATTGCTTTACATTTAGACGAGTTTCATTGGGTGTGAAATCTACATTTAGTGGAGGTAGTGGTATAACTGTCAACAAGGTACATTGAAATAATTGGATTTAGCAATTAAGACCAGCCAAATTAGACAAGTCGTTATCCGAATATTGAATTTCTAAAACTGAATCAGCCATCAAGTAATTTGGAATTTTGAAGGAGATAAAAACACATGAGAATAATGTAAGATAAGTATTGGGGCATCGAAAGCTAAAACCAGTTTATGTAAATGTGTTGATCTATGTTGATTATGTAATATTAATGGCAATTATCCAAGGGATTCCAAACAAACATGTGCTTAGGTTGAATTGTTTGCGATAATACACTTGTTGAACCATGAAAAACAGGTTTGTAATGAGCAAATTATATGTAATCATGAAGTCATAAAGAAAAAGAACAACATAAAATATTTAGGGATGGTAATTGACGAAATAGGATCCCTAAATAAAGAAGCCAATAACAAGATTACGAAGTATAATTAGGCTCTATATAAAACGTTTCCAGTGAGAACTTGGAAAAAGAGCAAAGAAAAATATGGTAAGAAGCAAAAGAGAGTGGTTAAAGTGGCTTTATGAGTGGGAAGAACACCAAATTAGCCTTAGACACCAGAACTAGTAAGACAACAGAAAAGACACAGAAACAAGAATATATGAAGCGATGCATTAACTAATATCAATATGCACTGGTCGGGAGCGTGGATTGTGGCAAAGAAAATAAAAAATTAGAGATGAGAGATCAAAGTACTGAGAAAAATTGAGGGAGTAACAATGAGCATAAATAAGCTGTTGTGGCATTAGACAAGCATAGGTTGTGAAGGAAGAGATGGCACGGGCAATAGAATGCAAAGCTAGATAAATATTGCTTTGACCTGGAAAACACCAAAGCAGTGCAGTAGCCCTGAAAGTTCCTTGTAAGTGTGGGACGAAACGTCCTATCAGCAAGAAGATCTAGGACGCAGTTTCAACTCGAAATCCCAGCAGAGTATAGTATAGTAACACTTGACTATGTATACTGAATCTGGTCATAATTTTAAAGATGATTTCTAAATGCTTCAATATACTGACATATCTTTAACACGTTTAGACTGTTTCCAAACTGTCTATAAGCATTATTCAACTTCCGTTTACTGTAAACAAATTTAAGTTTTTTCCTTCATCCAAAATCTAAATAAATCACACATCAACTTCCAGATCAATAAAATATCCTTCCATCATTTCCCTAGCCTCAGCAGCAACCCCCAATGCGTCCATTGTTTAAGGACATTGGATTTACTTCTCAAATAGAAGGGAACGCCAAAATCCCTCCTTCCGAACCGCATGACCTCGCATTCCCTCAGGAAACTTTCTTTTTCCCTGAGAGAAGAGACAAGAACTGACAACAAACCTTCCAACACAGGTTCTTTTTTGTTACGAAGTATACCCTGCACTCCAATTTTATAGTCGACCAGTTCCGGAAGCTCGCGTGGGACGTTGGGGGTCTCTCTGAGATCGGCAACGCTCGACCAAGTTTTAAAATCAGACAGCCGTCGGACTCTCCGGGGATTTTGGGGGAAAGGTTCGAGTGCGCTATCCACCGACGTGTGTGAGTTATTTTGTTTAGATGCTCGCGTGAGCAGTAGGTACGTCACATGGGAAGCGAATGTAGGGAGAGAAAAGCGAAGAAAAAATGCAAGTGTGTTTATTTGGGGAGATGTGAGGTTAAGAGTGGGTGGGTGATGTTTGGTGTTGTGATGAGTTGTGAAAGGTATTATGACGTTAAGTTTGATAAAAGTGGATATTTTGGGATTGTTACTTAGAATAGAGTTTGTTTGAATTAAGGATGGTGTCAACGAAGGTTATGTTTCTTTTTGGGGAATTTGTAATGAGTTAATTTTTATATTCTGATATTTGGTTGGAGATTGCGTAAAGTTATTTGAGTTTCTTGCTTAAAGCTAAACTAATTTAAATTAAGATTGGTGTTGGTGAAGGTTGGTAGGTAATGATACTTTTGTGGAATTGTAATACATACAGTTACAGTGCACTTCGCTACAGGAAAAATCGGGACACCATGCAATCGTGAATTTAAAACTTTCTTGGGGTGTAAATGCAGCTTTCAGAGGATATATGCTCTTATCAAAGCCGTAAATTCACTTTTTTGTGTGTATTATTGCGATCAAAGGTAAAGACTAAAAATTTAAACAGAAATATAAATATATAAAGAGAAAAAGGTTTATACATTAAATAAACACATTCGAATTTCGGTGGCGGTGTTTTTTTAGAAATACCGCGAATACGGAAATATTAATGGCAAAAAAAAATTTACGCATAACAATAAAAGGTCCTCTTGAATAGACGGACCATTTAGAAATACAACATTATGTATTTAACTTGTTTGATGTTATGTAGAGATAATTCTTTTTTTTTTAAGAAAACATATGGCGATGGGATTTTAAAATTATATTACCTATTACTATGATGTAAGTTACTTAGTTTGATTTATACCCGAAAGTAATACTTTAGCAATAGACAATATGTCAATCAGCCTCCTGAGTTTTTTGAACAAGTCGATTTTCACATTGATTAAATATACTATTATTGATGTATTCATTATTGTTGTTGTTTAGTATTCTTAAATATTGTATTACTACAAAATATTTTTCTATGTATTAAAAAATTACCAAAAACAGTTTAAAATTATTTACAAAATTTTTAAAGTAATTAATTTCGCAAAGAAATTATTTATCTTATTGACCCTCCGTTTATTTGTATTTTCAAGAAATATATTTTAACTATCGCCTGTGTAAGTCCATTGTCGTTCTTTTTATTGAAATATAGCTTAACACTTTTGGTCTGTAACCAGCTTCAGGCAGGTAGCAAATGAAAAAGTATTAAATGTATCCATTCAAAAAATAAATATTTTAGCACTAACTGAGATTGACGAACATATGCTTTCTCACAATGTTTGTTATGTTTATAAATTCAATAATATTGTAAATAATTGTTAATAAATCTGTGCTACATAAAGATAGTTTTGGTACAGACCAAGTGTTGGCCATATTTCAAGAAAATAGATCAACGACGTCAGATTACACAGGCGATAGCTAAGATATATTTTCTGAAAATACAATAAACGGAGGGCTAATAAAATAAATAATTTCTTTGTGAACTTAATTGCTTTAAGAATTCTATAAATAACCTTAAACCTGGTTTTTGTAATTTTTTATAGATAGAAGAAAACTTAACAATATTTCAGAATACTAAATAACAATAGTAATTAATACATCAACATTGTAGTCAATAAATCTGTGAAAATCTCATTATCCCAAAACTGAGGAGGCTGACTGACATATTGTCTATTGCTAAACTAATACTCGCGAGTATAAATCGAACTAAGTAAACTAAACATCAAAGCAGCACTAACAAGTAACATTAATATTAATAATAAAATTCCCATTCACCATTATGTTTTCTTAAAAAAGAATTATCTCTACATAACATCAAACAAGTTAAATATATATATATTTCTAAATGAAGGCGTCTATTCAAGAGTTCTTTTTGTTGTTATGCATTTTTTTTCATTGGTATTTCTAAAGAAAACGCCCCACCGAAACTCCGATTCGTTTATTCTATACATAAACCTTTCGCTCTTCTGTATATTCTATTTTTTTCTATTAAATTTCTAGTCGTACCTTCGATGGCAGTAATATACATAATTAAGTGATTTATGGCTGATAAGTGATACGTCCTCCTAAAGTTCATTACAATAGAATTTTTAAAATCTGGATTGCTGGTGTCCCGATTTTTCCTGTGAGAAGTGTAAATATTAACGAATATGCTCGACAGGTAGCGCAAATATAAAAGGTTTGAAGATGTGGTCAGAAAAAATTATTTAATTCCTTAAATTTTCCTGACTTACTTATTATATTTTTTTTAAGTTCGTAGTATGTTGTAGTGTTGTAGTTGTTGTGTATTAGTGACAATATATAATTTTTTGAGAATAATAGATGTGCCCCAAATAAGACAAAATGTAATTGAATAATTTCTATTTTGACTATTTTTTCTGTTACTCTTGTAGCAGGTTCAGGGAGAGGGAGAACGCTATGGTGTTTTTTCAGTAAATATACTTACAAGGTTATTCTTATTGCATTCAGTCTCATCTGAGAGTACGATTCTATGCAAATGATTTCTGAAATTACAGAGACAATTGCCTTGTCACTTTTACGGTCAAGTTTAAATAGTTCCTTGATTTTGTTATGATTAAGTGAGAGATATTCATTTGCGTGTACCAAACCAGGGCCGGTGTTCCAATACTCGAGCAATTTCTGATTTGCCCGGAATTTAATTTGCTCTCTAGCTACAGCAGGTACTATGCCAATGGCAATTTCTGCGTAGCACCTTTTTTCGCAAGGGTGTCCGTCTCCTCATTTTCGAGAATAAATGAAGTGCCCAGGTACCTAGATTAGCGATAGATTATTAGCCATCCCCATTTGTATGTATTTAGAGTATGCTTACAGTTCCAAAGAGCAGTTATGAAATGTATATATGTGTCTACAGTGCTTTCGGTATCGCCTGACTTTTCACTGAAAATTTTTATTGACTTATGTTTGTAGTTTTTATCCAAAATCTCTCTCCAGCACACACCTTACACCTAGTGGTATAGATTTCAGCCCGAAAAATCGTGGTGTGTTGTCCAAGGTTGTAATAGCTTCTAACTCTTGGACTGCCACAAAATATCCTGTAGCTAAACTCTGCTCTGTTTTCCAACCATCTGTAACCGGCAGTGTTTCTTTCGTCACATCTCTATTCCTCTCTAGTTGGAAAGGAGGTAGTAGACTATGCATCGATCATTGGTTGAGTACACATCATGTTCAAAGGCATTCCCAGCATGTCGCCTGAAGTAAGTGATTCCAGCTATGTAGATTTGAGTATGTGGCGATCGATTCGTATAGGCCTTATATGATCTTTTTCCAGAACAATGTGCAAAGGTGGTAGGTCCAGAAGGGCTTCTATTGTCAACGACAGGCCGGAAGTCCTTGATGCTAAATTTTCGATTTTTGAATGGGACGTAAAGTTTTGCCGTGGCTCGTTGTTTTTGGGACTTCTTGCGCAGTTTTCCAATAGTTTATGAGTTGGACATAGAGTCAATGGACTAGCTTTAAAGAACTTATACAGGCTGTCCCACCGAACGGGGTCATTAATTTTTTTTAAACTTCTAGTAGGAATTAGGTTCTGAAACTTGCAGTGTAGACATGGCTCACTGTGATCTATTTAAGGAAAATATTTTCGACTTTGACCTTACACCTACCGGTAGAAAAGTTTTCAAAGGAATAAAAAAAAAATTTTCAACTTTGTAGCACTTTGATATCAACTTTCTTATTTTAAATGGAATGGTATAATTTTGATCGGTCTAATGAGTTTGCCGACTCATTTGCAACTAGTTTATATGAGAGTTTTCTATCTCTAAATTTAACCGTTTTTGAGATATTTTCATTTTCGTTGAATTGTTGACATTTGCACTCCTTGAAATAAAATTAAATAGTTCATGAGTGTGGTTCTATAAAAGTCGATGTAGATACAAGGATGTAGCTATAACGTGTTACCCAATCACATACAGGCTGTTCAAAAACGCAACTCCAATGTGAACACCTTTAAGCTAAGAAATTTTTTTTCCTTTAAATGAAACATGGTATTTTTTACTACAGCATCGAATGCAGCGTAAAAATTCTACATCGATTGATATTAGTGTTTAGCATTTATGCCTAAAATATGACCAATTTTAGAGCAAATACAATATTTTTATCTTAAAAAACATTCTTTACATCATTTTTCAGAATGACGCATTAGTTATTTTTGCATTGTTTGGTTTCCATACCTGAGATTTTTCATAGTTCTCCAGTAAAAAATACCATGTTCCATTTGAAAGAAAAAAGCTTTGTTAAGTCAAAGGTATCCACATTGGAGACGCGTTTTTGAACACTCTGTATGTGATTCAGTGATTATTGCTATAACAACTTATAGGTACGTCTTTGTATTTACATCGACTTTAGTAGAATTACTAAATATCTGCTATCTCACGAATTATTTAATTTTATTCCAAGGAATGTAAATCTTAAAAATTCAACGAAAATGAAAATATCTCAAAAACGGTTGAGTTTAGGGATAGAAAACTCTAATATAAACTAGTAGCAAATGACTCGGCAAATTCATTAGACCGATCAAAGTTATACCATTCCATTTAAAATAAGAAAGTTGATATCAACACCTTGTATACCGAAAGTGCTATAAAGTTGAAAATATTTTCCTTAAATAGATCGCAGTGGGTCATGACTATACTGCAAGTTTCAAAATCAAATTCCTACTAGAAGTTGAAAAAAGTCAGTTCGGTGGGACACCTGTATAATCACTACTAATAATTTCACCACAACAACTAAAACATACAGTAAACTAAAAAAATATAATACATAGAGGTTAGAAAAATACTTCTATTTGATTTTTATTTCACAATATTTTTAAAATTTCGTGTAATATATAAACCTGCTTTCGAACGAAAGTCTTAACCATTTTTTGTAAAGTTTAATTTTACTAGCCCATTCTGCTGAGGGCCTTTTTCGTTTTTATTTGTTTGTATTAAGTATTTTTTTTTTTCAAAACTATAGTTAGTAAAATAAATATTCTCAAATGCAACAAAATGACACAAAACGATATTATTAAATACCTGTTTTTTTTTATTACACAACTGGATATGAACTGAAAATTCGCCAAAAATAATTAAAAAAAAAACAAAGTATTACCTTTGCTTGCCCCGTCTGGACCCCTCAGGATGGTGCACTCTTCTATTGTACCGAATGGTGCGAACAACTGTCTGACATCTTCTTCGGTCTGTTGTTTGCTCAGCATACCAACGAATAGTTTTCGGTCTGCGATTTGTAAAATTAGCCCACATTAGCAGATTCAATAAGAATTAGTTATTTACAAATAGACTTATTAAAATAAGTTGATATATATATTGATGATTATAATATAATAGTATATAAATATATATAGACACAACAGAAAACATATCTAACGCTGGTGCAAGTTCCAATTAATCGCCATTTTTAATACATACTCAAGGTAGTACAACGAACGAGGGAGCTAGCGATCGATTTTGGTTTGGAGGGCTTTGTTTGTCGTCGGATCGGGGGATTGACAGGGAATGAGTTAGGAGGGGTGAGGGACGGGATTTAAGCGTCGACTACAACGGTGGAAAGGACTGAGAAAGAAGACAGAGCCTTGGAAGATCTTGGCTAGGGATTCTTCTGGAAGACAGTTCTGAGAATAATTGGATCAAAGGAACACTCGAAAGCGGGACAGGATATTATGAAAGGATTATAGTAAGAGGAGAAGCTGTCGTCCGAACCTTGTACTCGGGACAGCGGCAGGACTTCGATCCGCGATCCTTTTCAATACTCCCCAGGTCTTCAGTGCGATTCGAGGATCGGTCTTAGGGAATGTTGTTTTTCTTTCTTTTTTTTGCCTTCCATGGCGAATAATTGCGGGGGCAGTTTTGCTGCCGGCAAAGAAATCGCGCGTACAAAGGAACTGCAGGGTTGTTCGAAGTGCGTTTAAGAATTTTGCTCGGGAGGCATTCAATAATCTTACTGACTGCGCCAAATAAATAAATATGTACGTCCCTCGAGAGGGAGTTCTAATGAAAATCGTACGGAAAAAAAGGCATCTCAAACGGAAGGTAATGAAAAGGATCTCTCCTTCAATATTTTCGAATCGAATATTGCATATTTTTTTCTTCATTTAATTTAGCGGAGTTACCTTTGAAAGCGAAATGCGTTGATATTCATATATGGTGGGAATAATAAAAAAATGATTTCGAATTTCTTTTCATTGATTTTCATGTCTCTTTTCTTTACTTTGACAGCGTAAGGAATATTGGATATTTCAGGGAATGTGCTTTTGCCGTACTTTGTTGATTTAAGTGAAGAGAAATTTGGAACAAAACCAAGTAATACAGCTGTAGAGATTATATTCTAGAATATGTACTTGTTTTATAGAGTAGTAGATAAAATTATGACAGTGCTTCTTTTTGGTAGTTGCGTTGTAGACATATTGCATAGATATCACGGCATTACATCGATTACTGTACATAGATAAATATACTATACACTAACGCCCTCTATTTTTTCAAAGTATATTTATACAGATGATATTGTTAGAAAAATGTAGTATGAATTATAAAGATTTGTTTGGTATATTTTCCATTTGGTTAATATTCATAGAAATTGCGGGAAAAATTAAAATATTTGAGCCAAAATTCAAAATAGGTATTGTGATATTATAAAGCTAAATGTATTATTAATTGGTAAAATGTATTTTGAGAGCAGAAGGATTTAGAAGACAAATTAAAAGAATGAAAAAATAGAAGTATAGTAAAAAAATGCATTTAAAAACATTTTTTTTGGGATTTTTTTGCTCACTGTTTTGGATACCTATCATACTTTTAGAATAATATAAACTCAAAAAAAAAAATCATAGCTTCAGAGAGAAAAATAATTTTGTTTCTGGAAAAAAATCCAGTGTTCTTGAAAACCTCTTGAGATACTTATTTGCATTTCTTATGTGTTATAGATACTTATAAAAGGCATTTCAGTTATCCTGAAGCAGTTTTGACCCATAGCGAAATCCGGAAGAAGTTATTAGTAATAGTTGAATATTAATATTTTTTTTTTCGTTTTATAGTTATTTACTTTTATTTCAAGCAACTTCTAATCATTTATTTTTTTTTTAACAATAATAAATAAAAATATTTTCTTAATTATCATCTCTTAAATTATAATTTTTTTATTGTTTTTTTGCCATAGTGGTTCCGTCAATTTGTGTCTGGTTCTATATCTCTATATAGTGACTCCAAATGCCCCGTAAATTACACTTATAGAATTGGATCAGTCCTCTAAATTACCTGGCGTAATTATTAATGATTTAAGATTTGATATGGAATATTTATATTGTTAAGTTTTGTAACGACTTATCTCAGACATGTTATGTGCTTTACAATTTAAAAAGATCCAGATCAAAAAGCAGCTAGAAAAATATTCAGCAAAATGGAAAAGACGACAATATTATATGGGCTAAAAAATAATGAGGGTAAAACAAAGTAATTAATAATGAAGCAAGCAACAACAGATGACCAAAGACCTAGTAAATTCGAAACCAACACCAAAAGCTATAATTTTGAGAAATTAAATCACTTTGAATACTTAGCGGTAATCATTACAAATAACAAAGAAATAAAAAGATTAAATGCAATGGGGTCAATGAATAAAATATTAAGACCAAAAGAAGTTTCTATAGCAACGAAAATTATATAATAAAAAATATAGAACAGCAATAAGGCCGACTGTAGTGTACGGGTACCAAGGGTGTGTGTGGACGAAAAAGAAGAAAATGAAAATAAAGGCGTAGGAGAGAAAAATATTTATTTTGCATGTTCATTTCGGGGAAGGGCCATAAAGATAGAATCATGAAATAAGGAAACTATATAGGCACAGCAACATAGCTCAGCATGTTAAATTTGAGTTGGTTGGGTGATGCATAAACAGAATGCTAGAACGCATACATTCCAGAAGACTTTTGAAAGATGGAGAAAGGAGAAAGAGCTAGATGCAGCGACAGCAGACTTAAGAACTTTGAGGATAATGGGTTGGAAAAGGGCGTAACAGAACAGAACTCAATGGGGGAAAATTCTGAAGAAAATTGAGGAAGCAGAATGATGAAATAATTTATGTCATGGGTCTTAAAGCCCCATAGAACTTACGTATTTGTATGAGGTGGTACATTGTCTTAATTGGAAATAAAAATACTGAGAACAATTATAGGACCGGTGAAGGTGGGAGATAATTAATATAGAATGAGAAGGAATGGTGAAATAGAACAAGAATTAGGAGGGGAGGATATAGTGAGGAGAATTAAAAGAGAGAGAGAGTAAAAAGATTGGGGCATGTGTGGAGAGCAGGATCCGCCGTAATAATATATACAATGTTAGAACGTGAATCAGGAAGCACAAGAATACGAGGAAGATATTAATCGAGATGGTTGAAAGAAGTACAAGAAGACCTGTACAGGGTCGGATTTGGTAAATGGAAAAAGAAGGTAGAAGACAGTGGAGGACATATGTGGAGGGAAATAAGTAAAGCAATTTCAAGGGAGAAAATGGCGACTTGATCCACCCCAATCTCTATGGATCTAGGAAGCTATACATTGCCCTAGTGTCATCCATTCTATACGGGTAACCCGTTCCCATGTGCTGTAGTGTAGTCGTTTAGCTTCAGACGTCCTTTACGAGTGTGGACAAAACGTTGACCGGAGGACCTCCAAGGTTAAGTAGGAGAGTAAAGTAAAAACAAGAGATCAAAACCAAAATTGTATGTGTATACCAATTTTGGCTTTGAAAGATCAAAAACACAGAACCATATAGAATACATGACTCTAGGCAATGTATAGCTTTCTATATGGTTCTGTGTTTTTCATCTTTCAAAACCAAAAGTGGTATACACATACCAGTTTTGGTTTTGAATCTCTTGTTTTTGCTTTACTCTCCACCTATTCCACTCTACTCCAAGATAACCTTGGAGGTCCTCTGGTCAACGTTTTGTCCACACTCGTAAAGGACGTCTGAAACTAAACGACTACACTACAGCAAATGGGAACGGGTTTATATGTGTGTTACTCTTTCAGTTTCAGGTCAACAGCAGTATCAGCAGCCCTGAAGATATCCCTTGCGAGTGTTGACAAAACGTCGGCCAGAAGAAAATCCATGACGCCCCGTTCTATCTCAGTAGCCTAGCAGATAGCATGAACAACGACAAGTCTACGTGTTCGTTTAACCTTTGAGGATTTGTCGAAGGAGAGTTTGGGAGTTACCACATCACTGCCCATCTTATTCAGGATATTGCCACGGAAAGTTCCATTATGCATTGCATAAATAATAAGTATAATAGGCGAAAATCGAAGCCTTGTTTCCTGTAGTATAAGATCGCTTTTTATTATCAATGTTACTCTGCGTTATTCTTTTGTTTGTTTCATACACCATTTGGAGAACAACCTTCCCACCAAAGTCCAGATAAGGAGATACATCACCAGTTCCTTCCTTGCCTTCTGTTTATGCAGTTATCAGCAGGATGTGGAAAAAACCGGTGACCACGGCACAGCAAGAGACTAGGACATGCCTGAATTGAGTAGGGTACCGTCACTATGTCAGCTAACAACCATGGCATCCAGATCACTCCACGGAATGAGGCAGCTCTTGTCGAAGGCAGAGTTAGAGAGTAGGACATGCTCGAATTGAGTAGAGTATAGTCACTATGTCAACTCACAACTTTTGTACCGGGAACGGAACATCAACCAACAGCGAACAAGGGAATTGGAAGGAGCAAGGATGATATAACTATCGACCTGGATGGAGAAGGTGCAGACAGCAACGATGTACGAACATGGGAAAGAATTGAAAATAAATGAAATTGTAAAACTATTACTGTCACTTCTGTTTGTAATTTTCTTTTTTTTTTGATTGTTTTTTGTTTTCAAAGTTTGATTCTTAATTTTGTCATTCTTGAAATCTTTTTTTCAAAATTGTAAATAATCGAGCCTTGGTGGCAGTTATCCAGTTGTTAAAGTTAAATTGTGTGGACACGATGTTTTCAAAGGGGAGGGTAATGCCACGGAAAGTTACATTATGCATTGCATAAATAATAAGTATAATAGGCGAAAATCGAAGCTTCGTTTCCTGTGGTATGATCGTTAAAAGCAATAATAACTGAGTCAGCAAATGAAGACATAGGAAGCGAAGGCTCGGGTTAACCGCGGAGAAAGAGTTGGGTGAAAGAATATATAGAGTTGCTCGTGGTTGTAAAAAGTGTGCTTTTATACCCCCCTCCTAGAAAAAAGAGTCGCTTGAAGAATTTAGTGGCTAAGTACAGATCTCACTACCTTTTTAAAGTAGAAGCGCGACAATATTTGTGTTTTGGCTATTATTTTAGCAGGCACAGAAGTAGCCTAACTTCTTCAATTTCCACATCATTTCAGTCTGCATGCTCCCATTCGTGCCTCTCTTTTAATGTAAATATTCAAGAGGATGGAGAGATGGATAGTTTCATCGAAAAAATTAATTTTCATGTAACTTTTGTAAATTAACTGCATATTGTTGATTGTTCTAGTGTAAATAGTTTTACCTAAGTATTTTATATCATTGTAATCCGATTTTAGAATTGTTGAATTGTGATATACGGGGTGCGTTGATAAAGTAAATATACCAAATAAAAAGTAGATAGGTACTTATCGGGCGTTAGTGTCGTATATTTCTACGTACGATACTTACCGATCCACACCTATTGTGCAGACGGTTTTTATATGGCGTAACGCAGCCATTCTCGCAAAAAAATCTATGAGGGACGGTGAAGTAGCGTTCCTTCCCCCTCCATCACTTTCTCTTAAGCCGATTCTTTTCGGAATGACTGCGCTCTAATACACGTAGGTACAAAAATAGGCAGTTACGTAAAATAAATATCATAATTAGACACGTAACTAAATAAAGAAAACAAACGAAATAAATAAAACAGAAAGAGAAAACAACAAAATAAAAAAAGACGATCTATATAATAAAATAGTACATCAATCAGAGGTAAAACACAACGGCTATAGACATACATCGAAAGAACGAGCTGACCATTATTTGGCTGGCACAGGAACGCAACGCACTACAACAACGTCTTTCTAATACGCACGACACTGTCACATGGCCACAACAAGGACGGGACGGGGGTCTTACTTGACCAGGTCCGGACCGGGCTGTCAAGTGTGTCAGTAGTAGTAGTAGTAGAGTAGTAGTGAAGTTTCGGTCAAGAAGTTTGTTGGGGGGAATGTTGGGGCTAGCTTATTGTTCTCGGTGTTACCTTGCCGCCCCCCGGACTACTCGTCGTCGCCGGCGTCGATCCGCGAGACCGCCGCCCCCATCTCGAGCTCTGCAATGATAACAGAACTAGGGAGGCGGTTGGTTAGGCGCGACGTTATTCCCGCGTCTCCTAGATGCCCGCCTAGCCTGGATAATATCAGAATAGCATATGTACACTAGAGATTTCAACTGTCCACCAGCGTATTTAAACATAATAACAGTCATCATAAACAGAATACAGCGCCAATTGTAGAGCTATCGGCTACTCCCCAGGTCAGCTGAAGGAAGGGACGACCTGTATATGAGATTTAATGCCATTTTTTTTTATACAAAATAATTATGAATGTGTATGCAAGATCTGGTTTTGCACGCCGTATAGTAATGGAAAAAGGCTAAAACTAATATTAATAGTAGGTACATATTTAAGTAGATAATACACTAGGTGTTTCAAGGTTGATGGCATGATAAAAGTACATGTTTTTATAGTATATTAAAACACAAGTTTCATAAAGCGTACTTTTATCGCACGGACCAAGTTTGGAATGTCTTCCAATGGTCGAGTGCGACAAAAGCAAGCTTTTTACAGTGAGAAATAAACAAATTAATGTATTTCTACTATTATTAATTAATAAGGAGGATTTTTTCCTAAGAAAAATGTTTCTCCTCCGCAGGATTCGAACCTAATACATCCTCTCGTTTACCGGACGAGTGCTTTACCAATTAAACTAAGAGCAGATGTAAGTTCGAGCGTTTAACCGAACATACTGCTGTGGACACCTTGTTCTCCCGAGAGTTTTTTTAAGTTGCAACATGAAAACATGTTTACTCCGATCAGCCTTTGTTAATATTTTATTTTGTATAAGATTTAGTTAATGAATTGATTGTATGATTTATTTTGTTCAGTTGCTCTAAATTAATTTCATTTATTAATGTTTTTTGTTCACTGGTATTGTTTTGAGATTTCGTCCGTTGGCGGACTGATCTCTGTGCGACTTCGCTGTACGCAGCGGTCGAGATTGTCATTCAGTTTCTCGATAGACGTTAAAGCGTGAGTACATAAAATTTGTAATTGTTTGCTTGCCATTTTGTTAATACTTTTGATTTAAAGAATTGTTTCGGTTAATTTGAATTTATTTTGTCCATCAAGGAATTCGCTTAATAATAATTGTTATTGAATTGTTGTGTACACAATTTAGATATAAGATCATTTATTATTTTTGTTCGGAAAGATATTTTAGTTTAAAGAGTAATTTTTTTTCGTTTTTTAATTTTGCTGATTTGTATTTAATTATTAATCACCTCGGGTTGGGTGAATTGTGCTTGTATTTAAATTTTTCTTTTGTAAATTTACTTGATTTGTCCACGTTTAATTTAGTTGGTTTTAATTTTGAAACCATGTGAATCGATTTGTTATAAAAAGGATTATCTTCTTGAACAAATTCGTTTTTTTGCTTGATATAGGGTTTAGCATTGTCCTTTTGTAATTTAGAGTCTTTAGCAGTTTTTTGATTTAAGCCAGGACTCTTTGTCCACGGTTTTTTTTTCTGCAAAATTTTGTAATTAGCATTTTTTTTTTATAATAAATTTCTTGATTGTTATTTAACGTCAGTTTAAATTTTTGTTCTTTTATTTTTATCTAAACCGTTTCAATTTTTGGGGTATTCAAGAAAGTCAGATTTCTTTCACCCACAATTTGCTTTTCGTGATTAGTTTTAATTTGCGAGGGTAACTCTGAATTTAATTGTTCTTTTGCGCCCTTTTAAATTTTTATCCGTTAATTTAATTTTTCATTTTTAATTTAATTTTTGCATTTTCTTTGGTACATTCAGTACACAGCATTAGCAGATATTAGATCTTGAAAGATCGAAGGACGGGAATATGCGCGAGGAGAAAATTTTTTCTTGGGAAAAATTCCTCCTTATTATTACAGTTAATAGCAGAAAAATACATTAATTTGTTAATTCCCCACTGTAAAAAGCTTGCAATACTTACATATTATGCTTCAGGAACATATGCAAATCATTTATAAACACAATAAAAAAATGTAGGGCCAAGAATGGAACCCTGAGGAACTCTAGCAATTGCACAACGGACTTCGGACGTGATCCCACCATCTAGCCTATCTTTCCGTACTCTATTACTTAAATACGATGAAAACAGTTCAAGTGCAACACCTCTAATTCCGTACCTTGCTAATTTCTTCAAGAATAACGAGGAATTAATAGAGTCAAAGGTTTTGGTTATATTAATAAATAGTACGCATATGCATTTTTTTTATTGTCAAAAGCTAAAATTACTTTATTAATAAATTCTGTAGTAGTCGTGTTAACGCTTTTATTTTTGAAGAATCCGTGCTGAAAGGAGCCCAGCAGTCTTGAGCGTAGTAAAAATTTTATTAGCCTGTTGTTAACAGCGCTTTCATAAATTTTAGAAAAGGCTGGCAGCAAACTGATCGACCTATAATTAGCCGCATCATTTGGATCACCCTTTTTAAATAAGGGCTTTACAAAAGTAATTTTTTTTCCGGGAAACAATCACTAGTTAAACTTAAACTTAATACCTTTCAAACGGGAAGTTGATATACTATCCCACCTACATGTAGTTGAACACTTTAATTTGGACACGATATCTGTTATTTCATACTTAGTAACAGGGGTTAAAAAGAAAGAATCTTTATTAAAAGGTATATTTGTCTCGAGAAACTCATGATCAGGGATGTTATTGCTGTGATTACTACGCCACAGTCCTGCTAAATAAGTTGCATAAGCAAAATAAGTTACGTGGGTTTCATTTCTAAGTATATTATCTGTGCGCCGGCTGTTTATCTTGGGACATTCTATGATGTACTCCTAAATGTATATTTTTTTCTTTAACAATTATTTATTTATCCTTTTTTTACAGTGAAAGAAAACGATGATGTTTATTTAACTCGTGTGATTCGATCAGAAGACCTCCCTTATTGTTCATTTCATATTTAAACTAGAAAATCCCATGGCCATTCAAATCCTTTCAGAACAAAATCCCCTCTAAAACGGAACTCTAGCCTACTTTCTTCAACTCACTTCCAGCTGTTCGCCCTAAAATCCCCCCAAAATGGGTAGCAACTCGCACACACATACACACACGACTATCCTCCCCCCATGAAAGGTTACGTCTCGGAATCTCCGGGTTCGGGCGACCGGAAAATGCGAGATAAGACCAAGAGGGAAAACTGAAACAGCTCAGAGGAAGACGATGGGATCCGCCATCAATCTGGGCGCCCGTGGAGCGACGGGCCGGAAGCTCCACAGGCGGGGGGAAAGGGGGCAGAGGGACGGGGGAGGGCGACGACTACGCGTCGCGACTTTAAGCGAATGTCGTTCGCGAAATGAACTCTAAGCGTCCCGAGCTATTCACGGGGATCCCGTGAAAGATAAACGCCATTAATGAAGCCGTCCTTCCGTTGGCGTCTGGAGCGGGCTGGGTTGATAAATTTACCCGGCAAGTTTTCCCCCGTGTCGGTTCCAAGTTGGGGACTTGGCACTATTAGAAACGGTAAAGGAATACGTGAAAAGGGATTTAGACGAATGGGGAAAAGAATAGGTCTTTAGAGGAGACGTAGGTTACTGGTTGAACACCAGTAGAGTATGTGTACATCAGCCTTTTCAGTGACGTTTCATTAGTAGAGGCTCCAAAGATTCTGTTTCGTAAGGAATCAGGTCGAGATGGTGGGAGGAAATCTAACATCTCAATGGCAGTTATAAAAAAAATCTTGTTGATTAACACCAAATGCATTTCTGTAAAAAAAAATGTTTGGTCTAGCCATCTGACATCTGTAACATCCAGAGAAATTTTTACATCGACTACAATTATCGAAATTCAGGACCAAATGCATTTAATATGTATATAACTTTCTATATATCTAGAAAAAATAGAGAGATTTTGCAACGATGACACAAAAATTCGGTTTTGAACAACACCAAGGGTATTCTGAATATAGCAATTTGTTCCAGCAACTCTATGATCTGTAAGTAATGAAAAACCATGACAAAAACCTTACTCTGGGAGGATCTGGGAAGAAGTCCTACCTTGTTACTGATAGCCAGCAAATTATTATTATGCTTCTGAGTGCATCTTATACAATGATAGGCAAAAAGTACGCAGCATATAGGATTTTTTTTTGCCTTTGAATTAAGTTAATCTTTTTTTACAAATTGCTTCTGCATGTCTTTAAACTAAAATAACATTCATCAAATCTTTTACTTGAAAAATTAATTGTATACGAGGGAAGGTCGAAAATATAAAACGACGCTAAGAGCCGTTTTACACGTACGAGAATTTTTACATAAATCACAACAAAAATTAGCCCGAAAACTTTGGTAAGAATTTTCCTAAGTATTTTGTCGTGACACTTTCAAGTCGTTTTGCACAGGAATAAGGTTAGTTCCATTTGCACTTCTAAGTTGTAACCTAAATCTAAACAATTATGATCCATATTTTGCTGCTTTATCGGTTAACTGCTGTTTGTTTAGGATTTATATGCTTACAACAACAAATATCGTGAAAATTCCGGTTAAAATTTATTCCTGTGTAAAATGACTTGAAGTATCGCGACAAAATTTCTTACGAAAATTCTCACCAAAATTTTCGAGATAATTTTTGATATGATTTATGTAAAAATTCTCGTACGTGTAAAACGGCTCTAAGAGTAAAGTATCTTAGTTTTTGGGTTCTCAAAAAACAAACGAAAGACAAAAAAATTCTCATATGCTGCACACTTTCTACCGGTCACTGGATGAAGTACTTTGCTTCAGTAATGCTGAAATCCGCAACCAATGAACAACCCTATGATAATGAACCTGACTGTGTGCGCCACCTATGGTTCCCACATAATAACAGTTAGTAATTTTTGCAGTAGACATTTTGAATTGTTTTCGAAATTTTACAGATGCTATCATTTCATCATTCCTGTAACGTAAGTTTATTACTAGGAGATACCAGTTGGTGCTTGGTGATCATTTCCCAGTGAGAACAAGTTAGTTACATTTACGTGAATTTAACGTTGTATTGGTTGAAACAACGTTAATGGTTATAAGTAACACGTTTATTATATAACCAATTTTTAACTATACATTGAAGAAACGTTATATTAACTAAAAAATGTAACGGATAGTTTAAATTTAACTAAAATAACACGTTGTAGTTGCATCGTTTATTTTAGGTTATAAAACAACGTTACAATATGAGAAATTATTAACTGAAATGTAATGCATAGTTTAAATATAAGTAAAATAAAGCGTTATAGTTTCACTGCTTATTTTACGTTAAAAAACAACGTGGGAATATGAAAAATTATTAGCTGAAATGTAACGCATAGTTTAAATATAACTAAAATAAAACGTTTTAGTTACACCGTTTACTCTGTGTGAAAGACAACGTTGAAAAATGAAAAATTAGTGGCTGAAATGTAACGCATAGTTTAGATATAACTAAAATATGACGTTGTAGTTTCACCGTTTACTCGTTGAAAGACGTTTGAAAGACAACGTTGAAAAATGAAAAATTATTAACTGAAACGTAACGCATATTTCAAGTACAACTAAAATAAAACGTAGTTTCACCATTTACTCTACGTTAAAAAGCAACGTTGAAATATGAAAAACTATTAACTGCAATCCAACGCATAAGTATAAGTATAGTTAAAATAAAATGGTGTTAAATTTGTTTGTTTTAAGATAAGATGTGCTTTTGCATGAATGAATGCAAAATGTATTTAACAATAGGTAACACAATTATTGTATTAAAACTGCACTACTGATGAATGTATCATCCCTCCCCCATTTCAAATAAACTCTTCCGCCTCTGTTGCGCATCTGCAACGTGCACGGTGAACTTGCAGTTACATGTTTACTACGCTAGTCGAGTGTTAGAACTTTTCTTTATCTTTATAACAAATGTTTATATTAATATGTGATACGCAACAATCAGTGTATTTAACTAAACGGTGAGTAGCTAGGTACCCCATCAATTAAGTCTATCCTGGTTATATTTGCATATACGATGCACATTGCACGTATAATTATGTATATGCATATGCACAATTGGCAAAACAGCATAGTAGCCATCTTAAAATAAGAACACTAATGTCAGAAAATTTAACTATATTCCAAAATTTGTTCTTGACGAACCTGGTTTCTTAGTATACACCACCTTCTTACTTTATTTTCAAATATATAGGTTAGCGAATGCTGATGGTTCTAAAATCTGGATTTTTGTGTAAAGAAATTATTCTAATTACTGTTACATGACGTCGTTGCAGTGAAGCATAACTGGAAGGGAAGGAACACTTAGTTTTCACAAAACGGGAACCAGAGATAATACGGAAACTATAGTAACAATATACAGTGAGTATTAAACACTTTCATTCGTTTGTAATACAAAAATCTAGGAAACCAATCAAAGTAAACATTAACGTATATATATATATATCCCTAAAATTTACAGCCTGTAGTCCTTGGTGTTACTTATGATACCTGTTGTTTGAGTCTTCCATTTAAAGTTACAATTAAACAATACATACATACAGCAGAAAGTACAGTGAAGGACTGGTTGAAATATACGCCCCAATGGACTGTTTGGGTAGAAGACCTGGATGTGCAGAAAAAGGGAAAATGTATATATCTATAAATGAAATGACCTCGTTATTTTCTTAGTTTTGGTAAAGAATTCTATTATCTTTTTATTATTATTATTGTTATTATTGCATTGTGTTATATTTATAGGTAATTACATTTTAGTTTTTTGAAGAAGCATTATGTTTCATTGAAGAGCTTATCCTGAGTTCAATACTATGATGTGATCATTGAATGATTTAATTCAAATAAATTTAATTTTAGTATTGGACATTATGACTTTTAATCTATAACCAATTTTTCGTTATCACCACATAAAACGGCACTGTAAATATAAAGTAGCATATATGTCACATCTGGAACTTGGTAAGTGTTGTACAGTTTCTATAACGCAGCGTCTTAGAGCGCATGAATGCAACGAACCTGATAATTCACCTATAATTTATAAAGCTGTTGATTTTCATACATTCGGCACCTCACTAAATTACGCAGATGTGACGTTACTACTACGTGGTTATAAAGGTTTGATATAGAAATTTTATTAACCCTTCGTTAGTGTGGTGATGTTGCCATACCCAGTATGTAGGCAAACATACTGGGTATGGCATACTCCACCACACTAACGAAGGGTTAACGTTGAGGTTACGTTACCTGTAAACCGATTTTTTACGTTTTACAGAGGTGGTTTATTAAACGTTAAAATACAGCTTGTGTTAAACGTTTCTATTTAACGATATTTTCTATTAAAAATTAAACGTTAAAATAACATTAGCATATGACGTGAAATAACGCTTAATAAGTAACTTTTTGTCAACGTATTTTGTCGGGACATAGATATGTCGCTTCGACGTTGTTTATAAACGTTACGAAACGTTCGGTTACCGTTAAGAACAACGTTTTCTTAACGTTTATGTTCTTATTGGGTTATGTCATATTAAGTCATTAGTGTAATACACATTTCTTTTTATGGTCATATATAATCTATAAGTTGATAAATATACATGTAAAACCAAATAGAAGCCCGCACAAAGTAATTGTTTGTATGCACTAACTCTGATTAACTTCCTAAAAAAAAAATCTCTAAAATGTCGTTGACTTTAAATACTTATGCTGTTTCTTTGGAAGACAATCAACAGCTAAAGGTTAAAACACCAGAGAAAACTCATCAGCGATTTGTAACGAAAAAATTAAATTGTAAGTTTACTTAAAAAAGGATATCAAAATCGGTAATACTACTACTGACACTATATTTGAATTTCCCGCCATGATAAAACAGGTAATAGTAGTTGTAGTAAATGCAGATTGTATGGCGATGTCAAGCTTCCAATCTTTGCTAGAGTTAATCGTTGTTTGCAACATCCAGAGATAACAGTTAACCAATAAGAATTTTTATAGAAAATAATATTTATTTGTGATAAAGCACACACACACACAAATAGCCAACACCAAATTCACCACAAAGCTAAGTAACAGGAGCGAGTGGGATCATAACACCATCTTGAACTTGAATAGAAATGCCATCAAATGGTATACTGATGGCTCCAAAACGGCAGAAGGAACTGGAATAGGAATATATGGGCCTAGAACTACATATTTCGAAAGCTTGGGAAAATACCCAAGTATATTTCAGGCGGAAATACACGCTATTGGAAGATGTGTTCAGTTCAATATGGATAGGAACTATCGGAAGCAGGAGATTATCATCATGTCTGATAGTCAAGCAGCCATCAAGGCGCTGAGCTCATATGAAATCAGCTCCAAGATGGTCTGGGAATGCCTAGGGAAACTAAATGAGCTAGGCAAAAGAAATAAAGTAACCCTTCTGTGGGTTCCGGGTCACACAGGAGTGGAAGGAAACGAATAACGGATAACCTCGCAAAGAAAGGGGCTGGAATGCCTTTTGTAGGGCCTGAACCCTTCTGCGGGTTAAGTAGCAGTACAATACTGGGAAAACTAAAATAGAAATGAGCAGAGAAATCCAGTTATTGGGAAAATCTGCAGGGAATGAGGAAGAGTAAAATTCTTCTGGGAACTTATAACCAGAAGAGGTTTACAGAATGCATCAACCTGAGTAAGAACAAAGTTCGCATTTTAACAGGAATACTTTCAGGCCATTGTAGACTGAAAGGACACCTGACTAAGCTTGGATTGGAAAAAGATCCTGAATGCAGATTCTGTGGGGAACAGGATGAAACACCCATCCATCTCCTCTCAAACTGCGTAGCACTATGCAACTCGAGGGCATTTCACCTGGGAGCATGTGAAATCGAAGAGGGAGACTTACCTAGACTGGGGCCAGCTGTAAAGCAGCAAGAATAGGGGACACAATAGATCTTTTAGGTCGCAGTGTAACACCACCCTTTTAACTACATACATACATACATACATATGGTTTTATTTCTCAAAAAATAAAAGACCAAAATAAATACATTTTCCTCTAAATTTGCTCCAGTAATGCTGAAACTTGCAAAATTTAGGAAAAGTAATTGAAGCAGGATTTTGCCATCGATCATGGTTACAAAAATTTGTCTTTGATCCAAATTAATTTTGTCTAAAGTGACGTGTCCCAGCACTGGGATTGCAATCTGCAGCATTAAGAGGAATTATTGAGGAAGAATGTTACTTTATTAGCTTGCAATTTAAATAAGATTATATTGCTTATAATAGCCTATAGTAAATTAAAAGTTATAAGGGATGTTCTTCTGGGTAGATTAAATAACTTAAAAGAAATATTTATATTTCCATATCTAGTTGACATAGCTAGATATGTAAAATAATTTGGTCCAGTAGCTATTACAAATACTTTTGAAAAATAATAATATTCTTGGATTGAAGTATTTGAAAATATACTTTCTTGAAACCAAGCATTTGTTTCTAATGATGGTTAGAATGGATACGAACAAATTCGTTTTTAGGAAAAATATTGTTCTTCGGAATTAGTTTAGTGATGCTACGGAATAGATTTATTTCAATGAAAAAAGCATGGGGATAGTCCATAAAAGTCGATTGATGATTAGTTAGGTGTTAGCAAAATATATTCCAATGATTACCGCTTGCAAACAAGATTCTGTACCGTAGGTATTATTGACAAAATTTTCGATTATACGACTGCACGACTAACAAGGGAAGTAGTTGTGGATGTGACGTCATTTTACTTGCCCGCTTCCAACCCTCCCCCAAAAGCTGACACGAACAACAACATCAACAATGAAAAATCCATAGCGGGAAGGTTCATTAAAAATTTAAGCCCCACCAGTCTATATTTGAACGAACTCCTTCCCCCCACTCTATAAATATCATGAATAAGTTATAGACCCTCGTTGCGATATCTCACCGCGAGTTCCACTCAAAATTTCCAAGGATGGTGAAGACTGTCTTCGCCGGTAGGGAAAAGTTTTTCCTACGCGATAAGAATCTATATATCATGCCCGTTAACCGCCCTTTTTTCCCTGCTTGCGGGAGATAAAAACATATCCTAATGGTGCTAAGTTTTGAAAAAGTGGACCGGAGCAAGTTTATGTCGGTACAGACGAGAGCTATGTGGTCGTCTCGGCTTCGATTTTCCCGGGGGCATATCCTCATTTATCATTCAGCGAGAGCAACTGTTGAATCGCATCGTATACCCCCTCCCCTCCATCTTCACTCACCCGGCCTAAGATTCCCTCCTCTATACACAGCGCTCGGGGCGACTAATTCTGCCACTCTAGCGGAGTGGAGTCACAGCGAAAGATTCGCGAAAAAAGAGGACGATAATTGACGGGAACTAAAGACACTTCAGAGTGCGCTTTAGCTGCATCCCTGCGATCGCATTGGACGATATTACGAAAGCCGCAATGCTTACCTCGCGCAGACCGCAAAGCTCGGATGTCGTCGGCTCACTAGAGCGTTAGAAAGCATAATTAATGGATGTTGCGGGAGCAGTAAGAATTATTAGCACAATGGGGACGCGGCGGACTTCAAGTGCGCCCTGTGCGAGGATGCGAGGGAGTCGTTGAGTGGATATTTTGTCGCAACACTCGTCCCGTCACGAGTTTAAAGAGGTTTGCTGACGTATATCGTATGAAGTTGCTAATTTGAAATGCTAATCTCCTTTTGTGGGCTCCAAGAGGGGATGTTAGTCATTCAGTTGGAGTTGAAAGGCTTGAGATGGGGATTTTGAAAAATTTTAGAAAAGATTCTTCGAGGAAAGTGTTGGAAATGGGGACAAAAAATGGAAAAATAGATTTAATGCAAGGTGAATTCATATTTTCTAAGTTAATATTTATAGTAATAGCGACTATAAATCTACTTTAGCATAATTTAAACGCGAAACCTTTAAACTGTGGACTACCGTCATGAATCTTTCATTTCAGGCCTTCGCAGAAAAGTGTTAATTATACAGGGTGTATCAGATATAGAGGTAAACATAATAATATGTAGCAGCTGTAATCATATACAATCAAAAAGTCTTAATGCACAGGGGGTCTATCTGTAAGCATTAACGAGAAAAAAATATTTTATAAATGCCGTGGGCTAGAGCTGCACCTGTGCCCAACCTAAATGCTGCCTCGAGTATACTACCACATACCACTATCATTCAGCCATTACCGCTGTTAGTTTTGTGTGGATCGCCGCTTGGAGTGCAAGCCACATCGAACATATTATTTAAATTTTTCCCGTCTCGAAAAAACGATCCTTTTCAGGACCATCATGATTTCATATAAAGAAAATCGAAGCTTGATGCATCGGCAAAAGCGCGGGAATGTATAGATTCATTTTCGCGGGATATCAAAGTAAAAAGGCGTGTTTGCAAATTTTCTGTATCTACATTTATTTCTGTGTAATTCGATTCAATTCATTTTGCGTTATATGATTAAATAAATCCAAAAGAAATAACTCAGATTCATGTGGTATCGTTTATTAACAACTAACTCTCGATTCGACAAAGCAAAAGAAAAATATTTACGTGTTTTGTAACTACTGAAGTCGCATGTCCGGTGAAACTCGAACGTCTTATCAGGATATTAAAAATAATACTTTATAGACTTACGTAGAATGCTCTTAACAAAAAAGGAATGTTTATTTTATAAAAAGAAGGAATTTAAAATGCCTTAGTTTTGCTATTTTTACAAGGGCCTTTATTTATTCAGAATGACGTTAAATGAACTTACGGCATACCATTAAGAATAATACTAAATGAGTGCAATGTATTTATACATAATACCACGTTTAGCGGGTGCTTAACATGACGTTTCCTTGCATCAGCGCCGGACTAAAGAATTTTTGGCTCTAAATTTTACTTTTTTTTAATTCTTTAATGATGAAATCCGGTTTCGGTGGGTTTGTGCTTTATATGTCGTGTAGTTAACACCCAAGCAAAATTTACTTTTTTATTTGATGCACCCTGTATATTCGTACGTGTAAGAATTGAGACACAAATTTTGAAAAATTTCAGAAAAGTTTTATTGAAAATGGGGACAGAAAATGGAAGAGTTGATTACATGTAAAACAAATTTGACTTTTGTTTTTAAGTTTAAACTCGTAAATTACTTTTAACATAATTAGCTGGATAAATCTTTAAAATATAAGCCCACCATGATAAGTCTTTCAGTGGAGGTCTTCACAGGAAAGTATTTAGTGCTCATTCAGACGTATATGGATTGAAGTGCAAATTTTGAAAGATTTTAGAGAAAATTTGTGAAATTTTTTGAAAATTGAGTCAAAAAAATGTATTTTTAAGCATTAACTTATGTTAATAGAATAGAACTCTTAACTTAAAATATAGCATCAGCATTATAAACCTTTGTTTGGAGATTTTTGCAGGAAAATGTTTGTCAGTAAGGCAAAATTCAAAAGATTTTAGAGAAGATTTCTAAAATTTTATTGAAAATTAAGACAGAAAAAATGGAGAATCGATGTCACATAAAATTAACCCGCAATTTCAAGCATTAACTTATGTTAATAGAATAGAACTCTTAAAATCAGCATCATAGACTTTGGAGAATTTTATTGAGAATTAGGACAGAAAAAATTGATGCAATGCAAAGTGAACCAGCATTTTTGAACTTAAACTCATGTTAATACCACTTGTGATTTTTTTTAACACAATTTGAGGGCGAAATCTTAATATGCGGCACCACTATTATAATCTTTTTATTAGAGATCTTCGAATGAAAGTATTTATCATTGATGCAGATGTATAAGAACTTAGTAATAAGTTTTGGAAAATTTATATATTAAGAAATTTTATTGAAATTAGGACAGAACAATGAAAAAATTAACGCAATACAAGATAAATTTGCTTTATTTTTGAAGCTCGAACACGTGCTATTAACCCTGTAAATTGTTTTTAACATAATTTGGGGACAAAATCTTTAAAATATATTACTACTATCATAAATATTTTGTTGGAGGTCTTTAGAGGAAAGTGTTAACAATTTATTCAGATGTGCAACAACTGACTTTAATTTTTGAAGAATTTTAGAAAACAAATTTTGGAAAAATGTGGAATTGTAGGCATAAGAAATGATATTACACATTCTTATGTTTAAGCACTATAATTATTTTGTATATTATTAATAAAGTGGAAACAAATTTTAAAAATAAAATATTTTATTACAAAAACTTTTGTAGTTTTTTTTAACGTGTAAAATATATAGGGCCAGTTAAAATTATTTTAAAACAAAACCAGATCTTGCATGTTGCAGAATTTTGAGTGTAATTTATTTAAAACAAAAAATAAAAAAAAACATATTGCAAGGAGTTCCAGATCACACCATGCCAACAATATCTTCTTAACGACTTGTATTTTAACAATTTTCCTCAAATTTCCGTAATGTTTAAACAAAAAAAAAAACAACAGAAGAACTTAAGATATGAACAAAAAGATAAGAATGTCAAAACAATTTTCAAATTACCTATTCATCATGTAATTCGTCAAATAATATAATATTCTCACTTGGATTTTGAAATAAAAACAGAAAAAAAAATTATTGTATGAGCTTACTTGACATGTTACTTTACCACATTACCAACAATAAAAAAGAAAACATGTTTTAAAAGATTACTAAAGCAACTCTGGAAAGGTAAATATTTCTTTTTAATTTAATAACTTACCACCGCGGTTTTCACTGTCCGCTGGCTTGACTTGTATGGGCCGGTTCATCTGTAAACAAAATGAAAAGATAATATTCGAACGTAAATCTTTATTAAATCACATCATAAATTGAATTAAATTTCGACCATAGTATGCAGCATTTTAATTCTCAATACTGAATTATAGTGTTGGAACATAAAAAATAGCCATTAAAAATACTTAGTTTTGCGTGGCCAGTAAACATGTGAACGCGTAACATAACAAAATGTAATTTTTTTAATGCACCTATCACGGACGGCTTGCGAGGAATACAGCAGGCTATTAGACCGTCAAATATTTGAACAATGGAAACGCGGCTTCTCCCCCCACCCGCTTCTGTAATAACATTAATGACATAATCGTGTTTGCTCGGTTTAGTTTCAACCCCAGGAGGGTTATTTTTACTGACGAGTTGTTGAATGCGATGTGATTTGTCTTAATCGAGTGTTGATAGTAATTGTTTTCAGTGGGAGAGGTGCATATTTCCATTACGAAAATTGTCAAATGAAATGATGAAGCGCTTTCTATAACAATAGAAATTTATTCACAAGATTTACAATATTTCCGTTTGGTATTAAGGGGGGTGTTTGGCGACATCTGTCGGATTTGAAGAAACTCATCCTCATGGAATAATTATATATAGGTAAAAGTCTGTGTATTGTAACATCCAGAATTGTCAAAGAACGATGGGAACCCGACAAGAATCATATGCCACAGTACATATATTACATTGAAAAATGAAAGTGTTTTCCATTCAAATTTTTATTATATATCTTCCTCCTTCCTCTAGACCTCTTGGAAGAGGTCGCCACCTCAAAATAGACACGTAATAGATTGAGTCGACAATTGTCGTAAAAGTATTGTTGTCTTAATCTGCAGACCGATTCGGTGTGTGTCATATTCTTCTGAGGCGTACAACATGTAATTTGCTTAGGATATGCCGCTTTGGTGTGCATTATGTATGGTTCCGTGCAATACAATTTGTTATCTACGATCTACGAATTAACAATGAAAAAAACAACATTTTATTACCAAGGTAATGATAAGTTTCGTATATATTTATACAGGATGTTTCAGTGAGGCCGGTGTGTCATGGAAAACAAGCGTTTACAATGAATTACTGTAAAAGTCCCAATTGATTACGTCGTTTGATGCTTGTGAATTAATAGGTTTGTTCCAACATGCAGTTCGCGAATGGTTCACGATCATGTGAACCAATCAGATAACGCATTCCAGTTCGCGAGAACTCTAATCTGTTCTTTGATTGGTTCGAGCAGCCCTAATAATTATCCGTTAAGTGCCTTAATATTATTTATTGTAAGTTTTGGATTGGTGGTAGTATGAATATGGTATTACTAAAAAAAAAGCACAAAATAGTTCTCTCCAATCCTTTATTTTATTTGTTTTCTTTAATTAATATAATTGTCGACCGGTTTCGGTTCTAGGACATCATCTGGATGCATTGTTTGAAATAACAAATTACAGTATGAACTAATTTGGAGTTTTACATTTTTTTATATACTTACATACTTTCGAATAAAGGATTGGAGAGAACTATTTTCTGGTTTTTTTACTATACCATATCCTTAATATTATTGGCAAAAAGAATTAAAATTGATAACAATTACGACAACAATGTTTATACAAATAAAGATATTCTTAATTTATTTTTTGTTCACGGAAAGTGAATGGAAGAATAGAAAAAATAATAAATGAACCATAATAAATATTTGAAATGGTGGATGTTCCACAGTGTTCAGCGTGATGAAACATCCTGAAGTGTTACTCTTCGTATTTTTTGAGCAGAGGGGCTGTCGAATGGTGCTCGCACGCGTGCTTCAAATTCCTCCCTTATGCTGTACCGGTGTCTGGTAGATCAGATGTTTGATACATCCCCAAAGGTAAAAGTTCCACAGGTGCCAAACCTGGAGATCTTGCAGGACAGTTCCGTGGTCCTAACCGCCTTTTCCACCAGTCTTTGAACATTAAGGTGAGTTTTTGGAATACTTCCTGGGTGCAATGGGGTTGATACCAACAGCTACTTCTCAAGTTCAAAGACAGGCTGTCAAGAAAATCCGCCACCACAGTCCCTAATAGATTCAAATAACGTTCTGTCGTTAACGTGCCGTCAAGAAAAGCTGTCATCTACCATAAGGCAAAAGACATTGAAACTAAACCAGACCTGATAGTTTCCTCCTCGTATCGCATGCGGATTGACTGGAGCCTAGATATGGTTGTTATGCCTGTTATAAAAGCCTTTACGTGAAAACTTAGATTTGTCCATCCAGATATTTTTTTTTTCAAACATTTCTCATCCTTTCTACTTCGAAGATATAGCAACTCACACAAGCTAACTCTCAAACGGGGGTTTGAGAGTCTAACTCAACGGGGTTTTGAGGATGAAGGTCTTGTACTAAGGAGTAATTGTAGTTGTGGAAGTGGTGCTTCTTCAAAAGTCTCCGTACTGAAGACCTGCTGATTTCCAGATCTTCTTCGGCACCTCGAACTGAGGCGTTAGAATGGGCTTCGAAATAACCCAATATGCTGCTAACCGCTGTCCAGAGACAGGCATTGCTGGGTATCACTGGTGCAACTAACAGTACAGGGCCGTCTCTTTGGAGACCATTGTGGGCCTCCCCCCGCTGGAACTCTATGTGAGAGCGGAGGCAATGAATGTGATCCTTAGACTGAAAGCCAACAACCTGTGGCATCCCAACTTCAGGGTGGGAGGACACACTTATACTACGGGCACGCTGCTGGACGGGCCATTGCTACAAATGCCCACGGACAGCATGGCACCCGAAATTATCTTCACTGAAAAGGTGAAAATCTCCATACCGAACAGAGACCAGGCACGTAGTGAGATCACTGCTAACGAAAACTGGTACACGGATGGATCCAAATCCAGCCAGGGGACAGGAGCCCAGCCCCAATCAAAGGATATTCATAAGCATGGAGAAGCATACAACAGTCTTCCAGGCAGAGGTATTCGTCTTTGCAGCCTGTGCAGAAATGATTGCAAAAGGGGGCTACATGAGGAGGAAAATTAATATAATGACTGACAGCCAGGCTGTCATTAAGGCAGTCTCAAACCCCGTAACTAGGTCAAAACTAGTTAAGCACTGCAAACAAGCCCTCGAAGGTCCTCAAGTTTCCACTGGGCAAGATACTGGGCTTTATAGAGAACACCAAGCTGCTCGAGTGGAAATAAGATAATCAATAGGGATGGTACAATGAGCACCAAGCTCAAGTGCCCGGACATCAAGTGCCCACCCTAACTTGAATGAATGAATGAATGAAATTAAGCCAATATGTTCAACTCTGCCTCTTCATTATGAACTAACGCACAAAGTTTGGGACATGTCCCCTATCCTTCTGAATTTAGCTTTTGTCATCGGAGGTAAAGATATGTGTGAATTTTTCAAAAACTATCATCTCAAGTATAGGAAAATTAAAGGATGAACGCCAAAACCGACTAAGTAATAAAATATGGGTGCAATGAATGAGAGTAGATTTAATTTCCTTGTTAAAAAAATGTACCAAAAACAACTCATAACAAGAATACAACAGTTTCTAATAACATCCTGTGTAACTATCACAAACACCCATTCTATGCATACGGCAAATTGTCTTAAACTGAACATTTACATATTCCAAACGACACCTTCACAAGGTCGTAGCAGGCTCCGTTTCAAATATATCCAAACAGTAAACATTTCCAACGTAACACACGTAGGATCTATCTAACTTACACCGGAACGTGCTACAGCAGACACACTGTTAACTCGCCGTGTTTATGCAAATGTGTCGACAGTTCTCCGGCGAGCAGGCAGGTGCATTTCTCCAGACATACATACCTAAAACATACCGAACTAACTCCGGCAGCCATTCCGTATCCGAGACTAGCTGGAGACAAGCCCTAACTAACTTCAGAAACTTATAATAGTCGGTGAAACAACGCGTAAGACGCCATTAGGCGCTTGTGTCGCCGAACGGGGGCACAGGTAGCGCGCAGTGGGGGCTATGTAAACTTATAAAATCACTTTAGTTTGTCTGCGTCTATTGTGGAAATGTATTATTGTTTGTGATACGGAGCGAGGTTAGACCGAAAATAACACTGAGGTGCTGAGGTACTTATGAAAGTTGTAAATGTGGTTCAGCATTTGGAATGGATGTTCCATCCAAGGTGATGGGCGGGTAATGAGCTGAGTAAAATCTAAGAGAGGTGGCCTTAAATTCATTTGGTTTTTTTTAAAGTAACTAGAATAATCGATTTCTTTCGATTTTAGTTGATACATCCATGGATCAACTATAACTCTGGTTTGTTACGTAGCTCGTAGGGATATTTCGCTAGCATTTCCAGACAATCCTCATACCAATTCACGGCAAGTAGCATTCGATAAGGACATTGACCATTCAATAGCTCATTAGAGCGCTAAAAAAGAAAACGTGGTATCCCAACAAAGTAAGTTTGGTATAGGAACTTCTAGAAGATGATTTTGATAAAGGTGTTGAATTTTGTGAAATTATAATGAAAAAAACAGCATGTTTTCAAAAATGTTTTGGATGAAGCTACCGTGTGTCCCCGGATGGAGTTGACAAGAGGAAAAATATCTTTATTATTGATTTTACGACAAAAAGTCATTTTTTATAAAAAGTTCTGCTTGTTGAGAAGATAAATTAACCATCGGAAAATCTAAGATTAAATGTACAGAATGTCCACAGATTAAGATAACATGAAAATGCTTCAACAGAAGAGTATCATTTATTGCATTTTAGAGTTTACTGTTAACAGAAAAAGATCTTTAACAACATACAATTAGTTAAAATACAATAGTCACATACAATAAGTCTAAAGTTTGAGTATTATGATTGTATATTGGTAAGTTTAATTGAGGTAACGTGTTATCTGGAAATTAATGTAGATAATCATAATTAATCTTGGCGATCAAAGGTTGTTGTATTGTCTAATAATATTGAATTGCAAAACGTCATTAATTGTAGATTTGTCATTTTTTTTCCGTTGGAGTTGCAAAATGTTAACTATCGAAGAAGGTATTTATTTGATTAAATGTTTTGGAATTGAAAACGTATCTTATCGATACACTATAGACATGTTTCACGAAAAATTCCCAAACACTGCAGTATCGCGCGAAGCACTGCGCAAACTTCTGCATAAGTTTGATTTAATTGGATCTTTAGTAAATGTTAAGAAACCCAAGAAAAAATACAATGAAGACGATACGGCTACACTTTTGGCAGTAGATTCAGTGATAGAAACACCAAAATTATCTTTACGGAAACGATCACAAAAACTGAATATTAATAGATCTCATTTGCAGAGAATTTTTAAAGAAAACAAAGTTCGGCCATTTAAACCACAGTTCCGACATACACTTGAAAATGGAGATGAAGAGAAACGATTGAATTTTTGTTTATGGGTTGGTGAGGATGACCTCGTAGATACACGTTTTCATAGAATGATATTTTTTTACTGATGAAGCAACCTCCTGCACCAATGGTCGCGTTTCATCACAAAACAGTCGCTATTGGGCTTTTCATAATCCAAACTACGCCATGCATCAGTATCATGGAGCAAAAGAACTAATCTGGCCACCGCGAGAATTAACCTCTCGAAAGTGCAAAGATTAGCATGCGTATGCATAACGGGGGCTATGAGAACCTGCCCAACAGCAGCTATTGAAGTAGTATTGGATCTTGCCCCCCTCCACATTGTAGTAGAGGGCGTGGCGAAAAGAACCGCACTCAGAATGGTCAAGGAAGGAATGATTAGGCATAGGCCTCAATCTCTTGACGGTGATCAAACCTGGGATATGCCCCGGGATGATATGTTAAAAAAAATTAGCTTTGTGAAGGAATTCACCATAAAGCTAAATAACAGGAGCGAGTGGGATCATAACACCATCTTGAACTTGAATAGAAATGCCATCAAATGGTATACTGATGGCTCCAAAACGGCAGAAGGAACTGGCATAGGAATATATGGGCCTAGAACTACATATTTCGACAGCTTGGGAAAATACCCAAGTATATTTCAGGCGGAAATACACGCTATTGGAAGATGTGTTCAGATCAATATGGATAGGAACTATCGGAAGTAGGAGATTATCCTCATGTCTGATAGTCAAGCAGCCATCAAGGCGCTGAGCTCATATGGAAATCAGTTCCGAGATGGTTTGGGATGCTAGGGAAATTAAATGAGCTAGCCAAAGAAATAAAGTACCCCGCTGTGGGTTCCGGGTCACACAGGAGTGGAAGGAAACGAAATAAACGGATAACCTCGCAAAAAAGGGGCTGGAATGCCTTTTGTAGGCCTGAACCTTTTGCGGGTTAAGTAGCAGTACAATACTGAAGGAACTAAAAATAGAAATGGAGCAGAGAAAATCCAGTTACTGGAAAATCTCCAGGGAATGAGGCAAAGTAAAATTCTTTTGGAAACTTATAACCAGAAGAGGTTTACAGAATGCATCAACTTGAGTAAGAACAATGTTCGCATATTAACAGGAATACTTTCAGGCCATTGTAGACCGAAAGGACACCTGAGTAAGCTTGGATTGGAAAAAGATCCTGAATGCAGATTTTGTGGGGAACAGGATGAAACACCCATCCACCTCCTCTCAAACTGCGTAGCACTGTGCAACTCGAGGGCATTGCACCTGGGAGCATGTGAAATCGAAGAGGGAGACTTACCTAGACTGGGGCCTTCTGACATCCTACGCTTTCTGAAAGGAATAGGATTGGAAGGCCAGCTCTAAAGCGGCAAGAATAGGGGACACAATAGATCTTTTAGGTCGCAGTGTAACACCAGCCTTCTATTTACATACATACATACATACATACATACAAGGTTAAATCTGATTCGGACAGTTCTTTCACTATTTGCTTGAATATTATTGATTTTTATCCGTTCTTCAAGTTTTCCCTTATATTTCTGATATAATTGCAAAAACAGCGCTGTGATTTGATTGTCAGTTTTCCTATTAACAGTTGCAGGAAATGTCATTGTCACCATACATAACCTCAAAGTGTTTAATCGACTATTTCCCTGCAACAACGTAATCTGTTTTCGAGAAATAGAAAAGAAAAAGACGTAGTTTACTTACTAAGATTCCACAGCGACACCAGACCTCATAACAATGTCCCTGATTAACACGTTTCTGACCGCCGCCATCGCCGACGCTAAATGCACGCGTTAACAATGATATTGTCACCGTCCGAGCCGGGTAATATTCCGGACCAATCTCCGCCAACATCCGTCGCCTAATGCCGCAATCATAATTCGCAGCAGTGGATGTATATACCGGGGACAGAGGACGGGGCAGGAAATTCCTACACTACGGCGTCACTGTTCATTGTAATAACCCGGCGCTATCGCCATGGCTACAGCGGTAGTGGACGATTTAATAGAACAACGGGAGTGAAACCGCTTGATTGCGTCAGTCTGGCAAACCCTCCGGCCGGCGTCTACAATGTCTCCGATACTGGGTATTTCGAAAGTTTGAAGATGTGACGTTAAGTTTTCCCTTCGTCTCCAAAGGGGCGTCAAAAATATAAACTTTAAGTGGTTTTATAAAATGGTATCAGATGATTTTGTCCATATACAAGCACTTATGAACAACATGTGTTTTCTTTTTATCTTTTGACTTGTATAAAGACATGTCGAAATCGATTGTACAATACGTATACAATACGTATACGATAATCTTGACAAAGGCCAATATGTTGCTGGTATTTTTTTTGATTTGGCTAGAGCCTTTGATAGTGTTGACCCTCGCTTGCTGCAGGATAAATTGTATCGGCTTGGTATACGTGAACCTCTACAAGGCTGGATAACATCTTTTGCAACTGATCGCAAAATGAAGGTTGTATTACAGCAGACCGAATCGGAGTTGGAGTCAGTTGATCTCGGTATACCGCAAGGTTCGGTTCTTGGCCCCTTGCTGTTTTTACTATATATAAATGACTTACCGCAGTTTATTTCAAATGCCCATGTAGTATTATTTGCTGATGATACCACGGTCGCCGTGTCTTCTGATTCCATCGAGAATCTAGAGCACGAAATTTGTCGCGTTACATGTGAGTTTGAGAGCTGGTGCAGTGCGAATAGACTGATTCTAAACAAAGACAAAACCACACATATACATTTTCACCAGAGAAGGTAAGCTGACTTTACGATACCGTTGTCAAAATCGGTAAAGTTTCTTGGTATCATAGTTGACAGCAACCTGAATATGGTCGAACATACATCACAAGTGTGTAAGCAGCTTAATCAAGCTTATTTTGCTCTTTTCCAGCTAAAATCAGTGTTAGATAGTGACTCCTGCTGTGTGTATATTACTCATTGGTATACTCTGCCATCTCTTACAACATCTTGATGTGGGGACGAGGCACAGGTTACAAGCGTGTATCATTGCACAGAAAAGAATCTTGCGCTTGATGTTCGGATTGGGGCCTCGTGATAGCTGTAGGCAGTTCTTTCGTGCCTACAAGCTGTTAACGTTGCCAAGTATATACATATACAAGCAGTGATACATGTTAAAAAAATTGTCACTTAATACTTAGAGACGAAAGGAACTACCAAACTAGACAATGTAATATTTGTGTACTGCCAACACCTTACGGCTCTTTTCGAGAAGTCTCCAAAGTATAGTTTTGCCAGATTATACAATAGCTTGCCTCTGCATATGAGAAACATTAATAACTTAAACGATTTTAAACGTAATTGTAAAAATTTTTTAATTGATAAGTGCTGCTACTCTTATGAGGAATTTTTATCATTGTAATGTATTTTTTGTCTGTATGTTTTGTGTTTCTTGACTTTTGCTTATATCACCCATGTGATTGGACAGTAAATAAATATTATTATTATTATTATTATTATATTATTGGATTCTGGAGAGAGTCGATGCTTGCTTTGTCAAAATTCTACGTACTCTGTGGGTAACAAAAGGTACCCTTTTACCTCTTTACCCTGAAAAATTACTAACATTGCTACTTATACATGGAAAACATTTTAGTGCAAAAATAGTTGGTATAAATTTGACGTCGCCTATGGCACAGATGTCACGTGAGTCGTCTGCTAGTTTTAAAAGACTATAAGTGTGGTGATATACTGCTGGTATATTTTTATTATAATTAATGCATATTATACACTGAGAAACGTACAGGACGTGATATCAATAATCTACGTTCATTGAGTGAATTTTCATCGACAGAACAAAATGTGTCATTGTTATGATAAAATATTTAGAATCTCTGATTAAGTAATAACAAGATTCATTAGTGAAATAAATTAGCTTTCATTATTATAACCAATCATTGTGCATTAACCCATAGATAATGTTTGTTATGGTAAATGTATTTCCATACGTTCAATAAATAATTTTGTTAATATTATTAATATGAAAAAATATAGATTGTTCTTATTACGTACATTTTTCGTAAAATTATTCACGATATGAACGCAATATAGTATTAAATTAAATCTTCTTCGTTAGTTCAGTAGTTTGCAATTTATTGCAAGAACTCAACAGTTAGCATACCTTAATGAAAGGTGTACGGCAGTGATTGAATCACCGACTTACATCGCGGTTGTTGATTGAGTGAGAGTTTGGCGTGTGCGCCCCTAGAGGGCGTGCATCTAAACTCTGATCTCTTAGGGGGAATCAAGAATAATACTTGAGAGATAATGCTTATGATTTTGGAGGAATGCTAAATACGCTTGGTAGGCAGTAACTCACATTTATATACCCTTTCTTGCTTGTATGGTGATTCCTCCACAATGAGCCCCTGTCATAGTAGTGGTTTACTGCAATCCAATAAAGTTGTAACGCTATTCAACAGTGAATTGAGTGAATGAAATGCGATTATTGTATGCGATTATGTACATATTGTATCAATGTATGAAGTTCATTATTTTTATTAGAAGCTTACTCTATAACAATAATTAAAATTTATTAGGATTATGAATAACATATATTAAGTCAATCACTTGCCATTAACATATCAACAAGTAATATTCTTTATTCTTCTACTGGAGCTTACACTTAAATTAATAACTCGCGGTTATTCAGGAAATCAAATAAAGTTGTTAAAACAAAAAAAAAACTGGTGTTTGTTACAACAATCACATAATTCGTTTTCAAAATTTTCAATGATTTTGGTTTCATTAATACAATGAATGATTTATTACACAATAAATTGTCATTTAATAAAACATTTTTCAAGGATTTGATGAACTCGTTCTTTGGACTAATTTTCGGTCGTTTACATCGTCTGTGATTGAACATTTTAATTAACTAATCAAAAATTAAATTTAATTATGAATTAAATATGAATAGGATTGCACCGAACAAATTTAATTAATGATTAGTTAATTAACAAGTCTGTGATAGAAATGTAGTTTGGTAGTGCCTTAAGTTTAGTTTTTAGTCAAAAATTGTATTTATATTGGGAACACTCTTCCATCATAATGAAAATTGTCGCTTTGCCAATGCTCGATTTTAAATGGCGCGGCGTTTGAAAGAGTTATTTGATAATTTGAATGTGAGAAAGATGCTGCAGAATTAGATATTTGAAATAAAAAAAAAGTTTGAAGTAGCTTCCTTTAAAATGGAAATTAATATGTAAATGTAGGTTTTTTTTCATTATGGAATTCTTTTATTTGTTTGTTCTACAATTGCTCCAATTCTTGATACTTTATTTGACCTCTGCTATTACTTTATTATATTATTGCTATCATTTCCTTATATGTTTTGTGCCTTTTTTAATGAATAAATGGTTCATTAATCACCATCATTCTTTTAAAAAATAAAGATAATCGTTTTGGTACATGTAAAAAGTTGCAGTAAAATTACATGTAAAAATCGTTGTAACAAAGTGTGCCTATAATTACAGGTAAATTTGCTTCATAAGGTAAAAATTCTACCACGAGTAAATTTACACACGCTGATGTGTTTTTCAAAGATTGTACTGTAAAATTTGTATGTAATATTTATATGAACTCTATATTTACCGACCACTGAAGTAATTTTCATATGTATTTTATAAAGAGAGCAAGCAACTTACCTAATTCTTTTATAGCACCTAATAGGTCATACTGAATCGCTCAACCAGGGATCAAGAATGAACACGCTTACGCGAAACCTACGATTGTTTGTGACGTACATGATATCATAGAGCCAATATTAAGTTCGACAAACGAATAGAATTACCTACCCGCGCACAGATAAATAATCCAATAACCAATCACATTGCGGCGTATGAATTTCGTATAGTTCCATGATAATCTATAGTTTTACCCGAAAATTCAAGTAAAAACAAATAAATATAAAAGATCCTCATATTTTTACAGCAAAATTAATAGTTCACTAGTAAAATTATTTTAAAGTGCACTAAATACCCCAAAAAAATGTCAATTTTAACACTTTTAAGTAAAATTTTGAGAGAAATACAAAATTGTACGTGTTTTTTCCTGTATTTTCCTTTTGAATTTTGTTACATCTTAAACTTACATGAAAAAGCTATAAATTTTTACCGAAATTTTCTTTTTCCATGTTAAATATCCTAGAAAAAACATGTAAAACAAAATTTACATGATTTATTGTGGTAAATTCACAACGTTATTACATGTAATATTCCTGATTTACATGGCAAAATTACCGTAATTTTTTACAGTGTACGGTTAAGTGTCGAGAAATGTGTTCCTAAAAGGGTAAATGATTAAAAAAGAGATGCAAGTGCGATAATGCACTTAGAGTAAATAAAATATATTTCGTTTACATAAAAGCCAAAGAAAACAAATACAAAAAAAAAATGTTCAAAAGTTAATTTCTAGCAATAAATTACAAATTGTTGAAATTATCAATTTAAAATTTCTTGATTTAATTTTTTTTCATTGATGTTCTCTGGTAATAATAGAGTCTCTTCACCCACATTTATGGCTATATTCTGCAATAATGACGTAGCAACTACTACTGCCATAAACGAATCCAGCTTTAACCGACAACCATATACCAGTATTGGAAAGCATCTTTTTACAACTCCAAACATGCTTTCAATGACATTCCGTGTTCTACTATGGCTTCATTATAACGATTTTTAACAACTGTTTGAGAATTTAACAGTGGGGTCAATAAATATATTTTTGAGGCATATCCACTGTCGCTTATGCAACAGAATGGGTCATTAAAGTGCGTTTATTGTATGCAAAAAAAAAAATATACCTAACATAACTATTCCTCTATAATCATTCTATTCAAACTTCGGTTTTAGGAGACTATGGTTAAAAATTGCTGATCAGTGCTATTCGCTGGCCATTTGTACTACGATAAATCATTACTTTAAATTGCATCACATAAAAATGTTGAAGTTTATTAGAAGGTACTCTTTCCTATTACGAAATACCATTCCGGATCATTCCCACCTGAAATCACGAGTAATCCTCAAATACATTTATTGTTAGTTTTTTATTTGGGGAATTAATTTTTGATTTACCTTGGGCTTTCTAAAACCCTGCCAAATATACACTTTTTGCACACCGCTATTAAGATAATTTTGATTATGTGTTTCGCCTCTCAGAAAGTGCAGTTTTCTATGAATAATGTGAAGTATATCACATAGATGTCGCTGATTTCGTTGGTGTTGTGTGAATATGGATTGCTGCTTCTATAGTTTGTATACGTCACTCGGTCATTTAAAATAAACTACTATCTGTCTATTTAGTGTTTTAACGTCATTGATATGTTATACAAATAAAGACAATCTTCTGATTTGACTATTTTGTTCAAGCATTGCTATTGAATAAAGAAGCAAAGTTTCCGCTTGTCTCGCAGAAAAAGATACAAGGAGTAATTTCATGAATGTGACAGATAGAGATAGTCATATTACTGCATTGTTTAAGTACAATATTTAAAATAGTGCATCATTTCCGGTTTCTATCATGACACATGTCAGTAATCAAATCTAACCTATAGCGTCGTTAGTTTGCGTATTTGGTTTATTATTAGTTGTTTCTCGCCCGTTTTTTTCGCTTTCTTTGTATATTTTGCAAGAAAAAAATTGTTCTTTTTAGAGTACAGTGGGTAAGTTATTTTGAATAAAGAGAATGTATCAAACAATGACTAATGTTATTATTATCACAGAAAATGCCTGGAAAGCGGTTGAATTCTAAGGCACAGGAGCTTGTGCTTAATGCTCTGGCATATTTCGAGAGGGAAAAAGAAAATGGGGTACCTTTATTACCTTTAAGTGCTGTTTACGAGGTTATTTTGTTATAGAAGTAAAATAAAGCACTTGTTTTTAGCTGGTGTATTTATTGGTGTATGTTATAAGGTAAAATTGAACAGTGGCAATATCATATATTATGTTACCACATACTTCTATTCTTGCATAGAATGGTCATCCACACACTAAATAGTTCGCATTTGTAATCCAGCACCATTTACCAAAACTGGGAATCTTCGTTTTCAAACACCATATGAGTATTCGACACAATTACGTGTTTGAATATGTCCCTTGTTATTTCAATTTTAAACATGCGTAATTGGATTAAGATTGTTTTTAAAAGTGTTTCGTTGAAATTCATGGCAGAAATTGCAATTGTTGAAAATATAGTGTGCCGAGTTGCTGACCCAGGCCACCGACAAACAATATTGCGAATTTTTAACTTATGATCACATACTGTTTGAAAATTTCTGTATACCTCAGCTTTATCACCCCCTGCAAAATATAAAAAAATATAACGTTAACTGTTACTATAAAAATATTAGTACTAAATACCTGGTATTGAATTTTAACATGTGTAGTCGATTATACCAATCACTCTAAGAGAAGAAGTAATCTCATATTAGCCTTCAATTACTTCTTGGATTTCGTCATTAGTCCAAGGGAAGCCAATGTGATAATCTCTTAAATATGCAATAACGTGGGATATTCTTTAAAAGATTTTGCTAGGACTTGATATCGGCAATAACATTTCCTCCGGTCTTAAGCGTGTGTTTCTATAAAATAAATTAATGGGATCTCCGAATTCATATGTATGTGTAATATACTTACAAATTTGTAGGATTATATACCTATTAGTAATACGGTTAAGCATTCGCATTACGGTATCTTTCTGTAAACAGTATCTCACAAAGAAATCGTGTTCATCCCAAATTTCAAAATTAGTAGGACGCCCACGATTCTTGGTCTTCTAACACGCCCAAAATGTTCAATTAATAATGTCTTCATCAGAAAATTCCAGTATATATTGTTATGGACAGAGTATTTGATATTCTACTATTATTTAAAAAGGGAATGTCACTATTTTACTTAATTATATTTTAAAACTTATTAGTTATATAGAAAAGGATATAATATGTAGCAGCAGACAGCTAGACGATGTCCAGGTGATGTAGGTAATCTCTGCATTTGGCAGGTCCCTCAAGGCATTTTTTCTTTAGAATTTTCCCTTCAGGAAGCAAGATGATCAGCAGTGATACACCTACACATCGAAAATGAATATTAGAATTTGTATAGTATATTATTACAATAGCTACTGACAGATCAAATTTGGATCCACCTTTAATTCGAGTGAACAGTTTTATTTCTTTCACAGAGTATTTATTTCTGTAAATTTTTGTTTAATAATGTTTTAATATGCATTGGCAGTCCAATTGCTTTGATATGTCAACAGACAGACATGGGAATTGCTGGAAATTGGATTCTGTAACAATTCTATGTGTATAAATGGTTGCCTACCTTTTGGGGGCACAGTAATGAATTTTAAGATTGTGTTTTTTTTATAGTAATAAGTGTTTAAAAAAATTTAAAATGTATTTTTCTCATAATGCAGAGACTCATACCTTTGTTATATAAAAAGTGTAAGGTGATTCCAGATTTTGTAATTTTATTTATTTTCACATCGTTGAAGATCTGACAATCCTGTCGATCACATGGCCATTCTCATATGTAAAACAAATGGAGGCTTCTCATTTTGGTTATATTAACGGTTTCTCACAAAAAGACAGTTGGACTCCTTGCTTGGAGACAATCGCTTCGATTCAGTTAAAAAACATTTTAAATTCGAACCATTCAATAACCGAACCTTGATCGAGGCAGACATATTTCTGTTTGTTCTCTTGAAATTTAACGGCTTTTTCGATAAAATCCAATTTTATCCCAAATATCAATCTAAAAATAATGGTTAATTGTTAAACAAAGTTTTTCACATAAATTCTATCCCAAATTACACACGATTTTGGGTAATTTTTCTTCAACGACGACTTTTCCGAGTAATGTTCCTGTCCTGAGCGACCCATCCTCTCTGATCTGAAGTACCTATCTTCGATGTATCCGAACCAGGGCCCATATACGACTTGAACAGTCCTGACCACCGATGATCGCAGAATTCGGCTCTGTAAAAAGGTACTCCTCGTTAAATCTACCTAAAAAAAAAAATAAATGTTTTATTTCAATGCTAATCTAAATTGAATTATACTTATAAGAAATTTTATATTAATCCGTTCTGCTGAATTTGAGGTTAGAAAATCGTTTGTAACATAGCTAAGCGGTCTCCAGTTATTTTGGGGAAATTTGTGTAATTAGGTTTATAAGTATTTGTTATGTTTTTACGTTACGAACCAATATCCAGTGATTTACCATCAAGGTTGGCTACTCTGTTTCACACGTTTATTCAAATCTAATATAACTCCATTTGAACGGTCAGAAAACGCGGGATTTTTAAAATTTATTTCAAACGTATTTAAGTAAGAAACTATGAATTTGAATCGCAAAAGGTGGAATCACTTAATGAAACTTTAGGGTTATTAATTAAACGAACTCACGGACTTACCTGAGATTATTATCCATAGATTTATGTCTGATATTAAACAAGTCAGATTTTGAATTTGATTTAAATAAATAAAATCACTTTTATTCGCACTTAAATGTTTCATTTACACATAAGGGATTGAACACGATTAAGACACGACATTATCATGCCTAACACATCATTTAAACTGGTCTTAAACATTGAATTTGAGGGAGAGCACAATTGACAACATCCTCCACCACATCCCAACGCGTACTGAGTTAAAATATAAGAAAGTAACGAGCTATTCAATATTTTTTATGTCACCGCCCTCGATCGGAAATTTCTCGTCTTGCATGCCATCTGGCTGGTGAGATAGAACGCTTCTAAATCAAAATTATAAATAATAGATGACACTGGTATATATAAAAACTTGATTTTTTTTTTATTCAATTAATGAATTTCTCTTAAAATTTATTTTTTTAATCCGGGCTGTATGCTACTGTGTAGCGTAACAATATATATATATATAAATTCGTTAATATCAGAGTGACATCAGATGTCACAAACAATTATTTTAAGGTTATGTATTATGGTTATATTCAATTTGAGCGAGATATTAAAGTTTAAGCTTCGTACATAACTCCGCTCAAAATGAAACAATTTTTTTGTTCGGTTCAAGGTTCAACTAATGCTGTGACCAGTAGCATAATATGGTTTGAACGTAAAATTCGAACGTAAACTCAAAATCGAATTTAAACCAATACTGAAAAACCGCGCATAAGATATCCTGTTTATACGGTTTTTAATTTGACTCCGAAGTATCGATTTGATTCATACGGACAAAAATCGATGACATTGGTTAAAACACTAAATAGACAGATAGTATATGCGTCTTGTGTTTGCGTTCATCGACAAAAAATGTTTTGACGTTAATGTACTATCGAAGGCAAAAGTCTTGATTCAAATTTAAAGAAAGAAATACTGAAATACTGAAGAAACTGCAATGATTCTATCTCTATTTATGTCAGGCCATTTGTCTTTGATGATACATTACACACACTCAGTATTTTTTATCCAATTCTTAAAAGATTAATCAATTTTTTGTTTCGCCGTGCATAAAATTGATTTACCTACATACAAAAGACTTCAACTTCTCATCATTAACACGACGCAACCCCTACAACCGAGTTAATTACCTTTTTGCGAGCCCTAACATCACGGTTACACGCGAGAGCAAGACAATACGAACGCTCGAATGATAAATGCACATCGTTCGCGGTTAACAATGCGATAATGACCGAGAGAACTTCGCTATAGATACTTAACTTGCCGGCTCGCGGACGAAACAATGGGACTATTCGCTTTCCGACGTGCTCGAAAGTCGAAACCGTGTTACACACGTTTACACACACAAAAAAAAATTGAATTGATACCGCAGAGATGGAAAACAGCGAATACGATAGCCGGTGACAGAGATGGGGGATCCGGCACACGCACTCTTGATAAATTACTACCGGCGGTATCTGTTATTGATATTACGGAGAGCGCTCTAGTCCGCGGTAATCAATCTGGTTAAAATGATTTGTGTCGAGAGAGGAAAAATCGCTATCGGGAAATTGATACCGTGAAAATAACAGGTTGTTCTCTTCTCTCTTTTTATGAGCGTTTCTCATTGCTCCCGTTGGCGCATTTCCATACGCCTCGATTGGAGTGTTTTGTGCGCGGTTTTGGGATAGAGGGTGGTATTGCAAATCGCTGGAGCGTTATGACCTGTTTGATAATTGGGTTGGTGTAATTATTAATTTGGTAGTTAATTTAATCTGATATGCGATGTATTAATTGGTAGTAGGGGATATGTATTTGCGAATGCGGTCGTGAAAAAAAGTGTTTCGCAACTCTAACCTCTACATTTTTATAGTTATTGGAAGTTTTTAGATTGGTGGTATACAGGGTATTCCACGTAACTTGTTCATTAAAAGTTTATGATGTTCTATTATTTACTTATATTTGAGATTTTGCCACCAGTATCTGTTCGATTGAAACTATAAATGCAAAATACCTTAAGCAAAATATCACTTCCGGTTGACCGGAAATGGATGTCAACTTTGTTATTTTAAATAGAATGATCTAATTTTTTATTCATTTTTGGATTCTACAACTATAAATACGTCAGTTTTCATTAGCTATTCCTATAGCTACATGTTGCCGTTTTTGAGTTATTTAAGTTTTTCTTTTTTTTTTAGTCATAATCATTGCATCATTGAGAAATTCATATCTCGGTAATACTGCAAGTAGAGACTTCAAATTTGCTATGTTATGAATGTAGATATTACTCTAAAAAACGGTAAGCACACTTTACATTCTAACATACAGGGTGTTCAAAACTGAGTAACAAAGTGACATATTTTCAAATGCAGAAAACTCATTTTTTTTTAAATAGAACACCCTGTATTTTAATTCGAAATTAGGAAGTAAATATCATTCCCTATCACTTTATATGAGCATTCCCTATACCTATCTTTAATAGATTTTGAGATATGTCCGACTTTTTGTTAAACAGACTAAATAGCCCTATCTTTAAATGTTTGTAGCTGGCTCTGAAATGGATTTACGTCAAATTCATGCATTATTTTTGAATAACCATACAAGAATGTCTGTTCGAATAGTCATTTCTATTAATATTGCGTTGTACGAAAGTGTAATTACAATGATATACATAAACACTTTTGGTTAGTCAATGAATTTGACATTAATCCCATTCAGAGCCAGCTACAAACACGCAAAGATAGGGCTACTTAGTCTGTTTAACAAAAAGTCGTTCATATCTCAAAATCTATTAAAGATAGGTATAGGGAATGCTGATATAAAGTGATAGGGGATGATATTTACTTCTTAATTCCGAATTAAAATACAGGCTGTTCTATTTAAAAAAAAAGAATACTTAGTCTGTCTAGACGGAATTAGTAATACGTTATAAAATGTGTTCTTTCCAATCCTTTATTTTAAAATCACTGTCGAGCATAAGCCGAAATCGGTCGACAGTGATTTTAAAATAAAGGATTGGAAAGAACACATTTTATAGCGTATTACTAATTCCGTCTGCATTTTTAGTTTTGAAATTTAACTACAACTTTGAAAGGACTTATATCATCTATCAATACCATATGATCAAATGTTTCTACTTTCCAGTAGGTCACGGAATTTCTCTTCTGTAAACTTACATTGACAGTATAACTTTAAAATCGTGTATAGTGCAACCAAATAGAATTGAAACCTGAAACAGCACAGTCAAATCGAACGGTACATTCTGAGACAAAAGTTTTCCGTGCAAAATTTAAATTTCTCTCTAACCTGACAATTTAAGTTCGTCTTTTTTCAATAAAATTAAATAAAATAGTATAGTGGTTTTAGTTCACCCAGCGAGCTCTCTGATAAGTGAAAGAATACTGAGAAGAGTAACTTCCTACCTGCTAGGTGGCACGGGACACTTCTAGGAACACCAAATCGCCTGTCAAATTCCTAATCCGGACGCTTACTAACGAATAGGCAGTTTCTCACCTAATGGGCGCACCTCCAAAGCCCCTTCTCGGATTATTAAAATTTGAGAAATAGTAATTATCGAAAGTCGTTGTAAAAATACTAAACGTACAAATAAAAGAATGTTTTACACCAAAACAAGCGTAAATCTTTATTTAGTTACCAAATGCTATCTTTGGGACTCTTAGATCACAAGGTACGTATGTTGGAATCAGTAAATACTATATAAAACAAATTATTTAATACAAAAATACGCATTCGAACTTTCCTGGCATTTTAAATGACTATAAGGTTAAGGAAATGTCAGATTAAAATATAATTAATTTAAAATAGAGCGCCATCTACTCGTAAAGAAAACTATCATCTGTGTTATCGATATTTGTTAAGAATAACTATTTTACCACAGACTAACTCAGTGATTTTTATATACAACCCTTCAATATAAAAATTCCTAAAATAAGTGTAAAACTAATAATGGCGGTTGATATAAATCTAACCCCAAATTAACGTATAATGAACATAAATTAACAATCTTATTTCTGGTCAATATTGAATGGAAACTGATTAATTCTTTTCTGTTTTAGGTGAGGTATACTTAATGGAATACTAACTTGGCTTCGAAGCAGCCATATTCTAAGCCGGGCGGAGATGCAGTTCTCTGAGTACAGCTTAACAGGTTGGGCCCCAATTCGGTCTTCAACAGGGCCCGTATCATTCCATGCTATTGCATGGAATGGTATACTGGCCGGGAATCTTCGTAGGAAATTTTATAGGAAATTCTTGACAATTTTGCAGGTATTTAATTATTCAGGAGTTATATCGATACTTTTTTAGGTAGACACTTCTTTTAACTTTCATATTTTGTTTTAAAGTGTGGCATAAAAATCGTTATAGGAATTCAATACAACCGTCGTCTCTCGTGGCCACAGGCGGAATGAGGATTTAAACTAAATTTACAGTACACAGCCTTCGATTGTTATCGCTATGAGGCAGGCCAACTTCAATTTTGAAAGATATCGCTAACCAACATTAAGATATCGTTAATTTATCTAGTTTGAGGGGAATACGGCAAAAGTTACCAAATAGACATCCCGAAGAATGAAAAATCTCTGCGAGTAAAATATAACAAGAACATACCAATATACCAGGTAAGCTTGAATTAACATAGAAAATAAAGTTTACATTATAATTAAGGCAATATTTAGCACCTAATGCTAAAATAGTTATTCTTAACAAATTCAAAATTCGCCTGTAAAGTAGGCAACTGAACACACGCTTGACTTTTCAATTGCTTGTTCATTTGGTTTTGAAACCTGTTCTAAATTACTCTAAATTAGATTCGATACCTTTGATTCCATAGCGATATATATATTGAATTGAAATACTTGCTTCACCTTCGTAGCGTATAATATACTGGACTTACAAAAATAGCATAGCAATATATATATTTAAAGTACATTATTATTGCAAAGAGGGCACAGTTTTAGTAGCATGTCGAATAAATGAGCATAGTTTAGTAATTTTTTTAAATTGGTGTTCTCTCGTATTTAAATAATCTTATGTCTTGTAGTACTATGTTTATCCATTCTTATTCTGGCGTCACTTTTATATTGTGCACTACATTTATGCTATCTTCCTACCTCACATCCCAATTATGTGAGAAATAATCTAACATTGTTAAAAAAATATTTTCGGTAAAAATGGTTATTAACGCGTTTTAATCAACAAACTAAATTAATCAAAATAAACTTATGAATAGAAACCAATAGTTCATAATTTATTGAAATAAATTCAAACTGTTTCCCGCCTAGAATCAAACTGACATTTAATAATGGTTAACATATTAAATTTAATTTAATTTCGTTAGGAACACACAACTGATTCTTAAGTAACACAGAACATTTAACCAACATATATGAATGATGAAGTTACCAGAAATCCAAATTTTATTTGTTTTCAATCATACCTTATTAACTATCAATATTTTACAAACATTTATTCCGCAAATGTCCGTCATGTAAACAGAAACTGATATAATATAAATTAACAATATAATTATTTTAATATCTGGATATTTACTGGGAGGCAAGAACTACAAATTAATTATATTCAAACAAGTGGGGTATGCAACCAGTTGTGCACATTGTTGCATACTGTTTAAATTTTAATCATGTATATTCTAATCAGTATTAAACTAATGATAAAATTAGTTTAAAGAAATAACATAGCAATATATATTGTAGATCCACATTTTCCCTTGTCAGAGTGTGTAGGAATATTAAATTTATACCCACTTTAGCACTCAATCGGAGAGTGCTTTCTCCTAAAGCTCTAAATCAATATATCAACGAATTCAATACGTTTTATACTCAACTCAACACCTTTATATCCTCTATATATATATACCCAGAAATATCAAGTGAAGAAAAAAAGAAAAGACAAACGCCTGCGTCTACTTACAACAATGGACAAGTCGCCGCGATGACTTGGCCCGAAGCCTTCAATGCCTTGCACCATATGGATATGACGGTGTACCCGTGGCTTCGCCGAAAACCCGACCGTTACCGAAGGAGCTACAGCGGACGGACGTTTTCTAGCTTCGTCACGGACGACGAAACTGCGAGAACTCGAGAACCCGAAACGGTAGCGAAACACACCCCGCAGTAGTCCAGGGCGCTCTGGCAGGCCACAGCCGTGTGGAACACAGAACTGGATATCGACGGAAGACAGCCAATGGCAAGGGAGAGTCGCTACGCACTCCTTACGCCTATTACGCTTGTTCATCGATCGCGTGGCACGCTCCCGACTGGTTGTAGGCACACACACGCGGACATCCAGTCTTCATCATCATCGTAGTACCTGATTGATGTAGCGCTGGAAGGGTCCAGATACCAAAAAAAAAAAACTGCGCGTCCGGCGAATTTATATCTGTTTGGACGGCGATAGGACAAAGGAAGATCGCGAAATTAGGTTTTGAATACACGCCGAAGATAGTTTTTGCAAGTAACTAATAAAATATCCAATGTATGAATGTATATATGAAAATAATATCATAGCAATATATAGATTGCCATATTATACTCGAAATACCCAAACTTTGTTGCTCAAACTTTAATCTTTTAATCACAATTTTACGCCACTTATTACATTTTATTTTTTCATAAAACAGAAGTAATATCTAATGATCAAAAGATCACTCACTTCTTCAGTTTCCAAAAGCCTGCAAAAATTCTGAACTCCCACCATGGTACTACATATAAAAATAATGCTACAATATATTGTCATGGTATTTTCACGTGGCCATGGATTTAGAAACTAAGATTATAAGTAGCCTTTTGACCTGGTTATGTGTCAAAATTAATATTGACAATTCAATGTTCACAATTTTTCGTATCTAGTAAGTGAACTCACCCTATAATAATTTGTTGATTGTTTTGTTTTAATGAGGATAAAAAAAAATTGTCAATTGAGAGATGTCGGAATGTAAAAAAAAGTGTGAATAAAGTATTGATTAGCCGGGCAAAGATTTGTATTACTGGGGATAATATAACATTATTATTGGCGCATGCAACTTGTGGGGCAAACTTACTAGCTAAATGGAAATGGACCAGACGAATATGTCGTTAAAGAAATTTTTCGCAATGTATATGCAGGATAAACAGGAAGAGAGAGAAGATATAGCTCAGTTAATAGTGGAGGTGAGGTAAATGAGAGAAGAGATTAAATCAAGTTTTGAACCTAAGGGAATCATATCCAATGGATTAAAAAGCAAAGATGAAATTGCAATAGAAGAGAACGGAATACTAGAGGAAGAACAATTCGAAAGAAGGCATAGATTTGCACAGAAAAATAAGGAAGCTTTTAAGGAAAATGGCGTTGACAGGGAAAATGATGAAGAGGCAAATACTAATAGTGAAAAAGGCGATTATTATTATGGAGAAGATTTGACATTGGAAATTGACTTATCAAATTTAAGACAGAATGGTACCGATTTGAACAGTGAAAATGTGTTAAATAAGGTAGGAGTAAAAGACGTTGGTTCAGAAAACTTTAAAGGGAAAGAGGATGACAACAATGAACAATTTTTTAATGACCTGTTGAAACGTAAAGAAATAACGATTGAAGTTAAAGAATTATTACTTCAAACACCAATAGAAAAAACAGAATGGGATGTTATAAATTGGAAAAAGAAAAAGAAATGGATGGTAATGAAGTTTTTTTTGAAAGAAGTTAGATAGTTCATAATTTAAAGTTAATTACATCGACATTGTTCACTTACGAATTGGGGAAGAAAAATTAAAATTTCAAAATTTTATTAAGAAAATTTGTTAAATTTTTATTTTGGGGGATAAATGTCATGGTATTTCCACGCGGGCAAGGATTTAGAAACTAAGATTATAAGTAGCCTTTTGAGCTGGTTATGTGTCAAAATTAATATTGACAATTTAATATTCACAATTTTTCGTATCTAGTAAGTGAACTCACCCTATAATAATTTGTTGATTGTTTTGTTTTAATTATTATGTAAATTTGTCAATTGAGGGATGCCAGAACGTAAAAAAAAGTGTGAATAAAATATTGATTATCCGGGCAAAGATTTGTATTACTGGGGATAATATAAACAATATATATTGCTATGTTACTTTAATGGGTAAGCAAACTATTTTAAACCATATCAAACAAAAATAATGCTATAAATTATGATTTATGTATGCACATTTTTATCTTTTTTTATGTTATAGGTTCCTATGTAATTCCAGTGCTCTGTTAAGCAAATATTTTAAATGTAATTGTATATATCGTTTTATTTTCGGCATTGTTAAGGCAATAGCATTACAATGAAGTTCAAAAAACAATTCAGTTTTTCTTACATCTATTGTGGCATTTTTTTGGACTCTGTACAACAAAACAAATATATTTATGAGTAGCTGGTAGAAAGCTATCTTTCAAAGTTGATACTGTTTGAAATCGGGGGTTACTTGTATACATCTGTGGTAATATATGTTTAGATCGAGATATGGTGAATGTAATCTATCTTAAAGAGGCAACATTTTGGTCAACCTTCTCACCCCTCACCCAACTTTATTTAATTGTAATAGCTTAATTCTCTAAGGCCTAAGAATTTAAGTACAAAAAGTGAATAAGCAAATTTATTTTACATGTAATTTAAGTAAGGTAAGTTTAATAAGTCTAATTGGGTGATTGGGTCTTCAAAATAATCATGTTTTAGACATCAAAAGAGATAGTTCTGTTTAATATTCAATTTTACTGCAAGTAAGTTTGCTGACATCAATTAAAGCTCGTAATACCAAAATAGCAGAGGATCAAACTGTGTTATTAATTTTACCTTTTTCAAAGAAATACAAAAATTTGTACTAAAAGAATGAGGTTCATCCATTTTTTCAGCTTTTTTTTGTTAAAGATTTATTGAAATATCTTTGTAAAACTTATTTTATTATTGCAATAAAAAGGTGACATTAAAAACGTGTGTAACACTCGGTTGATATTAGCATATATATGATTCACCTTACCAAGGCTCTTCAGTGCTGCTGGTCAACCTAATGTATTATACGAAGAAATTCCTATATATACTTAATAAGTCGAAGAATAATTGAATGAGAATTTTTAAGATGGAAATCTCATTATTAACGTGAAGATATTTGCTGAATTGTCGATCTGAAACTACAATATGTATCTATAAAGGATAAAATAATTGTAGGCCGACTTTAAGCCACTATACATACGTTAATTAACTAACGCTAATTAATAATTACTCCACATTAAAAAACGTGTGTAACACCCGGTTGATATTAGCATACCTATGTTTCACCTTACCAAGAATCTTCAGTGCTATTGGTCAACCTAATGTATTATTCGTACAACTTAAAGTCGTCCTGAAATTTTTGTTATCCTTCATAGATACATATTGTGATTTCAGATCGACAATTTAGCAAATATCTTCACGTTAATAATGAGGTTTCCACCTTAAATTCTCATTCAATTATTCTTCTACTCTTATGTGCACCAGAAGATAGTAGACTCCCTTGGATACAATCCAGAGGAATGATATTCTTTATTAACATTGTATGGCATATAAATATTTTAAGTTTGAACACACATTTGAATGGGTTATATTATAATAATTTTACTGGAAGAAATCTATTGAAGAAGGGTTTCTTGAATTTTTTTATTAGAAGTATATCCAATTATAATTTATGGATATTCTCAAGTAAAATTTTAAATAACTCCAGATGAAGTCTAATTTGTATAATTGATGTATGGTGAGCTGTTGTTTTTAGATATTCACAAAAAGGTTTAATCTTATAAAAGTATTTAGTAGTGTTGTGCTTAATATTAGACCATAGAAAATTAATTTTAGTCGTTTAATAATACTTATATGATTATATTATTTCAGAAAGCATCGAATTTTTAGTGCATTTAGTTGTACCTTAAAAAAATGTATGTAGAGCCGTTACACGGTAAAAATTACGGATCCAAAGCGAAAATTCGTCGAATTTTGTGCGTAGAAGTTTTTTTCCCTTCACGCCGGTAATTTAATGGCGTCACGGCTGTTATTGTATTTTCTTTTTTATATGTGTCATTAGTTTTTATTTTATATGTGGTTTTTCTCTAACAAGGTAATTTTTTTTATAAAAGCGAGACGTTGATATAAGAAAAACATCGATTTTGATAAAGAATCCATGCGTCTTTTTTACTCAATCTTTAGTAGGGAATATCAGAAAAGAAACCCTATTCTTCAACAGGGATTTTCAAAGAAAAAGAATAAGATTATAAGATTTCAGAGGCTTTGTATTACAGCAATTCCGTCATTAAATCTTCGAAGACGAGTGTTACACAATTCTGATCTGGAATAGTACCTGTAATTTGAATCTAATTAGATCATTCCAAGAGTGCCTTATTAGGTAATTATAATTCGAGATATCTCAGCCTAAAGAGGGCGTCGAAATCGTTTTATTAACGACAAAAGTTTCCCTACTCTATGAAATGCATTTTCTTAATAAGGTGTAAATGTCGGTAACTTGAAGTTAGCGGTGTTATTCTCCTTCGCTTCTCATTTTGTTATGCAATTCTTGAAGGGGTTTAACACTTAGATTTATGGCGCAGGCAAAACTTTACTCTTTCAATTAAAACTTTAATCTAAACTGCTTTAAAGGTGGTATTATAAGTGGATTGTTTTCCATAATGTGACGGAAAATTCGGATTAAATGGATTCAAACTTGAGTGAGACTCGCGATTGTGTGAGATTTAGAAAATTAATTAAAAATACACATAGAGTGCATACATGTATGCACAATATTACACCACACTAGCTAACATCTGCCTGCGGCAAAGTAAAAGTACCCCTTTTTTCCTATAAACACAACCACGATTACAATAGTAAAAACAGTTCTTTTATTTTTTTGACAATACAACGGCCAGATTGACCACATTAGGATTATTTCTAATGCATTAGAGGTCGTTGACCTCTACAGTGATGGTTAGTGTATTATAGAAATGCTGCCGGCAAAATCAGGAACAAAACGAACATTTCTTTTTAATACGCTCAAAGTGATTTCAATGAGCAAGGCGAAAACGTGCCTCTTCATGAGTTATTACAGAAAATTGTTTTGAAAGGTGGTGTTTTAGTTTATGTAGACACATGTACTATTTGGAAGATGCTTCTCAATTAAAATATTTTTATAAATTAAGGTTTTTTTAAAGTAATTTTTGATTTATTTGTATTAACGCTAAATATCATTCGCTGCGCTTCTAATACTATTGAAAAAAAATGATTTTAAATGAATAGTGCTTATGTATAATTGTCAATTTTTAAAAATTATATTTTGTATAATGTTTTATTCAATTCAAGGCTTGTCAGCAATTCGAGCTGCCGAAACGTTTTTGATTTTGTCAGAGGTAAGTTTCCGTAGAATGATAATTAATATTTCTCGTAAAATATTTAAAGGCGCTGTTTTTTAAGTAGGTATTTATTTCTGTCAAATATTCTAATCATATTAGGTTTTCCAAGTGAACAAGGCTTGTGTTTTATTAATTTTATGGGTTTGGAATTTTGAAATACATTTTGATTTTTAGAATATCTTCCTCCACCTTTTAGATAAGTATTTTCTCTGAACATCTCATATTTTTGCTTAGTATTAAAAAGAATATATTATACATTCAAGAGTCTTAAATATTTGCTTAAAACTTTTACTAGTATAGTGCGCTCTTGTTTGAACCAGTTAAAGAGGTTATGTTTTCTAGTAGTATTTCAAACCTGAAGTATTACCTATTGCGAAGTTTGCTTATATAATATTCCACAGATTTTTGTTTTAAGGTGGTTCTTGTAATATGGCAATTACTACCAGATAATTTTTGATTTCTACTAATGATCTTGAATTTTTAGATGTAAAAGCGTTACCTATTTTATTATCTCATGCGACTGTAACCTAAATATCTGTTTGTACAGTAAACTAGTCATCTTTCGTCAGTCTTCGAATGAGTGTGACTCCATGTTTTTGAAGAGAGTTAGAAATTTGAGGTACCTATTATCTACTGTTAATAAAACTTAATTGTTAATCCTAACTTGCCCTCCTTGTCTTTCTGTTATTTGCCGTTTTTAATAAGTTGTTCTTATATTGTATATATATTCTAATATTTTCTGTACTAATAATATTCTGCAGCCGTATCAATTAATTCTCTTTCAAAAAATACATTTTCAACGGTAAATAAATAAAAGCAACCAGGAAATAAATTAAATGACAGATAATGCCAGTAATATCAAAATAATTAGAAGAACCACATTCACTATTTGTTTGCATTAATAGCCCTTTTTTTTCGACAGTTACTATGATATTAAATTATATTATTTTAGATCTTAATAAATCATTGGCTCCTTCTGTTACTCAATTTAATTTATTTATTTATTTGGTCTTGAGAATTGTTTATTCGAAGGAGGAATTAATTGTAATGGCATAACATTTAATATAATATAACTCGTTAGCTATACTTGCACTATAAATTTGAATAAAACTTAAGGGCTTCGCGTGGTAAAGAAGGCAGCATAAGGTAAAGTAACTTAAACATTGAAACCTAGTGGTATTTAAGTGGCTTTCTGATATCTGAGAATTAACAAACTTATTTCTTCTCTTTAAATGAAATATATTGTAATAATAAAAATAATAAATAAATTGCAAAAAAAAAATGGATAAATTTTTCTTTTTTAATTTTTCCTCATTTTTTTGTGTGAAATGTTTTCATTTCGCGTGCAAATTTGATTTTCCGGGAGTAATTTCAAACGTACGCCCTTTTTCTTCAATTACCCACTTGTTTCTCTTTCATTTTTCTTTTAAAGCAAACCACTTTTTTTCAAGTCGTGGCTTTATCAAATCTTCGTATTATCCGAATATTACGGCATCTGTCGGTCGTCAATATTCGCAAATCGCTCCGTAGGCGTTGAATCTTCCCAACTTCAAGGCATTTAAATATATAAAAAACATATTAATAGCTTGCTCAATACTGATTTAACACCGCTTATTACAAATATTTAGAATTTATTGAATGTAGTAGTCCTGATGATTAATTTTTTGTAGCCTAGGATATACTTACTATATTTACGCATTTAATATTTGACAATACACTAGTATGTACACCTGAAGATGTTAGCTTAGCTAACGAAATGTACATTGTGTTTTTGAAGATTAAAGAATTGTGAGACTGAAGTTTATTGGTATTCCTGTTAGTTTCAAGGCATTTCTCCGGTATCAATTTTTTCGACATTTAATGTAAAAATTATTTCTCACACAAATATTTGGTGTTCCTTTTATATTTTGTACATGATTTGTAATTGAAAATCAATTAAAAAATTCAATGAATTGACAACTGATTAGAGATTTCTTTTGAAAAGCTAAAGTTTACTGCTTTTGTCGATTAATGTAAATTATTTACCATCTGTTTTTCTTCTTTTATTTTTGATATGGATCTTTTGTATTAACCGTTGGAGGAGTCAACTTGATGCTTTCAATTGAAATGTTTATGTTATTTTTAAATTATATCATTTTATGTAAACGTCATTTTTTAATTTAAATATTTATAGTATATTCCTTTATGATTTTTCATAAAACAAGAACTATGGATATAACACATGTTTAGTAAAATTTTTAAAACTCATTTAGCATTGTAAGATTCCACGAAGAAGAACAGGCTTTTCTATTTGAAATTAACAAGTTTTCAGCAACTAAAATTCAAATTAAGTCACATAGAATAAAAATTATAAATTCTAATTTAGTTTTGAGATAGTTGTTCCATCTAAATAATATCTTAATATTCCTTACAAGCCTACAGATCACTCGGTGTATGTAAGAATATTTTTAAAATATGAAGGCAACTCGCTATAGAACGAACTTACTACAGATAAGTTTTCAGTAAACAGCGGGAACATATTTACGAAAATATACAACTGTAAAGAAAAAAAAAGAGTCCCCTCTCGAAATACTCTTTAATTTAATAGCAGTGGCTACCTGTAAAAAAAGTTATTTGGTAAGTATATGAATATATATTTACATATTGCTATGGTTTTGCACCCCGGGGTTCGTAAATTCAGTGATATTTTATTGACTTTGATTTGTCTTTATCAATGTTCCGGGAAAATTCTCTCAGAAATCAATTATTTTATTTTGTATAAGATTTTGTTAATTGAATTGATCTTATTTATTCTTTTAATTGTTCAGTTGTTTAAATTAATTTCATTCAATTGTACATATTGCGTTCACCAGTATTGTTTATGTTGTTCAAATGTATATTCTAGAATTTTCTTAGACGAATTCTGCGTTGCGGTTGCACGCAGCTGTTGATATATGTATACGACTGTTGTCCCTTTGAGGCGCCAGTTCTTTGAAAGATGCCGGCCGTGTAAGTTGATGTAATTTTATTTTCTTTGCTACCATATTGGTATTTCATTTTTAACTTAAAGATTTGTTCGTTTAATTTGATATTAATTCATCCATCAAGGAACTCGTTAATTAATAATTGTTGTTGTATTTTTTGTGTACACGAATTAGATATAAGATCAGTTATTATATTTCTTCTGGAAGGTTTTTTTTTTTAGTTTAAAGAGTTAATTTTTCCGTTTTCTAGTTTGCTGATTAGTTTTGAATAATTAATCACCTCGGTTTGGGTGAATAGAAGCATTGTGCTTGGTTTTTAAAATTCAATTTTGTAAATTTATTTGTTTTGTCCACGTTTAAATTAATTTTGTTCGTTTAATTTTGAAACCACGTGGATTTTTTTGTGAAAAAAAGGATTTTCTTCTAGGACAAATTTGTCGTTTGCTTTGTTAAAGGATTTGAATTGTCCTTTCGTAATTGTAGAGCCTCAGGCAGTTTTGATTTCGTCCAGGACTTTAAGTCCAAAGTTTAATTTTACTGCAATTTGTAACAGATGTTTTTTCTTTTTTTTATATAATAATAAAATTTATAATTGTGTTCAACGTCATTCAAAATTCTGTTCTTTTATTTTTGCTTTAACCTTTTCAATTTTTGGGATTAAAGAAAGTCAGATTTCTTTCACCCACGTTTACTTTTCATGATTAAATTCAAGTTTTATTTACGAGGGTAACCCTGAGTTTAATTGTTCTTTTGCGCCCTTTAATTATTTTCCGCTGATCTAGTTAATTTAAATTTTCATTTTTATAAATTAATTTTTGCATTTTCTTTGGTACCTTCAGTACACAGCAATATGTACATTTATTTTCACAATATCTGAGTTTCGACTTATAATCTATTGTCATGGTCTTATGTTGTCACTATGTATTATTTTTTTTTCTGAAAAATACAGACAACAAACACAACAAAGATGTAAATTTACTATTTGAATATTACAAGTCCGCATGTAATTTTACATTTCAAAGTAAATTTACTTCGAATATTATAGATCCAAAGCAAAACCCAAGGTGACATTACATTTCGCTTATTACAGTGTATTTATCATTTATCTGCGTGATCCAAATATATACTGAATCGCCATGCTATTTCAACTTTACATTTTTAAACCTAGCCCCATAAATTCTCATTTCCCATTTAACCCGAATCAATTTTCCTCCCGCACCTCGTCTCCCATTTTTTTTTTCACACTTCAGCACCTCAGACACGACGAGGGGAGCGAAAAAAGAGCCCCTTCCAGATTCCCGGCACGTCGAAAATTTGTCTACTGTCTCTAGATATCCCTTCCCCGGCGAAAACAGAAGACTCGCCGAGTCTTACGACGCAACTACGTGACGCGGGCGCCTCCTGCCGGCCGGCCCCGGCCGAGCGAGATCGGCTTATCTACGGCGCCCAGTCGCGCCGGATCACCAGCTCAAAATGTGAAAAATAATGATCCTAATAATGTTATCAAGGTTCGTAGCGGACGCAGCACAAATGAGAAAGACGCCCGAAGAAGAAGAAGGGCGGCTAAAAGAGGAAAGCGGAAGAGCGAGGCAGCTGAGGTATGCGAGGCGAAACGTATACTTCTGGAAATGTAGTGGGGTGCGAAAAATCGCTAATTAGAAGAGGGGGAACGGACGGCTGCAGGAAATGGACTGGTTATGCTCTTTAGCGTCAAGACAGTTTTTTTCTTCTTAATATCAGGTACCTCAATAAGGATGCACTATTTAATTTGTGAATAAAGTATTGCTGTGGTTTTCCACTGAGATGTATTTTAAGTTGCATATGATGGTTGTTATGATTTGTTGTTTGTTTGTACAACTGATTTTCAATTTACCGAGAATTTTCACAATTTTGTTTTGTTTCGAATAAATTTAGTTTAAGAGTTTATTGAATGATTTTAATTATGTAGTGTTAAGATTTTTTTTAATTAATCCAGTCATTCAAATGTCTATTGTTCGTTTGTGCTGATTTAATGCGTATTCTATTTAATATTGTCGTTCTAATATTATATGCCTGCGTTGTACGAATTTTGAGAGAGAGATTTCTGTGAGAAAAACAATTGTAGGATTTTGTGAAAGACTTCCTTGTTCGACTATTGACGTGAGTAGACGTATTTTATTCATTGTCGCCATTTTGATATGTAACATGTTTTGTAAAATTTAATTTTCTTTTATATAGTCAATCAAGGAATATTTATTGTAATAATTGTTAGTGTATTAAAGTGTGCACTTTGTAGATACAGGATCAATTATTATTTTTTGTTTAGGAAGATTATTTTAGTTTTTCTCCGTTTATATTTAAAGAGTTAATTTTTCTGTTATTCTATTTTGCTGCATCATTTTTTAATTTTCTATCACCTCGTTTGGGTGAGTGGAAGCATTTAGTTTTTTCATTTCTGTATATTTCTAGTTTTTGCCCACTCTTAGATTTTAATTTGTAAAACCACGTGGATAGAAATTCAAAGATATTGAATAATCTTCCTGAACAAATAAAACTTTTGCTTTGTATAGGAAATAGCATTGTCCTATTTTAAATTAGAGTGTAATGCAGTTTGTATTTTAGGCCAGAACCTTCAGTTCAGGGTTTTTTTTCTGCACCATTGTATTTTAGCCGATTTTATTCAAATAAATTGATTGTTTAATTAGCGTCACTGGGTTAAAAATTCTGTTCTTTTATTTTATATTAAACCGTTTCAATTTTTCGTGTAATTAAGAAAGTCTGATTTCATTCACTCACAATTTACTTTTCGTGGTTAGACCGAAGTTTTAATTCACGAGGGTAACTCTGAGATTAATAGTTCTTTTGTTTTATTAAAAGTCTTTTCCGTTGAGCTAGCTAATATTTTATTTTCTTTTTCATTTTAAAATCAGTTTAGCAGTTTTCTTATTTACTTCAATTAATACACAGCAATACATAAGTTTATTATTTATAATTAACATTATATTGTACACATTGCCTGATCTAAACACATTTGTAGTCCAGAGTTCATATTTATTTTAGAAAACATTTTTAGTTCTACATTTCGTTCTATCTGTTCTTGTTGCTCACTCGTTTTCCTGCTTGGATATTCCTGGTTTTATTTTAATATGGCTAATATTAATCAGAACCGCAAGTTAATGGAAATTTGGATTTCTGACCATACAGAATATCTGCAATATTTGTTCAAAAACTCTAAAATGCGGGCAAAAGTGGGACGTTACCTAACATATAAAAACAAAAAAAAAACATAAGCAAGTTTTATGAAGACCTCTGTCAAGCATTTGTTGCATCCAACATTCCTTACATAAACTGCAAACCCTTAAATTAAAAACATTTCTGGAAAGATACACATCAAATAGACATATTCCTGATGCTTCAACATTACGGGGACAATATCTCATAAACTGTTACACAAATATTATACAACGAAATAAATTTAATATTTCTAACCAGTATGTGTGAGATTACACAGATTAATGCTGAAATTATAAAAAAAATGTTATTAATGAAAGCTTAGACAATGTTCTTCAATTCGACCAAAATCAAAAGCACAGGATTATTTTAATTCTTAGCCATGCAGCGGCATATATCTAATTACCCTCTCACCCCATCTAACGTTGTGAAGTAAGCGAAAGTGAAAATCGACGCTTAGACGTTCTCTAGTATGGCCTATCGTATGCGCATTAAACGGGGAATCGAATGCTGAAAAGTGGCGTTCGATATCTCTAACCTTTTCCGAAATTTTCGCGCTTAAAGTAACGAATAGTAAAATCGACGCTAGAGCGTTCTAGTATAGTCTATTCGATGCGCATTTTAACGAAGAATCGAATGCCGAAAAGTGGCGTTCGATATCTCTAACCGTTTCAGAGATATTCGCGCTTAAAGTAACGAAAAGTAAAATCGACGCTAGGGTAGGTAATGCCGATGGTTTTTTATCTTAACTAAAAAAAGGTCGGCTGTTTTTTTAATCTTAAATTAAAGTATAGTCTAGATGTAAGATTTTGATTTACAACTATGTTCCATTGGCTCATGAGGTGTAATATACCCCCATTAGTATACTCCCCCTTGTATATGCGCGTGTATTTATTTAACGAATTTTCAAAACCTCACAGATCTTATATTTCTTTTACCAAATAGTGCTAGTAGCATTAAACATTGCAAAGAATTATTACAAAATTGGATGTTAGAAGAGCAACTTAACTTTATACATATCAATTTCAAACATTTAGTAAACGCTATGAAATACTTTGCACAAGCTAAAATTAAATTAAATGATGCTGTAAGTTTGTTAAATACGATTATATACAATTTATGCAATATTGAAGACAATTTTGGGCTTCACCTTAAATAAAATATACGCCATGTTTTCGAAAGAAATCCTCACTTAGATATATAAAGAGAGTTATCTATAGTAAATCAAAATCTAATTGAAAAGTATTACTTTTGCCACATTTTAATTATGCGTCTTTAACGAGTTGTGATGGAGAACGATAGTTTTCAATCTTTAAAGATAATATTAACATCCAAACGGGCAAATTTCACCGAAGTACACTTAGAAAAATCATGAAATTATTAACGCAAACTGCACATTATTCTTTGAAATTAAAGTACAGTGGAACCTCGTTAAGTTGGACACCGTAGACCCGGACCTCCGGAAAACCCGAATCAATTTTGACGAATATTTTTTCTTTTTTTAGAAACGCGCGTTGTATCAAATAGTTTCGTTCTTATTGTTTAAAATGAGTTTAAAAATATTTCGGTTGGTTTTGTGTGCGTATTTGGTTATCTATGAAATGAAGTCATTTTTCTGTAAGTGCATATATTTGTTTACCCTAGTGTCCATGTAAACCGGATTTTCGTTAACTTTGGTTCGGCTCTGGTCCCAAATGATTCGGGTTAACGAGGTCCCACTGTATTAATATAATCTTTATTCATAAAATCATATTTAATTCTATACATATTGGGAAATTGATATGTGTGTTAATAAGTAAGCGATAACTATATTATTTGTAAAGGATTACACTGCTATCTAGGTATTTTTGCTATTACTATGGATTATCTATTAGGGCGATGCAGTATGTGTCATGCTTAAAACCTGTATGTCTTTAGTAATGAGCAACCTAACCTTCGTCAAAATTAAATCGATGTTACCTAAGGCAAAAGCAACTTCCGAATATATTTTCTACCATTGCACGTTTAACACTATGACATGTCGTCAGATTGGAGATGTACGGAGAGGTAGTAGACGTTGATGGTGTTGATCAGCTGATACCGCTTACTTTTAAGCGTAAAAATTCACGAATTTCCCAAAGATTTGCTAATTATCCTTTCTCGTAGGTCGCAGGAGTGCATCTACATTTACCTAAAGAGAAACTTCCATAAAAGTGTCAGGAATAAAACGCCTCCTCCCTCCTTTCTACACTATTACCTCGATTACTACAATCTAAATACTCATCCACGGCGCTTATTTAACCGAGACGGATACAGATAGCCCCACGTCCGACGGTATTAAGCTGGTACGTGTCCCCTAACCGCGGCATAGACCTGGAGTAGACATGCTACCAGTCTCTGACCGCACGTCTGCTGGCGATTGGTCCCCCGCTCCCGGTTCGTACGTGATTCTGGCGTTTGCAGAGCCCTCTATCACTACCCGTTGCTCGGAAGAGATGCCTATTTTGGCTACCGTACCGTTGATTGTCAGAAATAATTGCTGTAGTATCCATGTAGCCGTCGTATAGTACGAGAGTAATTATTTTTCACGGATGAGAGAAAGATTGGAGTGCAGTATTTATTTTTTTTTATTGAAAGCTATGAGAGCTTTCGTTATAACCCGTTGGATGTTTAATATATTTAATTGTTACAGAAAATGTCCAACTTTTTATAACCGTGTTTGAGTGAAATAGGAGAAGCGTCATCTTTACAACAATGACTGTATTACATATACCTATTGAACGTAACTATATCAGCGGAAAACTTCGCTGTAATAATAATGCTTAGATCACAGAATCTGTTTACAAAAGTGTGGGCTAAGTTTGAAAAAAAATGTAATTTGAGCATAATAATTACATTAAATTAACTACAATTGTGGTTAAGTAATAATATTCACTTTGTTAATTGAAGAGTACTTATTATTTAAGTGAAATTAATTTGTTTGTTAAGTTAATAAATTAGAAGTAACAAAATAATATGATCGTTTTTTATAACAATTATTTTCTTAATTTTCGTAATATTTCTAAAATAAACGAGATTTTATGAGTGTGAGGATTTGTTTGTTGATTTCATTACAGTCATTTGGGGTATCTTTGCACCAATAATAATAGTTTTTTAAGTTTTTTCAAGAAACTACATATCTAATACCTTTAAAATTATTCTAATTCATTTTACACATATTTCAATAATTATTTTATATAGTTTGTCTATTTATATATTTTTAAGTGGTGGTCTAAAGTTATCTACATGATTTTGGTAACTTTATACCACTTTTACAATTTACATTATTTTGGCCACATTAATCGATATTTTATTATTGGGGTAACTCTGGACCACACTTTAATGTTCATATTAACATTCTACAGCAGCATAATCTCGTTATAAATGCTGCAACTCTATCGAAAATAACTTACCTACAAATGCCGATCCTAGCATATGAAATGTGAAAGGTAATTTTAGAGCATAATTATCTATTTAAGGAATATAAAACCGATTTAGTTATACCTACTAAATTATACAATTATTAATGTCCACGAATGCAGAACCTAAAGGCCCGTTTTGACAAATTAGAGTTTTTGGTAAGCACTAAACGACCGCTTTGTAGAAAAAGCAGCTAAGATTTGATGTGTAAAATATAAGAAAAGTAAAAATAAAACATCTCAACCATGGGCGGGTGTAACTCGAAGAAGGTAACTCGGCCAGAAAGATCTATTGTATCCCCATGTCAATTTTAGCCCTCCCAGTCAGGTTGAACCCTATCAAAAAAGTTCGCAATTTGTCTGAAAGCTAACATAGCAACTGCCTTTCCCCGGCAACTGCCGAGCTGTTGACAAGAAGATGAGCAGGAGTTTCCTCCGCACTCCCACACTTTCTGTATAGGGGAGAGTTCACTAGCGATACATGTGTTTATTTAGTGCGCAGTGCCCACTTAAGATTCATGAAACATGCCCGAAGCAGTTTCAAAACACAGCCATATTTAATTTTACAAACAATGTAGTCTTTCTACTATTTCGCATAAGATGGCAGTAGCGTATTGAAATTCGTTATAACATGGTAGTGTAGATTTCTCTAAGAAATATTTAATTCTAAAGATTTCTAGTGTTAGTGGTGTAAAGTTACCCTAATATACAAAGTTACCCCAACTGACTGTAACGACAATACGTAAATCTCGAGGGGTGTTGGCAGTTGGTGGATATAATTATTTCTGCTATGTTGACTGGTCGATGCCCATTAGCTTTTTTGCTTCAGAAATAGCGATTCGTAAATTTTGAGTTAGGTCCAAGATCTTGGCAGACCGACGTCCTTATTAACATTGCAATTATAGTTAATTAACTATTAATTCGATCAGTGAACTAGTGTAGGGTACTATAAAGTTTTCCAGTATAAAAATTCTCGTTTGTAACTTTTTCCCACTCCATTATATGCAAGTTATTATATTTACTAGTTGTAAAATATTGTAACTTATTTCACAATATTTTGTAAAAGATTGTGCTACAATAGTTTCTAACAATTTTATTGCTCTTTTTGTAACTGTGGTATACACTAACTGCAGCGACGTTGTCTAAAAATTTCGCATTATAGTAAAAATTCTTACTACGATTTTCGTCCAACAGTCAAGTGTAAATATTACTATGCGGATTTTTCTCTATGTATACAAAATATACTGCAGCCCGCAATTTGAAGTTACCGCGAAAACTTTAACTATTTATTAAAACATTAACATTTAAGACTATTAAGAAATAAACTGTAATTTTAGTACACTCTAGGAGAGTTGCACTCTATGTATTGCTGTGTTTCATAAGAGGAAAACCATCAACCATATTGAAATGTGATTATTATTTTATGTACGCACTTGTTTGTAAGTCCAGTATAATTTTGATTAAATCGTATTAGTAGTCATGGAAATCGAGTATAATTTATCGTCTGGCAACTGTACGATAGCCTGGTATCCTAGGTATCTATTTTAATTGAATGGAGAGTGACTCAATGTAATTCGTTGAAAGAAAATGTATGAAAATCCTGGGTTAGGTGGTGGTTGTTGATGAAAAGTCTTGGAAAAAAGCTGTGTCATTTCTCATCGAATATAATGAATTAAACCGTATAGCTGGGGTATATCTGGTATCGTAGGAGATAAATTCACGAATTTGGTGTTTACTATATCTGGGTACATGTTTTACATGGGATTTTATATGTGTTTGCTGTTCCGAGTCTAATCATACATCCTGAATGTAACGAAGGAGGTGAATATACGAGCGAATTTGGATTGTCACTACAAGGAAATTACATTCAGAGGTACTCTGGCGTCTGTATGAACTGATAAACCAGGTATCTGGTCAAAACATTGATTAAATTATTGTATAAATGAATGTATAACTTCTATAATATTTTGAGGTTATTATTTCGTATGAGATTAAAATTCTGAACTTTATAAGTTGGCAAACGTGGTTGGTGGTTTTTTATTCTCTTATGATAGCGCGGGATATTTTAAAAGTTCCTTTTTGAATAAAAGAATCCAAATTATACTGGATAATTGATAATACTTGTTTGAATGTTCCAAATAACTATACTCACCCTGAGTAAGAGTTCTCATACTTTTTTATATGTTTCCTGTACAGACTTGCTAATGAATTATACATGTTATTAATGATTGCACTGTTTTATTGAAGAAAGTTATTTATTAATGTTTTTTTCCGTAAAAAACATAAGCCGGGAAAATCACAATAGTATGTACCCATTTTAAGGTGAACTATTCCCATTTTGCGATTCCTAGTATATTCTATAAGTGCGTTCCGTGCTAGTAACGTTATCGACACCTAACGCATCCCAACCCCTGTCAAGTGACCTTTTTTTATATGCGTCTACCGCCTCAACTAACCCGATACACACAATATCATCCCTTTAATCTTCTGCACCGTCACCTCCAACCCTCAACCCTTTTTTTATTGGCACGCTGAGCAATTAAGGCGTCGTACGCCCCTCCACGTAACCGCCGCTCCCTCACTACCCCCCCCCCCCCCCCCCCGTTGTTTTCCCAAGTCGCCACTGAAAGCGAAATAAAAATAATCCTCCGTTCTGGCCCAAAAGAAATATTGCCGTCTTCCTCCTGCTCCCCCCCTAAGAGGAGATGCCGGCCGTTCTTCCCAGCCAGAAGTGTATCGGAGTGTTTTTTAGTGTAAGAGGTCAAAGGGGACCGATACAACCCGGAGTTTCGTATTTAGACCGCTTTATTGTTGTTTTGTCGTCTATCCAAGCTAAAACCTCGAAAAGGGTAATAAGATGGATTTATTACGGCCGGAGGGGGTTTTTGCAATTTGCTTTTTTTGCGAAAACGAGCCCTGCGTAGCATTAAAATGTATGTTAATGGCTTTTATTATTGGTGTTAGTGTAAAAAAGCATGGTATTCGGATTTTTATTTAAAATTCGAAGCGACAGAAGAAGGGAATATATGAACGGCTGTGTTTCAATCTGTTAAAGCCTGTTTCAGACCACGCGGCTTAGTTGATTCAACTAAGTTGCTTTGTTTACTCTCAACTAGTTGATTGTCATTGAAGACTTATTGAAGCGGACAAGTTGACTCCGTGTGAAAGGGTTCATATCAGTATGCTCCTTGACAACCGTTCATTGAACTAGTGGAATCAACTAATCGCCTCGTCTGAAAGAGGCGTAACAGTAAACCATATCAGCTGATGAACTCGACAGACGCCAGACAATTCCCTCCTCACTTCGTTTCAATATATATGAACTATAGAACTAACTTCTACAGATGCCGATACACGTATGTACATATACTGTAACGCTACACAGTAGCATACAGCCCGGATTAAAAAAATAAATTTTAAAAGAAATTTATTTTTTTAATCCGGGCTGTATGCTACTGTGTAGCGTTACAAATAATATTGGCCCCACGTTGGGCGCCAATATTATTTGTAACGCTACACAGTAGCAATACATATATAGTGTACACTGGCTTGCAATAAAATCGCGTACAACTTGAATGTCAATTTGACATGTTTTTAAGATATTTGTTAATGTAAACTGATTTTAGATTTGACACATGTAATAGGTTTCGTATAACTGTCTGAATCAAATGCAAAATTTTGTTAATAAAACTATAATAAGTCGAATAACATTCTTATTGTTGCCTTCTTCCAATTTTGATAATATTAATATTTTGTTAACTTTGACATTTCAATTTAAATTAACTGATGTCAAAGTAGACGTCACAAGAGAGTCACCTTCACCAGAGGTAAAACTAGCTGTACGAGATTTTATTGCAAGCCAGTGTACATTGTGTATGTCTTTATCTTATGAACGGTATAATTGATGAAATAAGAAGAATGTAAACGATCAGTATAGTAGCTATCTATATTCAGCAATAATTAGTGTAGAGACAGTGAAAGATTTGGCAAGGACAGGGTGTCTAAAATGCGAAGAATTTATTTTTTACGAAGAAATAGGTGACGGTATATGTGTCGTCACATATTTCTTCGTAAAAAAATCCTTCGCCCTGTCCTTGCCAAATCTTTCACTATCTCTGCACTAGTTATTGCTGAATATAGATAGCTACTATACTGAAGACTTTAATCTGCAGCCTTTTACTACAATTTTTTGACCGGTACAATTGTAGTAAAAGGCGCGAAAGAAGATGAATATGAAATTTTCTTGTTTTAGTTATTGTGTTATTAAAGCAACAAAATTTTATTAATTTAGTAGAGGTAAAATTATAGGAAAAGATTACTATAAGCAGTGCATACATATTTTATTTCAATATTTATTAATATTATTACATATGTTTCTAAATCAATATTCTAGTCATATTTATGCAAGGAACAGTAAATATTTATTAAGTAAATTTATTAAAGGATTGGATAATATTAATTTTCATTCGATTTTCTTTCTAATATCAAATTTATTAAGTTATCTTGTCAGTCGAAAATTGCAAAAAAGCACTTCAGCACTTTGTATTTGGAAATAAAAAAGGTGGGTTTATTTGTATCGAACTAATAATTTATTTAATTCATTGAAGCAACTTTGAATTGAACTAATTTCACCGCAAAATTTAGCTCTTCAAACAATTCTTGAGCTTAGTTCAGGAGAATTCATGTCAGAATCATAACTTGCATAAAACCCAACTGTTGATAAATGATGAAATAGATTTTATTTTGGTAAACGACAATGTAAATGAGGGAAAAATTATTATAGATTGTAATAATGCTATTTACATTTTGTTGTCGTTATACACATGCAAAGAAGCTAATTGCAGTTACACTAAATTACATTTTCTTTACCATTGGTTCTTTAGGTCATTGTTTAGATTCGGTTCTAGCTTAATATAAATTGATAAAACACTAGAACTTGCACTTTTCTTAAAACTGTCTAAATCAACCCCCACACTTTGTACCTTAATATGTTCCACACAACGAGCACACCTATTAAGTGCAGCGTGTACTAAAACATTATCTGGCAAGTCCCCAAACTTAACAGTGGGTGGATGCTATTCGAAGCAGGTATATACATATATGACAAAATCGAAGAAGGCAATATTGTAATTGTTATCGCAATAAATAAACGATAAACAAAAATAAACAAACACCTATGTGCATATCCATTTGCTGTACATTTTTAAAATAGCAACAAAATATAAATCAATACATAGCTATGTTTCGCTTGTTTTTTTTTTGCCATTGAATTCTTTAATACCGCAATAGATATACTTATAAAACTGACCCGGTTCATTTCACTAGTAATAAGTAAACACCCAGACGCTATATCAAGTATATTAATTTATCAGATTATTAATGCTAGTTGTTCCCTTATTAAGATTAGATCAGAGGGTTATGTTTTGTCATGTGTTGTCGCTCCTTTTATATTGTGGGAGCTGCCTGACAGGAGTCTCTGGAAACATTGCAGCCTGTTAGCTTTTTGTTTTTAGCCTCCCATTTCTTTTACCCACTAAGTTATACCAGCCATTCCAGTATCCTAGTGCTCTGTAGGATATTGGAATTGCTGTTATAGTTTAATAGGTAAGAGAAATGGGAACTAATTTCTGCATTGCTTATCTCTACGATGTGATTGTTTTTATAACATTGTCAATTGGGTTGTCTATCGGAATTTCTTGGTAATGCCGAATATTACCACCAGAGGCGGAACCTCAAGATGAACTATTCGTGTCATATTGTTAATTGTTATAAAAATATTACTGTCAATTTTTGGTTTTAATGTGACATATTGTTTTTTTAGAACACAATAAAATTCGAAAAGGTTCCTTTACCGCTAAACTATCATTCACTTCGACGGGCTCTGTTAAAAAGGAGTTCTTTGTCCAATTTTTACATAATTTCTATAATTAAAATTGCGAAGGATAGGCAATCAACCATACGTACACGACACTCTTAATGATTAAGATGTTTATAATTAAGAATTAAAACTCAACTCAAGATGGACACGCATTGAATCAACTTTTTTCCTAAGAGTACATTCATCTTTAGAAGTAAGAAAGAATTGATATCGATTTTGCAGAAACATTTGACATATTTTATAAATGTTTCTGAAGTTGACGTTCATTCAAACCACCACAATCAGATAGGTTGCAACAATCTAAAAGTCTGATCTACGAAGCGAATTTACTTTAGAATAAACTGGAAACTCAAACTGTAATCAAAGAGGTCGCCAGAGGGCGCGAGGCCAACTACCAAGAGGGATGCATTTGGAGGCGAGCAGAGTGGTATGTCTTGCAATTAACCCATTGGAAAACGTCCTCGTTCAGTTCTGAGCAAGGGCGCGACCGACTGTGGAACGTGGCGGACGCGAGACAACTTTGATGGTAATTAGTTTCATTTTGCGTATGACAGGTTCCGTTCTGAATGGTGGGGTATTGGAGCGTCGGTGGAATAGAGGAGGGGGCGGTTTAACACGTAATGCTGTGCGTTCTGTTAGGATGTTGTATCGCATATAAATGTTGCAGAGGATTTTGTGACGGTATCGAATTTTGATCGTTTCAATTAACAAGGATTGGGCTGAGGGGGGATTGGGATGGAGGATATCCAAAACTTTCCCCTCAAGTTTGGAAATCTGGAATATTCGGATGGATATGCGCGGGAATATAATAACATCTACGTTACATGGGAGACATGTTCAATCATTCCGGTTAAACAAATTCCCCCCGAAAATCTCCCAGTGTCAGGTTTCTCCGACTCCCCATCGGTCGATGGCTCGCAATAACGCGAAACGTGCCGACCGACTCGCCCGGGGGAATTGGACACATCTCCCCGGTTCGAATAACGTACGCGAATATAGATTCCTCCCCCCCCCCCCCCCCTCCCCAGTTCTCCCCGACGTCGATTTTAAACATCTTCCCAACTTATTCGACGAGCTGGGTAAATATGTGTTTGTTTGCGCAAGGAAAATCGAACGGGGACGTCACCGAGAATATCGTTCGCAAATCGGGGTGCCCACGCCGTGGGGGGGAAACAGACGCCCCCCGGCCGCATATTTTGTAAACACTAATTTTCTCTCGATCTGCTCGCGGGAAAATTCAATTACGGGTATTTACTTAACGTCTTGCGGATCGGAGGCGAGTACTACCCCATGGGTATTCGCCCATCGGCTTTCCCCGCTCCCCTCTTGCGCATCCTAATGTGATTTTTGTGTTGCCACGCCACGGATAATTTATCTACATTACTCGGACCGAATATCGCCGTCTTTGTCGTGTGTCGCGTAGCGAACTTTGCCAATCCATTTGCGCTCTTATGTATACGTCGATATAACCTAGACGTCTTTTGGGGTGTTTGTGTGGGCTTACGGGATACGGCGCGAGCGGTTTACTTCGAGTCTCACGAGGTCGTCTTGGACGGGATTTCCCTCGATGAAAGCGCGTTCGGACCCCGACATTCTTTCCGAGGTCATCCATCACGCGACGAAACGGGAAAACTCCCTTATTGCTCTCCAATCGTCGGAACTACGTGGGGGTGACTTAACTGCACTCATCCGTCTTCAAGGCTGATGGTGTTGTTTTGACCGCTGTTGACCTAGCATACGTTTATTTCGTATTTATTGAAATACTTATTCTTAAGTAAACATCAAGTACTTCTAATAGCAAAAATAACTGGGGGTGTAATTGTTGCTTTTCCCCAACAACCTGCGTTGGGGAAAGGCAATCTATTTACTGTAAACTTCTCCTAAACCCCTCACCACAAACTGCACTAAACTGGACGTTCGTTTCGATAGCAAAGCTATCATCAGCAGAAACACTGAAAGTTCAGTTTAGGAGTTTAGGAGAAGTTTACAGCATTACCAGTACCACAGTTTGGAGTATTTTTGCAACCTGTTTACCTTATTTTTGCCCCAATTTGGCACCCACATCAGTCTGCGTACGAGACCAAGGACTCCGGGTCAAACGAGCAAATACGGGCTGGTCCTTTTTTGATTTATGTCATGTTGTTTTATTTACCATTTAATTTTATCAGCACATATTTTTTTTAATTTTAAGACACCATGATCATTACATCACATTTTTCAAAAGTAAGCAAGGTACTGTAATAATGCAATAAAAAAAATATATACATATATATATATATATAAATATATATATGATGATTATATATAAATTATAATCCTCAAACGATAAATAAATTGATTAATGGTCAATAAATTTTTAATCTCAGATCGTTAAAGGATTCGAAATAACGATATTTGAATAGAATCACTTACCTCGACTGTATTCTAACTTATTTGATTGTGATTTTTCCACAGTGTGGCCACTGTGTGAACTGGTACTTTAGTTGAACAACTTTTCTTTTTCTTTTAATTTTCGGTCTATCGGTTCTCTTGTTTGAGTGAAAACTTTTTATTTCGTGTGCAAATTTAATTTTTCTCTAGGAGTAATTTTAAAAAATGCACGCCCGCTTTTTCTTACTCACGCATCTCTCCTTTTTAATTTTTTTTTCTAAACAAACCTTTTTTTTCATATTATTCCTTTCCAATATCTTCATATTACACGAATATTACGGCATTTGTCGGACACACATTCGTAACCCGGTTGGCATTGAATCTTATGTGACAGCTGATTACAGATTTCTTTTGAAGAGCTAAAATTTGCTGTTTTTGCCGATAGATGTCGATAGTTTGACAGATGTAATGTTTATTAAATTAGATGATTTACATTCTTTGTTTGATAGTGTTTATTCTTCTTAAAACATGATTTTTCTAAAGTGCATGCTATTTATGGAGCTTTAAACCTAGAAGAATTGTATGTAATGATAACTTATATCTATTTGTATTATGTGCTTCTTCAAAAAAAAAAAATATCCCACATTTACGTATAAGCTAATTTGTTTGTTTTAGTTTTAATTGATTTAAACTTTAACTCTGTCATTGTATTGTACGCCTCTCTGGTATTAAAGAGTCATTGCTAGCTGAATTTATTGTGTATTTAATTTATTTGAACGTTTTATCTCACTCAATTTTATTTTTCTTTACATTTTGTGAAGACGATCTTTTAAATTAACATTCCCGATTGAGAGCTTTGCTTTGTGAGGTATTAATTTGTGTTTCAAATTTTATTTGAAATGCTTAGCATTCTAAGAGGGCGTTAGCAATTCTTTGCTGCAGACCTTGTTAAATTTTGTTACTCTTACATCAAATTACCAAACAAACAAATTGTTTTTTATCATACAGTACACTGCTTAGCTTCCGAGTTGCACCGAGTCTTCGATTTTGTTTTGGCCGACGTTTCGTCCTCACTCGCAAGGGACATCTTCGGGGTTGTTGCTACTGCTTTTGACTTAAAACTTCTATGTTAGAAAGTTGATCACATATTTTCAATGCACCCTGTATAGTTCTACACGTTGTTTTTTTTGCGTGATGTGATGTCGATTATTTTGAAAAATGTGAAATAGCACAATTGAGAATCAGAGATTGGAGATTGGTGGGTGGACCGGGTAAAAGCAAAAAATTCAGTTTTATAGGAGAATGAAGAAGACCTGTTTCTTCTACGACGAGTTACATTTCATAGTGATGAAATATGGTGAAAACTTCCATCATAGTATATTAAAAGACAAGTTTCATTTTGACGTTTCAAAGTACGAATTCAGAGTTTAAGAAACGAGTGGCGTAGCCACGAGTTTCTTAACTGAATGAGTGCTTTAATGTCAAATGAAACGTCTTTTATGCCATTTTTTTGCAATTAGTTTTAAAATTTCTCTTTTTGTAAAAGCAAAACGAAAAAAAATTGATAATCTAGGGAAATTCTGTGCGTTGTCACCAGTTGTCACCTTGTTTGCACAAGATTTAAATTGACAAGTTAATTTAAAATTGACACATTTTTGAAATTTGTTATATATTATATTACTAAAGTAACTATATTATAATATTTAATATGAGTTCTACAACTTTTTCATGCACTCCGCCTGAAATACGGCAAATTGCTGAAAAAGCCATTAATAATTTACTTCCGGAGAAATCGTACACTATGTATCAAAAGCGATACAAAAATTTTGAAAAATGGTGCAAAGAAAAGAAAATTCTTTATATTTCTGAGAACGTCTTACTTGCTTATTTTGAAATGCTACGTAAAGATTATAAATCGTCATCATTATGGTCGATTTATTCGATGTTAAGATCGTGTTTAAATGTACATAGAAATGTGGATATATCAAAATATATGAAACTTCAAGTACTATTAAAACGGCTGTCTAAAGGTTATCAAACAAAAAAAATCTAAAATTTTAGAAGAAGAAGATATTCATAGATTTTTGAAACAAGCCGATGATAAAATATACTTAGCTATAAAGTTAGTGTTATTTATTTCGTTACTTTTTGTAAATTCTTTATATTCTAGGTATTTTGATAATAGGATATAATGAGTCTGTAGGCGAGAAGAATTAATTAATATATGTGTGGAAATCTTCAATACAATCCGATTCCATTATAGTCAACATACCTAAAACAAAAAACAATGTACCCAGAATGTTTCGCAGTGACTGATGTAAACTGCATCGAACTTATAAAAAAATATAATAATCTGCGCCTAAAACAGTTACTCACAAACGTTTTTTCTAACTTATCGTCATGCTGCTTAATTAATAGCGCTATCGGTATTAACACCATGGGAAATGTTCCTAAACAAATTGCCAGTTTTCTGCATTACCAGATCCTCATCTTTATACAGGACATTGTTTTAGAAGATTTAGTGCGACACATTATAGCAAATTACTGGAGTGATATTTTAACTATAAAACGATTAGTGGCTGGAAAAAGCACGCTGTTGCTGAAGGTTACGTTGCCTCTTCTATGAAAATAAAATTGATGTTGGAAATATGTTTGCACAGGAAATAATGTGAATCTACCTGGAACTTCTGGGAATGGTTCACAGTTTGAGTACTCCACCAGAAGCAATATCACTATCGCAGAGAACGATAATTTTCAACAGAATGTTTCACTGCACACGGTATTACTATCACTTCGAAAGATAATTTAAACGTTAATATAAATGTTTATAATAGTTGTACTATTTCAAAGATTAATTAAAAATAATAAATCTTACAATGAATTTTAATATAATAACCTCAAACTTGCTTACAAAATGTCATATTGACATCTCCATTTCTGTTGCAATGTGACCAACTTAAAATAAATCTGCTTAAATGTTCCATTTCTATTACGCAACTAGTGCTGTAATAGACCCTATTACGACACTAGTGGAATAAATGGTATGGTTACGGCACTAATTGCAAAAAATATTTTATTCTCAGATCCTCAATTGTATTCTTATTTAAAGGGCTCCTGTGATGATCGAGTGCTTTAAGAGTCTGGATTATTACTATGGGTCACGGGTTCAAATCTCGCCTCGGTCAACTACGGCCAGCGGTTTCTTGTTCTTTAGCTGCAGTGATGACTAGAAAAGGGATTTTTTATGCTTATCAAGTACCCACAACTTGATAAGCATAAAATTTCCCAGGTTTTATCCACCCCACTAAAAAACAAAAAAAAAATTGGTATGGTTTTTTTCTTCATTATCTACCGCTTTTTTTACGATTTCGTGATAATCACCAGGAATACTCATTGAAATTTGTCACGATTGCGTACAAAAAAAAATCATTCTGCTTGTAATCGATCGTTTTTTTTTATTTACGGAGTCCAACGCGCTTTAACACGTATTCGCTGTACGTTTAACGCCCCGAATAGCATTTCTACGCTTCTCTATTGCGCGCTCGATAAAAAAATAAAACGCGGAAAATATCCCCACCGAAAACCAAAATCCTCTTCTCCCAATCCCAAAAAAAAAAAAGAAATTATACCGTCGCGCATTTCGACCGTGCTTTTCGATTCTCTAGGGCGTTTCAGAGCCGGGGCGAGCATTAATTTACCGGAGTGCAGTCGGGGCGCGTTGACCGCACAACATTCCACCACGTGACCTATATAGCGCGCGGAAACTAATGGTTCCGAATGGCGGGGCGCGGAGCCGATGGGGCATCTGAGGGGTGGGGGGACGTGGAGTGTTCGGAGTGCGAATCTGGACTCTCAATGCGTCACCATCATCCCCAACGGGACGAAATAAAATTGTCGACGATGTCATAAACAGAACGGAGACATATTTTAAAAGCGTTGTTGAGGGGAGCTGGGGGTGGCGGTGGTGGAGGGATGTAGAGTGCACGGATGCAGAGTTGCAATTTAATGGAGTCCCTGCTTTTGACAACAAAAGCGGTCTGGACAGCTGCGTGCCGATTGGTAACGTTATTGTAGTTACAATATATATGTATATGTATTGTATATATTGTTTTTATCGTTTTATTGGATGGAATATTTATTTTTTTTTGTACGGGGGCGTGAGGGGATTATATTTATTGCATGATAGATTGCGGTTCGTCCAAAATCACAAATTTTAATTTGATATTTACTTCTATAACCACGAGTTTTGTTATATTATTGTTTTAACTACCCTATGGTTGATAATGTGAAAAAGTGGGTCGGTTTTGTCGATAAAATTGCTAATACTAAATAAATAGTAGCGAAAAATATCACGATATTAGGTTTATCGCCCAATTTCCAGTTAATTGCAACTTTTGTGATTATCATTTTTATACAACCAATTGTGCAAACCTATACTATATGGTTAATTTTCTAGTTTGTGTACACTAAACTCAAAAAAAGATCTCCATAGGGCAAATAGGCCATCGATGCGTATTGTGAATAACTGAGACATCGATATTTGTAAAGTTAAAAAAGATATGTGAAGACCGTTAACGTTTAGTTATTGATGTAACAATAAGTTACATACACCCTAATATAATTGAAATAAAAATGATTTAAACTAAAACTACCTATAAAAATTAATTATTGTTTACATAAATATTATAACGAACGCAGGTAAGTTATACAACTAAAGTTAATGATAACTAAAATATAATAAATTAAAAAACACGAACAGTTTAGTGGAATAAAATTTCGACGTAAACAAGTGAATTAAAAATCAGAATTATTATATGAAATTCTTTGGCGGAAACGACAAAGGCCTAATCCTGAAAAAGTAAATCGCTGCGCAATCTAAAACAGCTGCGGCATTTTTGTCACGTACCATAAAGGGTTATTATCTTTCGAAAAGATAGTCCACTTCATCGCCTGTAACGATGGGCATTGTATTTAAAGAAGATGTTTTAAAATTACAAATTTGTGTTACGTACTGCTGTGGTTTATACAAGCCATTTATGGCTGAGTGTATTTTAAGTTGCATTTTACTGTTCTTGTGATTTCTTTGTTTGATCGGCTGATTTTCAATTTACCGAGAATTTTTACAATTTTGTTTTGTTTTGACATTGTATGATTTTAATTACGTAGTGTTAAGATTTTTTTTTTATTAATCCAGTCATTTAAATGTCTATTGTTCGCTTGTGCTGATTTAATGCGTATTTTATTAAATATTGTCATTGTAATATTCTACGTCTGCGTTGTACGATTTTTGAGAGAGAGATTGTTGTAAGAAGATTTTGTTAAGGACTTACTTGTTCGACTATTAGCGTGAGTAGACGTATTTCTTAAATATTTGTTGCCATTTTGTAATTCATTTGATATTGAAATTTAACTTTCCTGTTTTAATTATATAGTCAATCAAGGAATTTTTATTGTAATAATTGTTAATATATTAATGTGTGCACTTTGTTGATATAGGATGAATTATTATTTTTTTGTTTAGGAAGATTTATTTTAGTTTTTCTCTCATTTATATTTTGCTAGAGTTAATTTTTCTGTTAATCTATTTTGCTGCATCATTTTTAATTTTTCTATCACCTCGTTTGGGTGAGTGAAAGCTTTGTTCTTTCATTCAGCTTTTTCATTTTTTTGTAAATTTCTAGCATTTGTCCACGCTTAGATTTATTTTAATTTGTGAAACCACGTGGATATAAATTCAAAGATTGTGGATATTGAATAATCTTCCTGAACAAATAAAATTTTTGCTTTGCATAGGAAATAGCATTGTCCTATTTTAATTTAGAGTCTAGTGCAGTTTTTATTTTAGGCCAGAACCTTCAGTTCAGGGTTTTTTCTGCACCATTGTATTTAGCCCGTTTTAAAAAATAAATTGATTGTTTGTTAGCTTTACTGGGTTAAAAATTCTGTTCTTTTATTTTATTTTAAACCTTTACAATTTTTCGTGTATTTAAAAAAGTCTGATTTCATTCACTCACAATTTACTTTTCGTGGTTAGATTCATGTTTTAATTCGCGAGGGTAACTCTGAGATTAATAGTTCTTTTGTGTTCATTAAAATCTTTTCCGTTGAGCTAGTTAATATTTTTTTTCTTTTTTAAAAATCAGTTTAGTATTCCTATTTATTTCAATCAATACACAGCAATACCTAAGTCATATTTTTTTGAATTGGTTGTACAAAGTATCAGCGTCCTTGATTGCAGAACTATTTCTTTAATAAAAAGCAAGTCCATTACTACCAATACTTTTGGATAATAAACGGTAATTTTATGGATAGTCTAAGTTTCTGGAGGTCCTTGATTTGTTTAGAATTTTTGGGAGTGCCCAAACCAATACGTTAGGCCCACTATGTTTCATTGATTCTAGTCTTCATCCTGGAATGCTTATTATATCAATTATCAATCATTTAATTACTTGTAAATCATTTGAGCATGCATTTAGGGGTATCTTAAATTAACATATATACCATAAGATCATTTTGTTTTAGTACTCCGCAACATTCATAACGTCTAAGTTTTGAATCGTAAAAACATATGAGTAATTTGCATACGCCAAATTCCTACTTTAGGACCATTACTCTTCGTAATAGCCCATTAATATTCCCTCCCCACCTCATCCACCTACCGGCACGTTAATCGTCAGTTTTGCAGCGGTAAACGTACTCTTCGAGGGCCATTAATAAGTCACGCGATCCGGCGACGGCCCTCTGGCGGTACCACGGCTGCTCGCTCGCTCATCTCTGGGGCATTCCTAAAACATTTAATACCGCGCGAAAAGTGACTGCTAACAACTGCCTGGGCTCCTCCGCGGCCCGTACGGAGGCACGCGAGGTATAAATTTAACGTGTCGGAATCCCACCGCCGCCAGTATCACTAGCGCGGCCACATTCTTCCCGCCTCTTTTAATATTTGAAGCCGTCTCCACTACTGGCGGCCTTCTTCTAGACAGCCCGCTCGCAGGTGCCCTTAAGCGTTCCGTAGACGTGAGCATTAACTTTCGCGTGCTAGCCTTAATAAAAATTTCATCGGAACCTGCAATGAAGAGGCGCTCCGTCGACTGGGCGATAAGTCACGAGGTCTGGCGATTAGGAGTGAAAAGGCGATGGGGAGAGAGACAAAAAGGAGATGGTAATCTTTTAAGTGAATTGTTTTCGTTCTGACAATGAGTGGTGGTCTTACGGGTTTGAAGCTTTATCAAGATCTTTAATATCAAACATTGCAATCGCTGTAATAAAAATTATTCAGAATGACTAGGATGGAAGATCCGACTCCTAGTGCAACGATACACATGCTATTTTGATTATACTTCCTCAGACAGTTTGATGATTAAAGAACGTATTTTTTTTTTAATATTTTTGTATTAAATCAGCACAACTGAATATTTTAAGCCTTGTATTTTTCGACAACAGACAAAGCCTTTTTGAAAATACTCTATCAATTGCAACAAGGAAATAAAATAAAAATTTGAAGTGTGATTTAGCGGTCAAAATGAAGAAAAATCCAGGGAAACATCCACTTGCTAATATCCAAATGGATAGTGCTACCTCTAGCCGATCGGGATTCCTAAATCTAAATCTTTACTGGTGTTGAACGGCGGAGGATAGTTCAAATCTCCCCACCTCTGGACCTACCCGCAATCATCAGGCTGTTGGCAGAAGGAAAATATTAACTGAGCTTAGCCGGAAACGGTCGTTCCAATGCGAGTGTATGTGAGCTGGGAGAAGGGCGCCGCTCGTTTCAACACACAAGAAGCTCTGAGTTAAAACCATTACTGGGTTGGTAACTAGACACTGTCCCCTGAAAAAGCATCTATACAACACAGGTCGAGTAAGCGAGCCGTGGTGCAGAAGATGTGAACTATAGGAGGAGACGAGTTTACATGTAATCTGAACATGAGAGGAATTAAAAGTACTCGGGCAGAAACATTTCGGGAAGGATCTATTGGAGCTCTCAAGGGTTCTCAAGTTTCTGGGCAAGATACTGGACTTCATAGAGAACACCAAGCTGCTCGAGTGGAAGTAAGAGAATTAATAATAGTGGTACAATGACAAGACCATTACTGGGTTGGTAACTGAACACTGTCCCCTGAAAAGGCATCTATACAACACAGGCCGGGTAAGCAAATCGTGGTGTAGAAGATGCGAACTACAGGAGGAAACGAATTTACATGTAATCTGCACATGTGAGGAACTTAAGATACTTAGGCAGAAGTACTTCGGGAGAGATCTATTGGAGCCCTCGAAGGTCCTCAAGTTTCCACTGGGCAAGATACTGGGCTTTATAGAAAACACCAAGCTGGTCGATGGGAAATAAGAGAATAAATAGGGATGGTACAATAAGCACCTTGCTCAAGTGCCCGGACATCAAGTGCCCACCCTAACTTGAATGAATGAATGAATGAATGAATGTGGTACAATGAGCATCTAGATAGTGCCTGGACTATAGGTGCCCACCCTAACTTCAAAGAAAAAAAGCTCTGACCTACTTGGTTGTGGAACCCAATCTTTACCTTCTTGGTGCAAAAGGATGGGCATGAAACCCCACAACAGATGAGAATCTCTTCTCGTAATTTTTGCAAAATTTGCCATACGAGTTCATTTTATCTTTTTCCCAAAAAAAAAAAAATAGGCAAAGCACTATAGATATCGACTTATAGTATTCTAGGCCTTCAGATTTCAATCTCCGTTCCTCTCTATCGTTCCAAGTTCTTCTCTCCATCCCCTTTTCTCATGTCTTCATTTATGTCACTTTGCCACCCATGCTTCCTTCACCCTCCTGGCTTCCATTTCAGTACTTGCTTTGGTAGTCTTACTTCCGGTATCGCTTGTAAATGTTCGAACCATATCAGTTGTTTATCTTAGATGCCGTCTACGATAATACAGTTCACCTTCATGATTTCTCTTATGCTGATGTTGGTTACTCATTCCATTCTGGATTTGCCTGTTGCTCTCCTCCAAAAATCCATCTCTGTTGTAGCTAACAGTGTCTTAAATGTTCTTTCTTCTATTACCCAGGTGGTCATTCGGTGTTTACTCTCTTTGGAAATGGTTCTATCCCTAAGTGCCGTTGAGCATAGCAATTGTCTCCAAAAAATCATCTCTACTAATGTCTTAAATGTTCTCTCTTCTATAACTCAGGCGGTCATTCGGTGTTTGTTTTCTTTGGAGATGTTTCTGTCCTGTAAGATGTCGTTCAGCATAGCAATTGTCTTCCTACCCTGCATGTTACGCTCGTGGATAGCTTTAACCAGTGTCCCATCTTGCGATATCTCCACTTCCAGGTACTTGTATTCATCACATTGTCTTATTGGTATTCCGTTTTTTCCAAGTCTTGGTTGCTCGCCTCCAATGCACATATATTCTGATCTGTGAAGATTCACTTCTAACCCCATTTTTCGTATTGCTCAATCAGTTTGCGGGTAATATAATTAATATCCCTGTACATAAACAACTCAAATCCATGATAACAAGGTGCAAAGTAATCAGGTCAGATAATATATAGTACCTTAGAAATATACAATATTTTAAACAATTAATCTGGACTGGCAATATACCTATTTCTGACCCTAATTTAATCGCTTTCGCCCTCTAGTTTCTCAGTTCCTCGTTCGAATTCCTCAACTTCTGGGATAGCACTATCCCAATTGGGAAAACTGTCTACTTCTTTTTGAATTTTCTTAATCTGCTCATTTTTCGGTTTCCAACACGTTTTTTTTACGAATGAAATCTCCTTAGTGTCTAGATTCTTTCTAATCATCTGCTATCGGGTCGCTAGCTCTTCTTCTTATGTTTCAAGCGCTTTGATGTGAGCTCCATAATTTTTTTCTAATGCATCTTCATTGTGGACTTTATCTCTGACTTTCGGCTCCAATTTTGACACAGCATCGCGTTGTTGGAATTTAATCTTGCAATTCGTGATGGAATCGTCTTGTTTGGTCCCGATAGGCTACTATTTCATCATGGCCATTCTTTTTTGCAATGTCACTCTCCAATAGTCGACTTCTACAAATAATGATAGATTCTGTTAGCTGCCGTTTAGCAGCGATTTACATTTTTCCATGTCCAATTTGATCCTTAATAAAACTAGTTCTTCGATGAAAACCTTTTTCTCGTTTAATTATTATTTCTTTTTATGCATAACCCATCACAGACATAAGATCTTTGCAATTTGATAGATGAAAACTGAAGAAAATAGATCACATTAATACATTCTTAAATGCCACTGCACACCACGAGATTATAAGTTCAAAAACTGAAACTTAGCAGATACATCTTCAATTAAATCAATTAGAGTTTCGAATCGCTAAATGTAGAAACACGCACACAAGCACGAAAGCCGTTCCAGATGTATTTTATTCCTCCGAGATCAAATCTTCTAATTTTAACGTTGCACACCCTTCCGTCAGGGCCTCCCCTTCCACCAACTTCCCCTCTCCATCGTTCCATTCACTTCGTCTGCCGGGAAAATTCTTCCGCATCTCCTTCATACATAAAACCCCCCTCGTAATTCTTAACAGGCCGCCCATCTGCGCCCGCCGAACTCCGCGATTTCCAATCAAGACTCTTCTTGCCCTTAATACCGGAGAGAACGACCTTCTTCTGCGGGACTGCTGCTCGCTGTCCTAAGTGAAAATCGATTCTGCCTGCTGTTGGTGGCGGCAACGGCGACTATACCGAGGCGAAGAAGCAGAAGGGATTTTTTTTTTTTGGAGATGGAAGAGGGGGAAGGAGAAGTCGAAAGATCGGTCGTCGTGCCGAAGGAAAAAGAATATAGGTCATAGTGGCGGTACTGGTGGAGTTTCCGAGGGTTGTTGGAAAAGTGAAATATTCATTGGGGAAATCTTTATAAAAATGCGTTTGATGGGAGTTGGGATGGGAGACGGAAACGCTGGGATTCGTATGTTACATGTTAATGTAGTCGTAGTAAATATTGCCGATATGGGGTTTTACCAATAACAGATGCTTCTGATGTTGGCAAACGGAAAACCTTAGGAAATGCAATGAGATTTAATCTAATCCCATCCAATCAGATACCACAAAGCCATCTAAAATTGGAATGGTGTTTTACCAGCAGCAATAAATTCTCTATCATATACGATATACATATGTCATTTCTTGTTTTATCCAGCTAAAGTAACTTATTGTTAGTTTTTTTCACACATAAGCTCTAAAAGTGTCATGCATCAAAATGCCGAGAGCATTACTTATGTTGAAGTTTAACCCAATACTTTTTAAACTACAGGCAACAATCCACTGCCAAACGTAAAGGCCCATCAAAATCACAGGAGTTGATATTCCACCATCTCTAACGTAAGGACTACAAAATTCCAACGATGTCTGATCGAAACCAAAATCAGAAACAAGTAGGGGAGGAGTATGAACCTCGTTAAATGATCAGGTTTCATCTGGCCCAGATAAAAAACATTCTCTTAAAGGGCCTCTACTTAGAGTCACAGATATCCCAATTAAGGTAGAAGCTGGGCAGCAAAAGCAAGGGAAAAAGATAAACCCAAGATGGGAAAAGTAAGCCAAACATAAAATAGAAACAAATAGACAAGTGTCATCTGAAGGAAATAATGAAACAAGACTAGATGGATCTGATTCAGAAACCACTCGTGATTGCTTCGAATGGAAGCATCAGTTTGGCGGGATTCGCGAAGAAAATCCTCACTAGAAGAGTATTATAACTTACCTCCCACAGCCAAAATACAAGAATCTAATTCTAGACAAGGACATCCATGGCGAATCTTTGAAAGAGCATTTAAGTATTAAATCTGAGGATCTCCCAAAGAGACAAAGTCTACTAACCCTGAATCCAGCTCAACAAGAAGCAATAAGGGCAAGGTACGTAGTCTAGGATCTTGGATGTAAACTGGTTTACTGCAGAACTTCCAAAGTACCCAGAAATACCTAAAAGCACAGACGTTAACCAACATTGTTCCAGGAAAAATAGCCCATGGGACAGGGTGCATCATTGCCAATCTTGCGAGTCAAGTAGCAATATGCGGTACCGGTTGTTGGTTGGGTGACCATTCGGACAACACTTCTCAACGGCTCGGTGTGTTCCGGCATCCTAAGACAAGGGCCTTCGAGACCTATAGTGCTTGAATTATTATTATAATTATTATCGGCATATTTGACTTGATTATCACGACTTATCACGAAGCAACTGACTAGAGAGTTTATATTTATAGCACAACTGGAATTCAGTCTAAAAGGGCATGAAAATGAGAGAATTAAATACAAAAACTCTAAGTCAGATGGCTCCTATCTAGCAAAAAAAAAAAATGACTAAATGGACTACTGTGCAGGGTGTAACAAATGCAAGAGTAAAGTTTCTTTAAGTATTAACTATACAACGGAGCGTGCTTGACGCAAGCAAATTTGTTAGCTCACGATATTTACAAAATATTTTTCTTTCTTGTTAATGGTTATAGAAATACTTCCTGCATATTAAGATTTTTCGATTTCTTTTTCTGCTTACAGTGATACGCTGCCGTATACGCTTGCAGAGCCATAAAAATGCAATAGATCACGTCTTAAATACAGTAAATCTAAGTCTGTTACATTTAACAACTTCATTTATTTCAGATTCAATTTTGCTTATTTGCACAGACGTGACCAATGCAATAATCAACATTCAGTTCACCATTCCACAGCTCACATCAGAAACCTACTAAGAGAACTATCGGCGTGGAGACACACGTAAATCCTTCACATAATTTGTAAAGCAGATAGGTGTAAAAACAGACCCTTGCGGGACACCTCGAGCGATTTTTAAACTGGCAATGAGGAAAAATGTTTTTACTCAAATGAACATACACATTTTTGGGTTGTATGTAAACAATATGTAAGACTGTTATTTAATTCATAAAATAGTGTTACCATTAATTGTTCGTAACAAAAAGAATATGTTATAAAAATACAACAATATGAATACATATGAATTACAACAAAGTGCTGAAATGAATAAGTGTTATTTATTGTTCAAAGATAACTATTTTGATTGTGTTGAATATCAAAATTATGTTGACTCAAACGTAAAATTGTTCCTTAGTTAATAATATTATCTTGTTACAGCAAACTATATAAGTATTCTTAATTAACTGCAAAGCTATTTCAAGATATGATATATTTATCACCTTGTTCATGCTAAAAGTAAAGTGTAAAGTAGAAGTAAAGTAAAGAGTGAAATATCTCTAGAAATGGCAGTTATCTACATCACTGTCATTGTAGGCGACTAATGGCTGCTTTAATGATTATAGCTTCTACTGGATGTTCAATTGGTGAATACACTAGATTAATATTTTCTAACTGCTAACTATTTGCAGTTTCTGTAATGTATATATTTAACGTATTTTGTACTATATGGATAGAAAACTGTTTGGATTAGAGCACATCATCAGAATCAATTGGAATTTTGGTCAACCTAACCTTTATGTCTTAATAACTCCTCAATTTGAATTATTATTAAAGTAGCCCAGTTCAATATCAGTTTGAACACATTTTGTAATCACCATTAGGTTTGTTTGGCAAAGTTTTTCTCACAATTGACTCGCATAATATATAGCTTTTGATTAAAATTAATACAACACAATAAACGTTATTAAAACCTATTTAAAATATAATTGACAATAAATAATTCCAATATGCCGATTTTACTTCGACGGCTTATAAAATATTAGCAATGAACGATTTAATGTTTTAATTCACTAATTTATGACGGGGCATTATTAAACGACCCTAAATATTTATCGTGTAACGTAAATTGACGGTATTATATTATAAAACGCACCATCCCTGTTTTAATAAATCTGACATGAAAAATTAAACTAATTACGCTTAAATATCTTTTTGATAAGGGACCAAATTAATTTTACCCACTATGCCATTGTATCCGTTTATGTTGTACGACGTTTTCTGGGGTATTAGGGAGAATGAAAAATGGATATAAAGGACAGAAAGCGATATATACTTGAATTCCTTGCTCGGCGATGGTAACCGCCGCTCCTTGCAAGCAAACAAGTGGTTGACGAAGTTATTTATGATAGCGGCTGGCCCAAGGGGTATTTTCTGCAATTAGGCTGTCTGTGTATTTGCGGAGCTATCGGAAGGCTGGGTAAAATTTATTGAAGGCGCGTTATGTGTTATCGAAAGGAAGGAAGTGTGCTGGGGGATTGGCGTTAAAGTTATCCTTGCTGAACGATCATAAATTATTGGAACGAAGAAAATGTAAAAGGAATCTTGGAAAAAGTTAATTGAATTAAAGATGTATAAGAGAAGGTTGTGTGGCTTTTAAAAGGTACAAAACGGTTTAAGTAGTTGGTTGAAAGCATTAAGAATTTATTTGGTATTCCAGAAGGTAAAATAAAATAAATTGCCAGAGCTTTCAATAGTCAGTTCTTTAATATGTATCACATTGATTGCGTGGAAGAGTTAAAACTTCCCCAGTGACCAACTATATTTATTTCATATTTTATAAATATTTAAAAAATATTAAATCTTTTTTAAATATTAGTTATATTAATATAATATGCATAAAATTATTATAGAAAATATATTAGGAAACATTTAAAAAAATATATATGTTATGTAGCATTAATAATATTCTATTGCAAATGTTTTCTCAATATATTTTTCATAACTCTGCAAGAATATTTTGCTTTGTATTTCTGTAAATATTTATTTCATATAAAATAAAGATTGAATTTTTGCTTTTGTACATTTGGTGCGTAGGACGAATAATATAAAATGGGTAAAATTGCAAATATTAGTAGGTATGTACCTATTTAAAATGATAGTTTAAATTAAATTAGATAATATATATCTAATATGATTTAATTAGTATCAATAAGTTGAGCGCTGTAACTTTTCTATTAATATATCTGCGTTTTGTATTATATTATTTGTAATATTTTAAGTTGCGAACGTCAACACAACACCTCTATTCATTACGGTGCCGGTGTTATATGATTTAGTTATTGCTTATGCGTCTATGGATTAGGTACATAAAAATGCATACGCGCACCGTGCGTATCATCAACGTTTTCATTGTTTTGTCCGTTACATGTTATAGTTATAATAGTATACGATTAGGGTAGAATTAGGGTTAACTGTGTGTAATTAATGTTGCGGGTGTGTTTTAGTTTTTGTGGTGACTACGAGGTAAGCAAACTTGAACATGTTCATGGCATTTATAAGATAATTGGAATGCTCAATATCGCTATGTACAGAAATCGTTTAATAATATAATTGTGGGAATTTTATCATATATGTACTGCATCTACCAGATAAATTGCTAGTTGATTTGCTTAAGAGATTCATCTCGGTACTTAAGCGTCATAACCTCAAATAGAGGTTAGAATACGTTGTGTTGTTTTATTGTTTGTACGTACAATGTTTTCAAATATTATGAAATAAATTAAAAATAAGTATCGTAAGTATTAGAATGTAGCTACCACTCCAATTATTGTAAATGGCTCCAAATGTATTAGTAGGTTTGATAATGTTGTACGATGTTTTATTCATGGTATGATCTTAATACAATTGGCATTGTTTTTTAGGCACAAGGAAACGCCATGAGAAGCGCCACTACCGAGATATGAAAAAAGCCATAGGGTTGTACCTGACACAGCCAAGGCTAGACTTAAAAATGAGTAGTTTTCATTTTATTGGCTTATTCAAATAAAATGATAATAAATACGTTTGTTTTTATTTAGAACACTTCAATTAAAAAATAGTTATTAATTTGATAAACCGTCATTATACCTTAAAGATGCCAGAATTATGATTATTAACTTGTATGGTGAGTGTTGAAAAAACAAATTCTTGCCTTTTAGACAACTCTATGTATGTTTCAACTTTTCGTTATCGACGTTATACATTCTAAATAACCAGAACAATTTTAGTTCATTTGACAAATTAAATAGATTGCATAAAAATCTCAATTTCATATAAATATTTTACAAATATTTTAGAAAAAATATAGCGCTTACATTAACTTTAAAATATGGAATAATTATTTAATTGAAATATTTTATCTATATTTAGAAAAAAATATGAAAAATATATTCAAAAACCTCTCACGAAAAAAAATATAAAATATATTTTTAAAAATATCTATGTAATATTTCTGGCTGTTAGGGTTGATATAAAAAAGAAAAAGAAACACAGAAATCAAGTAGTTTTCTAAATATGATGAAGTCATACGATTTTTGATATAATTGCTAATAATATTATAGAAAAGAAGGTTGAATTAGTAATATGTGTAACTTTTGCTCCGAGTATTAAATCGATCAAGAAAAAAAACAGCTTCTAAAATCATTACACAGATAATATTAACTTGCCCCACGTTGGGCGCCCAAATTGCGTGTAGTGTTTAATAAAAACAATTTATTAAAACAAAAGTAAAATTAATGGTTTCAATAAGTATTTACATCAAAATTATTACAGAAGTTCGGTATTAAAGAGATCACAACAATACGTAGTAACAATAAAACAGTAAACATACCGTACATCCGGCTTTCTATTGAAATAAAATCAACAGAGTTCTTTCTGCGTCAGTTCTTTTGCCTTAATTGGAAGCCTCTTTTTGTCAACAACAAGCTGCGAACAAAAGAGCTAAGGTTCCTCTGTTAATTAATTTTTATACGCTTGTGAATATTTACGCCAAGTAGATATGACTTCAAAGAAATACAAAGAATTGAATCCACTTTATTTTGACTACGTGTCGTGTAAACAAAAAATGTAAAGTGTGTAGGGGAAGTGAAATATGTATTATTGAATTAGAAGCAAACAAACAGACTACTTCAAATATTAAGCGTATTCTTTCTAGAGATAGATAATAGATTTTAGATAGATGATAAGATTTTGCTAAGCTTATAAGCGGTGGAGCCGTACCTTTCAAGTTCCAGGTTATGACGCTTTGGACCACAAACTTATGAAACAAACATGATTGCATATTCACTTTCTTGCTTTTAATTTTATTTTGCTTTTGAATGTGGTGGGGGCTCATGCAGAATATTAGGTAGTAAGGTAGTTTAGGTTTCACTTTCTTTATATATTTATCAAATGTTTCAAGGTGTACTGGTAGAGCAAGGACAGCTTATGCTGTCATTTGAAGTACGCCTTGTGATTTCTTTTTGATATTTGACCAATTTAGTTTTCTTTATTTATTATTTTCATGTCATTTCAATGTCATAATCTGAAAGAATAAAACTATGTTATTATTATTATTATTATTCCGATGAAAATGAGGTTTTTAAACATCAATCTTTTTAGTAATGTTGACAAGGCAATTTACATGTACATGTGAATAAAGTAAATTAAAAGGAATAATTGTCTTAATTTTTTTGTTCGTATATAATATTCATTTACTTTTTACATAGTTGCACTTCATGTGATTTAAAATAAACGTTTTTTTAAGGACGCTCCGATTAATTGACTTTGCACAAATTGCCTCGATAGTGTAATACGCTTTTTCGAGAAGAATTCTTAATTAGAATTTAAATTCTCTCAAGGATTGCAATTTTTCATAACCTGAGGTAATTTGTTGTAAAATATTACTGCTCTGTACCTGGTATTTCCTCTCATACTACAACTAGTAGTATGTGAAGGTACTGTTAAGTCTAGGCAATGGCGTGTATGCTTCACCTTATAAATATCCTTGTTTTTGACGATTTTTCTTATAGGCTTTATAAAATTTTAGGATTTCAAATAAGCCAGAGGTGGAATATTTAATTCATTAAAAAGAGGCCGACACGATACCATAGGCGATACACACAGCATGCTTCTAATCGTTTATCACCAACTGAAGAGCCCCAAAAAACAATAATCTAAGCACACAAAGTGCACATCCATGACGCAATTTCAATTTACTTAAAAAGATTTCTTAATCGTGAAATCTAAATTGATTGTGCCTATTTTCTTTCTTCTATTATTTTTGACAATTTTAGCTTCTTTTCATTTCATATTAAATAGTTGTTCGTTTATTTATATCATATCTATGGAAAATAATTTGCCCAACGTGGGGCCAACACGCTAATGTCTTATTCACTGACTAACACGAATCGTTTATAATCATGGGGTGAATACTCTAGATTAGAAACGTAATTTGCAATAAATTGATAGCCAACTTGGGGCGAATACCTTAAATGCTTCACTTCTTCACCGATTCATGACAATTGGCGCCCAACGTAGGGCCAACATGCTAAATAGGTTAATTTTTGCTATTGAATATCACTAAACACACTAAATTATTCTTGTTAATCATTATCATACATAATTGGAACCCAACGTGGGGCAATGTCGAGCTGAATATCCTAAATATTTATTTTTGTAATCTGCCATAATTTTTAAGGCTGCTATCATTATATAAATCATAAATTTATATAACTCTGTTGACAGTTCGCCTCTCACTTTTTGAGTATTTACATATGTGTGGTGTAAATACTTGGAGAGAGAGTTGGCATTATTAAAAATTGAATTGATGACATTAATTTTGAACCCTTTCCATTCGATTCATGTTTAAAATTCATTTGTTTTCCTCACAAGTGATCCTAAAGCATCTATAAATATCCTAAACTGTACCATAATGAAATTGGCACCACTGATGAATTAATCCATCAACCTCGAAGCGCTAACGAGCTCTCGGATAGTCGATGATCACTCCCGCTAACGTTAACAGAATATCGCGTATCATTCTTTTTACGTCCAGTCACGGCGTAACAATCAATCAACGCGGAGAACGAACGGGCCCCTCTACGCCCCTTATCCGAGCCTAGAAACGCTACTACATCGACAAACCAATTTCTTATTCCTAGAGGGCGCGGTAATCGATTAAACTTTAGATCGCGCATTGTAAATCACAGTCGGCCGAGCTCTGAATAGTTTTTTTTTCCGCGTTGCTAGAGGGAGCAACAGGCGCCCCGCCGTTCGCTGTAAGTGGCCGCTTTCGAGCAACTGGTGGTCGGAAACGTCGCCTGAAAATATTACGTTACATGCAACAAGCGTAATTGGCGCTTGTCCAGGAGTCGTTAGAATCGCAACGGGAACGGCCAGGTATGCATTAATTTAAAATTCCAATCAGTGTTTGCAATTGTATATTAACTGTAATCGAGCAATTCGAGAATATCACACGGAAGGGAGTATGAATTTTATTATTTATTTATTTGTCTAAAATGAAAACCCTAACTTTCAAAAATTCTTTCACTTCTAATTACAGTATTTAGTTTTTAATACCAGTAGCAGGAGATTGGCGAATTATTTCTTTTTAATAAGGATTTTCATTTTTTTTTCGCAGCTTTGAGTAGGTAAGCTATGATTAGATTAGATTAAATTAGGATTGGGGTGGCCTATCGACCTGTTTCACCGCGACCTTTTCACATCTATTGTGATTCCCTTTTTTTCTAGAGGACGCTCTCTAATTTTGCCCTCCTAATTAGGCCTATCATCTTTGAGAGCGGCTTCTTTATGTGCTACTAGCTGTGGGGTTCTCCTCCCCATTATAGAAACCTTGTCTCTGCAGCCTTCACATTGGCACAGCACATGACCTGGTGTTTCTTCCTTCTCTTGACAGCATCTGCAAATAACATCACCCAACAGACCTATGTTGCACATATGCCTATTTCCCAGTCAGCAGACCTACAATCATTTTGACAGGCTTCCTGTCTTTATTTAGTAGATCTCTCGTGAATTCAGGCCTTTGCTCCTTTAGGAACTCTTTTGCCTGTGTTTGTCCCGGCGATTCTTGCCACCACTCTCTGGACTGATTATGTATCCATTCATTGATGGATTTTTTTAATTTGCGATTTGGTAGTGCCGAAAGAGGGGTGCTCCAACGAATGGCCTTGACGAATCTCGCTTGGCCACTCTTCGTCCGCCTCATTTCCTCTCACGCCGAGTCTCTAGGGACCCAGGTAGGGTACTTTCCTTTGGGTGCCCCACCTCATTTAGGGCGGTTATACAATCCAAAATCAGCTTGAAGATAGCGACGTTTTTACCTGGTTCGGTAATCTTTCTATTTCTCGGACACAGTGGATGAATTGGCAGCAACCTCAGCGTTGAACACAGTCTGTTCTTTGCTGCAGCTTACCGAAGAGCCTTTTTAGGTTTCTAGTGTATATTCCGCTCCAACGTCTCGTAGTCCGTTTTAGACCGTCTTTATACCAGTTTGAGTCCGCTCTTACTGGAGTACCTGTCTCCCAGTCCTTCTTATCTGGTATTAGAACCTGATATTTTCTATCTAGGTTAAATGTTTGAACCATGCATCACATGGCATTCTTAAAGGGGTGCGTATGTCTTTATTAGCGCAGTTTCAAGGCCATTCTCCTCCAGGTGGTTCCAAGCTACGCTGCCGGTGGAAGGGAGGTGCCATGGTGATGGTACTCCACAGGGACAACATCCACGGGAGCTTGGGAAGAGCTTTGCATCGCAGAGTGAGGAGGGAGCAAGCAGCGGAGACAACATCCACGATAGAATGTGGAAAGCTGTGAATTGTGGAGCGAGTAGGTAAAGCTACATAGATGACATCTGTGGTAGCATGTAGAGAGGTTTGAATTGCGAGGCGAGGGGGTAAGCTACGGATACGACATGCATGGTAGCAAGTGAAGAGCGATGGGGTAAGTTACATGGACGACATCCATGGCAGCTTGGGGGCAGCTATGAGCTGCAGACCACACTTTCAAGGACACAGTATTCAGCCGATGATGTCAGAGCCTGCGCGCGTTTGACCAATGACGTGTGATGGAATTCGCGCGAGAGGGAAGGGGGAATCAGTGCGGGTGGAGGCGCTGCGTTCGAATCCTTATCACCGCTTAGGTGTAACACTCCTCAAATTAAATCACACCAGCACTTTCACATTGCAAACGTTGCCATAACTTTATTGCTGCAGTATTTGCTGTTGATTCTTTTTAATTGTTATCATGCTTAGTTCAGCATTTTTTGAGTGCGGTGTTGTAGACCAGTCTCTATCAGTGCAGGTGTTCGAATGGTTAGCTTGGTGGCGTTATCACGTGACAATTCCTTTCGGACAATTTTGTCATTCAGCGGTAGAAGACGTGAAGGAGAACTCAGTAGATAAGAGGTGATAACCGAAGAAAACAAGTACAGTGGTTCTATTTGTGCCTTATGAGGCATTTAAAATAGCAGCAGACATGGTTGTAATCATAGAACGTGGGAAAGCTGGGGGATTACTTTTTCTCTGCAATTCAGTAGGAGTGAATGAATCTTTTTTGATTGATAAATCAACTTTTTGTTTATACAGAAGGGGTAGATATTGCACGAACTGGTGACAAAAAATTAGTTGGCGCAGTTAGTAGGAGTCAATAAGCAGAATTGTTTATTATATACATTGCAAACTGTTTGAAAATTTGTCCTACAATTCGTTTCAAACCTACTAAAGAGATTATATCGGTATATATTATAATGTTTATTGCTGTGAGCGAGCATTCAAATACAGGTCTTGAATTCCTTCGTGCATTAATAAAAAAAAAATAATTCATATGAAATAACATATTTATTACTGTAGTTAAATTAAATACGAAGTTTTTAACAAATTACTTATTTCTAACTTACTTTAACTAAGTCGTTTAATTAGGTTCGCTTATTTAGAATTATAATAAAAATTTCAAATTCTAAATAAGCGAACCTAATTAAACGTCTTAGTTAAAGTAAGTTAGAAATAAGTAATTTATTTGAAACTTTAAACGTTGAGAAATCATATCTAGAGGTTAATATGGTGTTCGGTTAATATTATCAGAGTAATAATTATAAGGTAACAACAATAAATATACAATACGATAACAAATAAAGAATGAACGTGTAGGATATTTAAAATGCAGTATAAATGATCTTTATTCGCCTTGGAGTGGACTAACCTAAGGTCTCTGTCAGACGAACGAAATATTGGATGTTATTAGATCTGTGAAGCGTTTCTGCAATTCATAATCAGCTTGTTTTCTAAAAAAAAACAAAAAATGGTGTCCTATGGTCTCTTAGCAAAGATGAGCAAATGACGGAAGTTATAGTTAATGAAAGTTTTGATTGGTGGTGGAATTGGTAATAATAATTATATGTTCTAACCAATCAATTATTTATTTTAAATTTCGCTGTGTCTACCGGTTTCGGCCTTTCGCCATCATCTGGACAACAGTACGTCTAAGAGGAATTAAGAGCTACGTCATTTGAATTTGTGGTGTTAAACATTAATAATTAAAATTTTAAATAATGGACAGTCCATTTTCGAACACAGCACGCTCATTATATAATTTTTAAATAATTTTAACGTGTTTCTAGTTTTCTTGTGCATTGTCTTTATTTTATTTAAAATTTTAATTATTAATCTTTAAACACCACAATTCAAATGACGTAGCTCTTAATTCCTCTTAGACGTACTGTTGTCCAGATGATGGCAAAAGGCCGAAACCGGTAGACACAGCGAAATTTAAAATAAATAATTGATTGGATAGAACATATAATTATTATTACCAAATGACAGAAGGTTCGAGATTTATGACACAGAACAACCTTTGTAGTAAGTTCCTATTTAAAATACATGGAGATGAAATTTAAATAATTATAATTTGAAATAGGTAAAAGTTAAATATAAATACAATTTATTTAGGTTATTAGTTAATTTAGATGGAATAGAATCGCAGCTTCTAATATTTACAAATTCTAAATGTCAACATTAATTATATCTGCATTCTGATGATGCTATTTAAGTTGCCTAATTTCCTTTACTTATACACTTGATAAATAAGTTGCCTACTTTATAGTATAGTCAGTCTTCCTCTATACCTTTTAGTTGAGTGTCAAAACAGATAATTACAATAGTTGAGCGCCGGATATTACAACATCCAACATCCCGGTGACAGACTCAGACCTTTATTTCTTTTATTCGGATGAAAAGCGAGAAGAATAAATCTGTCCTTCTCTCTACTTCTCCCCCACAATACTCTCACAATCTCCATGTAATTCTAAGGGGATAGAGTCGGAAATTATGCCAGAATCACTCTTTCCAGAACTATCCCTCGCTGAAGTCACCTCTTACCCACGACGGTCAAAAGCCGAACGCACTTTCTGTGAGAATCGTGAGCAGGACGAACTACGGCGGACTACGGGGCGAAAAGGGGGAAAGCGGCTGACAGGAGAGCACTTCGTTCGCGGGCTATCGATCGCGTTCGCCTACCGTTGCGTGTGTATTCGTGTTCAAGTTCCCTGTGTACGTGTGTGTGTTATTACGGCGGTTTCTCCACACACAGCATCCTCCCCCCCCGCGCGGATCCCAGCGGGTCGGCGGCGGTGGCGGCGGCTGCTTCGGCCGCGCGCTTTCGCCGATGAGACAGCTGTCAGGGGCACGCTCCGGTGGATTGCGAATAATGATGACGTGTGTAGCCGCATACGATTCGGCCCCAGCTACGAGGCCAGAACGGGAGTGCGCCCGGAGTGTCACGTGAAGTTAGCCGGCGGCGGTGAGTCCCTTTGAACGTGAAACTTTTATGATGTGAGCCGCCTTTTCCTTTTGTTTCGCCATTATTGTTATTGTTATTTGTGCTGTTACTTTGTGCCGGTTGGGAATGGCGAACGAGACGGGAGGTGGTCACCTCCAGCCACCCCCAGGCTTTAACTGAGGTACCTGGTGGATTGTAGATGTTGAAAAGAACGATGCCCCGGAAGTATTATTTATTTTAACAATTCTGCTTTTAATCCTACTGAGTGCGCCAGTTTATTATTTAAAGCAAATACTGAGAAGTTTGCAATAAACAACGATATCTGATGATGAATATTTTAAAACTCATCACCGAGATGGTTAGACATTTGACTTATATCAAGTTTGCAAACAAATACTCTGGGATGTCGCAGCAAAAAATGCTGCAAAACAATGTTGCTTTTAAAATACAAATATTTCAGGAATATAAAGGTCTCGATCAATAACAACGTATACAACAGTGAACCAAGAATAACTAACAAGATAAAGAGAGTGGGGCTCAAAATGGAGCCTTGGGACATTCCCATTGTAATAAGTAGATGAATTGATACATAAAATATTGAAATTTGAAATTAAGAAGAATATATTACTTTTTAAATACTCTACCATATCATTATTTAGCAAATATAGTTTAAAGTATTACTATCTATAATAATAAAATATAAAAGCAATCCAGTTGAAATTTGAGATTGAGAGCTGGAAGAGTTGTGCATCTTTTTTAAATTTTAAGCTCATAGGCAGTTGCTAAGCTCAAGCTAGTTGCAGTCAGCGTGAAGCCTGGAGGATTATTAACATTGCTATACATAGATGAAAGCGTAGTCGTTTTTTGTGGCAATCGCAGAACGAATTACCAAGTCAATTTCAAACTACACTGCTTTTTTTTTAAATCATGCGCACTGGAAAGCAGATATTAGGTGCTGATTTAACACAACAAACAAAGCTGATGCTAATAAACAATATTCCTTGAACTGTATTACAATCAGAGATGAATCACCTATCATAGATTTACGTGATCATAACAGATTACACTATGTAACAATTTCTATTAATTTTTTTGTCTTTGAGTTGTAACTGTCATTTCCTATTTTCTTATGTCAGAAAAGTTTAAAAACAGTCGATTATTTCCCACAAACTTTTGTGACCAAGACAATATATATTTTAAAATTTACAAGCAAACCCAAAATGAGAAGTACATATTATGTCGTTCGACGTAGATACGGGACAAAAGGCATCAGTGACGGGAGTGAATTCATTACGATAGGAATGACAATAAATATGTCTGTTAAAGTGACAAGTATCTGCATTTTCGGTTTAGATTGTTTTTCTTTGGAAAACAAAAGAAAATATCACAAACGAAGATGTCTCAACCACTCAACCTGCTTTGATAATTATTGCTATATTGTTCAGGCGCTATTTTAAATTTTGACAGATCCAATGTCCAACGTCCCTCCATTCAAAACGTGTACACTCCTAAAGCTGATATAATAGACTTGTCCCAGATTTCAGCGCTCAAAACGGTGTGTATATGTACTTCTCATTCACTAAACCTATTTTCTAATTAAGATGATGGCTTCCAAGAGGTTGCAAACATGAAGCAGACGCGTTTCTATGTTTGTGGTCAGTTTATTAAGACAAGAGGATGAATAAGGGGAGAAAACAGATCCATGAGATTTGCAATTCCAAGCATTTGGCGGGAACCCACTGACCACTCAAGCAAGTATCCGTATCTTCCTTAATCCATGGCTCCAGTATTACAGAGCCCTCAGCTTCCATTACCTACTCCTCCTAAGATAGATCAGGCGTCTTCAATCAGCAACAGCGAGTCGGAGTGTGAAAAAATATTGTAGAATCAGATGACGATTTCATATACGAGATGAGAGAGAGGCCCTATACTACAACCAACCAAAAAAACATCATTAGTTAGAGATCTTGGACTCTCCAAGTCCAAAGCTGAGATTTTGACCTCTAGGCTGCAGCAGTGGAACTTGCTGGATGAAAATGTGCAAGTCGTAGATCAGAGAAAGCGTCACTAAACTTTTTCTAGTTTTCTCACTTATCTAGATGGGCTCTGCTTTTGCCACGATGTGACTGGGCTATTTGAGGCAATTGGAATCGCCTATAATCCAAATGAGTGGCGTCTCTTCATTGACTCTTTAAGAAGCCTCAAAGCAGTACTGCTGCATAATGGTAATAACTTTCATCTCTTCCCTGGGTCATTCAGTCACCTCAAAGAGGATTACTTAACATCAAGATCTTGCTGAAAGTTTTGAAGTATGGCAAGTATGGGTGGGAGGTCATCGTCGACTTCAAAATGGTGTCATTCCTCATGGATCTGCAAGCTATCTGAGGCGAAGGTCAAAGCCGGTGTCTTCGTAGGATCTCAAATTAAGATTCTCGACTGCGATGACTTTCCTAAAAAACTCACCCGTAAGGAAAAAAAAATGGAAATATACACTGTGTCCACAATATGAGACTAATGGAGGCAAAAAAATATTATTGAATCTATAAAAAAAATTTATATAAATAAAAGGCAGTGCTTCTTTAGAAATATATTTTTAGAATTATTAGAAAAAAGGTACTTCAAATTCGTAAATATGCCAAAATACCAACTTTCAAGTAAAAATCGAAAAAACACATTTTTACAAAAAAAAAAAAAAAAAGTATTTTTTGCAAGTTGTGCTCTATTGTGGAATTTTGTAGAATTCCATTTCTTTTGATTTCTACTTTGAAAATTGTATTTTGGCCACTTTAGGAAGTTGAAGGTACTTTTTGCTAATGGAGCTTTTGGTATCTTTATAAAATAGCGTGTTTTATTCTCAAAACAATTATCTTTTTTTTTTCTAAATTTATAGCAAAACCACGCATTTTAACTAAGTTTGAATATAAAATATGTTTTTAAAGAAGCACCAACTTTTATTTTACATAATTTTTTTTTATAAATTCAACAATAACTTTTTTCCCATTTGTCTCATACTTAAGTGGACATACGATATACATATGTGGGTATATTTCAAATTTTCGTTGTCCTAGTCACAAAAGCAAAATTCGAGGGGAATAAAATTATTTTTCTATTGTTTTGAAGCATAAATAAGTTGGAAATAACGCTCACTACTGAAGGACAAAAAACCTTTTACATAGTGTTATAAGTAGCGCTGAATACGATGAACATAACTTGGACTGATATACTAATCTGCTTTTATTATAATTGCCTATTGGGATCCTCTTCAACGTCTAGACTATCATCCATCATCTCACCCTTACCTTTATCTACATTCCCTCGCGCACACCTCACCCTCTCCGGTGCCACTTTCCTCCAACCGCTTACCCAAAAGAGCGAAAGAACAGAGGAAGATTGCGACATTTTAAGATTATTTAATTCCGAAACTTTTCCTCGGCGCCCATAAATTTCCTCCTCGTTCGGCCGTCCGTCGAACGGAAAAGATTCCCTCCGCCCGTTGGCCGTGAAAAGGCCACAAAACTTTCCTTTTACCGCCCGCTTAACCGCCAATTAGTCTGTCGGAATCGAACCAGTTCTAGTGGAAAACCGAATCCGTGCCCCGATTTGCCTTCGTATCGGTAACAGTTTTGTTTTGCCGTAGATTGGGAGACGGAAAGTTCCTTCTCATTCCTAGGATTGCCCCTAGCTTCTTTCCCCGTCCCGAAGCTGGTTTGAGTATTTCATGCAATATTCATGACGTTCGGTCTTTCGTTAAGTGATTTTTCCTTTCTTCCGTTTCTTTATCTCTTCTATACGGTAGTCTAGGGTAGTTCTAATAGAAAGCATTTCCAAATTCCGTTTTAATTGGGCATTGGTGAGTTGCCTTGGGGATGTGTTGCTAATTTTAAGATTCCATAGGTTATTATTGAAAACGGCAAAATGGGCTTTTTATCCTAATTGATGTTTTTAGAGAAATGGGGAGATGTTTAGCTATATTAGATCCAATACTAGTATTCTGCTGCACAAAGAAACGTTAAGGAGAACCATATTCCACCTTCAAAGGAGTTATCAAACTATTGTCCGCTCCGAAACGCATTCATAAAATTCCCCCCAATTTAGAAATATAGACGTGGATTCCCTCAAACCTTTTTTTGACAATATTCCTCCCATTACCTCAACCAGAGCAATTTAAGGAAGAGCGACCCGTCTGATGTCTCCCGTTCCCTCGCCCCACCACGCGTCCCAGCAAATCCACCACACGCTCGGATACAGTACACACTCTCGCACACACCTACCGAATTAGGTCGGTCTCATTAAGTGGTCTCCCTTGGTAACGGTTGTCTAGAATCGAATGGGATCGCACAGGGCGAAAGAATGAAGACTCTCCACACGTTACAGGCTGGCGCACCGGGGCGAAGCTGGGTCGAGCAAATGTTGGGGGGTGGGAGGAGGGAGGTAGAAGGGGAGTAAAGAAGACGAGCGAATATAAAAAGCTCGAGCCGTGCCATAAACATCAGGCGAGATGGCCCGATATATCCGCTCTTATTATTGCTTCCTGAATCTGTTCCTACGCGGTTTAATAAATAATATGATACTCGTTTCGTGGCGGTGGTAGTTTTGGGGATGGGGGGAAATCAGAGGCGTAGAAGTGGGCGATATGGTTGTGATTTATGGCGGAGGGGAAATGAGAGAGGCAAACGATTCTGCCCGTTTTTATTCGCTTTGTGAGCGTTGAAGGATACTGTGAGGATAATTCTGAGATTATTTTGATTGTTGTACTGTAAAGGTGGCGCTTGAAGAAGGAATATTTCGTTAAAACAAGAGTTTTTTTTTTATTTTTACCTCTCTAAGCATTTAGTTTAGTTCAGTTTAGTAAGAGGTAGCATTCCATCCACTGCGACCACCAAAGTCTATTGTAGAGCGTATGTTATCTCAGAGTTCATCCAAGTTCAGGCCTTAAGGTAGCCCAGTGTCTTGTTGTAATGAGATTGCTTTCAGGTTTTCTAGGTAAGGATCAGCCTTTCCTAATCTTACATACTGTAATAATAATAATAAAAAATAAATTGATTGGTTAATTTATAATCGACAATAAATTTTTAATCTCAAGGTCGTTAAAGGATTCGAAAGAACGATATCTGAATAAAATCACTTACCTTGACTTTCAAGTTGTGACTTTGCACAGTTGACCACGTTGATAAACTATATAAACTCCTGTTTATATGCTTAGACGATGTAAGCATTTGCCGCCAATTCAAATGATGGTCGATATAAAAGCGACGAATTTCGGAAAAGCAGTATTTATCAAACTCAGTTTATGGTAGAGTTTTATAAGTATATTTACCATACCTACAAATGAAAAAATTAAAGATTTTAAGATCAAAAGTTTCCAGGTTTAAATGGTAAGCCGTTCTTAGAATCACGTTCATACACAGTTTGGATGTCGTTTATACGAGTCATCTAGCGGGACTAATAGTCCGTAATGTATCCGAGCTAGATCAATGACTGCATTGCCAGCTCATGCTACGGCCGCCTGTGGGTGACAGTTTAGCGGATGGCTCTTAGGGAGCGCGCAGGACTGAACTCTTTTCACCTAGTGAATTATTTCTAGTGTTATTTCCCTTTCATTGTTCTTGCTAGTATGGTGATTCCTACAATAGACTACGTGCCTGGTGGCATATTCTACCGGTTAAATATTTCTGCTTTTGCAAAATAAAGATTCTATCCCAGTTGTACTTAACCAAATATTATTTGGTTAAGTACAACTTAATACCACTTATTAACGGTCAAAATATCAATGAGAATTCAAGTCAATGTTAAATCTAGTTGTCGTAGTTTTTTATTCCTACTTCATCAGGATGATACCAGAAACTTTTCACACTAATTAGTGAAACAATTTAACTTAAAGAACGAAAATAAGTTACTGCTGTATTTTAGTTTACCCGCTTTACCGCTGTGTGCATTTTAAGTTGCTTAGATTTTGTCTTGTTCATTTCGTTAACCATTTTCCAATTTACCGAGAGAATTTTCACAGTTATGTTTAGTTTGTTTTAAATTTAGGTAAAGAGTTAATTGTATAATTTATTTAATTAAGTAGTAAGTTTTTTTTTTAAATTAATTCCAGTCATTTATTTGTCTTTTGTTTGCATGTCGAGTTAAGGCGTTTTGTACTAGATTTGGCGGTGATTTGTGCGTTTTCGTTGTTCGCATGGCTATACGGCTGCGTTGTAGAGTTTTGTCAGGCAGTTCCTTGGTTGACTTTAACGTGAGTAGATGTATTTTTAAATCTTTGCTGCCATTTTGTAATTTTTGAGATTTTGAGATTTGATTTCTTGAATATTTGTCCATCAAGGAATTCGCTTTATAATAATTGTTATTATATTGATGTGTGCATATTATAGATATAAGATCATTTATTATTTTTGTTCGGGAAGGTATATTTTCAGTTTAATTCTCTCTTTATAGTTTAAAGAGTTAATTTTTGGTTTTCTATTTTGCTGTTTCATTTTTATTTTATCAATCACCTCGGTTGGGTGAGTAGAAGCATTGTTCTTGCATTTAGTTTTCATTTTTAGTAATTTTCTAGTGTTTGTCCACGAATTTCTTTTACTTTAATTTGAAACCACGTTGATTGAATTGGTATATTTAGGATTATCTTCCTGAACAAACTAATCTTTTGCTTTGTGTAGGAAATAGCATTGTCCTATTGTAATTTAGAATCACGTGCAGTTTATTTTAGGCCAGAACCTTCAGTTCAGGGTTTTTTTTCTGCACCTTTGTAATTAAACCCATTTTATAAAATAAAATTTCGATTGTTAATTATCTTCGTTGGGTTGAAAATTCTGTTCTTTTATTTTAAAACCTTTTCAATTTTTGGGGTATTTAAGAAAGTCTGATTCCATTCACTCACAATTTACTTTCGTGGTTAGATTCAAGTTTTAATTCGCGAGGGTAGTTACTCTGAGGTTAATTGTTCTTTTGGGCCTTTTAAAATTTTTATCCGTTGAGCTTGCTAATTTAATTTTCTTTTTCCTTGTTAATTTCTTTTTGCAAGTTCATTTATTACAATCAGTACACAGCAGTAGTTTGCTCCTTAGCAAATCATCGTACTTTCCTTCAGGAAATATTATAGCAATATATATACTTATTTGGTTATTTTAGAACTTGTGGAAATCTTTATTAATGAGATGCTATTCATATTTTAACTTGATTGGAAAGTTGGAAAGAAAATTTTGGTTTCTTGTAGTTTATTATTGACATAAAGATTTTCTCGGACGTCGTACTACATATTTTACATCTTAAATCCCATTACAATACCGTTCAACTCCTGAAGATTCCACACCCAGTCAATTCCACCTCCAAAAACATTCCCAATCGCGAGAAACACCACCATTTCGAGTGTAACGACCCTCACATAGCGTCGACCCAAAATTAAAACTTTGATTTAACGATTCGACAAGCGACCGAAAGAAAAATTCATTTCCCGACTCGACCGCAAAATACGTCGTTCGCTCCTGCTCACCCCAAATAATTTAAATTCGTGCAATATTCTACTAGAGGACCCTCCGATTGTGCCCGTATATAGAAAAGCGAAAAGCGGACGATGTCGAAATTTTACAACCGCAATAAAACCATTAGCGGAGACGCCTTTGAGGAGTAGAAAATGCGAGGGGGGAAAAGACCTTTTCCACTCCAAGAAATATAGGATGACATCTAGCGGATGAAATGAAAATTTTATTAGCATAGCTTGTGGTCGGTAGGGGTGTCGGTTTGATTTGAATCATTGTTTTTGCTGGAGAAAATGTTGGTTAAGGGAATGCCGCAAGGGTTTGTGTTGGCTCCTTTATTTTTGTATAAATTGCGTAAATTCTCATATTAAATTATTTTGTGCACATTACAGTATTTAATCTTCAAATTAATATATTTGATGACGACTTTTTCTCGTGTCAATATCGTACCGAGTACTGTAAATAAAAGCAATAAAATGCGAACTCCACCTATAGAACACGGATATCTTAGATTTCAACTCGGTGAAACTTCGGTCTTCATTTCAACTTCGAGGCCGGGTAAACAACTCTCCTGCCCTCATATACTGACATATACGGTATCGATTCCGTTGGATTTAAGAGAGACAAGCGGCGGTGGTGACTCGCAATATTGATATATTGACGCAATACTTGTCTAGGACAACCGATATCCGATATTCCTTTGTCGAGTGAGGTTTCAATCCCACTTTTAGCACCTGTAAATGTGTGTTGGGCGCAGATGTGTCGTGTCTTCTTGCGGTTATCGCTGGAAAACAGCTGCGTCTTCCGCCGGGACGCACTTTATGCGACAGAAAATCCATACTCAAGGTAATATGGGGGACGGGAAATCTTTGTTGAATGAAGGTCGTTTGATTTCGGAGAGAATATTATTGTTGATTGTCGTGTTTCTGTGATCGAAAGATAGATTTAATAGTCTGTACTGGATGTGTGGATAATTGTATTTTTTGACGAAATGGTTTGCAGAAGCTAACAGTGTAAAAGATGTAAGAAAGAATTTACATAATATTGTATATAAAAAAAATAAAACCATGTGTTACGTAATAAATTGTTTACACATCTGAATTTTATAGTTAATTTAGCAAATTAGTTATAGGCATCTTTTACAGCAGCAAGGTGTAACTAGCGCCCTCTATGAGCAACGGTAAAAGTGATGGCAAATTCCTATTCATCACGCTGAAGAACGTAATAATACCAATTTCCACGTTGATTCTATGAAAGGAATCTTGGAGTACTGCATGCTGAATTGCTCAACTTCATTTTTAAATAAATACGATATTATTGTCAAAAACCAACACGGCTTCCGAAAAGGTAGATCTACCTCTACGGCATTATTAGAATTTTACGCTAATATATTGAGTACCATTGATCATCATAGAATGGGAATTGGTGTTTTTTGTGACCTACAGAAAGCATTTGATTGTGTACAATATTCGGAACTATTAAATAAACTTGATGCGTATGGAATCAGCGGTAATGTGGCAAAATGGTTTGCGTCATACTTTGAATAACAAGATCCAAATGGTGAAAATAAAATTTAAAGCCAATAATAGAACTACAGCAACGGCATCATCCGGCTGGTTACCTGTTGATAGCGGCATACCACAGGGATCTGTTTTAGGACCCATATTATTTAGCATATATATATTAATGATATTATATTATTCTTATCAGATGCATATGTTACCATTTACGCTGATGATATTGCAATGCTCATAGCACCTGTGGCAGACATAGCAACATCCACAGTCGCAGCGAATCCATTTTGGATGTTTTGAACAAATGGTTTATGTAGCAACTTGTTATCTTTAAGCATCGAGAAAACAAAGTATATGGTATTTCATGCTAGGCAGAAAAGTGTACCTGATACAAGTTTAAGCATTGATAGAAAGACTGGATAGATGTCAACAAACCAATTTCTTGGGGGTTAGCATTGATGAGACGCTATCGGGGAAGGAACACTGTGATCACTTAGTGAGGAAACTGCATTCTAAAGCTTACGCCTTCCGTTATTTAAGATTTGAAATCTCTATTTCCTGCTTGGTTTCGTTGTATTACGCAGGAGTATACTCCAGAATCCAATATGGAATATTACTGCGGGGCAGTTCAGCTACAGCACAACATGTATTTTTAGCACAAAAAGCTATAGTAAGGTGCATTGTAGGAGCGCATTTTAAGGATTCTTGTCGTCCGATCTTCCAGAAACTTCAACTCCTGCCTGTGCCATGCATATACAATCTCGATGCCGCCAGTTATATATACAAAGAAAAGAATAATATTGCCACTAACGCTACCTATCATGAATATTATACTAGAAGAAGAGACGATTTCCATTAGCCAGCATGCTCCATGGTTCTTGTTACCCAAAGTGTACACATTAAAGGAATCAAAATATTTAGCTGCCTACCACGAGCAATAAAGAACTCTAAATCCTACTCCGTATTTAGAACTAGGTTAAAATCCTACCTCTCTGAGCGTCTTTGTTATTCTCTAAATCATTTCCTTTTATAAATACTTTTTTTTAATGCAATGCTACTTATTTTGCACAAGAGAATTATGTTATTTTGTTCTTTTGTTAATGTTATTATGTAATTCAGTATGTTTATTTATTTTATATTAATATTATTTTTTTGATTTGACATATTATACACACCATTGTGTCATTAATAATAAAGATTCTATTCTATTCTATTCTATCCTGTATGTCTTAAACGAGCAACATTCGTATAACGGCGTGTTGTGCTGAATCTTCATGTTTTAGGCTCTACTATTCCCAGTTTCCAGATTTCCCATTCTTAACTACTCACACTGTGTAAAGATATATTGTATATAGTCGCGTGGGTGTAGGACTAATACATTTAAAATTAAAATTATTATCTCTCTCTCTCAGGGTCTTTTCTGGGATCTTGAACGCAACAAAGAATAAAAAAAAAAACAGTTTAAAATAATATAACATATGCGATTGTTTTATTAAATGTAAGAATAAATGAAAATAAATGTAACAGAGGTATTAATTAATAAATAAATATGAATGGTAATCAATTATTTTTTTATATATAACTATTTAAATTTGAAATGAAAATTTCACACCTTAGATTTCTTTTAGAGCAATTAAATTTATTTATATGGTGATTTCTATAAATAACTTTATTAATCTATTACCCGGTAGATGGCGCTGTTTCGAAATTGAATCTTATTCTTCAGGCACTAGTTAAATTTTTAATTGAAATGTTTAAATGATTTTTGAAACAATTAATAATAAATGTATTTCTAAATTCAAAAGGTTTGTTTAAATAATAAAAAATTACATCCATAAATTTACAAATGAAAATAACATCTACGTTCTACGTTACCGACCTGAATCTCAATGCTTACATCTTACATTACATTGACACATCAAATATAATCAATATCAGTCGGTGATCGAATAATTATCGGTGCAATTTATCGATATCAAAATCGTCGCGCTAAGTTATCAATGAACGGACTAACCTTTTCGCACTGGGTCCGGTGTCTGGATAGGCTGGGAATGGGAACGTATCGGTTGTTGAAGTAGATTCAGGAATTCTTCCGGATTTGTTTTGGAATTCGTTTTTTTTTTTTTAGATTAAAAGGTAAGGTAAGGATTCTTTCTTTAATCCGCGTTAGTGACTATTAGACTGAACTGATTCCTTATAACCTTATACTGATAAAATTTTATGAAAGATTTAAACAAAATTAAGTGAGGTTAGAAGTCTCAAACTGGCGGTAAACATACGTCTTATCTGCTTCACGACCAAAAGCTAATTGAATTCCTCGTTGCTATGAGAATTGGCTTCGATTTTGTAAAATGCTACGCTGTGATTGGTTGAAATTTCCGCGTCTTTTCAAAATAAAAGAGCAGCGTTTTGAATTCGGAAATTAGAAGAAATATCTTGGAAATTTATTTTTGAATAAAATTTTCATTATAAAAATCGTTTTCTACAAGTAAAATTATGTATGTGTGCCAAACTTCGTAAATTAATTATCTGTTTTTAGATACCTGTCAGTGATGTTTTTAAAATGAAAAATGCTAATTTAAAAAGAATTATATGGATACAATAGTATTTCAAACCTTCTTTTGATCCCTTGAGGATCTGTTAATTACATGTTGATCATTCAGGAAATTGTTTTCCATAAAAATATCGCGTATGTGCACTTTCGAAGATGCTCGACAAGAAATGTGAAATTTTCACTTTTTACAGATGTTTTATACAATAATGAATTTACAGTACAGGATTAGTGATTTGTGAGCTTCGAGATTCTGGTATTGCTCAAGCATTAAACATGTCAGAGAAGAAAAAATCCTTTTACATGCTTACGAAAGAAATTACATAAAACTTGTCCAAAATGGCTGTTAAAATGAAACTTATTGCTTTCCAAAGTAAGTAATTTGTGATTTTCTATAATTTAGTGCCTGTTTTTGACTGAAGGTCTTAAAAAAATGAGTAATCGATTACTGGATGCTCGGTATGTAAAATTTTGAATGATGTCGCAAGAATGTGTGTGTTAAGGATGTCTTAGATCTCTTGCTCGGTTTCAGGCGTTCATACGACCCTGTGGCTGGTGAAATCCGACCGTCCTTGTCGAATACAAGAGTGCATATGACTGGCCATCCACACGATACAATTGATCGGTGTGTGTGTGATTGATTTTCTAAATTAGAGTGGTGTTTGACCCATTACAATATGTTTATATTTACTGCGAAGCATGAATCGAGTTCACCCATTTCTTCGTATTGATAGATATTTTGTAAATGATTTAACTATCTGTCGACATCCGCCCAGGCAATTTGCTCTTGGAAACTTCGGCCCAATAAATAAATTTACCCATTTTCACGACTGTTTACCCGAAACCAATTTCCCACATTCCAAAAATAAAAAATAAACCGGAAAAATTACTTTACCTCTCATCTCTCGCAAAAAAAGTTATTGAAATAACGTTTTTCGAGCCCAAAACATCCTACGCATACGATTTTATAATATTTTTCGCCCACTAAAAACAAAATTACAGCCCAACTACGTTCGGATTTAGCGCCACCTAACGCGTGAAATGAGAAACGATATGCCGGAATATGGGGAAAGACAAAAAAAATCAGAATGCGCGCGTGGACACTCGTTTACTGCGTGCCCACGTCCCTAAATATCGGGCGCTAATTTGGAATTTTTGCGCCGATAGTGCGAAAACGCTTTGATGTCGTCCAGCGGCGTCGAGTTTTTCCGGTATACTTTTTTTTTGTTGGTGTTGTTTCGCTTTGTTTTTGTTTTGATTCGGGTTTAGTGGAACGGAACGAATTTTTTTCGACGTTGATTACAACGAAAAAGTTGATGGTCAGGTTATTATCACACGCGTAGACCTGGCAGCTGAGTTCGATGAAAATTAGGTATGGTTGCTGCATATAGTACATTTTTACATTGCGTTAATGGTGCAACTAAACTTTTTACATGTGCGAAATACAATAAAAATTTTGAAATTTAATGACAGGAACGATTTGTTTTTATATTTGTGTTTCGGTAAAATTTAGCGTGCTCTATTGCCCACATTATAGGAGTTAAAAGAAAAGGAATTTCTAACGTGGAGTGACATTGGGAATAATCTGTGGATTTTATGTTGGTAACCACATAGATAGAACAAATATTAACATATATTTAAATAACAGATATAACCAAGGACATCCAAAATATATGTCACTCCTCCGTGCTCAGTGCAGGAAACGCAGAAATAAAAAGAGTGTCAAAAATAAAATGCTTTCCTTTCATATGATCTGATATTTCTCAACTGTTAATTCTAGTGTTTAGAGAAGTGGATTTTGTCTTTACTGAAGTAAATCGAATAGTTATTTATGAACCAAATGCATGAAAATACTTTCGTGCCCATAAAGGCTGGCCACTCTTCGTGAAATGTGTCATGCATGAGGTTTGTATAATATTTTTTTTATACAAATAACAAATACTGTTAACAACAAAATATTAATATGTTATGATTTATTGTAGGCCTGTTCCAACATGCAGTTTGCGTACGGTCCTTAATCATGTCAACCAATCGTACAAAAGATTCGAGCTTACGAAAATTGCAATATGTCGTCCAATTGGTTCACGCGATCAAGGACCATATAGAAACTGCGTGTTGGAACAGACCTTATGATTAATTTTGCTACTTACATAATATGTACTGTTAAATATGTATATTACAATGTTTGACAGTTTAATTATTTTACTTTTTAAATGTCAGACGGGGTATTAATACATTTGCATACATAATCCTTTAATAAGTATTAATTTCACTTTAGGCATTAGTCCATAAAATGCTACTTTACGCAGACTTTTGAGTGCATGACGTTGCCTATTATGCAATATGAGTACTCAAAAGCTATTTCAGCATAGGGGAAAAAAGAATTGATCCACTCTTCTAGGATTTCAAGTTTTTTCCTTCTAGAAAAAGAAGATAATTATGCTTTAAACGCGGGGAAGAGGAGTTGGTATAGATAGGAGAGGGAGGAGACGGCTATAGGAAGGGGGTCACTCTTTTTCAATGATTAAATTCATTTGTAATTTTTTTTAAACCATTAAATTTTTCCTTTGCAACAGCTGGAGAAATTGGCGCAGGGAGCACCAAAAATTTATGAAATTAAATTTACTTCTGTCGAAACACTCGGGGGAGAAAGTTGGTACCGGGAAAATTTACTTTTTTAAACGATTAAATTAATTTTTAGTGGAGTGGGGGGAAATGGTTAATTTTCTTTCTTTTTAAATGAGTATATTAATTTTTATTTTTTTAATAATTAATTGTTTTCTTTTGCAAAAACTGGAGGTTGGTGTTGAGGAGTAGATGAGTGACTCCCGAAATAATAAAATGATTTTTTTTTGAAACACCAAGGGAAGGGAAAATTATTTTTTTGAAGTAATTAAATTGATTTTTAGAAGCATCACGAACGGAAAAGGATTTTAATTTCTTTTTGAAATATTTAAACTAATTTCAAAGGCTGTTTAATGGCCGAACATATTTTTTTTAAACAATTCTCAGAAGGCAAGAACTTGTCTTTTCACACTCACCATACAAGTACAATCAATAATTCTGGCATCTTTTAAGGCATACTGAAGGTTTATCAAATTAATCACTATTTTTTAATTGAAGTGTTCTAATATAAAAAAAAACGTATTTATTATCATTTTATTTGAATAAGCAATAAAAATGAAAAATACTCATTTTTAAGTCTAGCCTTGGCTGGTGCCAGGTACAACCCTATGCCTTTTTTCATATCTTGGGTAGTGGCGCTCTCATAGCGTTTCCTTGTGGCATCTAAAACAATGCCAATTGTATTAGATCATACCATGAATAAAACATCGTACAACATTATCAACACCTACTAATACATTTGGCGCATTTAGAAGAATTGGAGTGGTAGCTACATTCTAATACTTACGATACTTATTTTTACTTTATTTCATAATATTTGAAAACATTCTACGTACAAACAATAAAACAACACAACGTATTCTAACCTCTATTTAAGGTTATGACGCTTATCTACCGAGATGAATCTTTTAAGCAAATCAACTAGCAATTTATCTGGTAGATGCAATACATATATGATGCATAAAATTCCTACAATTATATTATTAAACGATTTCTGTACATAGCGATATTGAGTATTCCAATTATCTTATAAATGCCATGACATGTTCAAAGTTTTGCTTAACTCGTAGTCACCACAAAACTAAAACACACCTCGCACAATTAATTACACAGTTAACCCTAATTCTGCCCTAATCGTATACTATTATAAACTATAACATGTAATGGACAAACGAATGAAAACGTTGATGATACGCACGTGCGCGTATGCATTCTATGTACCTAATCCATAGACGCATAAATAATACTAAATCATATAACACCGACACCGTAATGAATAGAGGTGTTGTGTTGACGTTCGCGCAACTTTACAAATATTACAAATAATATAATACAAAACGCAGATATATTAATAGAAAAGTTACAGCGCTCACTTAGATACTAATTAAATCATATTAGATATATATTATCTAATTTAATCTTTAAACTATCATTTTAAATAGTTACATATCTACCTTATATGTATGCATATTTTACCCATTTTTATATTATTCGTCCTACGCGCCAAATGTACAAAAGCAAAAATTCAATCTTTTTTTTTTATATGAAATAAATATTTACAGAAATACAAAGCAAAATATTCTTGCAGAAGTTATGAAAAATTATTGAGAAAACATTGCAATTAAATATTATCAATGCTACATAACATATATATTTTTTAAATGTTTCCTAATAATATTTTTCTATAATATTATTTATGCATATTAGTACTAATATAACTAATATTCAAGAAAGATTTAATATTTTTTAAATATTTATAAAATATGAAATAAATATAGTTGGTCACTGAGGAAGAGTCGATCATGGTACTTTATACTTCTCTAAAAAGTAAAATTAGTGTTTTTTTCTTCGCTGATGCCCGACTTTTTCTCGCGCGTGGTGAACGTGGTTGGCCGGTTTAACCCGAATTTGCACGGTAAAAGCATTCCCATCCCCGTGGCTCATTAGGGATATGAGACCGCCTTTCCTTTGACAGGAAGGGGGATACGGTAATTCGTTTTTCCGACAGAATTGGATCCGACAGACGCGGTTACAATCCGAGTAGAGCCCCCAGCGACTGGGTCGAGGACGTATGATGATGAGATCTAAGACGGGGAGACGCGTACCTTAATCCTTTTAGGGCGCTGAAAAGGAAGTTGGAGACACGCTTCATCTAAAGCGCGTCCCCCAGATTTCCCGTTAAAATCTCCTTGTCCCTTCCTCGGAGAACGTTCCACACCGACCGGGTTATTGTCGAAATTAAGCGGAAGCGAGGTCGTTACGGCGTAGGGGGAGGGGGAAAGGGAGCGTACACCGACGTTTGGTAAGCGTTGGTAAGGGGAGATTGTGCCTGCTCCGGACAGTTGTATGATTAAAATCGGAATTAGTTCGCGCTCGCACCTTTGTTATTTTCAGATTAAGTTCTGATGTAGGCGCCCGCGGCGCGTCGCGACTCCTCCGCCGGCTGGCGTCGGCGTCGCTATCGCGGACGCTTCGGGAGTTAATATTCCGAGGCGTCGGGGCGGGTCACCGGATCTCCGTCGCGCTGTAAATAATTTTAATCTCTAATTATTAAGGTATTAGGCGCTGGCGTACGCGCTCACAATGCCGGCCCGGAGGGCGATAAAATCTGCGGAAAATCCGGTTTTACGACGGCTTTAACGCGCGCGATAATGACGGGCTAGAGGATTGAATTAATACGGGAACGGAGACCGCCCAGTCTCTCGTTGAAAGAAGACACGCTACCGACGTTCTAGAGATGGGAGACGTCGCCACAACTGTCTGATACTGATTTACGCTAATGCATATTTGGAAAGAGTACATTAAAGGCGGGGAAAATGACATTTTAAATCATGATTATTTAAAGACGAACCCACAGCTCGAACTATCGGAGTACGTATTGCTGTGGTCTGGCACCCCGGGGTTTGTAAATTCAGTTATATTTTATTTATAGAGATTAATCTTTATCAATGTGTCGGGAAAATTCTCTGAGAAATTAATATTTTATTTGTAAGTAAGATTTTGCTAATTGATTTGATTTGATTGTTTAATTTGTTTATTTAAATGTTCAGTTGGTTTAAATTAATTTCACTCTGTAATATAGTTTTATTTGATCATGTAGTTTATATCCTTCCTAGAAGAATTTTTCTTCTATGATCTTTGCCTTTATGCGCTGCTTTGGCACGCATCTGTTTGTTATATGTATGCGATGTTTGGGCCCCTGAAGGGCAGTTACTTGAACGATAGCGTGTAAGTAGATTGTTATTTTATTTTTTTCTGGCCATTTTTGGTAAATTTCGTTTAATTTTAAAGCTTTGTTCGTTTAATTTGTATATTTATCATCCTTCAAGGAACTCGTTAAATAATAATTGGCGTTATATGATTGTGTGCACAATTTAGATGTAAGATCTTTTATTATATTTGTTCTAGAAGGTGGTATAAGTTTTTAAAGAGTTTTTTTTTCCGTTTTCAAGTTTGCTGACTTGTATTTTATTGTTAATCACCACGGTTAATGTGAAAAGAAGCATTGTGCTTGTATTTAAATTTCAATTTTATAAATTTATTTGTTTTGTCCACGTTTAAATTAATTTAGGTTGTTTTAAATTTTGAGAACACGTGGATTTTTGTGTAAAAAGAATTTTCTTCTAGAACAAATTAGTCTTTTGTTTGTTGAAGGATTTGCATTATCCTTTTTAATTGTAGATTTATGCAGTTTTTGTTTTCGGCCAGAATCTTAAATTCATGGTTTTGTTTCTGCATAATTGTAACTAAATGTTTCTTTTTTTTTCTTTTTTTTTATAAAATAATAAAATTAATGATTGTTAACGTCATTCAAAATTTCTGTTCTTTTATTTTTGAATCAACCATTTCAATTGTTAGAGTAATCAAAGTAAAGTCAAATTATTCACACCCACATTTTATTTTTCATGATTAGTTCAATTGTGAGAATAACCCTGAGGTTAAGTCTTCTTTTGCGCCCTTTATTTTTATCCGCTGAGCTAGTAAATTTAATTTTTCATTTTTATAAATTCATTTTGCATTTATGCTGGTACCATCAGTACACAGCAGTATGAATACTAAAGTAGTTGTAACAGGCAAACGAGATTTCTGAATGAAACATTAAATATAAATCCACATTTTTGCATAATTAATAATTTTCTTCCATTGCCGGTTTAAACGGAAATGATTTTTCCTTATGTTTGGCGAGGTGTCGTCACAGTATTCTGATACACTCTGTATATCAGAAAATTGCTCGTCTACATAAATACTAAAATATTTATAATCGAAAAACAAAATTTTAGAATGAAACACGAGACACAATTTCCCATTCTTTTGACGTCGGTTTAATTGGAAATGATCTAGTTTTCCGAGAAAAAAATTGTAAAGATTTTTCTTTTGTTGTAAACGTTCTCAAGAACCATTTGGCGAGGTTTCTTCACAATATTATGATACATCTTGTATATTGAGGAAATTTTCTATCACGCGTAATCGTTCCCGGTGAAATTCTATACGAAAATGAAAGCTGTGAAAATATTAGCTGCATAACCGACCTCGCATAAAAATCAATTTTAACCTATTTAGAGTAAGTAATTTATTTCGGTATTATTTTTTTTTCGGATTAATTTTTCCATACTTGCTTGGTAATGTTACAGCCACGTTATTCATTAATTTGTTATGCGTTTATGTCATTTCACCAGCCTGCGTCTTCTTCTTCAATTCCTAGTATATCGTGTCCCCTCGCGCGGCATATTCGATCTGCGCACGCTTCAATCCCCACCTGCGCTGCGAGTCTATTTAAGGCGTTCATTTACCGCGATCGTTGTAGATTCCGCCGATATTTAATCCTCCATCCTGACCCAACTATAAATTGTAGTCGTCTTCGGGTGTGACATGACAATAGTGTTTTTTCCGATCCGGTCTGATTATAAACTGTAGTCGTCCCATGGGCGTGACATAGGGAAAAAAAGCAATTTATATATATATAAAAAAAATATATATGCTACTGTGATACACAAACTCTGTCAATCGGAGGAGAAGAAAGAAGAGTAAAGAGGAGGAAGAACCATTCAATCCCCGCCATTTGACCAGCCATTATCCGGTAGATGACTCACCCTAGTGTTATCGGCCATTCGCCCCCCTTCACGACCTGCGTATCCGCCTGCGACTGCCTGGCGAACCCCATAGTTAGAAGGGTCTATGTTAGCAAAAAGTACGACGGAGCGAATTTTCACCGTCCACAGGAGGATAAAGGATTCAGAGCCTAACGGCTAATCCTAGTCGACAATGATGACCCCCGGTGACATAGGGTAATCAACCGTCTTGTGGCGGTTGTAGTTCGTAAACGCCCCTCGGGCGTGGTACGACGCAACTATCCGTCCCTCGTTCGATTACCGACCTTACTGGCTTCGCAGGCATGACACGGGCGTAATATCCGTATTTTCCTTTTCATCTCGTCGTAACTATGGTCCGTAGTCGTCCGTAGGGCGTGACACGACGTTGGGTTTCACGATTATCGACGTAAAATTGGCGAAAACTTACCGATTTGTAATATAAAAATTAATAGGCACTACTTGACATATCAAATATGTTTATAAGTTAACCAAAGAAATTTAACCAGTTTAAGCAAACATTTTAAATATTGCAATTTATTTATTAGCATTAAAATAACCCTGTTATTTTTTTTTTTTGTAATTAAAACTTTAACATGTCATTGTGCTATCACACTATTTATTTTACAAGCATCGATCAAGAATTCAATTATTTTAAGTTATTTCCCACCGACTACAAAACACAGAAACACTGAATTTCCATAAGAATCCAATATACTATTGATGGTGAAACAAACTATAGATTACGATCCTAGATATATAAATCACTCTTTATACCACACAAATATTAGAACGGTGCACGAATTGATTTATACCAACCGATTGGCGTATTTCCAATAACAACTTGGGAATTCATTTCGACATTACAGTAAACGATATTACCTAACCCCACCCCCTTTCAGATCCCCACCTCCGGATTCCCATACCTACAACCCGTCTACCTCAGACTGTAGACCATCTGTATTTACCGTTCTAGAAAACTAACATTAGCGTTGTTTTTCCTGCATATTATCGTTTGAGGCGGCTTGCACTGCCTTATCCCGCCGCCTCCTACCGCCCCGTACTCTCGCAAAACAAGGAGCAACTTTGGCGGCAGCGCCTTCGCGGACGATAAATCAACGTGAAATTTTTCGAAGCCCCGTCGTCTGACAAATTTGAAATTTAAAATAGGGTGTCGGTGCATACCGAGCCAGTTCCCAGGTAGGTAAGGCTGAGGTATGAAGCAGTCACCGACCGACCGCCATCTGTACGTAAGGAAATGAGTGAGTCGTCTATTTGTGGTGGCGGTAGACGGAGGTAACGGCAATATAAATAAAACAAAAATAGAGTTGGGTAATGCGAATTACATTGCAAGGGAAATGCGTCATAGATGAATTATGGGACGGTGGAAATACGGAGAAATAGGATTTGTTTATTACGCTGTCGCGCGAACTGGCAAATTTCCATATCTTCTCTGCTAGTGGTTTTTTTTTCAACATCCTGTATAATATTAGCATTAAATAAGTTCTCAGTACGCTGCATAAAACATTTTTTTTTTGTGTATTATCACAAACAATTTATTTGTAAGAATATGCCGTGGTATACGTTGACAAACAGAATTTGAAGAAACCCTTATTCAACACCTTCTTCAAATAATTTATTACTGAAATAAATTTGGTTCAGGTCGTCTTGTCAGTGTTTTTAACCTGTGTGAAGTTAATCCCGTGCATTTATAAAATTTAAAGGAAATAATTAAAGTTCTAGTTGCTCCCAGTTGAGTTCTAGAATTCTGAATCGGTTTTATAAAGAGTTCTGGCATTTTAAGTAGTCAAAACTATATTTTAAAAAATAGGGGGATAACTTCACACAAGCTACGACTTTCATAAGGCACAACTTTTTATTCTTCTCTTGAATCGTTATGAGCCGCAAGAATAATTTTTCTATTTCGGTGTCGTAATGAAGTCCTTGAATAATCGAAAACAAATGGAGTTCATTACAGCACTATTTTCGGTATTTTTTTAAATTTTGGAGTTGGTAGATTGCGTAACTGTCACCTTCCATAAGTTATACATGGCTGGAAGCTGGCAACTTCGCAATTCAAACAGTGTTACAATGTAGCCCACTGCTTTCAGTGTCTTTTTAATTTTGGGGTTAGTACCCTTTTGGAACTATCACCTGTCACAAATCATTTTATGGTTATATTGCTGTTGGTTCTATTCACCATAAAATTGGAAGCTGATAATTGTAATTAAAACGATGAATAATACATGTTTTTATTATTGATGCTTAGAAAGAATATTGCCACTTTATTCGTTCGAACGTGTACATCATAAAAATGTTTTGTGTCAATCCCATTATGATGGCAAGAATTGTGATTTCTTTAATACAATTAATAATTCATGCCTTGACATTCCCAACAGCTTTCGCCAATTACAGAGGCATTGGTCCGGACATGAGTCATTATTATGCCTGCGCCCGTGGAGCGACTTTAGATGTTCGTCTCTCAGCAGTCGCCAAGGAGTGAGGGTAACCACGAAAACCTCACTCTGACAGCAGTTCGTCAACGACTATCGCGACTGATAGCCAAGCGTGCAAGCCACTAGACCATCAGCCGGGTTAACAATTAAATGAGACGTGCGTAAAACTGTGTACTGTTACATTGTCTAATAAATCTAAATTAAATATCTCTTATTGCCTTTTCATAATGCTTTTAACCTACATTTTAAAATCACCCGCCTCCACGTCGGTAATGATAGTCTAATAAGTTGACGATTTCAGCGAATGTGCAATAATGGTGAAGTCGGTTTGAATCCACTAAAATTTATAATTCATGGTGAAAATGAACGCATATTCACGTTTGAGCCATAAACAAATGACAAGAATTTATTCACTCATGTTTAGAAACAGTACAGGTATTATAAACGTTAATATATGCATTAGAATTTGTAAATGTTGGGAATCTTAGTTTAGCCACAGGTATTTGTTCTTCACTTGCGAAGGCTATTGGAGTACTGGAAGTGGAAAGTTCTGGACGTACTGACTCTAGTTCTGTTACTTCAACTTTCTTTCCTTACGAGCTGTCAATATAGCCTTCTGCTACAGCAGAATTCTTCCACCCACCTTGGCGTTTTATTGTTACAAGATCGCTCCCACGATCGGCCAAACGTGAGTCAGATCAAAACTATGCTCAGTGAACAATTCGCTATTAGGAGGCTGCGAAATGTTGCGATCAATTTTGGCGTTTGCCCCATTTTATTTACACCAACTGGTTGAGTAGCACATCTCCCAGACTTGGTCTCGTGCGGAAAAAGTACGCTTTATGATACTTGTGTTTTAATATGGGCGTGACATAGGGTAATTAACCGTTTCGTGGCGGTTGTAGTTCGTAATCGCCCCTCGGGCGTGGCACGACGCAACTATCCGTCTCTCGTTCGATTGCCGATCTAGTCGCTTCGCAAGTGGCTGTGTTAGGAAGCTGCAATAATGTTTTGATCAATTTTGGCGTTTGTCCCATTTTATTTACACCAACTGGTTGAGTAGTACATCTCCCAGACTTGATCTCGTGCGGCAAAAGTACGCTTTATGATACTTGTGTTTAATATGGGCGTGACATAGGGTAATCAACCGTCTCGTGGCGGTTGTAGTTGGTAATCGCCCCTCGGGCGTGGCACGACGCAACTATCCGTCTCTCGTTCGATTGCCGATCTTAGTCGCTTCGCAGGTGGCTGTGTTAGGAAGCTGCAAAATGTTGCGATCAATTTTGGCGTTTGCCCCATTCTATTTATGCCAACTGGTTGAGTAGTACATCTCCCAGACTTGGTCTCGTGCGGCAAAGTACGCTTTATGATGCTTGTGTTTTAGTATACTATTGTAGAACTCGCCAGGGGACTCTAGGATCTCTAAAGAAACTCAGCGATTTGTTAAAAAAAATGTTTTAGCAATTTTGTTATTATTATATTACCACTCGATCGCTTCGAGTCATAAGAATGATTTAAGAGCCTTTGTGGGAGCTATCGGAACTCTAAAGAAACTTAACGATTTATTAAAAAAAAGTATTGGCAATTTTCTTCTTTTTAGAGTTTCTTTCGAGTTCCGATAGCTTACCAACGAGATCTATAATTTTTTTGATGATTCGCAACGATTCAAGTCAAAATTGAGAAATTGTGCCTCATGGAAGTCGCAGGTTAATGTGAAGTTATCCCCCTATATATTGAAATAGCGATTTGACCTATTTATAAAGCCGATTGATAACTCTAGAATACCTCGGGGGCAACCAAAACTCTAATTATTTTTTCATAAATGCGGACATAACTGCACACAGTGTTTTAGATGAATTGCAAAGCGCTTTTCTTTGCATCTCTAACAGGCCGAGCTATTGGATTAATATGACAACCGTTGCGGCCTCCATCAACATCTTTTTTCTACTGCTGTAAACGTTGAGAAATCTACTAAAATAAAAATGTACACAGTTGTCTATTTGTTCATTCAAGAGAAGATTTTAACACACAGATAAATGGAAGTAGCACTTATTTCCTATTTTGGGTACACCTATAGTAATATGAAGTTTACAGGATAATGTGTTTTAAAGCAAGAATTTACTCTACATATATTTTCTATGGGAAAGAGTTTTTAATTGTAATTTTTTTTTACAACTCGATTTACTTCATTTATCTTTCTACTGAGTTGATTTAAAAGAATGTGATATATCGTGCTCAATATTGTATTAGTAGTTCGTAAAATAGTCAGTGTGTGGCGTGGTAAACTGTTTGTGGTCCATATTGAGTACAAGATATCCTGTGGAAATGTATATAGAACACACTAAGTAATTGACAACCAGTACAGTACGTAAAAAAAGAATTGAATGACTGCAATTTCTCATCTGAATGATTCTAATTATAACTTTAAGAGTTCGGTACGCTTACAAAGTTAAAGGTGGCCGGAAATTATCACTCTTTCCGTGTTTCTGTACGTTTAGACGTGAAAAATTATTATGCCCTTATCTACGCTGGGGAATAAGGCGGTAGTTGAGCCGCTGCGCTGCTGGTAAGATCGACAAAAGTTCCCCTGCTAACCGAATTATTTTTATCTTCTTTCCCGATGTTACGCCGTTGAATGATTGCATAAAAGTAGTTTGGCCTTCGCGAGGATTTATGGCATCTAACAAATGTGGAACTGGAAAACTTTGTATCCTGTAGGATAAAAATGCATTTGTTAAATGTTAGCATTTTCGGTCATTTTTTTGCAACATGATAGATGTTCCTATTACGATAATAATTGTAGACAAGCACCAGATTGTAGGTTAGTAGCAACAACCTATTTTACAGCGACCTTTTAAGAATGAACGATACAGTTGACGACCTACACAGTCGTTATAGCACACCCCTCCCCGCTTGGTTTGAACATATAGACTTATAAAACTGATTTCTACAAATGCCGACATACATATATTTTCCAATGTCTTTGTTATATGAACGGTATATTTTGGATGTACTAAGAAAAACGTATGCGATCGGTATTATTAAGTATAGTAGCTATCTATATTCAGCAGTAACGAGTATACATACATTAAAGATTTAGCAACAGCGGGTCGTGTAATATTCCAAAGATTTATTTTTGAGGGACAAGTAGGAATAACAAATTAACGTATTTCTGCTTTTGACTGTAATAATTAGGAGATATTTTTCCGAAGAAAAATTTTTCTCCTCACCCGGGATTCGAAGTTGTATCCTCCCGTTTGCCGGACGGGCGCTTTATCAATTAAGTTAGTAGAAGACGACGTTAACATATGTCGATATTAGATCCTTTTAGGACAAGCTGGTTGTCGGAGATGATTTATACCCTTCCATTCTTGCGCAGGTAGTTTGAGATTTCCTCAGCACAAGTCTGAATCGGCCTGGAAATAGCCGGGGAGGCCCCTAAGCTAAAAGCTTCGCCGTCCCGCTCTCCGCCCCTCAGATTCCAATGCTGGTGCCATTACACGTTTTCGAGGTATCGACAAACCAATGCGATTGACCCCGATTTAGTTTGCGGATGTACGCTATTGTAGTTTTCCTCTTGGAGATATCTACGCTGTATCCCCCCAGAGAAGCTAAAAACGGGCGAGATCTTATTTGTCCTTATGGGCAGTGGTACTGTCTGTTCGATGTAGTTGAAGATGCTGGTGTGGTCTCCAAGTTTGCTGGAGACGCGTTTGCATCCACTACATTTGTGCTGTAAGCCCCCAGAGGTTGCCTCAGATCACAACACCAACTGCAGCGGGGGAAGTTCAAGAATGGTCTCCATAGCAGCCGTTGACGTCGAGGATATGGCTCCGTGATGCTCAAACAGGCAATCCTTTGGACTTTATTAATCGCACTTATTAGCCTAGAATTGCTTTATGCCACCAAACTAACGAAGCGTAAGTTATAGAGGGTACTATCTATAACTTTCCTGGACAGCCAGTGTACCATTGCAGGCTTTAGCCCCTACCGTTTTACCGAACATATCTTTACAGGCCCAGAAGTTCCTAATGACTTTATTCGTCACATGCTCTAGGTGTGATTTGTACAGCAGTTTGCCGTCCAAGACAACATCTAGATATTTAACCTCAGCTGATAATAGGGCACTGGAGTTTGGGAAGCTTCCTCCTCCAAGGTTGAACGAAACCATAGTCTTTACTGGATTGACAGGAGAGCCTCTCTTATACACCACCTCTCTACAAACCTTAGCGCAACCTGCATCCTTTCAGATATCACGCCAGCAAATTTCCCGCAGACAAGAATGGTGTCGGCGTAGCTTTTCACACCCTTACTGGCATGTTCTAAATATATTAAATTAAATACGCTAGATTTAGCAACTCGCTTACAATGACAGTAAGTGCTTTAAAAAGGATAAAAGAGATAATATTTTCCATCCGCTTTTCAACCATATTTCCCAGAGTACCATCCAACGGGATCTGTTAATATTAAATTCCGCTCCACTTTACCTCAGACATCCTGCACGTTATATCTCCATGTGTACACCGATGTATTTACTAATTAACTTTAACCTCACCCGTTTCACTGCCGGTCATAAACTCCAATTTCCCGCGCTTATTAAAGACACAAATTCACCCTCAGACTTCCGGCCCGCGCTACCGTTTATAGGTAAGGGGTACGCCGGCTTCGAAACGACCGCAATTTTTCACAAATTTTTTAATATGCCTTCACGTATCACCCGGCACCTGGGGTGGTGGGGGGCGAGGATCGTTCTGGGACCCCCATAAAAATGAGTCGAGGGTAATTATTGTCCCTGACACACTTTGCCCTTCTCTACCGGTTTTAATAGGCGACATGTTGATGGTCGTTGTGGTTATTGCTTTGGGACAAAGAGAGGTAGGGGGAAAGGGAGGAGAATTGTTGAATATATGTTTGTTCGTTATTGTTGGGGTTACGTGGATGCTTCTAATTTGCATGCTTTTGACTTCTATGAGAGTTTATTGTGGTGAAAATATTGGTTTTTAGATAGGTTAAAATAGTTTTACACTTGTGGGTGTGAAAGAAGTTGAATGTGAAATTCTGTTTGCTATTTTGGAAATTAGTTCCGCGATAGCCTACTATCAAGAGCTAACAATGAAACGAAAACATATGTCGGTAATTCAAAACTATAAAAAAAATTGAAAATTTGGATGCCAAAGAAGATGAAGCAGGTAAAGTCATCTATATGCAATACAATACCATCCTCAGAAAGTTATGTTAATTTTCTGAGAATATTAAAAAAAAAAACATTTTAGGCAATTTTTCACCTGCTTCGAAGTTAGTATAATATAATCGTGCATCAGTCTGTGTGTAAAGTACTTAAGTTAACCGCCCACGAAGGCATTTATGAACATAGCATAGTCTGATACATTTACTACAGTATGGTATTTTGATCAATTTCAATAGATGGCGCTAAAAGATAAGTTCCGTAGAACAAATGAGTGCTGACCTTGCTACAATAGTTTTAAGATGAATGATATTATTGGAAAGGATAGGATCAATAATATTTGAAGCATTCGGTGACAGTGTAGTGGCTGTAGATACCAGTGAATGGACTACGAACTACAACAGGACACCAACGGAAGATGGCGCCGTGCTATGTCCGCGGTGCGTCTATAATTTATTATCAGACAAGGGGCGGGAGAAACGTAACGTCTTGTCACACCTAAGGGACGACTACAAGCTATGGTCCTACACGAAAGGAGAAAACTATTGTCGTGTCATACCCGAAGGGCGACTAACAATTAGATGTATAGTGAAATCAGGAAGGAGGATTGGCTACTCGCGGAGTCTGCTACGATTAGAATAGAATAGAATAGAATAGAATAGTTTTATTATTGCAGTGTTTCAATATAAATGGAACAATGCAAACGTCAGGTCGAGAACAAAAATTTACAAATGTATATTTGAGGTTAGAAATTCCTCTATATTGTATGGCTCTATTTCTAGTAATAATTTGTATACATAATTTTTAAATGTTGACAATTTTTTTACAGTTTTAATATGCGATGGCAATTTGTTATAGAACCTCAGGCAATTTATATTCTAAATTGTTCTCACTTAGTGTAGTCGATGCTTGCGGTAGCGATAATCATTTTTAAACCTTGTAGAATACTCATGTTGTAATTCATTATCCTCGAATAAGTATTTGTTTTTAATAAGAGATTAGCAATTCAAAAATGTAAATACCATATACAGTTAAAATCTTAGTTTGTTTGAAGAATCCTCTGGAAGACTGAGAGTACTCGAGTTTATTAATCACACGTAAAATCTTTTTCTGTATCAAAAAGGTCTGTTTAAGTCACTACCACCACACCAAACAACGATTCCATATTTTATGTTTGAGTAGCAGCATCCATAATACATAATACGAAGCACATGCCAACTTACTATATCTCTAAGTCGACGAATCGCAAAGCAATAGCTACATAGTTTTTTACAAAGTACATTGACGTGATCTTTCCATTTTAAGGTTTCGTCGACTGTAAGACCCACCAGCTTAACACAAGTGCGGACGGGATATTCGCAGTTATTAATATTCACAGCTTCTGGAAGAGTTTGAAATTTGTTACATTTGAAGAAGATGACATTTGATTTATTGTGGTTAATTTTAAGCTGGTTGATAGTTAACAACTCCTCAATTGTATTTAGATAAGTGCTGCCTAGATCGACGATACCAGTGATTAAAAAAGTAGTATCGTCCGCATAATTTCCAGTTGAAAAGTTACTTACAAGAGAGGTGGGCTTGATATTATAAATATCATTAAAGTAAACGATAAATAGTAATGGACCTAGTATGCTACCTTGTTGTACCCCTTTTGTTATGGTCATGGATCTGAAAGAGCAGCCTCATTTTTAATTTTAACATGCACTTTTTGTTTACGCTCGTTTAAGTACGATGAAAACGATTGTGGTAAATGTATGGTTTATGTGGGTACGTGGCACAGGTGGGAATTGATACGCAGGGCGTGGGAACGCGATACGCTAACTGAAAATTTATACTAAAATCAATTACTAGCTTAAAAGCCAATCTCTGTTATAATTTTGTAATGCAAATGGTAAAATTACTTTTATTTTTTCAAAGTGACTGGTGAAATATTTTTTTTTGAACATTAGGTAGACGAGGGAGTAACTTTTTAAAATGGTGCAATTCAAGCTTAAATAGTTTTTTCAGCATGGGGGTGAGAAATTCCCCTTCGAAATTCACTGAGGGTGGTCACTTCTCTTAATTCTTCCTAGTAATACACTCCAACGAGAATTTCCCACGTGGGACTAGGCTATTCAATCAGGAAAATTCCGACACACGGTCTTAGCGCAATCCACGATGAAATTCACTCTTGAACGCTCACGGAGTGCCTCCGGAACGAATACCAGAGAGGTGGCACGAGAAGTGGATGGGGAAAAAGGGGGGAGATCGCAGCGTAGAAAAACAATTGAAGCAATTAATCCAAGAAAAACTAATCAAGCAAGACAAATCGCTAGCACGCACGCAGGAAACTGCCGAGGAAATTACTTTATAGTCGGGCGAGCGATAAACCATCCGGTCGCGTCTAATTGAAGGCGATACCCGCGAGAAAGTTCGAAAGGGAGCGGTGGAGGGTGGGGGGAGGCGCGAAAAGGGGAGAAGGAATCGGACCCCTGTGGCGGCGGGGACGTTCGAACGAAGGCTCGAAGTACGTTGTAACGGCTAGAGTGCTGTGTACGATTGTTTCTCTTGCTTCGCCGGTTTCGATTAGCGAACAGTATGTCGCAGAAATTGTGAGGAAAGAAGGGAAAAGGGATGGCGATTAAATGGCGGTGATATTAAAATCATGATATTGATGAATATGTTAAAAAAGGCGAAGGGAACATTCATACACCATTCCCTCTTAATTCTTTCTAGAACTTTCTCCTATTAATCGCTTAATGGTGATAATAGAAGAACTTCCGGCGGATTAACGGTGCGTGACTCGGGAGTAACTTCTTTAATTAAATCTAAATCGAGCGGAGCGGGTCTTTGGAGCTTTGGGTCGGCTCCCCACTCCACCCCCATAACACGCTTCCGTCATAAAAAGCCCCCACTGCACGGACCGTAACTGCATTAGGCGGAGCACGCTTCCGGGTAATAGGCAACTCTGGCCGGAAAGGGTTCGACGTGGTCCCTTCCCCCGCCCCCTCTTTAATGGACTTCTTCTGTGTGTCGAACGGCACGTAGACTGGACGGATTTCGTTTTATTTAAAACCGCTTCCCAAATCGCGGGTTAGGATTGAAAAATATGCAGTCCCCGAAATCTAATTAGGGCGCCGGGATATCGCCCCTTTCTCCCCCCTCCCCTACCGTGTCGCTGCGCCATCGGAATCCCGATCTTGGAGCCGAGAGAAAATAAAAAAACACAAGAGGAAAAATCGGAAAACACCGCCCCAAAGAAGAGGAAAGGAAATTTTTCTTCGGATTTAATTAGCTACGTTGTCGGCGTGCTTTGAATAATTATAAACCCAATTAGGGGGGGATGTAATGGTGGGCGGGGAGGCTGAACGGACGTTTCTCCTTGACGGGAAGGGAAGGAAAATATATTCGGGAGACGCTGTTTACCTCCGGTTCTTTTCATAAATTCGGGCGATGAATAATTTTCCGTAAAGGAGCTTTGAGGGGGGAGTGGAGGAGATGGGGGGAGGAAGCGTTCGAGTCCGGTGGAAAATTAAAAACACATCAAACGCAGAACGGCTTTTAAGGGAATTAATTCTAGATAATTAAAAGCGTTTTGAATATATACCTGCCGCAGAAGCAGGCAGATGGGGAGAGTTCACTCGAGGAAAATTTTTTTTCTCACCGGTCTTGTTAGAATACAATTTACCCCTATAGGTCGGTAACTATTAGGCATGAATCTCAATCTCCTGCATGGTGATCAAATCTGCGACATACCAAAAAAATCAGCTTTGTGAGAGAATTCACCAGAGACTCTTAATATTATGGTCGTGTGTTCGAGGCCCACGTTGGGCGCCAAAAAATATTGTGACGGTAATGCGGCTGCTCGTTTTCGGTGTTTGCTTGGTTGTGGATTCAAAGAAAGTTAAAATTAAATTGCGCGTCAGTAAGTAACCCACGGGAAGGGATGCATTGATAGAATATATTCAACAATTAATAGTAAAAATGGACTTACAATCATAATGATTCAATTCAAAGATACTTAAAACAATAAAGGCAAGTAAATAGCAATATTAAACTTTAGTCGAATGACCTTATAATACGATTCTTACTTAGCCTTGACTAAACGAATGAAATTGAAATATCAAATTATTGAAAACACTTCGTGAATAAATCTTAGATCTTAATACTAAGTATAAGCTAGGTTTCATATAGGTAACAGAATCCATGAATATTTAAATTTGTCGCCAGAAACTCCCAAATATGGCGGACGGTTGCGTTGCTTAGTATTTCTAGTAGATTTTAACGTTTATTTTCCCATAATTATTTGATTTATTATTTTCATTAAATTTTGATTAATTTTGATGGTTTTGAATGTTCAACTTATGATTTAAAATTTTTAATTCAATATTTGATTGTTTATTGAGGTTTTTTAGCACTTTAAATTGGAATTTCAAAGAAAAACTTCGTTTATTTGGGCATATGGTATATAATTTTGTTTTTTTTTTACATTAATAAAGTTACGTTTCGGATTCTCTTACTTTAATCCATTTTCAAACTATTTATTGTTTTTTTTTTATTTTTAATTCCTCCCTACATAATATGTTTTAACATATGTTTTATATGTTTTAATTGGAATTAACCAGAACTATGAGAGATATGTGAGTGGCCAAGAGGGAGGAATTAAAAATAAAAAAAATACAATAAATAGTTTGAAAATGGATTAAAGTAGAGAATCGCGAAACGTAAATTTGTTAATGTAAAAAAACACAAACAAATTATATTACCGTAGGCCAAACAAAATAAGTTTTCTTGAGATATAAACACGGGAAATTAATTGAAGAAAAAGGAAATCAAATTTTATTCTTTTTCAAAATCAACAATTGAAATTTCATATTTTAATTTAATTTAATACCGTTACCGATGATATTTTCGGAGCTTGTGATTAGGGTTTGGTCACTATTTCAGTATTGACAAAAATACTCCAAACTGTGGTACTGGAAATGCTGCAAAACTTCTCCTAAAACCCCTCACCACAAACTGGCAACTAAACTGGACGTAACGTTTCCATAGCAAAAGCTATCATCATCAGCAGAAACACTGAACTGTGAACAGTTAGTTGTAGAGAAATATATAAAAAAAATTTTGGTCTTTTTTGTCAAGCTTGTAGATGTACGATGGATACCTACACTTATATTTTAAATTTAATTTTTTGTCTGTATTGTAAACTTATGGACAAGCAGAATATAGTTTTTAGGTTACTATTAGGCATATCTGTATTAAGTTTATACTTTTATCCATATATAGGGTTAGATGTAAACAGTAATTTCTGAATCTCGCCCTAGGGTTTTGCTAAGCATGTAATACTAACTCTCTATAACATGTAAGAGAGGGTGGGCAAGATGGCCACGAGGCATGATGGGACATCCTCTTATCTACAAAACGCAGTAAGCATCTGTCAAATAATAGCAGTCCTAATATTGACAAGTGCTGTTTTATGTTTGTTGTAATGTAGGAAACTTTACTAGTCTAATAACAAAGTTATTGCTGTTTGTGCGTGAACTTTGCAATTTCCAGAAGTTGTTGATTATTTTTGATGGTGAGTTCAACGGCCAGTATCGGAAGCATAAGTAATTATTTACAACTACAACTTTTTGTGCTTATTAATTGACATGTATTGCATGTATTTCTATAGTGTGTATTTGTTTATTTAAAATATTTAATATGTTATTATAACAACCAGAAAATGTCCCAAAGAGGCAAGATGGGGCTATTGGTATGGGGCAACATGGGACATCATTATCTCACTCTTCAGTCTGGTCGTTAGTGCCTGGATATGCCATTATGCTTTCTCGAAGACATAATGCCTATTTCTCATGTTAGGAATAGTACAGGTTCAATAAAGCGTAACAAGGGAAAAGACAACAATCCTTACAAGCACTACGTATAAAAATCTGCTACACAGAAAATAGAAGTCTGGAGAATCCCTTAAGGCAACTAGAAGTGCTGAGGGAGAAGTTAAAGGAAAAAAAAATGACAAAGAAGAAAACAGAAGAGATCAAGAAGCCGAATTTTGTAAGGAAAGCAAAAGGATAGATTTTTAGAAAACGTCAAGGAATTAATCAAGTTCTTCTGTTGAGGAAGATGACGCTGAATGTTAGTATTGTAAGGGGAAGTATTGATACAATGCCATGGATGGCTAAGTTGGGTACATGGAGGGTGTGCGAATAACGTGGATGAGTTCGTCTTCTATTGTCTCATTTGTGAAGATTAAGTTTAATATTCTTATCGTTATTGTATTTTTTTTTTATTTTAAGCAGTTCCGCTCTAAAGAGTTTGAGCTTTATTCCTGCATGTTTTTAAGAATATTTTAAGAATCTATTTTTTTTTTTACCTATTACCTAGATTTATGGTACGACCCATTCTTAACTGAACACCCATCTTGCCCCATGTTGGGGCAAGATGGTGTATTTACACATTTCTTTCAAAAATTTTCTCACAACATCAAGAGTACCCATCGAAAAATTGTAAATACATCCATCAGCAGGTAAATATTTAAAGATTACAACAAGCGTACTTAGAACCTTGTATATCAATTTGCAATCCTGATGCAGTGTTCTAAAGCTTAATGTTCCCATCTTGCCCACCTTCCCCTATATGGTTATACAATGACATTGCTGCAATAAAGGCATTATTATTTATTATTATTATTTATTATTATATACAAGATTCTTGTCTGTCCTTACGCTTCCGATTGATATTTTTTCTTGAAAACTGATAATTAATTTTCAATGTGACATTACATTTATTACAATACATACCCTTATAGGTGAATATATTGTTTGGGAGTTGAAATTTAACTTCCCTTTATTTTTCCGCTCGAGAGTTTAAAATATCTGGCGGGCCTCCCTCTTCCCCTCTCCCCCCTTCCTTCACTCTTATCGCGAATCACGGTTAGTTAGTCAATTTATCAGAGTCAGGCACGGGAATTATCCGTGACACAATCCGACTACGGCTGTCGCTAGTGTCGAAGACGGTAATTAGTATTCAGAAGCAGCGTTAGAGGGCGCGTTGACTCTTAGGGGCGCTCCTTAGAAGCCGGGAGAGAGGGAGGGGGGAGGGGGGATCGAATCGACCCACCCTTCCACGTTGCAACATAGCGGTCGAACCGACATCATCAGCGGTTCTCGGAATCATTAATATTCCATCCAGTTAATCCCTGCCCGGAGTCGTACGCAATCTACGTTTGTGACGATTCAACTTGTTCCTGCGTTTTCTTTATTTTTACCGGGGATTCGTTTCGGAATTTACCGCTCAGAACCGGTATGAATTTATGTATAAAACGGCGAGGACACTAATTCGATTTCACACAGACGACCGCTAAACGTCGGACTTGTCGTTTGTGGGAGGGAGGAGGGAGAGGGGGACTGGCGAATACGGATTTCGGTGATAGTTTTCTGGGGGTCCGATTTAGCGGCAATAACGAGGTAAATTGATTCGGATTTTACCGGTGACGCTGGAATGGGCGAGAATCGATTTTTGGGCGTGAAATGTGAGCGATTATGAGTGGAAGAGTGGCGGATCAAATCTGTGGTGGTGAGGTCTGCTCGTAATTCGACGGTAAAAATGATTACCGCTAACACGCTTGTCAAGTTCCAATATGTCAGGATAGACTCTGAAATTGTAATGGATATTAGGTTGGTGATAATCGGTTTATTGTGATATTGCCGTGTTGGAGATTGATTTTATTAACTACATTTCCTTCTTCCCAAAAAACTTAGTCAAAAAAAACATCTCTTCTTTACCTCATTATTATCATATACCTTCATTATTTTACCTTAGGTAAGATGACTGTATTAATTGGGCAACCACATATATATTGCATGACATTTTCTTTTCCTTTTTGTTGTTGTTGTGGGAGCCATCTTACATGGAGTCTCCAAAAACACTGCAGGCTCTTGGCTTTTCGTATTTAGTCTCCTATTTCTTTTATCCATTAAATTATACCAGGCGTTCCAGCATCGTAGTACACTTGATCGAAGTAATTCTTTGGGGCAAGCCAAAAATTGTTCGCTTTCTTGTCTCGTCCAGAGCCACGCATTCACTCAACTAATCATACGGAATCCAAAATAATGGCGTCCAGAAAACGGTAATGGGGGCGACTGACGATATTACTACTACTACTACTACCTTACTGTGGCCTTATGTTATTGAAGGTTTATGTCAGTAACACCACTGTCACCGCTTGACAGCAGTTGACAAAGTTCTTACCTATGTAGATGATTTAAGATTTAAACCTTAACAAAGCATTTTCTATCCGTGGCACATGATTTTCGGGTTAGTTTATTCGTTACTAATTTATTATTGGTGATATTAGAACCAAACCAAGATCACTTTTCATAAATGTGCGACCTTCACTTACAGTAGCTTCTATTACTAGGTATCGCGGATTCAAATCTCGCTCTGGTCAATCGCGATTTTTCTATTCCACCGAGCAGCTTTTAGTTCCGAGGTTTACAAAAACAAAACATCTAGATATCTAATTAGATTGGCGACTTTCCTGGCCATATTTCGCCGCCTTTTCATTATTTTGCATCGCATATAACTTGGACATGCAAATTTTTTACCAAGTAAGATATAAAATTGAAGCTGTATCTTACGTTTTGAACTAAATTAGAATATGCTTCAACAATCTCTTATCACTGAATGTGGTATGCGTTATCTGTCCTCTCATTCATCTCCTGTGTTGATCCTAATTTTCTGTAGGTGTATGTACCGAGCCCTGTTACGATGCGGAGATGATTTCTACTGATCTGCAGGAGTTCTTCAGCCTTCTTTCCTTGATGGTCCCTTAAACAAGTCTTACCATGAATTTGCCTACTTGTATTATTTCAGTGTTCTTTTTGTTTCTCTTTTACCCAACTTCTTACTTGCTCTCGTACTATGTTCTTAGACATCCCTAGAATAGGTTCTGGGTCTATATACGAAATAGATAATTCCTTTCTTGTTAACTCATCGAGTTTTTCGTTTCTTTCGATTGCTGAATGTCAGGGCACCCATGGCAAAATTCTTGGGAGGGAGCTGCAGTATACAGCAAAAATTTTATTGAGCAGGAGAAGTCACATATTTAGTTTTGACGGGAGAGAACAGGAAACAATGTATGTTGGCGTGAATGTAAGATTATGAAAACTTAAATGAGTATAATGTAGAAATTAATATCGATAAATGTAGATTTATTTTTGGAACATCAGTTAGATTTCATCAGCCACACTATAAGTCAAAACAGTAATTCCTCCTAGCCTTGCAAAAGCTAAGGCCCTTTTATATGCACCGCTATCTAGCTATCAAAATTGCAGTTTTATTTAAGTTTATTAGAATTATTATGGTAAATTTATATTAATCTTCTCTACATGAACTGCATGAGTTATTTGGAAAAGGCATATAGTGTGCCCACAGCTGGAGTTTAATATTTTAGATGTAAGTAATAAGTCTCGCCTGGTTTGAAACTTCTTTTTTCGTTGCTTTCGATTATTTAAAAACCAGTATGCCCGCAGCTGAGTCAAAACTGTTTTCTACTCAGATAAAGTACCCTTTTCGTTGGGAGTATGCTAAAATGTTATGATGATTAGAGTGGTTAACTTTCATCTGCGCGCCAATTCAGTACTAAGTCTCAAATCTGTGACATTAATGTTTAATACAAGTGTACAATACAGTGTGCCGGGAAAGAGCAAAATTATTTGTTTATTTAACTATAAATATTATATATAAGTCCTTTACCTTATTTAGGTAGCAGAAATGATATATCATTGCTGAAAAGTCTGTAGCATTAAGTGTTTGAAGATTTTTCGGCGTGATGGTAAAACATGGTTGTATTTTGAAAAAGACTGTTCAACATCTACGGATGTAACACACGCATAATTAAGATACACTTTATAGGTAGATAACGAATCAGATGCACCACCACCAATGTGTAGTCCGATTTGTACCAGAACAATAACTGTTTATCGCACACTGTGCAAACTATTTTGGCACCACAATAATGTAAATTCTGGAATGCATATACTTTTTTACATTATGAAAGAATGGCGATTTTCTGGGATTTTCTACATTGTATTACATTTACAATGCATAAAACGTTAACGGAGAATCGTACTATCTCGCATCAAGACTCGACTAACACTGATACTAGATACTAGACACACGAATCGGAGGAAGTGATTTTACTACCTTGAAGATATACTACTGCTAAACGTTCTGCATAGCGCGAGACGAATGCAGCCCGTGTGAGCAGACACATTGTTCACTGTAATGATGATGGAGCTAATAGGCTGAAACATTAATCACGATGATCAAAATCGGCCTATCAGTATGAAATTTTGCATAACTCTAAAACATTTTTCTTTAAGAACATTTTGTTAGTAACACACTGTGTACTGTGAACATAAACAGTACTTTACCTGAAACAAAATTGATAAATAATGGATTTTATCAAAGTAGACCGATGACTCTAAAAACTTAAATACCGTCATTCTGAATAACATTTCTTAGGAACATTTTAGTATACTGTGAACGGAAAAGGTACTTTACAGAAACGAGAACATTTTTGACTTATTGTTAGTTGCAAAGGCCTACTAGGTATTAAAAACTCAAAAACAAACGATAAATAAATTTCAAACCAAGCAGGACTTATTTCCCAGATATTAAATTCCAATTCAAAAATATTTTACCTATTGTATCTATAGTCAACTGCCCACCCTAACTTAATGAATGAATTGTATCTATAGTCAACTGCATTTGTGTATTATTTCAATGGTTATCTGATTGTCTAGTTACTTTTGGAAGGAATAAACGTTTATTAACAGAAAATAATGTATGTTTAATTAAATAAAAATAAGATACAATGAAGATATATGCAAACTCTTAAAAAACAATTTATATACATCATACCTCCTTTTTTAAAATATGTCATCAAAAATTCTAATTGACACCTATGGGCGTTTTTTCGACAAATAACTATTTGAATTTTAAATAAATGTATGTAAGACTTCATGGATGAAGTATACATTACTGATACCGTTATAAATGGCGCTGGTACTGTCACATTTTTTTTCTTTTTCAATTATTTGTCTCTTTTTAATCAAACTGCAAAGAAGTTATAATGACACGCGTAATTATATAACCAAAGACTTGGGATTGAACAACAAGTTTTTCCATTCGAATTGCCAGAAGAAAACATCAGAGATATACTGTAAAATAATTCCCCATTCTAATCTACTTTTTCCCGAAAGTTAATTTAGCAGGAAACCTCAGCAATTTCGCAAGTTCTTCCCCACATACCGCGCCATCTCCCAACCCACCTTACCCGCACTTGCTCACCGCAGAGAGGTTAATTTTGTGCGATTTCCGACCTCCTACACGCCCTGGAAGCCAGAAACTGCACCGTTCCACTCTCAACGTTAATTTAGCCAAGTTGGTGCGATCTTGCCCTACGGTCGCTTCTGTACAGGACACTCGTGGGGTTTCACAGTTTCCGATTGGAAACTGACGAGTTACATTAACCCAGTGCGGAGATTAATTCATTGTGTATTGATATCAAAGAAATGGATAATATATTATCATGTATTTCAGTCCATGCATAAATTTGCCAAGTGTAAATAAAATAAACTTTGTAAGACCTACATTACAGACTTGAGTTGCTGAGGCGTTATCAAGTAAAAAGTACTAAGCATAAGTATTTAATCGTTAGAAATTTATTCATCAAGGCTTTTCCATCGAAAACATAAATAATTACTCTGGAAATATCACTGCTAGTTACGTGTAAAATTAAAAATGGCTTCTTTTAATGGAAAAGTTCTTTTTAGACATACGCGCAATATTGATATGAAACATCGTTTCATAGATACATTCGAATTGATAACCAGTAACTGATATTAAAATGCCGTTATTTACTCTAGTTTGAGAGGAGTACAGCAAATGTTACCAAATAAACATCCCAAAAAGTGAAAAATCTCCCCGAGCAAAATATAATAAAAATATACTAGGTAAGCTTGAATTAACAAAAAAAAATAAATAAAGTTTACATTATATATAGGGCTATGCTAAGCACCTATTGCTAAGATGTTCTACTTTTATAGTCATTTTTAACAAATTCAAAAATTTGCCTGTAAGTTGTATGTCACCAAAATATGTGCAAAAATATTTATTATAAGTCAAAAAAAATAATAGTACTAATGGCGATGCCGAAAAAGTTGTTTATTATTTTGAAGATACGTCGAACTCCATGCCTCATGTTCTCAAAGCCATTTGCGAGGAATTGTGAGGGTATGTCGGCACAGGAATCTCTAACAGCATTGCGAAGCTCTTCGTTTATATGATGTTTGGCATTAAAAATGGAATTGTTTAAATATGGGAAAATAATCTGAAATTGTCGAGTCAATAGGTTGGTAGTAGACATATAAAAAGTTGTCACAAATGCGTCACAGATTCAAAAAATCGAATAAAAGTAGGATATCCCATCTAAGAAAATCAAGGAATATAGCGCCCTCTGGCAGTGATGCATTTAATTTTAAAGATAACTTTTACGTAATGTGTGCCCTTACCGAAGATTTATTGTATATTTTTTTCGAATTTTTAAATTTTCTTTATTTCCCGAGATATAGCGCTGTCTCATTCCTCGCTGGATACAAGTGAAGCTACATCATGAGACATCATTTTGATCAATACTAATGTTTTTTAAAGAATTTTTAAGATCTGTTGAGTTTTTTTTTTTAAATTATTGATTCGTTTTTATTAATGATTTTTTAAATTAAATTGGCTAAATATTTTGATAACTCATAGGTTGGACATTGTATGCAAGAGACAATGGGTTTCAAAGAAATGTTGGTTTTATCTATCCGCATTATTCGAATGCCTTGCGAGGGCTGTGAGTTCAAATCTCGCTCTGGTCAGTTGCGGTAACTGTTTTTTTCTTTTCCGGGTTCGTAATGATGAACAGGAGGGAGATTTGGCTCTGCGCGGACGCCTGTCAAGTAATAAATTCCTTAGGCTTTATCGATCGCTTAAAAAAATAAATGTATTGTAGCGCTACACAGTAGCATACAGCCCCGATTAAAAAAAAATAAATTTTAAAAGAAATACATTAATTAAATTAGTAAAAATAAAATTTTATACATCCCAGTGTCATCTATATTTATTAATTTTGAATTAGAAGTGTGCTCTCTCACAAGCCAGATGGCATGCAGGGCGAGAATTTCTGATTGAAGCACGTTGACATAAAAAAAATAACGAATAGCTAGTTACCCCTTTTATTATTTCAGTACGTACCAAGCAGGCGTGCAAGACTTGCCAAAAATGTCCTCTCCTTCAATTTGCATATTAATGACCAGTTTAGATGATGTCGTAGGCACGATAATATTGTACTTCAATAGTAATCAATCTCTCATGTAAAATGAAAACATTTAAGTGTCGATAAAAGTGATTTTATTTAATAAAAAAAATCGAAATGTGAACCAGTGTGAGATCAGGCGTAAATCTTTGGATATTATTATCTTAGGTAAGTACGTGAGTCCGCTTAATTAATAACAATAACGTTTTATTAGTAATTCCACCTTTTGCAATATAAATTCATTATCGAGAACGTAAATACGTTTAAACTAAATTTTAAAATTCCCGTGCTTTCTGCACGTTCAAACGGGAGTTAAGCTAGGCTTAAAAAGACGTGTGAAACAGAATGGCCAACCTTGATGGTAAATTACTGGATATTGGTTCGTACCGCAAATACATATCAAATACTTATTAACCTAGAATATTACTAATTTATACAAATTTTCCCAAGTGAGTGCAAACCGTTCAGCAATGATACAAACAAATTCCTAACCCAAAATTTGGTGAACGTATTAAAATGAAATTTCTTATAAGTATCATAAAATTTAGATTTGAATGTTAATACGTTTATTTTTAGGTAGATTTGACGAGGAATACCTTCTACAAGGACGAATTCAATGGACGTCGGAGTGGTCAAGAATGGTCGGATCATCATAGGTACTTCAGATCACGGAAGATGGCTCGATCAGGACAGGAACATCTCAGGAGACTCGGGAAAAACGTCGTTGGAGAAAAATTACCCAAAAAGTTGTAGATAATTTGGATAATATTTATGTGATGAACTTTGTTTAACAAATAACAATTATTTTTAGGTTGTAATTTGGAATAAAATTGGATGTTATCAAAATAGCCGTTAAATTTTACGAAACACGTCTGCCTCTGACTCAGGTTGGCTAGTGAATGGTTTCGAATTGAAAAATTTTAATCGACTTGAAAGCGATTGTCTTCGACATGGGGTCCAACTGTCGCAGAATTAATTTAACCGAAATGAGGGGAATATACATTGTTTTATACATGCGAATGCCCATGTGGCCGAATGGACTGTCGAATGTTTAAACAAAATAAAATAAGTAATTAATGCAAAATTTTGGAATAACCTTACAATTAAAATATAATAAAGGTAGACGTCTTTGAATCATGAGAAAAATACATTTGAAATTTTTAAACACTTATTACTATGTAAAATTAACAATTTTAAAATTCATTACTGTACACAGAAAGTAGGCAATCATTTATACACATAGAATTGTTACGAAACCGAATTTTCAGCAATTTTCCATGTCTCTGTTGACATATCAAAGCAATTGGACTGTCAATGCATATACAAACATTATTAGACTAAATTTAAATGACATAAATGTACTGTAAAAAAATAATGAGAATGTTCACTTGAATTGAACTTGGATCCAAACTTGATCTGTCAATATCTACTGTAAAAATATACTATTCGAATTCTAATATTCATATTCGATGTGTAGGTGTTTCACTGCTGATCATCTTACTTCCTGAAGGGAATATTCTAAAGGAAAATGCCTTGAAGGGCTTGCCAAATGCAGAGATTTCCTACATCACCTGGACATCGTCTGGCTGTTTACTGCTACATATTATATCCTTTTTTCTATTATATCTAATTAGTTTTAAAATATAACTAAGTAAAACAGTAAATTTACATTTAAATAGTATCGAGTATGCATTCCATTACAGTATCTTTAAAATTGCGCCTTATTTATGTTTAATTTTTTGAAAATTCGGGGTGGGATCAGATTTTCATTCTTTATGGACTGTTTCGTCTTGTAATAAATTTTTCTTTTTACAATGATAGTCAACAATTGCGGCAATTTATACACGTGCAGTATAATAAAAGTAATAATATTGTTCAAATAACTTATATAATCCAAGTCATTTACATGGTTACAAGTAGACAAATACCCCTCCAAACTCGTACAACCGCCACGCTATTTAATTTAATCTAAACACGTCATTTCTTTTGTCTTAATTCTCAACATGCATCAAGTACGTTACGTAACTCGAACACAAACAACCGCTTAATACCACCTACACGCTACATACTAAAACCTTAATGCCATCGATTTGACGTTCGAATCGATTCACGTAGAGTTAGGGGCATAGCGACGCTTGCTGCAACACTCAACGAATCAAATCTGGTAGCTACCATTATATTAGAAATGAGGTACCGTCATCGTATACGAGATGACTCGTCAATGCCAATACGACGCTTGCATCTCGACGCTCGACGTTTCGAAAGGACGGCTACCGCTCCTAAAAGCTCGCGTATTAATTTAGCTTAAGGGTAATTTGCTACCGGTGCCCGCTCCGTTCGGCATATAATTCGAGCCCATTCAAGCGGAGGTAGTGAATAGCGAGTTATCCAAGGCGCGAAGTTGACTGCCGCCGGTTTGTTGTGGAGAAGAAGGGAGGAGGGAGGAGGGGATAGGTTGAGGAGAAAGACTACTACTACGTGTGAGAACAACACGCGAGTAAGACGAATTCCGCACAAAAGGCGGATCTCCTAATGGTATGCAGCGCTCGTGGTGCTGGAGTGGTAGCGTCTTTTGTAGTTTGCCAGTAAGTCGCCTCGCGAGTTGCGAGTCCCAGTATACCGTCTTAGGAGTTGGCGAACTGTCGAGACAATGGCTTGTGTACCGTAATCATGCGGTGATTACTCAGAGACGCCCTCGCTTAAATCGTATTGCCGCTTCCTGCTTTTGTGAGGGGGAGGATGGATGCTGCTGCGGAAAATTGAAAATTAATAGTGAAATAACTGTCTGGATGTCGAGAGAAAAGAGTGTAAAAGCACCGTCCTGAACGAAATGCCACCAAATGATAATCCCTTTACGAGAAAGATGACGTCTCAATACTCCGAATCCGTTTTAAACTCTACTTTCGAAATTTCTGAATTTGAAATGTCACTTTGACATTTGCAGTACTAAAATGACAATTTATTTATTGAAAACTAAATAATTACAAATCATCCCAACCCCGCGCTCCACCTAAAAGGTACTACAAGAGGTTACCTAATTGAATGTTCCTACTCTAACTAAATAATTTCCCTATGAGTGTTAATAACAAAAATATAATACAGTAGCCTGGCGGTCATATGAATATGTAAAAAGTGATCAGTTCACATAATCGCGAATCTACTATAAATCGGTCAGATATAATAATAATAATAATAATAATAATAATAATAATAATAATAATAATAATAATAATTTTTTTTTTTTTTTTAAGGGGTGGTAACGCCTAAGCTATATGATTAGCTTATCAGGCCCCCTCAGAGCCAAATCTCCCTCCTAATCAACATTACGACCCCGGAAAAAACCGATTATCGTAATTAACCATAATAATAATTATTAATAATAATAATAATAATAATAATAATAATAATTTAATAATTTTTAATTATTACCACTAAACGGTTGTTTTACAATGACAAAAAGAAAAAAGAAGCAATTAAGGTAAATCTCAGGGTGAGACTCAGAGTTATCTGCTACTAGCCCTGCTAATATATTCATAAAATATGTTTATCAATGCCTAATACCTAATAAAAAAAAAGAAAAATCATATACAACAAATATGTTCGTACGCTCAGCACTTGAAAAAATACTTAACAGTTATTCAACACATTCCTACAATTTTTGCCTAAAAAATAATTAGATGGACACACCACACTGATCTTGAAATAGGGCCTTCCGCACACGAGATCTAAAGGTAGAGACATTTAATAGTTTAAGGTCTTTAACAATAGAGTTGTATTTACTATAAATATTGTAGGAGTACGCTTAAACAGAGATGTCCTGAAGGTAGGAGGGGATATCAAGCCCCTAAATCTCGTGGTAATAGCGTGAACGTCGGTCCTAAATCTAATTTTTAAATACTAATATGGCCGGCGACTTATACAACACGATTTTATGAAATAACATTAACATTTTCAGTTCGCGTCTATTCCTCATATTTAACACGCAACATCTTTCAACTTAATGCGATATATGTTGAAAACTTTCTAACTCCATATATATAACGCAGACATGAATTTTGGATCCTCTGAATACGATTGCACGTAATACTGTCTATAGCTGTATGGTAAATAGTAGAGCAGTAAGTAAACTGTGACAGCACCAATGCTTCACATAGTTTGGACTTGACATTAATAGGTAAGGAGGATCTATGCGGATAAAGTTTCCTTAAATTCATATAGGCACGTTTAATGTATTTGGTTATTTGATCATGAAATCTAAAAGAGTTATCCATAGACAAACCCAAATTATTTGCAGTTTGTACAATTGGCAACTGTAGGCCACAAACAACCACATGGAAAACTTTTAAAGAACTCAAGTTCTTTACAAGTTTTAGATTTTCCGAACATAATACTTTAGATTTCGAGGGATTTAAATGTAAGTCAAATTTATCGGAAATCTCACTTAGGGATTCTAGGTCAGTATTAATACTATGCAATGCATTACGCCAATTCGCTGGCTCAAAAGACGAATATAATTGCGTGTCATCAGCATAAATATGGTTGCGACAAAAGTTCAGCTGGTTAATAAAAGAAGACGTATATATTGAAAACAGAAGAGGTCCCAAAACAGAACCCTGCGGTACACCAGTAGAAATGTTTAGAGGCAGCGATACAGTACTGTTTAAAACGACACTCTGCCGACGATCAGATAAATAACTTTTTATAAGCTGGACTGATGCGACACTTAAACCTAAGCTATTTAAAAGAGAACAAAGTGTTGCATGACAAACCGTGTCAAACGCCTTAGAATAGTCTAGAAGTACCAAAGCTGTTACTAAACCTTTATCAGTTGATTCAATTATATCATCTGTCACACCAAGTAGTGCCGTTTCACAACTGTAACCCTTTCTGAAACCAGATTGGGTTTGTGGAAGTATATTATTTCTACTAACAAAATCATTCAATTGCATAAAAATAACTTTTTCAAAAATTTTAGAGATCGTCGGCAAAATGCTAATGGGTCTTAAATCATTTAAATTACAAGGATTTTTTATTTTGGTAAAGGTTTAACCAAAGCATGTTTCCACAAAATGGGCACAGTTGATCTTTCTATACAACCATTAATATTGTGAGTTATGTAAGATATGATATACAGACTACACAATTTAATCATTGATATATTGATTTGATCAACACCAGTAGCTATCATATCAAATATTATTAAACGCGTTCGTGGAACGACTTTCGTTATATCTCAGCATTCGCCAAGGATATGATATACTTATATAAAATCAATGGCCAAGAGAATTACTCTGGGAGGATCTGGGAAGAAGTTCCAGACCTTGTTACTGATAGTGAGCAAATTATTATTATCCTTCTGAGTGCTGAAGAACAGCCTCCACGTTTTCTTAAATTCCGACAGCCTTGCTGTGCGCGACCGCCACTCATCAGTGAGTGGACATTCAAATAAGACATAACCCGTTGTATCTACCCCACCACATTCACAATGCGAATCATTAACACTCCCAAGTCTATATAAATATGATTTAAGATTACCGTAACGTGTTATTAATTCTACCGCCTGATACAATAAATTAACCCTCATTTCCTTAAAACGTGTAACGCTACCAATGAGTCCACCTCCCATTTAAAATAATATCCCACCCACTCTGCCAATCATTATCAAATTTATTCCTAAACGTTTTTTTTTTAACTGGACTAGCCGAAGTTAGCCCAAATCTAATAATAGCGCTATCTCCTCTAGACACCGCCTCTTTCGCTAATTTAGATTTAGACTAGGGCTCACGTGGGTACAATCGGTAATTAGAGGATCCGCCCTCTAATTAAATTAAAAGTCTAAATCCCCCCAACCAACGTATTCCAAGTATCTAGTAACAAAGCACTAAAATGGTAGAAGGATTACTTTCTGTCTGTGCCTTTGTTATTGTATTGCTAGAACAATGACCGCTAGCTCCACTTCTTTATTTTACCACCAGACCCCTTAATTTCTTCTTTAATTTACACCGATCTTAAAGTACATACTTCAAATTTGTTTAGATATAGCGTGCGTTTCAAGATATAATAATATTACTTTTAACGTCTGTGGTGGTTCTATTTTGCCTCCTGTATTGATAATTACCTACCCGTGGTATAACGCTATTTTGTTTTAGGTAACATAGTATAAACCTGTCAATACCAGCACAAATTTCTGAATACCAGATTACCTAGTAGAATTATCTTATGTTAATTGAATATTATCATATTATGGTAGCTCATTTCACCATATGAATTCAAAAATGTGCACACCACATGTGCAAACAATTAGGAAATTATATTTAGACTTCTGATAATCCCAACTATCTCTCCAATCATACGCCTGCCATACACCACTAACGATTCTACACATCACAAGAAAACCGAATCTAATCCGCTGTAACGAACTCTAACTGCCATTCCCCCTTGGCCTCAAACGTTCGATGTCTACCCTTTGAGGGTGACTGTTTAATAATAATAATGCCAGAAACCAAAAGGCAATCACACAGAGGAGATACGTATAGATACACAGATATTCTCATTTAACTCAACTCTCTAAATGTATGTGCGTTCGGCACAAATCTATATGCCGAACGTGCTAATTACTCGGGGATAATTAGCAAGATCCAAACAAGAAATTTATCAGTGTTAAGTTTCAATAGTCGTTCGGCGTAGTGCGCGCCGTGTTCTCATTATTGCAAATCCGATTACCTCTATGGGTACCGAAGGGAATTGAGGATCGGGGGATGGTGGGGAGACGATGGGCAGGGGTAGAGAGTTACCACTCGGTTGGTTATCATCGACGTAAATGGGAATGGGGGAGATAGGAAGAGGAAAGAAAGGGATGGAAAAGAAGGAATGAATATAGAGAGCGGTCGAATAATTTCGATAACGAGTGTATAGATGGCGGTAGGGAAGATTTTCAACGGACGCAATTACCACCGAAAACCACTAAAATGTATTCAATGCTTGGCTTGCCAAACAGCCTTGATTGTAATTAAATTACATTGGGAATCATTCTAAACATTTCTAACTGTAATAATGCCAACTGTTGTGGAAAAATTCTTAACCGAAACAATTTGACGATTGTTAGTGGTTGCTCTTTATCGTGGGAGGCAATTTACATATACCCTACCCATATATTGCTATGGAATATATATAGAGTCATTTAAAACAGGTTTAAAAGCCAATTCAAAAAGTAATTGTAAGTTGAAGTGCATACTCGGTTGCCTACTCTATAGGCGAATTTACAAACCGTCAAAGTGATTTGTGCTTTCATGCACTCTGACCAACGATTAAAGAAAAAACATGGTCTACTCTAATCAGGAAAGTATTTGAAAGCATGATATAGGCACGCAACTTGTTCGAGAAGTCCACATAAATACAACCCCAGAGAGATAAGGCCTTTGATCCAAGAGAAATTGATGGAAAGATCTTTGGCAAAGGTTGATGGCCTGAAGGAAGACTTAAAAACTACTAAAGTTCAATAACTAAGCACAATCTTCTAACATGATCTAAGCGAAATATAAAGATTTAATGTTCTCCATAGGTAAAAGTGTCGCCATCTTCTCTGACAGTCAGTCCACGCTTAAAGCGATTAGCTCCACAAGCATGGATTCTAAGCTCTCAAAGATGATAGGCCTAATTAAGGGGACAAAATTAGAGAGCGTCCTCTAGGAAAAAAGGGGATCACAATAGATCTGAAAAGGTCGCGGTGAAACAGGTCCATAGGCCACCCCAATCCTAATCTAATCTAATCTAATCTAATGTTCTCCATGTTTCTTTTAATACAATCAGGTATATTGATGGAAAGATCTTTATCTGAGGTTGATGGTCCAAAAGAAGACTAAAAACCAAAATTCAATAATTAGACTGCAAACTTCTTCTAAAGCCCTCAGGCTTCAGAAGAAGTTTGCAGTATTACCAGTATTACGGTTTGGAGTATTTTTCTCTTCAGTAATTAGACATAATATTCCAACACGATGTTATAGTCGCAAAAGGGCAAGCAAAAATGAGCCAAGAGTATTATATTAATGAACCAGTACAGATTAGTGCAGGATATTGGAATGTACGGTTTGATTTAATGGGTAGGAGAAGTGGGAAGTCAAATCGAAAAGCTAAGAAGCTTTCGAGGAGCTTTTCATAGGGGATGGTCGCGTCATAAAAGCAATGTACTTGAATTGCACGTTCCTAGGGTGAATTGGTTGCAGTGGATGAGTGAGATATGTTCTTTTATATTGTATAGATTAATCTCCTCATGCCCTGTATTTGCTTTTAACTTATTGCTAGTTATAGTTGCAGTTAAATAGAAGGTAAATCGAGCACTGTGAGATATACTGATAATTAACAGGAAATACCAATAAACTTCGGTCTCACAAATTCTTTAATCTTGAAAAACACAATGTACATTTCGTTAGCTAAGCTAACATCTTCAGGTGTACAAGTGTATTGTCAAATACTAAATGCGTAAATATAGTAAGTATATCCTAGGCTACAAAAATTAATCATCAGGACTACTATATTCAATAAATTCTAAATATTTGTAATTGAGGGGTGTTAAATCAGTATTGAGCAAGCTATTAATATGTTTTTTCATATAAATAGCTTCCCACATATTAAGATTCTTACAATATAAAGACTTAATTAATTCTAAATCATCAATTGAAAAATGACGTCCTGTATTAATAAATGATACGCCAAAGCGGATTTATCGCATTGTGATTCTTAATATGATATAAATGTTCTTTAAATCTAATCTCCGCATTCCTCTTTGTTTGGCCTATATATACTTTATTACAAACAACACGCATTTGAATCTTATAAATCCAGAACATTTTTTAAAATCAATAATTTCAATATTAAATTTAATTTATTCTTAAAGCATTAGAATTTTTGAAAAACCGGACTAAGATTGTATTTTTACACAAGTTTAATATCTGGTTAACCCATAATTTATTAAAGTTAAATCTGCAAAACTTTTTCTCCACTATTTTCACTGGAATAAGTGTAGTTATATTTCTAATAACCTCTTATTTTCTAACTTATTTTTAATTTTATCTATCACACTTTCTTGTAACCATTAATTTCTGCTATATGATATATATATTTTAATTCTTTTTTAAAATTATCTTCCGAAAGCGGTATGTTCAATAATCTAGTTATTAAGAAAAAAAATGTTGTGTATTTTTGTTTATAGCTTGTATAAGATAAGTTGTGTATATAATTGTTTGTGTGTGTGGCTTTTCTATGTATATCAAAGTGGAATGTATTATCTTTAATCATAAGTAATAAATCAAGAAATGGTAAACTGTGTTGATCCTCAATTTCAAACGTAAATTTTATTGACGGATACTGATTACACAGGTCAACAAAAAAAAATTTTTTTTTTGAGTCTTTTATTTAGTGATTATTTTCTGATTATATAAATCGAAAAGTAAACAGGAACTCCATTAATAATAAATAAAGTTTGCTTTTGTACTATAATGAAAACTAAATATACGGTGGTTTTGCAAATTTTTTTAAAAGCCGTTGCATTTATGATGCAAGAGAGGGGTGAGAGGGACTGTGGGTGTGAAGTGAGAGGTAGCAGAGTGTCCTGGCAGTATGCGAGTGCGCTTTCTAGAGGAATAACGTATTTTATGTGTCGCGAGGCCTAAAAATGTCATCGAAAATGTGTAAAAACGACGTGGACTCTTTTGCTATGTTTGTGGTGAGTTATTAAAGTGAGAGCCAAAAAATTAGTTTATCATCAAATAAGAAACTTTGTGAAGCCTATGAAGCTTATTTTAAACATGCCCGTACGAAGTCAGAATAAAATATGGGCGCCTCACTTCTCGTGTAATAACTGCAAAAACACTTTAGAAGGTAAGAAAATACACCTTATATTTAAAGTACATTTGTATACCTATTTACATATTTTTAAAATATACATTAAATGCGTCATTTGTTAATGAATGATATTAATTTTTTTTCCAGCCTGGTACCGAGGAGAAAAAAAAAAGATGAAGTTTGCAGTACCAAGAATATGGAGAGAGCCAACTGATCACATCAATGATTGCTATTTTTGTGTTGTTAATCCACGTATGCGTCGTGCTGGAAAAAATGCCAAGAAGATCCAGTATCCAAACCTACCATCAACGTCTGCTCCAGTACCTCACAGTGAATTTTTTCCAGTTCTTGTAGTCCAAACGTGAAGACTCAAGAGATGGTACCGCTATCACAATTATCTGATAATAGCGAAGGCAGCGAGTACGTAATCGCGACACCATCTATTGAACCACATCTCATTGATGCAGAAGAGTTTAATGACTTAATAAGAGATTTAAACCTTCCTAAAATTAAAGCAGAAATATTAGCTTCACGGCTAAAACAGTGGAATTTGCTCAAGGACAACGTTAAAATAAGTGACCAAAGAAAGCGTCATGAAATGTTTGCTGGGTTTTTCACGAAGGAAGACGGACTGTGTTACTGTAATGATGTGAAAGGTTTGTTTGATGCAATCGGAATCCTAGCATTTCTTCTGAATGGCGTCTTTTCATCGACAGCTCTACAAGAAGCTTAAAAGCTGTTCTTCTTCATAATGGGAATAAATTTCCATCACTTCCTCTGGCTCATTCTGTAATGCTCAAAGAAAATTACGAAAGCGTTAAAATGGTTCTTCAAGTTTTAAAATATGAACAGTATGCCTGGCCGTGATAGGGGATTTCAAAATGGTTGGTTTTCTGGTGGGAATGCAAGGGGGATACACTAAATATCCGTGTTACCTTTGCTTATGGGACAGTAGAGCCGATGCACTTCACTACCAGCAGCATTCATGGCCTCAACGGAGCGAGTTTCAAATCGGACAACATAATGTAAAAATAAACCAATTGTAGAGCTGATCGTATTTTAATGCCTCCACTGCACATAAAATAAGGACTCATGAAGCAATTCGTAAAGGCTCTTCGTCAAGACTCCGAAGCCTTTCAATATTTAAAAACATTTTTCCCAAAATGTCAGAGGCTAAAATTAAAGCTGGTATTTTCGTCGGTCCACAAATAAAGAAAATAATGGCGAGTGAACATTTTCTTCAGCTCCTGAGTACTCATGAAAAACAAGCGTGGCTCAGCCTTAAAGCAGTCATTCATGGCTTCCTTGGTAACAAGAAGGCGAGAATTATGACGAGCTTATTTCTAATAATGCTTGACAGCTTCAAAGTCATGGGTTGCAGAATGTCACTCAAAGTGCACATGCTACATGCGCACTTGGATAAATTCAAAGATAACTTGGGTGAATATTCAGAAGAGCAAGGGGAAACGCTTCCACCAGGATATAATGAACTTTGAACAAAGATATCAAGGACAATATAATGAGAACATGATGGGTGACTACATTTGGATGCTCATACGAGAAAGTTCTGACGATTACACTAGAAAGACTAAAAGTATTCATTTTTAAAGCTACTTTTGTATCATTTTTTTGTATTTTTATGTTATTTGTGCTGTCTTTTATAATAAAATTAATTAAAATATATAATTCATAACTTGTTTTAATTTTAAAATATGATTAACATTGAAAAATAGACCTTTTCCATAAATGTTGAAATTTCGTTCTGGTATCTACAAAAGCAAACTTTATTAGATAAAAATATTTTTTCTTTCTTTAGTTTGGCATAAGTAATCAAAATCAGAGGTACAGAACTCAGACTCAAAAATCGTGTTGACCTGTGTTATTAATGAAATTAAGGAAAAAATCTATATCAAAATCAAATGGTATTACAGCAAGAATATCATCTACATATCTAATCCACAATTTAGGGAAAGAAGGAAATTTACTTATAATATCTTTTTTCAAAATAATTAGGAAGAGGTTTGCTAAAAAAGGAGAGAGTGGGTTACCCATTGCAGTTCCAAATGTTTGTTTATAAAACTTATTATTGAATCTAAAGATATTTTGTTCCATACACAGTTTCGTTAATTTAATGTATTCAAGAATTTTCTCAAAAGCAACGTTGTTAAAAATTAAGAAAGATTCAAGATTTTGCAAAGTTATGTCAATAGGAACATTTGGAAACAGAGATGTTACATCAAAAGATATTAATTTATCTCCAGAGGAAATTTGAAAATTGTGGAGTTTATCTATAAGTTCTTTTGTGTTTTTTATGGAAAAATCTATTTCAAATTTAATATTTAAAGAATTTGTGAGACCGAAGTTTATTGGTATTTCCTGTTAATTATAGTTGCAGTGTTTGATAGATGTCGTCGACACGACACAAAGAGCAGAAGCGGCATTCCTACAGATGCAGACTTTTTCATTTGCTACTGATTCCTATTTAATTAAATTTTTATCTGTTATGGAAGCATAGATACGCGGCAGATACACGCCAAAGCGATTGTTCTCAACGGAAATTCTCTGGCATAAAGTCGATTTGTCTGCTATCCTTTCAACGTGAAGGCACAGGAGCGTCCGCCTTACCGTTCCACGTCTTCGGAACGATGTATACAGATAAACTGCGAGGCCCTTTTCATTTCCCGGTCGACTCGCCTTCCGACAAAAGAGGTTAAAAGAGTTAGCGGCGGCCTCCGCGCAGGAAACGATTTAATTAGAACAACGATCGCAGAATTCCCGAGACGTGTAATGGCGGGAGCGCGGCTCTCGTCTGCCGAGCTTGTTAAGCGGAACCTTTTACCGTGGTCCTCGCGAGTCGTCGAGTTAACCGGGGGCAATTTAATTGGCCGGAGACGAAATTGAATCTGCAGAAGACTTGGGATAGCCGCGGACGCTGGGTAAATAAGGTATTTTCCGTTGTTGCGATGCTGTGTTCCGGCCAATTATGTCTGACGAGAGTGCAGTAGGTACGCGGTGTTGAGGACTGGTCGTGATTCTGATAGGTAGGAATTGGACGGGAATGAAGACGAAATAAGAACGAAAAGAGCTTCGCTCGCCTAAGTGATTTCATTTTGATGTACTCTCAATAGAATCCTAGAAAAGGGAGTATTTAATAGTCTTCGGCACTAACTGAATTCTTTTCATACATTTATATAACCAGGAAACGAGCACTTTAAACATTTATGATGGCTAAGCACCCAACGAAGTATTGCCGCTCCTAGAGCTTTCTAGATCTTCAAAATACGGGTAGAACAATCCCCATCCTTTCCTATATATATACATCCACTTGTCCCTGTCCTGTTCCTCTCCTGTCATCGATGAATACCCGCTTTGTTAAGGTCTTCTTTAACTTCTTGTAGCCATGTAGATCTAGGCCTATTTACAATACTTATGATAGTGGATATCTTATTAAAAATTTTGATACCTAAATTTTCAGGACCCAACCTACTAAGATGTAACGTACATTTTGATCTATGCAAATCATTTCTAGTCCTGATGGTATATGTGTGAATGTCAGCATTCTTTTTAAGTGTTAGCCTGGCGCCCCATCACATTTTTCTATTTTGGCTCGAGATTATTTAAATGAAGTATATGAGAATAGGTGGATAGGACGAGGTGGACCTCAGCCTTGACCCCTAGGTCCCCTGACTTGAGATTTTTTCCTGTGGGGACATCTCAAATCTCTAGTGTATACAACACCTGTGAATACTGTTGATGACTTACGAAATTGAATAATCGATGGATTTGAAACGATAAGAATACTCCAGGAGTATTTAGAGAGCGAGCTAGAGAGAACGGACGCCTGTATAAGGGTTGGAGGAGGACACTTTCAAAATTGTTGTAGACAGTTTTCCTTGTCATTGTTATAATTAGGGGTTTAATGTTATTAGTTATGTTACTTTGTATTGTATAAAAATGCTACGAAACCGGGTCATCTATTTTTTAACAGGTAGTAGCACCTTAACTCTTAAAATTAATAAACTCAAGTGATTATCTGAATAAAGCCAGAGCCTGCTAGACCATTTTAAAAAATTTAATTTTCTCTGACGAATTACGAAAAATTGTTTTCTATTTTTTTTCTCGATAACGGTCAGAGATAAGAAAAAAATACAAGAGATCAAAAAGTTTCTAAACAAGACAGAAAATTTATTGCGTATTTTAGAATCTAGCAGTGGCGCATCGCAAAAAAGTTCAGGGTGGGAAAAGAGGGCATGACTCCGAAAAAATTATTACCTTGTAGATTTACATCATTATTTGGCATGGCTGATGATGCAGGCCTTATAGCGTAACCTACCTTCCAAATTTGAGCAAATTGAGATATTTTGCTCAAATTTCAAACTGTAGGAGCTATACAGTAAAAAGTGAAAAAATCTTGAAATTTCAACACCCTGCAGATTGGTAACGAAGCTTTTGCAGACCTATGTTTATATGAAATTTTAGGCACAAAATAAACAAATAATTACCCCTTCCTTATGTACATGATATTTAGGAACACCCTGTATATAACAACATATTTCTAAGATATTCAAATATGATGCCCATGATGAGCAATCACTTTCTGCCCCAAAAAGACCACCTCGGAGTGAGGGTACACAGCCCACAAAACAATGACATACTGAATTCTTGACTGAATTTCCCCATAATATAGAGTCATCAAAGTACTGGTAGATACACAAGGTTTTAGAGTATTAATAAATTTTTTGGCTAGTTTATCATAATATTCTTTCCAGAATCAGATTCTGGTGAGGTATAACGCCTAAAAATCTGGTAGATTTACTCTGAGACAGAGAATAATCGTGCAGCTCCAAATATTTTCTTTCAATATATCTCTGCCGAGTATGGCAAACTATAAGTTTAGTTTTTTCAAGATTCATGGCTAAATCATTTTCTACGAACCACATGTAATGGCTTTCGAATAGATTATTTGCCAGCTGTGTTGTATCACCAGACTGCGATGTAAGCAACAGGGAGACATGTCCGCATCCATAACAAGATCGCTTATATACATACTGAATAATACTGGTCCAAGTACAGACCCCTGCGGTACCCGACTAGCTACAGGTAGGCAATGGGATGTTGTCGATAGTAAGTTACGATCTCGGTTTAGAAATGATATTTCAACAAACTGCACTCTCGTTTTTAAACATGAAGAAAACCAAAAATACACCAAACTGTGGTACTGGTAATGCTACAAACTTCTCCTAGACCCCTCACCATAAACTGCACTAAACTGGACGTACTGCTGTGATATGTCTCCCCGGTTGTTTGAACTCTATGCTGTTATTTTTCCAAGATCAAGTTTTGGCATTGCCGCGCGCAAATTCTCACTTATGTTTATTTTTACATTTTGCTATGAATTTAGTAGTTTTGTTGGATGTATTTATTTGTTCAGTTAGTTAGTTTATTTTTCTTTGATTATATGTTTAGCATTAGTTTATCTTGTTTTGGTCCTTCTTATAAGGCGTATTCTATGATTGATGCGGCTGTCGCAGCGCGCGCAGTCGGTTGTTTGTACTTACGCGGTGAGAGGCCTCTTTAGGGCTCAGAGTCTGAATGATTGTCACGAATGTAAGTACATGTAAATTTTGAGCTCCTTGCCTCCATTTTACGATTTTTCATTTGTTAAGATTTGTTCGGTAATTATTTTAATTTTGATCATTATTCAGACGTCTCCGCTTATTAATTGGCGTTGTATTATTGTGCACAATTTATGTATAAGGCCCGTTAATAATTTTCGTTTTAGAAGCGATCGCGTTTAGAGTTTAAATTTTCCGTTTTTTTGTAGTTTTCATATTAATTTTATTTTAATCACCTCGGGGTAGGTGAAGTGAAGCTGTGCGCTTGATTTAAATTTCATTTTTAATTTTGGTTGTTTCTCTACGTTATTTGAATTAATTTTGTAGTTTGCTTTGAATTTTTTGAAACCACATGGATTTTTTTTGTGGTATAAGAAATTCCTTCTAGAACGAATTCACCATTTTGTTTGCTAAAGGATTTGCATTGTCCTTTTTAAATTGTAGAGTCGTATGCAGGTTTGTTTTTTGCCAGAATCTTATATTCATGGTTTTAATTTTCCTGTAATTTGTATTAAATGTTTTTTTTTTTTTTTTTTACAATAAAAGTTAATGATTTTAAATATCATCTTAAATAGTTCTTTATTTTTGAATCTGCCATTTCAATTTTTGGGGATTTTAAAGAAAGTCATTTTGCAAACGCCCACTATTACTTTTAAAAAAGTTACTCTGAGATATAAGAATCTCTGGCGCCCTTTTAAATTCATTTTTGCTGAGCTAGCTAAATTAATTTTGTCATTTTTAATTTCTTTAAACTTGTATGCTTGGACAATCAGTTCACAGCAGTACGTTTCGATAGCATAGCTATCATCATCTGCTGATGATGATAGCTTTGCTATAGAGAAATGAGATAGAAAACATTTCAAAAACATTTCCTCTAATACCATAGGCATATAGTTTCCTATATTCCAGTAACTTATTATGATGGACACACTCAAACGCTTTCTGCAAGTCACAAAAGATTCCAAAAGGTGCAGTTCTCCTTTCAATTTGTTGCAAAAAAAATGTCAACAATGTATTCTTTCATTTCCTTTAATGCAGAATTCACAATATCATCTTGTTCTGCAGAATTCTTGTTCTTATAATATCCAATACTTCCTGTGTGGTGAAGGGAAACAGGAGAATAGAGTGATTATTTATTCCAATAGAGAAATCAATGTAAGTATCCAGTAGGTTATATGCCGTTATATTTGTTGCAATATCATGGAAGTAACTATTGAAATGGCTGGTTTTTAATTTAAATTTAAAATAAGTAAAATTCAATTTTAAACACCCTAGTGTTACCTATTCCTAAATTTTTTAATGCTAGCGCGTCCTCTAGACTGTTGCAGTCAGAAATGCTCACCTCGCAGCCATCTGACATTTGAAAGGGCATACTTATATTAAAAGTAGTAAAATAGATGACACTAGAGTGTTTAAAATTGTATTTTACTAATTTAATTAAAGCTATATATCTATAAAAAGTATTTTTCATCCGCGCTATGTGCTACTTTGTAGCATTACAATACTTAAGTATATAACTGCATTCTAAAGGACTCTATAAATACAAACGATGTTATTTTTTAGTATCCAGCTTTGAGAAAAACTGTTTCAATTACCAAAAACGCAAAAATAAACATGAAAATAATCAATCGACAAAATATGACACTAGCTGTATTTAAATCAGCTATCAAATATTGATTTGATTTTTTAATGGTTTTATTCTAACATGCGAAAATTAAAAGCTGTTTTGTTTTATGTTATAACATAATAATCAAGCATTTAAACCATTTTTTCTATAATTTATTGATGGAATAGGCTCTATTAGCTAAAAGATAAGTATCGATAAAATTTAATACTAAACTAGTATTATATTTTCCCTGCAGTCTGACTAAAGCTAGATGTAGGTATATATTTCCGTTAAATGAAGCATTGCGACTAGGAAACAGCGTTCCCAGGGCGGCAGTGTTTGATCAGGACAGAATCGAATCAGATGCTTTCAGGTGGCTACCAGCGCTGCATCAATTAAATCCATTGGGGGCAGACGCATGTTTACCGCTGTGCTGTTACTTGTCAAAGGTGGCTTGGTCGTACAAAGAGAATACCAGGTTGTTTGTCGCGGCAATGCGACATGCATTTGCCGCAAGCGAACTTTCAATTTCAAATTTTGTGGATCCGCTACACGAACAGAAAGTTTTAATTTAACTACTCAAAGAAAACAACGAGTATCTAATAAAAAGTCAATTTTTGTATATGTTCAAAAGAGTTTTTTTTCGGGCAACGAAATTAATAACATAGCGATATATATATTTATGTGAAAACAGAGGTATATATTCGCAAACGCAAACCTTTGCTTTGATTCTATCATAAATAACCTCGCAATATCTGTGATGAGAATAAACATAGGTAGATACCGACTCGATTTGAGAAGATCAAAGGGTCGAATATTATTAATCTATCTGGTCCTGGATTTGCGCGAATCGTTCTCTGTAAATATTGACGGTTATAATTTATATATTCGCAGGGGATTTGGAATTCAGGTATCTGAAACGTTGCAAAATATAATTAAGGACGGCGCGCGGTATCTGCCTACCTGAATAACGGTATTTAAGCTCGCTTTGTTAATGGTAATGTTAGATATTATAAATTTAAATCTCAGTAGATAAATTAGTTGTTCTTTAAAGTATACTTAGAGTATGTAGGTATGGTATAAATGCTGGAATTATTATAGCTCTTTTTCATTCTGTTTCAGCTATCAAATTTTGATATTATACAGACGGATAATTTTCAAGTACTATGGTGTTACGTCAAAATATTATGGTACATGGTCATCAATATTTATAAATGACAATTAAATTTAGTGTCTTTTAATATAATAATAAAATTTGCTGTGTGGATTGGCTAAGATCAGACGAAGATATTAGTAAATGATTTTTATTACCCTATGTGCAGGGCGAGCAGTATCAAGTTTACCATTTTTAAAATGACTTTTCCCAATTTTCTTAACTAGAACATCTTATACCTGTATTAGGTTTCCCCATACTTATTTTTAGTGGTTTCCACAATAATCTAGGAAAATAACAACTTCAAAGTCGATAACAAGGTAATGTAGCGAATAAAAAAGTGTTTTAAATGTAATAACTTTTAGTTGCGCAGCATGAAATAATTATTGAATTGGTCTTTCTTGACGGAAGACAGAAATTATATCGTATCAATCCGAAGCCCGACTCTGAAGTACAAGTACTCAACCCGGAGGCCGACTCTGAAATATAACGAACCGAAAATGGAAATTATATCAGATCAACCCGCAGGCCAGCCTTGAAGTATAATGAACGGAAAACAGAAGATATAACAGAACAAGCTGTAGGCCAACTTTGAAGTGCAACGCTATCTTGTTGCACTTGAAAACGGAAGTTATATTAGAACAACCTGCAGGCCGACTCTGAACTGCAATGAACGGAAAACAGAAGCTATTCCGTGTTAAGTCGTGGGCCAACTCTAAAGCGTAAGGAATGGAGTTGAGGTTGTGAAATATTTCTGTTCCTCTACGCACACGCGAGTGGGAGTCAGGAAGTGCGTATACTAGCTTTGAAGCATGTGGAGACGATGCTCATCTAAACAACGTACGGTAAAAGAAAATTAGAACTTTATATACCACAAAAGAATCAAAAGGGATAATAATATTCCACTTTTATTATTTTGAATCCTTGATTTTGCATTATTATGTTAGCTTTTCTTACTTTGGGTCATCTCGTAAGAGTCTTATACCATCTCTGTCTAGCTTCTCACATACACCTACCTTTCTTATAATATCGTTCCTTCTTGTGTTTCTTATAGTTTTCCTGTTTATCTTCTAATTTCTCGATTCTTTTGTTTAATTGACTTTTTTTCATCTTCCGCTCGCCTTCCGTTCTGCTTCATTCGAGTTTTATTTCTTTCTTTAGATCCTTCATTTTGTTCATTAATTTCGCACTACTTCTAGTCGAGTCTTCGATTAATATTGTCGTTCACTTCACTTCTTCCATCGTTTGTGTTTTTTCCTTTCCTGGGTTCGTATTCCTATTTTTTCCCATCTTCTGCTTTTCGTTGCTTCGGAGATTTTAATGTTTTTTTTTTTATTTACTTTGACAAATGTGTCCCCGTCTTTATTCTTTTCCCCGCCTTTCCTTTTAGCGTTCATTTGTTCCGATCAAGACCGTACAATGACTTTGATCGCGCGGTGTACTAGAGCCCTACTCAATTTAGCAGTGCCTTGTGCGCTTTCCTACTGATTCGCTATTGCTACGTCAAAACTCTGACCAACTATTTTTTAATTTACCTTCATGAGTGCACTTTTGCAACGGTGACAAAATGCTCCAATATATATATTTTTACCGTTAATTGGGAATTAAAATTGTTATTATGCTTACTTCTGTAGTTGTTTTCATCGTTTTTTCTTATCACTCTCACAATCATTGTTTTGCTGTACTATTGTATTGAATCACTCCTAAATTCCCAAATATTGGGTTTGATTTATGGAGCAACTCGACACACATTTGCACTTCAGTACATACAAAGCAAAACTGAAAGAAATGACAATTACAAAATCAATAATATTTTCTTTTTTAATTAGATGGCTATGATATATTTTTATTTAACTCTTTTCCGTATTCGAGTTAGGGTAAAATGCAAGTTTCTTCCCAAGGACACTCAACAATACATAGAGCCGGAGGGGGGACAGATCCACTACATCCGCTTCGCGTTTCAAGCAGTGGTGTTTCTCATGTAAATCGTGTTACTAGTTTAACCGCTCCCCCAATAGAATTACCCGATTCGTAAATTTAATCACCTACGACGTACTTTAGCCTCCCCCGTTCATTTCCCCCGCTTATCCAACTCGTATTCGGAGCCCCGTTGAAACCTGAGCGACGCCCGAGGTATAACACACTCGCTCAGGTACCTAATCCAAGTTGTATTGAAGCCAACGGCGTATGTGCTCTACAGGAAAGAGCCTGGGGGCGGGGAGCGAGTTTCAAATTTAACGTTCCCGCTTCTAATCGATACGTGTTTCTTTGGGATATCCCGGCTTTTATTCTGGTCGCATACTACGGGATTCCATTTCGGCGCAGACGGAGCTGAAATCCAGACGACTTCTATACAGATTTTTGTCCTTCGCTCCACCCACTCCGCGGTATTCGTATTCGGCACGCACGCCGCGCTTAGGGCCGTAATGCGTCCGGGACGGGACGCGGGACACGTCCGCAAAACGGAAAGGCCATCGCTAGGCCGCCTAGGTCTAGGTCTTACCTCGGGCTCGTGAGTATTTTAGAGTGTCATCATTTATGCATTACTAGGGTCTGCGGGATCCTTTGGCGGCGCGAGCGTCAGCCTCTTGCTGTGTGTTACCGAGCAAAACGATCCCGTGGGATAGTTAAATTGGAGGGAGGTCGCTACGTGCTCCTTCTGGACACGGTCTGGCTACCTGTTGAATGAACAAAGGGCCTTTTCTGCATAAGGTGATGGTGTTATAACAGATATGTTTTCAGGCAGAAACTATGTGATTTCAAGGCGGGTAAGGTTTTTAAACTAGTTTTTTTTTGCATTTTGTATTTTTGCCAAATAAATGTATAACATCTCAAGAATATTGTGTCAAAATTTCAAGTCGATTGTAGCAAAATTAACGGAGTTATGAGCATGCAAGCACCCGTTACTCTAGAGCAGTTTTGACTGAACAGTGACAAGACTAATTAAGCTAATTAAAATCTTGAATTTATTAAAAAAAAAAATAGAATACAAACTAATAGAAAATTCTTAATTTTAAGTTGTAAAATGTAACAGAACATATATCTTAAAGGCAGATTCACACTATCAGTCAAGCCCCGGTCAGATCAAACATTGCAACATTCATTTTATATTGTTAAATTCACAATAAGCCCTGTGTGCTCTGGATACAAACTAATAGAAAATTCTTAATTTTAAGTTGTAAAATGTAACATAACATATACCTTAAAGGCTGATTCACACTATCGGTCAAGCCCCGGTCAGATCACACATTGCAACATTCATTTTATATTGTTAAATTCACATTAGGCCCTGTGCCCTGGATACAAACTAATAGAAAATTCTTAATTTTAAGTTGTAAAATGTAACATGACATATGCCTTAAAGGCCGATTCACACTATCGGTCAAGCCCCGGTCAGATCAAACATTGCAACATTCATTTTATATTGTTAAATTCACATTAGGCCCTGTGCCCTGGATACAAACTAATAGAAAATTCTTAATTTTAAGTTGTAAAATGCAACAGAACATGTACCTTAAAGGCTGATTCACACTATCAGTCAAGCCCCGGTCGAATCAAACATTGCAACATTCATTTTATATTGTTAAATTCACATTAGGCCCTGAGCCCTGGATAAAAAACTAATAGAAATTTCTTAATTTTAAGTTGTAAAATGTATCAGAACATATACCTTAAAGGCTGATTCACACTATCGGTCAAGCCCCGGTCAGATCAAACATTGCAACATTCATTTTATATTGTTAAATTCACATTAGGCCCTGTGCCCTGGATACAAACTAATAGAAAATTCTTAATTGTAAGTTGTAAAATGTAACATAACATATACATTAAAGGCCGATTCACACTATCGGTCAAGTCCCGGTCAGATCAAACATTGCAACACTCATTTCATATTGTTAAATTCACATTAGGGCGCAGGGTCAAGTCACAGTCAAACAATATAAAATGTATGCAACACCTAATCTGACCATGACTTGAACGGTAATAACAATCGGCCTTAAATCTACACATAATACTAGTTTTAACATTTAACATCACAATGGAAAGAGATACGTTTATTAAAGGCATTGTGCTCATTTCGTTTTTATGTCCAGACACCATCATTTTTGTGATGAAGTATCTTCAGTGCCCTTCGGCAATGCGAGCTGCTCTTTTCGGTGAGCATTGTAGAGATTTCTTCTAATACAAGCAATGTCAACTGTAGTAGATTTTTTTGTACTAGGCGTCCTATAATTTTCATATGTTTTTCAGGTACATCTTCAATAGCTTTCCTTTTACAGAACGTATTAATAACTTGCCGGTGTAATTTTCTATCTCAGCATCATGATTATGTTCCTGAACGCGTTTTGTAACAACTATATTGTTGCGTACTTCGCCAAAGGTAAGAAGGAAAGATTTACACGTTTTTTTTTGTGCAAGTCCACCTCTTTTCACCACTTTTTAAACACTTTTGGAAACCATATTTATACTTGTTTGAAAGTAATAACTGTTTTCATCTTTCACTAAAAATAATACTGGGATTCATGTTGAGAAAACGTTAAAGGTTTTAACCAACTGAACTTAAAAATCTAATAAATATTCTTCACATGTTATTCGTCTCAAGGTATAGTGCGGTATTGTAAACAAAAACCATTAAGGATATATTGTGCTGATCCTTCTATAAGCCGGGAATAGTAAACACAAATTCTAAGTACCTAGAAACTACCTCGACCGGCTTAAGGATATTAAGGAAATAATTAATATTAATCTGTGTAAAATTTCAACATTTACTTTTATTGCAACCCACCTACCATGATTAACATTAAACAGCTGTTGAAGCTTGTGAATGGCAGAATCTACGCTGCACTTCCTACTAATGCCTTGAAGTCGATTTATGGGGATTTAAGCAAGGACACACTTTCGCAATGATGTCTTGGAGCATCTACTCAAAACAGCAGTGAGAGTCTCAACCAGCTGATTTGGAAAATTTCTCCAATATCAGTGAGTGGTACCTCAATCATTATGGAATATTACAGCCCATGTAGTAGCATGTACAGTGTGCTTCTTTTCTAATGTCTCCCCCTTACGACCATACATCTATATTCTACAAGCAAACGCACGGCTTGGGCGTTTCGGCTATTTTCGGGTTCGCAGGTGGTAGATATGAACATTGTATTACATATTAACCTGCAGATTAGTGTAGGATTCATAGATAAGTGTGTCCGATAAAATCGATGGAGGTGTGTGTTTTTTTTTACCTATTATTAATAAAAGTAACATCAGTTAGATAGGATGTGCATTAGATCGGTGAACATGAATTGTCGTCAAAGATTTGGGAATGAAAATTTTGGAAAATATAGCTCAGATATACCAAATTATTTGCAATTGTTTTATATTTATTTAACTTATACGTGCGAAATATATGCACATGCCAAGCAAAAATCTAATGTTAAGCGCGCCTAACTTTAAAAAAGTGTAATTCTCAACTGTACCAAGAGATGGCGCTACCTGTATAGAGCAGAGATCATCTCAGATAATCAAATTACTCAAGACGCTGTTGCATGCATCCGGTACTCAAAAAGGGCAGCTCAATTGACATCAAAAACTATCGCCCAATAAGCCTGCCATGTGCATTTACTAAAATTTTTGAGAAAATTATAAATAATCGATTGACCTCTTATTTGACACAACACAAAATATTAAGTGTTACGCAATTTGGGTTTGTTAATGGCAGTTCCACATGTGACGCAATTCTTAATGTGCCGAATACCATGTACAGTGGGCTTGATCGGAAGGAGTGTGTGGTGGCGTTATTTTTTGGTACTCTGGACAACCACATATTGCTGGAAAAGCTGCTGGGAATTGGTGTACGTGGGGTGGCTTACAACTTGTTTAAATCATATTTAACAAATCGCAAATCCTTGGTTAGCATAACGGATGAACGGGACAATATATCACAGCCATTCTGTTCTCAATGTTGGAATGTATCACGTGGAGTACCTCAAGGGTCAGTTTTGGGTCCCGTACTCTTTAATATTTATGTTAATGACCTGTCTCGATATCTTGATAAGTGTTTATTGTCATAATATGCTGATGACACGAGTTGCGGTGTGGCTGGCTCTATGTATGATGTAGTTAACTCAGCGAATAATACAATCAACAATATGGTAGCGTGCTGTGATGATCATGGACTTACAAACAAACTTTAAACAAAGATAAAACTGAGTTGGTTCATTTTAAAAATGGCCAAGTCCGTGTTGTCCTACCAGTTTATATATTAAATTTAATGGCAAGTCTATACCGGAAAGTTCTACTTCTTGATATTCTCGTGGATAATGACTTGAAGTGGGAGTCCCATTGTGTTGCCCTAAATGCTCGGCTATGCTCGGCAGTATTCGCGGTCTGCAATCTTCGACGCTACTGTGACATTAATGTTCATAAGTAATTTTATTATGCCTACGTCGAGTCCCGTCTGCGTTACTGATTGGTCTTTTGGGGATGCTCTCTGCATGCGAAACAATTGTTTGTATCGCAGAAACGGATTTTGCGCTATATGGTGGGAGCTGGATTGCGGGAGTCTTGTCGTAATATTTTTAAGAATTTGCAAATACACGGAAAAAAATTGTTGTCAGAAAACCAACAATTGTACTACAATTGTTGGTTTTTTGACACCATTTTTTTTCTGTGTATACATTCTTCCATATTTGTATATATACCAGTTGTTAACGTTTTAAAAAAAAAAACATGAAAATACTTTTAGGAAAAATAAAGACAACTATTGCATCCTGAGTACAAGGTCACAGCAGGACCCGAGCATACCTATGCATAATACAAAATTATTTGAAAATGGCCCCTATTACATGGCAGTAAAATGTTATAATAAATTGCCTAGGGCTTTGAAAGATGTTACTCCTCTGGGATTATTTCGGAAAGCAATGGCTGACCATTTGCTGAATTATGTTTTTTATAGTATCGAGGAATTCCTCAGTAACTAGAGATGTCCTTTTGTCTCTTATCTGTTCGTTATTGCGATATACGTGTTTTTGCTTTTGAATTTCATGTGTTCTCTTACATTATCTGTATTGTATGTGATGACAATGTCTATGTTTTCGGACGACGACAATAAACTCTTATTATTATTATATACTTCACCAATACGCATTCGAAGTTTCTAGTGCTGTTGTATTAGAACATTTATGAAAGATATAGACCGCTCCAGAACCAGAGGCGTGTGTCTAATGTGGGATGCTATTAGGATATGCAGATTACCAGACACACGCATTTAGAATAATAGTCTCATTAATAGGAAAATGGCGGTATCGCTTTTATTCGAAATAAAACAATCTTGTGATAGATATTCACTACGCCAAAATACATTTTCCCCCATTAGTATTCCAACACAGTGCACCCAGAAGGAACTGCCACTTATATACACTGGCAGCGACTGCTCGATCGACTATTGGCGCCATCTACGGGAAATTTATTAAAATCCACGCGGCCAATATCAGTTTAGGAGCTCGGCGCGGCTGTGTCGTCGCCTGCTTTACGTTTATACCTCGGGTTCCGACGTTCAATTTTTATCTTTATACCCGACACAAGGTGCGTCCCCACGTACCTACGGCTACGGCGTCTTTTATGCGCTTTCGAATGGCTCGGCGACATGCCGCCGTCAACGTCGTAATCCCGCACACTATTAGGCAACGATGGAAAATCGACAGTTTAGCGCTAAATAGCGCGCAGACTGCTAGGTAATGTTGCACGATCTCACGCTAGGTTTGTCTGACGACGTTTTATGGGATTTAAATATTAACAGCGACATCTATCGTTGCGGATGTTAAGCTAGGTGGGTGGTGTGGTGGGAGATCTTTATGGATTACGAGTTTGCGAAGTTTTTACGTCTTCGGCAGTGGAATCGTCAAATTTTAGACGCTTCGCATACGCAGTGATAACCTTGCCTGTTTATGAATATCGAAATGTTGAGGGTACTAAAAAAGCGCCGTAGAAATCGTTAGAATTTCATACAGGTAAGGTGGAATGTTATTAAATCCATTAGTTGGATTAAAATATAAATTTGACTTGCTTAGATTTATGTATTTATGTGAGGAAATTTTGACGGAATATCTAGTTTATTATTTATAAAATATGCATTTAGATAGAGACTTTGAAGCTTTGAAATCTTCTACTAAGATGGAGAGGAAATCTTAATTTTAATTCTGCACCATTCTCTTAGTTCCGCTTTCTCCCAATGAATTTATTTATGTAGTTCTAATAACCCAAGACATATGTTACAAACTCTAAAAGATGATACATCTAATTCAAAATGCAAAATATGGAGCGGCTTTTAGAATACATGGGACCTCAATAAACCTTAAAAGGTCGTGGTGGAGATAAACCTACTTAAGCATGCCAATTCCATCAAACTTGGTGCTACTCTGCAAAAAGGACTACATGCAATATCTTCACACCATTAACCCAGTTGTGTCTCGTATCCAATTTTGCAATTACGCCATTTTATTAATGACAAATCCATCACTAACATACTTCTGTATGGGTGTTGATGCTGCAGATCAAATCTATTTTTTTTAGAAATCAGTCCATTGTATTTTTTCAAAGTATTTGAGAATCTAAACTTGGAAATCCCCATATTTTAAGTGATTTAGAAATGCTTGAAATCATGATTTTAAGTCCAAGCAAGCGCTACTTCTTCATATAAAGCCAGTTTCGTTAAAATCTTTCGACGTGAAAATAAATTTGTCAAAGGAACAAAGATTTCAGGGCTATTAAGTCATGGGTTTAATGGAATTACTTCCATACATTTTGTAGCATCTATGGCGGACATCTTCACTTAGGAACAGAACTAAAGAACGATTTTCTATCAGACAAATCACGACAAAACTATAGTAGGCTGGTTATCTAAAGTGAGTGTGATTTTCTTCACCTGTAATGTGTGTTGTAGCATTAAAAATTAAATCCAATTAACTTCAAATTTTAAAGCCATTTACATTCGCTAAAACTCCACAATCCAACAGTTGGAATAAAATATTAAAGGATAGGGGAGTTAAATATGATCCTTCTGGAACACCTGCAGAAACTATATTAGAGTAGGGCTGGGATGGTCGTACGGATCTGTTTCTGCGCTACCTTTTTAGATCTATCGTGATCTATTTGTCATAGAAGACGCTCTCTAATTTTGCTCTCTTATATAACCTGTTACCTTTGACAGCAATTCCTTTGTGTAGTTATTAACGCCAAGGGGTTTCCACGCCCAGTTCTAGAAAATGTCCTTGCCAGGCCATCGCATTGGCACAGAAAAAAAAAACGGTGTTTTTTCTTCCTCTTGGCAAAATCTGTAAATAGCGTCATCTACCAGGTCTATGTTATACATATTGCTATGGCATTTCCATACAACCAGGTCGATATGTAGAAACTGAAATTATAAGTGACCTTTTTGATATGTTTATATGTCAGAATTAATGTTGACAATTCGATGTTCGTAATGCATCTAGTAAGTCTCACTCTATGGAGATATTTTATTGATTGTTTTGTTTTGATAATGATTACGTCACTTTGTAAATTAAGGTGTCATGTTAAAAAGAGTTGCGAATAAAATATTTAGAATTTGGGCAACGTTTTGTACCACTGGAACATAATATTACAATATGCTTATTTAATCTAAAGTGACCAGACAGCAGACTATCATTTTGACAATCTTCCTGCCTTTACTTCGTAGGGTTGTAGCTAATTCAGGCCTCAATTCCTTTAGAAACTCTTGTGCTTGTCTCTATCCTGGGAACTTTTACCACCACTCTTTGGATTCATTATGCACTCCTTTATTGATGAACTTAAATGCTCAAGGAAGGGCATGTAAAACTAAGAAAGGAGCTGACACAAAACCTACTAAGACCTTCTTCCACTTAGGTATGGTTAAAGAATGTACAGACTCTTACCCAAAAGAGAATCAAATTTATTTTCAAATTAGTTTATACTGAGGATGGCAGGTTTCTACTATCGTTACTAATTAATTTTCTTCTTATTTTGGGATCCAAAAGCGGACTAGGATCCAGATACATCCAAGAGCGCATTTTTAAGACTAAGGGATAGATTAAATTATGGTAAAATCTCATAGTATTAACGAAAGCTTTAAAAATCGAACAATGTTTATCTTAAATCAATAAATAGAAGGTAAATCGAGCACTGTGAGATATACTGATAACTAACAGGAAATAAAAAGAAAAGAAAAAAAAGAACTTATAGATAAACTCTACAATTTTCAAATTTCCTCTGGAGATAAATTAATATCTTTTGATGTAACATCTCTGTTTCCAAATGTTCCTATTGACATAACTTTGCAAAATCTTGAATCTTTCTTAATTTTTAACACCGTTGCTTTTGATAAAATTCTTGAATACATTAAATTAACGAAACTGTGTATGGAACAAAATATCTTTAGCTTTAATAATAAGTTTTATAAACAAACATTTGGAACTGCAATGGGTAACCCACTCTCTCCTTTTTTAGCAAACCTCTTCCTAAATTATTTTGAAAAAGATATTATAAGTAAATTTCCTTCTTTCCCTAAATTGTGGATTAGATATGTACATGATATTCTTGCTGTAATACCACTTGATTTTAATATAGATATTTTCCTTAATTTCATTAATAATCAGTATCCGTTAATAAAATTTACGTTTGAAATTGAGGATCAACACAGTTTACCAATTCTTGATTTATTACTTATGATTAAAGATAATACATTCCACTTTGATATACATAGAAAAGCCACACACACAAACAATTATATACACAACTTATCTTATACAAGCTATAAACAAAAATACACAACATTCTTTTTCTTAATAACTAGATTATTGAACATACCGCTTTCGGAAGATAATTTTAAAAAAGAATTAGAATACATATATCATATAGCGGAAATTAATGGGTACAAGAAAAGTGTGATAGATAAAATTAAAAATAAGTTAGAAAATAAGAGGTTATTAACAAATATAACTACACTTACTCCAAATAAAATAGTGGAGAAAAAGTTTTGCAGATTTAACTTTAATAAATTATGGGTTAATCAGATATTTAACTTGTGTAAAAAATACAATCTTAGTCCGGTTTTTCAAAATTCTAATACTTTAAAAACTAAATTAAAATTTAATATTGAAATTATTGATTTTAAAAAATTTTCTGGGATTTATAAGATCAAATGCGGTGCTTGTAATAAAGTATATATAGGTCAAACAAAGAGGAATGCGGAGATTAGATTTAAAGAGCATTTATATCATATTAAGAATCACAATGCCGATAAATCCGCTTTGGCGTATCATTTTGTTAATACAGGACATACTTTTTCAATTGATGATTTAGAGTTAATTAAGTCTTCAAATTGTAAGAATCTTAATATTGGGGAAGGTATTTATATGAAAAAAACATATTAATAGCTTGCTCAATACTGATTTAACACCCCTTAATTAAAAATATTTAGAATTTATTGAATATAGTACAGCCCTGATGATTAATTTTTGTAACCTAGGATATACTTACTATATTTACGCATTTAGTATTTGACAATTCACTTGTATGTAAACCTGAAGATGTTAGCTTAGCTAACGAAATGTACATTGTGTTTTGAAGATTAAAGAATTTGTGAGACTGAAGTTTATTGGTATTTTCTGTTAGTTAATGTTTATCTTGTAACATACTGGCCAAACTTATTCTAACTGTTTGAGAGGCAAAATCACGCAGAGCGAAGCCAATCAAAATGTTAAATTAGTTTTTGTTCTTCTAATTTTATACATTTTTATATGCGTATCTACTTGGCTCATATGTTTCCGTTAGAAAGATTTCCGTAAAGTAAATACACCTACCATCGCGAAAGTATTTTAAATTTTAATTAAAACTCAACGGTCCCGGCGTCTGTCTCTCTCCCACTTCAATAACTATATCTCTCGTCCTTCCACTATTACATTCTCTCCAATTATTTTCACCGGAAATAATTTTACAATTTCATCGCAAACAAAAGCCTAATTAAACTCGATGCACCGCTCACAGAGGGCGCCGGCGTTATGCATCGCGTCTTTCAGCGCAAACACTGAGTGCCGGAAATTCCGCTCCTAAATGAAGCAATAACCGGGGCGCTCTTCAACCACTCCATACCGTCTATCTGAGATCTCTCATAACGATTGCCGGGTAATTAAATTTAAACATTTATCTTTATGTACCATCGGCGAGGGTATATCAAGGGTTCCTCCCTAAAATCCTCTTTTCTGTATCCTGTATATATATATATATATATATATATATATATATATGAACGTAGCGCCCTCCTATGGCCGTGGGACATCCTAATCTCTATGCTAATATTGGCCAGCAGCATGGTAATGATGTAATGTTTATTCACAAGTCTGCCGATCCAGCGATCTGGACGTTGACTTTCACCCGACGGATAGGGGCATAGATTCACTTTCTCTAAAGTATGTGCGCGATCCCAAACTGACCGAGCCATCTTTGTCTATCGGGCCAGGCGTGCCGAAGTAGACAGGATGGGAATCCGGGCATGCCGACACTCTATTAAGACTAGATGGAGCGCCATCTATGGTAACTAGGGTGTGCGAGTGCCGTCGTAAGTGATTTTGGGAATTTGCGAAGCGGAATGACGCGAAAATGAGGCGCGAGGATGTTGTTTCGCGTGTTATCTGCTTGACGGTTTAATCAGAATTGAGGAATTCGGGGACGGAATCCAGCGTTAGAGGTTATGCATTCGAGTCGGAGATGTGTGTTTCTATTGTAAATTACACTGGCCAAAAAAATTGTAACTATCACATGGACTTTTTATAATATTTTTTACTTTAGCAGGTGTTGGCAGTAAAAACAAACATTAAAAAAAAATCTGTTAGTAAATAATTTTATTCTCTTAAGTAATTTAAAATATTTCAAAAAGCAATGACCTTCTGAACCAAAAAAGTTTTATTATGAAGTTACGATCTAAGATTTTCTAGTAATTTAGCTCCTGGTTGATCCTTTTTGATTGTCCAAGAGTAATCTGCCAACATATTTGGGTTCCATTTGCCTTGGTCCACCATCTTAGAAATGTCTTGATGAAACCTTTTCCCGTGCTCATAGCTCACAGCCCTCAAATTCTGTGGAACAAAAATCCAGGTATGAGTCTAAAAAATGAATTTTGAGTGATATGTTGCAACCCAATGCTTGATAAACCAACAGTAGCTCATTAACCAACTCTCTGTAACTCTCACTCTTATGATTACCCAAAAAAATTGCAACAACAACATTCTTAAACTATTTCCATGCTGGTTTTTCTAAATCGCTCAATTTTTCTTCAAAAACCGGATCTTTTATCAACTTCCTGTAGATACAAAAATCCATTCCAATTGCGATGCACTGCCTATACAAAATTTTTGATCAGGCCTAATTTGATATGCAATGGTGGAAGAAATATTTCGGATGGCTCTACAAGGAGTAAATACTCACATACACATGCGTAGGTCATACTTTTTTTTATGATATTGGTTTCAAAAAAGGGCTACATGAGGAGGAAAATTAATATAATGACTGACAGCCAGGCTGTCATTAAGGCAGTCTCAAACCCTGTAACTAGGTTAAAACTAGTTAGGGACTGCAAACAATCCCTCAATGCACTGGCACGAGACAACACGGTGTCTCTGATTTGGGTGCAGGGACATGAGGATATAAAGGGCAACGTAATCGCCGATGAACTATCCAAGGAGGGCTCTAAGAGACATTTCATGGGTCCAGAGCCCGTATGTGGGATTACTAAGGATTCCGCAAGAAGGGAGATGTGGACCTGGTTAGATAAAGAAAGTGTAAAGAAATGGAGGTCGACTGAAAATCAACTCCATACCAAAACGCTGATAGGGGATGGGGATGGTAGTGTCTCTGATAACCTACTCAAGCGCAGTAAGAAAGAAGTTAAAACCATTACTGGGTTGGTAACTGGACACTGCCCTCTGAAAAAGCATCTATACAACACAGGCCGTGTAAGCGAACCGTGGTGTAGAAGATGCGAACTACAGGGAGGAAACGAGTTTACATGTAATCTGCACATGTGAGGAACTGAAGGTACTCAGGCAGAAATATTTCGGGAGAGATCTATTGGAGCCCTCGAAAGTCCTCAAGTTTCCACTGGGCAAGATACTGAGCTTTATAGAGAACACCAAGCTGCTCGAGTGGAAATAAGAGAATCAATGGATGGTACAATGAGCACCAAGCTCAAGTGCCCAGACAAGTGTCCACCCTAACCTGAATGAATGAATGAATGAATGATAGTGGTTTGTATTGTCTCGATTGTTCCATTCACATAAAAAGGAGCAGAATTTAATGTAACTCAGCTGAAGTCCCAGTAATAGAGCAGCAACTTTTAAATCGCCACAGATTTTGAAAGAATATGTACTGTACTTGTTTTTTCCAGTAATAACTTCATGTTTTCATAAGTTTTTTTCATATAAGCAGCATGGGCCAGAGGGACAGAAAGAGGTATATTTTCGCTATACAGTAACACTGCTTTTAGACTTGTTTTAGGAGAGTCAATGAATAAACGCCACTGGGAGATATCAAAATTAATTTACAAATTAAATTGATGAAGTATTATATGGCAGTTTTAATTTCGATTGTTTTTTGTAATGGTTACTCGTCAAACTTGTTTTAGTCGATATTAGGTGTTCCACAAGTTCCCAATTTAGATCCTCTATTATTATATACACCTTTTAAAGCAATTTTCCCGTTCCATGACGATTTATGCCGATGATTTATGCATCTATAACTAGTTCATCTGATGTCGATCCGCTCAATTAAAAAAATCGTATGGTGTTCTATTAATAACTGAAGACGAACATTCATGATAATTCTAAAACGACAACGGGAACTGGAATTGGAAGATATGGGGCTAAAACCCAGTATTTCAAAAGCTTAAGTCATATGGCCTGATGTCATCCCTAAAAGATTACCTCCCACATGCTTGGCAATATTATTGCATCCCATTTCTGCAATCCGCCACATTGGATTTCCTTGCAATCTTAGATGTTCCATTTTTATCTCTCCCATGTAACGCCTGGCTTGAAAACCGATCCAACAACAATAGAAGAAAAGTTCAAAAAGATTGATTTTTCAAAGTGTCACCTGATGAACGTTCAAATATTTTGAATCCTCTATATCTTACAAGGTTAAAATTCGGAATAGCGATATTATATTTATAAAATGACCAAAAAAAGAAGAGAAGCATAATGAAGGTCTTCAAGTAATTCCAAAAATACCAAAATTCTTCAAAGTGATAGATTTACTCTTAACTGCTCACAAAATCTAACATTTCAATTCGAAAATATGTTTTTAATTTCAAGCATGCTACATATGTTCCAGAATTGTGAGAGATGACAGGACTTCAGTTTAGGGTTTATAAATTGCAGCGTTGCACTTTTCATATCCACAAAAATAATTAAAAAGAAAAAATCATCCTTCATATAATACCAAACCACTTTTCCCCACGTCTATGATAAATACTCGCCTCAACACACACTCGAAGTATTCTGCATTCAGCGTTCTCAGATGCTATTTTGCTCCTTTTAACGGAATAAAGCGACGCTTGGGGCACGTTTCATGCACACGACAGCGACAATTCGCGTTCAAACGCCACGGTACATCGCGCACGATACTAGAAAGCGAAACAAGACGGATCACGTCATCTAGTTCCTGCGATATATTGTCGGGAATATGTATACATAACGCACCTACATTCTCTACACATGTCGTGTGGCGAGGGCATGATTGATGGCCTGCGAGAATCGACCAAGGGTAGTAATATAAAATTTTCTACTACCCAATGAAAGGCGGCCCCCCCATCAGAATTGTTTGACTGATGCGTTGTAGCTATTCCGGTTTATTAAAGTTGTCAGTTCTTGCGGATTGTGTGTATTTATTTCTCTTCTTGTTTTGATGTCTTATAACTGCAATAAAGTGATTTTTCCGTACACGGTAATGCAGATCCCTAACTTAACCAACCTTCAAATTAAGTTTAAGTTAAGTCAAAAATCATTGGTTTCAAAGTATGCTCAAGTATTGAATCTCGACATTTCAACAGTTTCAAATTAAAAGTTAGCAAGAACTATACCTTAGATTAGATTAGATTGAAGTGGTCTATGGACCTGTTTCACCGCGACCTTTTCAAATCTATTGTGATCCTTTTTTTCCTAGAGGACGCTCTCTAATTTTGCTCTCTTAATTAAGCCTATCATCTTTGAGAGCGGCTTCTTTGTGTAACTGCTAGCTGTGGGATTCTCCAAGCCCAATACTAGAAACTTTGTCTTCGCCAGGTCTTCACATTGGCACAGCATATGAACTGGTGTTTCTTCCTCCTCTTGGCAGAATCTGCAGGATATTAACGTGACAGCTCTTAAAAATACGCTCGCCTCAAATGCTGTGAAGTTTAATTGATAAAAATGATAAGTGTTAGCAACGATTTTTCTTATTGGGAATGTACGTTACTCTGTTCTTATTAACTAAAAATATGAATAGTGAAATTGAAAGTTTGGATCTGTGTTGGGTTAGAATCGAGTTTATTTTATATATTGTTCCATGGCAATTGCATTGTAATTGTGCATCCATTTTGTTTCATTTGGCATTTACGTTTTCGTATTCAAAGTAATATACGGTCTGGTTTAAAGCGACCGCATCGATACCCGTATTTTTCACATTGTGTTTGTGTTTAGGGTTCTTACTTGCTATGATGCAAGTTACAACCACACAGCATACTAGAAGTGTATAACTCTGAAATTATATTTACCAGATGGTAGCAGTTAATACTATCCTTTATCGTAAATATTACGTGACCATTCCCTACTAAATCTACTTTCAAGTTGTATACGTTACTATAACGTAATTAAATTCACTTTCAAGTAATATAGTGGAACTAGAAAAGTAACTGAATTCATTTTCAAGTTCCGTGTGTAACTTTTAGCTTCTTTATAACCTCAAAGTTGCATTAACTAGTGATTGACATACATATACAGCGGCGGCACAATATTAGTGCAACATGTTTAAATTCAATTCAAATTTTTTCCTTGAGACACGAAAAAAAATGTCTATAACTTTGGTAGGTAATATCTACGAGCTGCTCATCTCAATTCTACCGAAAATATTACTAGCAGGTCATGACTATAATAAGGTCAGGTTCGTAAATTCAGTGATATTTTATTTATTGAGATTTGTCTTTGTCAATGTTCCGGGAAAATTCTCTCAGAAATTAATATTTTATTTTTGTATAAGATTTCGTTAATTGATTTGATCTTATTTATTATTTTAATTGTTCAGTTGTTTAAATTAATTTCATTCAATTGTACATATTGCGTTCATCAGTATTGTTTATGTTGTTCAAATGTATATTCTAGAATTTTCTTTGGGTTTCTGTGTTGCGGGTGCACGCAGGTTTTGATATATGTATACGACTGTGTTTAACCTTGCAAGGCAGTTCTGAGATTGATGTTTAAGCGTGAGTACATATTATTTTAATTTCTTTGCTGCCATTTTGGTATTACATTTTTCCAGACATTTGATTGTTTCATTTGATATTAATTCATCCATCAAGGGGACTCCTTATTAATAATTGTTAGTATATTTTTGTGTACACAAATTAGGTATAAGATCAGTTATTGTATTTGTTCTGGAAGGTGTTTTTTAGTTTAAAGAGTTAATTTTTACGTTTTCTAGTTTGCAAATTTGTATTTTATAGTTAATCACTACGGTTTAGGTGAAAAGAAGCATTGTGCTTGTAATTAGATTTCAATTTTATAAATTTTCTTGTTTTGTCCACGTTTAAAGCAATTTTGAAACAACGTGGATTTTTTGTGAAAAAAGGATTTTCTTCTAGAACAAATTTACCTTTTTGCTTTGTTAAAGGATTTGAATTGTCCTTTTGTAATTGTAGATTCATACAGTTTTTGTTTTCGTCCAGGACCTTCAGTCCAAGGTTAAATTTTACTACAATTTGTAACAAATGTTTTTTTTTCTTTTTTTTTTTATAGTAAATTTTTAATTGTTATCAACGTCATTTTAAAATTCTGTTCTTTTATTTGAGATCAAATCTTTTCAATTTTTGGAATTTAAAGAAAGTCAAATTTTCAATCGCCCACATTTTACTTTTCATGATTAAATTCAAGTTTTAATTGCGAGAGTATTAAAACTGAGTTTAATTGTTCTTTTGCGCCCTTTTATTTTTATCCGCTGAGCTAGTCAATTTAATTTTTCTTTTTTGTATTTTCATTTTGCATTTTCTTTTGTACCTTCAGTACACAGCAGTATGTTAGAAAGGCCGACATTTAATCTGCAACCGTGTGCACGGATTAACTTTAGAGTGACTCAACAATTAAGAATGATGTAACAATTACTATTTTATTAGCACCATAAAGTAATTTATTTGGTGGCCACCACGTAACTACAACTACAGATATGTCGTGTAAGTAGATATGCCTTCAAAGCTGGTAATTGTAGTAAAAATTACGCAACATTGACTATGATGAGGTAGTTGTGTCTATGCAGTGGTAATCACAATTAATTGTGCTACTTCGGCATCAGACTCCATGTCAGTTAGATCCCATAGAAGAGCGAGTAATTCTCCAGTTATTCAATAAATTTTCTTCAATTAAATCGAATTAAACATAAAAATCTCTAAGGTATTACCATTTACCTTACGAACCCCATTTCATTTTAACAAATTTAGGTCACTGGAATAAAATATTATCCTCAAGCAGCCAGCCCATGACATAAATACCCTTCAAAACAAAAAAGAAAAAGCGAGCGGGTGAGGAAGGAGTCAAATGCACCGCCCACCTTACCTTAATTACCCAGTTGTTAATTACACCAATCCTCTGGAGGCATTTTTAATTAAGCACCTGAAGGCGAGCCTCTTTCCGAGCTCGGCTCCAACTGAGGATATAGGAGAGGAGGATTCGGGAAAATGAAGCTGACTCAAGGGAGAGGGGCTTGAAAACTACTTGAAACTCACGCAGACAGATTGTCGTAATAAAACTAGCGTTGTTTCGTGATTAATATGCTAACACCTCCCGTTAGTGTAGACAACAGCGCCCTCGGACGTAGGATACACGTAGTAGACGTAGTAATACGGAGGTTCAACTTTCTTCTTTCTCCGCGCGGGCGAGGAAATGAATTTACTGTCGGCTTTATAGCAGTCCATCTTGGTTCTCTGCACCTACATAGACGCTTTCCGCCCGAGCTCCCCTTTTGCGTCTCCGTTTTCCTCCCCCCAACGGAGCAGGCGGTGGTTTGGAGGTGGAGGGCCGCTTCCCCCCTTTTCTTCGAGGCGTATTCCACTTACTTCTAACTTTTCTTTATATAACCGCCATACGGGTGGCTAGCTAGCCAGGCCTTCCAGCCAGCCAACCGGGTTCATTACTGGAACTATTCTTTCGACGGAGTATCGCTGAATCAGGTTCAACTTTTCTTTGTTAAATTTCGACCGTTTTCCTTCGAGTCTCGGCCACCCCCGGTAATCGTAATACTTTCCTTCTTTCGCCTCGTCCTTTCTAGCGCGTTCGTGTCGGCGACGACTTTTTTGCCCTCCTTATTCGCTCTGATTCGAAACCGGAATAACTTCGTCAAAAATATGAAGTAAGTCCGGGTGTTGGTATTCTAGTCGTGTCTGGGGTCGCTCCACTCCCCTAGGAGGCGATGGAGGGGTGGGGGAAAAAGGCTAGTCTATTTACGGGGCGATGTGAGAGGTTTGATTTTGGTGATGAATGTTTGGATGGATTTCTTTTATGTACCACCAAAGCAGAATCTCTAATTCATCAATTGTCTTCATTGCAAATATTTAATTAATATTGATGTTGGTGTAGTTGGTGCAAATGAGCTAAATAAGTCTTTTTAAAAACATTTCTTTTTGATAAGAACCAACTCCAATGCTATCAGAAATAAACCCAAAAAAAAAAACAGGAAGCTTTACCCACTTAAAAGTTAAATATGCATGCAAAACTTAGAGTATATTCCACGTTATTTGGCGGAAACTGGTAAATACCCTATAACTGTTGTAATTTTGCAGGGCAAATGCTTTTTTTCGGGTAGAAGTAGCTCAAAATATGGGGTAAAATTAATGAAATAAAAGGAGTTTTTATTTTCTGGGGAAAACTAGAGTAATTGTCACTGTGTATGAGATTTTTGCCAGCAGCAGGTGTGAAATCCCCTATATAGCCGTCCTATTTGGATGAAAGGAACTGGAATAGAAATATATGCCTAGAACCAAGTACTTCGAAAGCTTGGGCAAATACCCAAGCATCTTCCAGGTGGAAATACATGCTATTGAAAGATGCGTCCTGTTCAATATTGATAGAAATTCTCGAAAGCAGGCGATTTTCATCATGTCTGATAGTCAAGCAGCCATCAAGGCACTGTGTTGACATGAAATCAGTTCCAAGATGGTCGGGGAATGTCTAGAGAAATTAAAAGGAATGAAGTGAGTTCTGGATCACACAGGAGTGGAAGGAATATAGCAGATAATCTCGCAAAAAGGGGCTGGATTACCTTTTGTAGGGCCTGAATTCTTTTGCGGGATAAGTATCAGTTCAATACTGAAGAAACTGAAAAGAGAAATGGAGCAGAGAAAATCCAGTTACTGCTTCCCTTACTTATAGATTATAGAGTTGCTGGAACAAATTGCTATATTCAAAATACTCTTGGTGTTGTTCAAAAGCGAATTGGTGGGAGAATGTCCAGAGAATGAGGCAAAGTAAAATTCTTCTGGGAACCTATAACCAGAAGAGATTTACAGAATGCATCAACCTGAACAATGTCCGCATATTAACAGGAATACTTTCAGGCTATTGTAAACAGAAAGAACACCTGAATAAGCTTGGATTCGCAAGGGAATCTGAATGTAGATTTTGTGGGGCACACGATGAAACACCCATCCCCCTCCTCTTAAATTACGTAGCAGTGTGCAACTTAAGGGCTTTACACCTGGGAGCATGTTAAATCGAAGAGGAAGACTTACCTAACTTGGGGCCTTCTGATATCCTACACTTTCTGAAAGGAATAGAATTGGAAAGCCAGCTGTAAAACAGCAAGAATAGGGGACACAATAGATCTCTTAGGACGCAGTGTAACATCACCCTGCTTACATACTCACATACTTAGATAAGTTTATAAAATATAAAACAGTGGGGAAAATTATCCCAAAAATGGAAGCAAGTTTTTTTTTGAGTGTATAATATGTAGCAATATTTCCAGAGAAATCTCATCTCTACACTATGAAGATAAAATGAGATAAAATTTGTGTAATGGCTGTCAAGCTTTGCCATTACTTTTAAATAGTTTTAAGGTTATATACAGTTACTGCTATTGTTAATTTGGATGTCAGTAGCTATATTTAGCTTGGACGGTGACTCAATAATGAGTAGCTGCCATGACGCGGACGAGTGTCTATAACCCAAACCAATAGTCAAGTCCAAATTGTGATGTGTGTAGACGTCTACCGATCTGGTGCAATAATAGCGTAACAAAAAATACTTTTGTGCGGAAATAGAAAGAAATTAACAAAAGGGGAATTTGAGCCAGAAATTTTCTAAAAAGGGCAGTTCAAGGGCCACGAATATCTACAAATATAACCAACTTTAGAATCTGTAAAATTTAAAAAAATGTATAATACCAAATACTTAGTAATTGCTTGCGATATCATTTAATTCAATGTTTTAAATCACATAAAAGGAAGAATTGAATATTGTTGAAGCCCACGTCAAGAAAGTACGTTCAATAAAGAAATAAATACAAGGTAGTTGCGTGAACAGACGGTCTAATGCTAGAATAAGTAGACAAGGCTAAAAGAAGAGCATTCCAGAACGATTTCGTCTTTTTTTGCTTTGGTGATGCTATAGTAGCATTTTGTGCAGCAAATGAGTTACTGAGGGCAAGTGGCGAGAAAATCAGAAACTCGGATATGAGCTGCTAATATATTGGCATATGATAACAACATTTGTAGACTACGATTTCGTGCCCATAGCTGTACTGCAGTAAGTGATCAGGCCAACTTGTATGCCAAATGGCATCATGTAACCTAATCATATGTGCAATTTTGTTAGTCGTAATTCTTTCAGTGTCTTGATATTGATATATAAATGGTTGTCGAAAGTACTGCTTCATCAAGGCTTTTAGTTGGAAAGCTGGTTGAATTATGGGCACATGGCAAATTTAAAAAGTAGAGGAAAATGTTAACCAGCACAAAGATAAGCAAAATAGTTCTTAATAGGACAAAGGTTTGAACACACAAAAACCCTCTTGAGATGACGACAAGCCCATGAACTTGGCTCGACAGAGAATCTAAGTTTCAAATTCTGTCAAAACAGAGAAGAAGCCTTTCATATGTTATGCGTTATTGTGTTAACTTAATAACGAGAAGATTTTTCTTATTAGGCTTGGAGGATAGTAGTCACCCCTAGTTTTTCTTGCCTAAAATCTGAACGGTGCTTTCCTCTAAAAATGATAAAAGAAAATTGAATCAGCAACTAAATATAATTGAAGTTGGTACTTCCTGAGGACTGTACAAGTGTACTCAATTCTGGAAGGTTTTAAGTTATATGTACACAGTGAAGTGCCCAATATGTAAAGAAACTGTGCCTTGTACTGAGACGCCGAATGCACTACGGATAAAGGAGTTGCATTTCAAAATTACATGTTGAGAAAGCAACATTAATCATTCTTTTAACTAAAAACCTACCACACTTCTCTTGTAGATACATTTTGCTAATGAATCTCTTGTCTTGACCATACAAAAAAAATAAAATAAAAATAAATCGGGTCACCTATGCTAAATAAAAATTAACTTTCTGGATGACATCATTACGAGATCCTAGCATTAGGTCAGGATCGGTCGATAAATATTCGTGGTGGGTTCCCAGTGATTAATGGGACAATTACGTTGTTACCGTCCGGGTTTTACTGATAAAGCCGAAGCGATAATGTAATAGGCGTGCGGCAAAATCAATTACATCAACCAGTTTGGATGGTGAATAAATAAAACATAGGGTATCTGTCTCCCAAAGCTGGAATTAGGCCAGCGTTGTATCAGATATCTTGTTTTCGTATACGTTTTTTCGAGTTTCAATAGTTTTAAAGCCCTATTGAGTCTGCACCCCCCTAGTGCGTCAATTTTCTCATTTTTCCCAAATGTCTACCTGGTTTGGGAGGAAGTTAAAAGGAATGGGATTTTTTTTTTTAATTTTTTTGTTTACTTGGTTAATGATGCTAAGTAATTTTGTGGAAACTTCCCTAATTGACAGTTTTTATTAATCGAAGGCCATTTATCAAAATCGAGTCAGTCCTAAGTGATTTATTATCTCTGCTACTGCATCTCCTACATAAACACAAACAGCAGTTTAAGGCAACTTTCTCCCATTTTCGATCAACGAGGTGCGTATGGGATTTATCCAGATACAATCGAGTCCGATTTATTTCCCCCCAATTCCATCAGCGTTGCGAGCTCCCCGGAGCGGACTCGAGGCCCGGCTATTACGGTAGCATTAATGAAATCCGCGCCGAGATGAGTCCCGAGGTAACCGGAAGCGAGCTAAGGAAAAAAGGTCGAAAGGAACAAGGACGGCGACATCCGCCCAGGAGGGTAAAGAGTGTTTTTATGTTTTCTTTAAATGAAATTGTCGACCCATCCCACCACTCCGCTACTACCTATCCCCACCCCGTTTGAGAATGGAAGATGGAAACGGAGCGGATATCTCGCACATCGTTTCATTATGTCTCCCCGTTTTACTGGGGCTTTGTTTGTGGGGGGAGGAGGGCGCGTTCCCCCGGCAGAGAGGCGCATTAAAAATGTTTCCGATGTTTGTTCAGCTTGTTAGGCGCTTTTTCAATGGCGGCGTTCGCCCCCATCCGCCAAGGTTTTTAAGGGAGATAATGTCTTCTGTTTCTTTCGCTTTTGATGGTGTGAAATCTAATTTCCTGTACTTGTCGGGGAGGGAAATGGAATGGGTGGCCTTTTTTTGTTCTCGTCGCTGCTGTTCCGATTATTTTTTATTTTCATCTGACATCTTGATTGTTTTCTCTTGATAACTTGACAATCTCAGTATGTATCTTTATTATTATTATACTAACGATGGGGTGTAGTTTAAATTCGCGAAATATCCAAGTTGGGGGTAGGAAAACAATAGAATTTTCTTTTTCACTATTAATTGAGAATAATTTTTTAATAGAAATGGTAAAGTTCATATCGGTATCTATGACAGAGGTTTCGTGACAATTAGAAGATTAAGTACAAGCAACAAATTCTTTGTAAAATGACGAAAAATTTAATTTCTCACGTCGATTATTCAAACAAGCTGGGAATCCTTAGAAGATGATGAACGTTATTGAAGATCAAGAGACGTGATGATACAGGAATTTGTCGTGACAGTTGAACTTGCCATTATGGAAAATTGTCGACTAAAATTGAAAGAGATCGCAAAAATATTTTCCGAGGCAAGTGTCTTTAGAATTCTTCATGAATACCTTGGAATACTAAAGGTCAGGAGCTGTTGGGTCACCCTAACCCTTGCACTTCCTCAAAAATAACATCTCGTCGATTGTTGTAAAAAAAATAGAGCTCACAATAAACACCAGTGATGTTGGCAGGATTGTGACTGAAGCCGAAATCATTTTATAATCCTAAATTAAAGGAAGAATCCAAGCTGGTGCTGCAACTATATTCTAAATACATTAGGGATGGTCAATAATCTGATCCTAATCTGGCTACCTGGGTACTCACTCATTCTCAAAAATGAGGAAGCAGAGCCATTTCAGGGAGGTTCTACTGCCATTGGATTAGCACCTACCATACCTAAACAGCAAATTAAATTCTGGGCAAATCAGAAATCGCTCCAATACTGGAAGAACTGTTCTGGTTTTGTGCATGTGAAGGGGTATATCTCATCTCTATATCATGAGCATGTCAGAACCAAGCAACTGCTTCGACTTGACCTTAAAAGTGTCAAGGTAATTGTATCTGTCCTCATAGGTCATTATAAACTCAGAAGATACTTACAAAGGGTTAGACTTTCCGATTAAATTGAATATTGACTATGTTTAGAAGATGAGTAGACAGCACAGCATGAGCACATTTTCCACCACTACTCTGCGGCTCCAAGAATCAAGTATGTAACTTTTGAAACGGTTGACCCTTTCCTAGATGATCGAAAACAATCCTATTCAGCAAGATACTGAATTATCTTAGTAGCTTCAAGTTTTTGGATGAATTTTACAACAGTCGTTCTACAATAGATCCCAGTGGTAGCACAAGACAATTGATCGAACTATACAGATGCTATTCCTTACTAATCTTATCGCATCGGAGAGTCTAACCAGCGGCATGCGAAGGGTGGGCCACCCTTAAAGAAATTGAAAGTACAGCAATCTCTCGAAGAAGCAATGGCGGGCATTTTTGGGGACTCTCAATGAATTGTGCTTGTATATGACAGATTTAAGCGCGGACCATTACAGGAGTATACTATGTCAACATTTTAAACCGTTTGGAAAGAGCCAGAAAATAAAACACAAAGCGAGGAAAGTTGGCAGAAGCTGTTCTCTTGCTTGAGGATAATGCATCTGTTGACAAAGACTCACACAAGCTTATCGGATCTGTTATGGTATCGTGCGACTTTGCAGCATTTAACTATTCACCATAGCCCTATCTTGGCTGGTAGTGACAATTTTTCATTTCCCACGACCTTCGAGGAAGATGTTTTTTGGACCAAATATCATTGGAAGCTGCTTTAAATGAACACTAGGATTATTTCTTCGAAGGTTTACAAAAACTAACGCACAGAAGAAGTAATAACTGCATTACTGTTCGAAGAGATTACATTGAAAAATAAAAAAAAAAACAAAATTAAAATTAAACATGCGGAAGTAAAAAAAAATCGTGTTAGCAGAACCAGAATTTTGTGTTGAGTATTTGGTGCGATAAGCACTTCAAATTGGTGGTTGTTATGAACTTTGAGGGAAAGTTCCACTAAAACCCTGTAAATAATTTATTACGAAAGATTAGTGACACTCTTTAACTGAGGTGGCATGGAAACTAAGACTAAATAACCCTTTTAAATTCGTGTGCACCTTACCTATTTCTGTGTGTTTTTTTTTAATTTAACTCATTTTTAAGGTAAAAATATTTTTATTTATAATTATAAATTCACTGAGAATGAGTGTTCCTTAGAAGTAATAGATTTTTTTTTGATTGAGTGATTTTGATTTAATTATTTATCCGATTAAAGAACAGATGTGTGGTTCTGTCTGGGTCGTATACACATCTCACGATGTCTGTATTGTTAAATTCCGCTTCATTTAGGGCTGTGAGTTAGTCGGAACAGACTCTGGTTCTTCGATGCGGTCAAATATGTTCGTAAATAGTTGTTTGGATGGATCTGGAATTCGATGGGACAAATACATATAGGGGCTAGAGTCCTTTTATACAGTTCTGCTCACGCATTGACGTTTTTGATCTTATTTTTGGAATGTAATTAATTTTGAACAACTTATTAATAAGGATTGGTTACATATTTTACGACATTTGATTTTATAATATTTGATCTGATTTAGTTTTGACATTTACTCGAGTTCATTTTGTGCGTTATGATTTATATTTTCACTGCAGATAGTGCTTATTTGGCAAGGCGATTTCGTAATTTCTTTTTGAATGATTTTATGAGACTTTTTCGTTTGAAATGTTAAATTAAACTTCTTCCGAAAGAAAAACGAAATTCAATATGTTAACTACTTTATTATTTTAAATATGGACAATGACAAGTCAAAATATTTATCTTAACAACCAATGTCATATGAATCTCTATAACAACTCTGATCTATTATTTGCCGCTAACATTCGGTCTTTTCTGACAAGCTTTGGACCTCAAAAGCTGTCAATTGCAATATCGCGCTGGACGGCGTTTCCTTTCGTCGATTAATTCGGAATCTTTGTTCTGGTCCACGTTGTACCTCTTTAGGGCGTCTAGTGGCACAATTCCAGTGTAGAATTTCTGGCTCCGTTTTGTTTCCGGTAGATCGGAGATCCGATATCGGTCATTGGGGTATACATCTGTTACAATATAGGGACCCGCATACTTTGGGAGTAGTTTTCGGCTTTGACCAGTGAGCAAAGGCTCTCTTCTAACAAATACCAATTCTCCGGGTAGGTAGTCTTTAGGTTTCGCTCTTCTTTTTATTAAATCTAGCTTGCTGTTTCGCTTGGTCTGCTCGAATGTGTTCAATAGCAGCTAATCGTCGTTGAAAAATATCATTATCTTCAGCGCAATTGCTCAAATCGTCACCTAATGGATGTCCATCATATGCTCTGGGTGTGAAAAGCAGATTAAACGGTGCCGTCTTTATTGCCTGATGATAAGTATTGTTCACGCTGTACTGAATTCTGCCAAGGTGTCTGTCCCAATCTCTTCCTTCTGGATCTCTCGTGAGGGCTGCTAGCATGGGAGTGATTGACCTGTTCAGCCGTTCCACTTGGTCATTGGCTCTGGGGGGTGGCAGTTGCATTCTTGATGTGGATAATATTTCTTCTTTCACACATCTTTTCGAAGGGTTTTCCTGTATGTGAGGTTCCTCTGTCGGTAACTATTCTTCTCGGAGGGCCTAAGATGTCACAAATTTCTTCTACATAATTAGCTGCTCTTTGAGAAGTTGTATCTTTAACTGCTCTCATCACCACAAACTTTGTGAAACAATCTGTACTAACTATAATATACTGATTACCTCTTTTACTCTTAATAAATGGTCCGAGGTGATCAATATGGATCGTGTCATAGGGCAAACCAATCTTGTCAATTGACTGCAAATATCCTGGCCGTTTTCCTCCTGGGCTTTTGTAGTAAAGATATGGTAAACAGGTGTCGACAGGACTTCTATTATTCCCTTGAACCTTCGGATCTTTTCTCTGAGCAAATACTAACCAATCTTCTTTTTCTAAGTTGGCGGCCAATATATCTATTCCGTTTGCTATATCAGTTTCTTCTCACTTCTGAGAAATTGTTACTAACTACTGTATTACTTTTAATACGGACAATAACAAGTCAAAATATTTATATTAACAACCAATGTCATATGAATCTCTATAACAACAAATATATTAAAGTTATTGTTGCCAAATACTATTTTGCAAACTTCTAACGTATCTCATAAAATCATGTCTTTATCATATTGATGGGGGTGGAACGACCCCATCTACTACCCATCTTCCGCCACTGTGCAGTTCTAGAAGTTTAAGCAAGCGATGATTTATGTAATTCCAGGGCGTATCTACTTAGCCTTCCTTATATCTTCCAGAGGTTCACATACCCACAACACACCAATGCACATATTATATACTTAGCCCTTGTAAAGTATAACAGTATAGTTCTCAACCCTACATAGAACAACAACTATCCGAGACTGGCGATGGCGCAGGGGGAATAAGAACTACATTACGCCAGCCCGACCATCGACGGTTTTGATATATGTGCGTTCGCACGCCGAGCGGAGATAGTATGCAGCCTGGTCCTGAACTTTTTAATGAGAGAACTTCGGTTGGGATGAATGTGCCCATAAATTTATGTCTGTCTGCCTCGGTGAAGCTCGGAATTCGTATGTAGAGTAAGGGGTAAGCAGCGAATGTGTCCAGAAGGATACTGTGGATGTGACACAAGCTGAAATTATTTTTGTTGGGGGATATTCCTTTCGACATAGTTTTGAAAGATTTCTGTCATCTTCAGAATCAAATAGTGGTTAAACGATGTTTCCTAGACGTCCGGACGATGAACGTCAATCGAGTTGTGTGATTCTGTGCAAATCTACAGCGTCTATAAGACTTTCTGTAAGAGCTGTAAACATCTGTAACGATATGGTCTGTCACCATTATTATTATTTTATTTAAACGTGATTTTAAACTAAAATGTTTAAGCAACGACGTGGCTTTTAACCCGAGAGAAAAGATAAAGTTATATGTTGATATTAGCTGCGATAGAGTTATATTGAAGTTTGTTTCGTTTTATACCATCATAAACGTGATTTATTTCATATATCTAGATATTTTGTATTTACTATCTGCATAATATGATAGCAAAATATAATGGTGATTAATGTGAAACATATTTTCAGCTAATGGTCATGTAAATGTAAAATTATTTGTTACATTAAAAGATAATTAAATCAGAAAAAGTGGAATATAATGGTAACACTATTAAATGGAACAGGAAATCTATCTGTGTGCAATAAAATAAAAGAAGGTAACATATTCCACATATACTTGTTAATATCATGTGTTATTATATAATAGTGATTAACGTGAAATATATTTTCAGCTAATGGTTATGTAAATGTAAAATTATTTGTTACATTAAAAGATAATTAAATCAAAATAAGTGGAATTAAATGGAACAGGAAATCTATCTGTGTGCAACAAAATAAAAGAAGGTAACATATTCCACATGTACTTGTTAATATTATGTGTTATTATACAGGGTGTATCAAATAAAAAAGTAAATTTTGCTTGGGTGTTAACTACACGACATATAAAGCACAAACCCACCGAAACCGGATTTCATCATTAAAAAATAAAACAAAAGTAAAATTTAGAGCCAAACATTCTTTAGTCCGGGCCTGATGCAAGGAAACGTCATGTTAAGCACCCACTAAACGTGGTATTATGTATAAATACATTGCACTCATTTAGTATTATTCTTAATCGTATGCCATAAGTTCATTTAACGTCATTCTGAATAAATAAAGGCCAATCGGCCAGTGTGCCCTTGTAAAAAGCACAACCTCAGCAAAACTGAGGCATTTTAAATTTCTTCTTTTTATAAAATAAACATTCCTTATTTGTTAAGAGCATTCTACGTAAGCCTACAAAGTATTATTTTTAATATCCTGATAAGACGTTCGAGTTTCACCGGATATGCGACTTCAGTAGTTACAAAAAACGTAAATATTTTTCTTTTGCTTTGTCGAATCCAGAGTTAGTTGTTAATAAACGGTACCACATTAATCTAAGTTATTTCTTTTGGATTTATTTAATCATATAACGCAAAATGAATTGAATCGAATTACACAGAAATAAATGTAGATACAGAAAATTTGCAAACACGCCTTTTTACTATGATGCCGCGCGAAAATGAATCTATACATTCCCGCGCTTTTGCCGATGCATCAAGCTTCGATTTTCTTTATATGAAAGCATGATGGGTCCTGCAAAGGATCGTCTTTTCGAGGCGGGAAGAATTTAAATAAAATGTTCGAAGTGGCTTGTACTCCAAGCGGCGATCCACACAAAACTAACACCGGTAATGGCTGAATGATAGTGGTATGTGGGGGTATACTCGGGACAGCATTTAGGTTGGGCACAGGTGCGGCTCTAGCCCAGGGCATTTACAAAATATTTTTTTTCTCGTTAATGCTTACAGATAGACCCCCTGTGCATTAAGACTTTTTGATCGTATATGATTACAGTTGCTACATACTATTATATTTACCTCTATATCTCATACACCCTGTATAATAGTGATTAATGTGAAATATATTTTCAGCTAATGGCCATCTAAATGTAAAATTATTTGTTACATTAAAAGACAATTAATTCAGACAAAGTGGAATCAAATGGTAACACTATTAAATGGAACAGGAAATCTATCTGTGTGCAACAAAATAAAAGAAGGTAACATATTCCACATGTACTTGTTAATATTATGTGTTATTATATATTAGTGATTAATGTGAAACATATTTTCAGCTAATGGTTATCTAAATGTAAAATTATTTGTTACATTAAAAGATAAGTAAATTAAAATAAGTGGAATTAAATGGAACAGGAAATCTATCTGTGTACAACAAAATAAAAGAAAGTAACATATTCCACATATACTTGTTAATATTATGTGTTATTATACAGGGTGTATCAAATAAAAAAGTAAATTTTGCTTGGGTGTTAACTACACGACATATAAAGCACAAACCCACCGAAACCGGATTTTATCATTAAAAAATAAAACAAAAGTAAAATTTAGAGCCAAACATTCTTCAGCCCGGGCCTGATGCAACGAAACGTCATGTTAAGCACCCACTAAACGTGGTATTATGTATAAATACATTGCACTCATTTAGTATTATTCTTAATCGTATGCCGTAAGTTCATTTAACGTCATTCTGAATAAATAAAGGCCAATCGGCCAGTGTGCCCTTGTAAAAAGCACAACCTCAGCAAAACTGAGGCATTTTAAATTTCTTCTTTTTATAAAATAAACATTCCTTATTTGTTAAGAGCATTCTACGTAAGCCTACAAAGTATTATTTTTAATATCCTGATAAGACGTTCGAGTTTCACCGGATATGCGACTTCAGTAGTTACAAAAAACGTAAATATTTTTCTTTTGCTTTGTCGAATCCAGAGTTAGTTGTTAATAAACGGTACCACATTAATCTAAGTTATTTCTTTTGGATTTATTTAATCATATAACGCAAAATGAATTGAATCGAATTACATAGAAATAAATGTAGATACAGAAAATTTGCAAACACGCCTTTTACTATGATGCCGCGCGAAAATGAATCTATACATTCCCGCGCTTTTGCCGATGCATCAAGCTTCGATTTTCTTTATATGAAAGCACGATGGTCCTGCAAGGGATCGTCTTTTCGAGGCGGGAAGAATTTAAATAAAATGTTCGAAGTGGCTTGCACTCCAAGCGGTGATCCACACAAAACTAACACCGGTAATGGCTGAATGATACTGGTATGTGGGGGTATACTCGGGACAGCATTTAGGTTGGGCACAGGTGCGGCTCTAGCCCAGGGCATTTACAAAATATTTTTTTTCTCGTTAATGCTTACAGATAGACCCCCTCTGCATTAAGACTTTTTGATCGTATGATTACAGTTGCTACATACTATTATATTTACCTCTATATCTCATACACCCTGTATAATAGTGATTAATGTGAAATATATTTTCAGCTAATGGCCATCTAAATGTAAAATTATTTGTTATATTAAAAGACAATTAATTCAGACAAAGTGGAATCAAATGGTAACACTATTAAATGGAACAGGAGGTCGATCTATGTGCAACAAAATGAAAGAAGATTGAAAACGCGAAGAATACATACGTTTCAGCTGATATTTGTATTGTTATATAGAAGATTTTGGATTCAAGTAATTTATTATTTTGCATAATAAAAGACATAACATTTTGGGAGAAACTATATTTTACCTTTTTATGTTTATCTATCTTGTATAATCCTGTCTTCCCAGTTTTAAATAGCTTTTCATAGACCTAAAAATATATAGATGCTATATACTAATAATAGAAAATTACTAGTATACCTACACAATTACTCCAATATTGCTCATTTTTATATTTGATCATATATTGAGGTTTTCTTAGAAATTTATTGTCCCCTTACATATAGGGTTTTCCTCTTGATATATCTTACAGGTGCTTACAGCATCAATTTCTGAATTTAAGAAAAAAAGTTATTAAGAATTAAGGTATTAAAAGTTTACATGGGATAACTAAATTTATCAGTTAATTTATAGGACGCAATAGATTTGCACAGGATCCCACAGAATCCAGATATGATACAGAAATTTATAGAAACTTATACACAATATTTATCTGTCTGTCTTATGCATTTCTTTTGTAAAGTATAGATTTATAAATTGATGAATTTAAAGCTTTTCCTCAGAATCCCATCACAAACTTCGAAACACTCCACTAAATGACACATCCACTACTGTTACCTAATACTGCCACGTCATCACTCCAATCCTCCTCAATAATTCCCTTGTCACCTTGTACCCTTTCCGCGCTAGAAATGTCGTAACCAGAATCCGGATTCACCCCTTCCAATACGACTACGACCCCTTTCCTATGCCCCCCCCGGGGGAGTCAGACTCGCGCCTATGCAAATCTCGCCCGCCGACGGTCGTCCGTAATCCACTCGCAGAGATTGGTCCCGATTGATGGACACAAATTGGAAAGCCGGCCCGCAGGGTCGGCGCGGGTGGGAGGGTATGTTCGTCGCGCTGTTGCCGTGCGTCCGGCTAACGGTCGCTCTATTGTCTGTTTGCTGTCGCGGTGACGACGAGGCATCCCCAGCAGGTGGTGTGGGTGGAGGGGGGATACATTGGGGAGGGGGATGATGCGATATCGCATTATATTTCAAAGGTTCATGTATCATGATGGATTAGTGCCTTAACATCCATTAATTTATTGTTTACGAGAAATCCGATACAAATTTTACCTAGTTTCCCCCTGTTTTGTCTCCTGACCCGGCCGATGTTTCCGTGTATCCCCCATAACATCCGCCCTCCCCTCTACACCCCTTGGGTTTGACCGAGGTTGTTTTAGTAATATCGGTCCTGTTCGACATAATGGATGCTGCTGGCTTTCATGGAGTGGGGGAGTTCGATAGTTTCCTTCGATCTTTTAAAATTAATATGATTTGGGGGTAAGTCCAGGGGGATATACGTTCTATGAATTGCAAGTAGCAAAATTTCACAAATAACCAAGTTATGTTAAAGGGTATTGTAGAATGAGTCATTGATAAGTGACCCCATGGTATCGAATTGAAAAGTTTTATCAAAATAATGACCTATGGAAAATTTCAGTACCCTACAAATTATCATTATTAATTCTCGGTATTTGCTACACACCATCGTTCCTTATATGAGAGTGCATTTTTTGGGAAATAAGAAAAAGAGGAATTACTAAAAAAACAGGGGATGAGGTCATTACCTTTTTGAGAAGATAGGCTACGTCATCTTTAGGACCATGTAATCTGCTAAAAAGTATTTTAAAACTGTTTTTTTTTTGTTTGTAAATATTCCCAAAATTGCTTTTAGCATGGTATCCTTTCAGTCTGTAGATTCACGGAAATTGAAATCGGACAGTTGGTGAATTGACGTCAGGGATGAAGCAGATATAACAAAGGCAGCTTGCTAATCTGAAAGACCTTAACAACAGATTCCTCTTTGTAAGTCAAAGTTAAATAGAAGGATATTGACTTTACGTTTTCAACTCCTCACTCCATATAATATACGTTGTGTCATTAATAGTAATTGAAACTTGTAGTTATAAATGGCAATCCCTACGTCACTGACATTATAATATAATTTAACTGCTATCACGCGATGAATGCATTATAAGCACCTGTTGCTAGACGTCTGACGTAAAAAATTGAATCTTAGAGTTGATTCTGTTTTTTTTCTTTCAATGTAATAATGTGGGGCAGGGCTGCTTCAATATCAATCATAGGGCTAGCTGCTGTGATGTATTCAAGAATTATGAGTTATTGACGTTTCTTTCAATATACTGCTGTGGCAACCCACATTACCGCGCGTGTATTTTAAGTTGTAGATGTTGTCAAATTTTGCCGTTTTGCTGAATCATTGTATCGAGAAATTTCCACAATAATGTTTAGTTTGTATAATTTTAGTTGAAGAGTTAATTGTTTGATTTATTGAATTTAGTGTTAAGTTTTTTTAAATTAATTGCTTTCTTTAAGTTGTCTAGCGTTCGCTAGTTTGAGTCAACGCCTACTCTAGTAGATTTTGTCGGTGATTTGTGCGGCTGCGTTTGTAGTCGAGAGTAGGATTTTTGTAAGAATACGACTGTTGGATTTTGTGAGGCAGTTCCTTGGTTGACTTTAGTGTGAGTACATGTATTTTTAAATCTTTGCTGCCATTTTGTTTATTCGTTTGATTTAGAGATTTATCTTTTAAATATTCTGTCCATCAAGGAATTCGCTTTATAATAATTGTTATTATATTGATGTGTGAACATTATAAATATAAGATCATTTATTATTTTTGTGCAGGAAGATTATATTTTATAGAATTAATTTTTCCGTTTTTCCATTTTGCTGTTTTGTTTTAAATTATTAATCACCTCGGATTGGGTGAATAGAAGCATTGTTCTTGCTTTTAGTTTTCATTTTTGTATAACTTCTAGTATTCCACGAATTTATTTTATTTTAATTTGAAACCACGTGGATTGTTTTGAAAAAAAAAAAGAATTATCTTCCTGAACTAACTAATCTTTTGTTTTGTATAGGAAATAGTATTGTCTTATTGTAATTTAGAATCACGTGCAGTTTTTAAATATAGGCCAGAACCCCCTGTTCACGGTTTTTTTTTTATACAAATTGTAATTAACTTTTTTTTTCCTTTTTTTATAATAAATTTTTGATTGTTAATTAACGTTGTTGAGTTAAAATTTCTGTTCTTTTATTTTAAATTAAACCTTTTCAATTTTTGGGGTATTTAAGAAAGTCAGTTTTCATTCACTCACAATTTACTTTTCGTGGTTAGATTCAAGTTTTAATTCGCGAGGGTAACTCTGAGATTAATTGTTCTTTTGCGCGTATCCGTTGAGCTAGCTAATTTAATTTTTCCTTTTTTAAAACTCATTTTGCATTTTCAATTCAGTCAGTACACAGCAGTTTACCATTGCGCTGTATTTGCGAAGGAAAATCCCACCTTATTTAACAAATTTTTCCTAAGCATTCGTATTCTACCAGAGATTGCTGCTCATGGACAGTTCCGCGGCATAATACGTGGTCGTTTCTCAGATCTCCATTGTTCTCGTGTATAACTACTTATAGCCAGTTACCAGGCAGACTAAAAAATATTAAAAATGTTAACACTTATAAAAGGTAACTTAAGAAATATCTGACGGAGAACAATTATGACGTGTATAATGCTTTACGATAGTGTTTTTACTAATATATTACATGACGCATTCCATCCCATGCATAATGGCTTCTGAATAAAGACTGTTTGTTATTATTATTATTAAAATATCATAGCGATATATATACTATATTTTTATAGTAGTAATTGAGGTGAATACCGTTTAAACGATTGTACTAACGTTTGTCTGTTTCAATAGTTACAGTTCTTTTATTCTAAACATACATTCAGCACCATATAAATACCATCCAGTTTGCTTACGTAAATTCCCTGCCCCAGCTTCCCCCCGGTCCTAAAACTGGGATACGCGAAGTTTTCGAACATTCTAAACTGCAAGGCGGTGCAACGGTAACAATTTATCGGCAGCATACGGACGCTGGCTGGCGCTGTTCCGGTAAGCTTAATTGATTTCGCCAGCTGAAAGGGACCCAATAATCATCTAGCACTGAGACGGACAAACAAAGCAGTTACATCGATCGGGAATTTTCAATTCTGGACGCCGTCCAATTAGGTTAGGTACACATGTGGCGGAGGAGGGGGTGGATCTTTATTTGCTTACGCTACGTGTTTTATTTCTTCGAACCTTCCGATGTCGTGGGCGGGTGATTATGGATTTTATTTAGAGTGGGGGTATCCGATTTAGATGAAGGATTTTATAAGTTAAGCTTTTGAATCTACAATTTTTTGTAATGCTAGCAAGCTTAACAATGCAATATCCACTTTAAAGGCTTCATTTTACTGCGAGTGACGTAATACCTCTTTGCAGGCATTAAATTTAAACCCTCTCAATAGCAAACAGCTTTACCAAATAAACCGTCGATATACAACAACCGGAGACATACAAACTCTGGGATGACCAATGCTTCGTTTTGGATGCTACCTGGCCTACGTTTCTACCTACAGTAAACAAAACGTACGGTTTTCGCCACAATGCGATAAAGCCCTCTTTACGTGGAAACTCCAGGATTAAGGCTGGCTACTAGGTTGTTGCCATTCGAAATTTAACACTATACCTAATCCTCACTGGTCGCCTTTAGTCTTCAGTCTTGCCATTTAACGACTCGATTCAAGATTGTACTGTTACTGCGCGGGCCGCTATAAATCTTCCTAAAGACCATCTCCGGTTGGACGTATGACCTATTAACCCTACAATGTAGGGGGGCAATAAAGGGAGAGATCTGCGCGCTGGGCTCGTAAACCGGGCCATTAATTGCAAATTAGTGGCAGGGTGGGCGCTTTCTTTCCGTTTTTCTGGGCATTTGGGGGTTTAACAATGTATAATATATACCTCCATAATATAAACCTGCTTGAATGTATTTTGGTCTTTTAGAAATGTACGCCAAAAAAGTGGAAAAAACATTACCTTTACCTAGTTTTATACGCACAAGAGATAATCATTTGAAATTCATCTTTACTGATTTTAAATTGTGAGTAATGTGGGGTTTTAGGCCGGTTCGTTTGTAGGCGTACTTGACGTGACATATTCTGTCGAGCGCAGTTTAATCTCGACTACGCTAAGACGAAAAATGGATATGCAACGAAATATGTAGCTGAGCAACTTAGAAAGCCTAAAATAAAGATCACACCGGATCAAAAGTTATGGTACGCCATTATTACTATATTACAACTTTGGTTGGTTCCATTGCGTTATGCTTAAAGGACAATCCAAAGTTCTACGGTTGGAGTTGCTTTGTGTGTGTGTGTTTGTGATATTCGTTTCCTATAGGTTAAACTTCATAATATTGGTACACAATTGCAGATACATTCCTCAAAAGGTTGTGTACTATATTAGATTAGATTATGTGCATAAATAGTGAGGAGCGACTATCAGTGAATGCCCAGAAAACACAGATTACCACGTTCACAAGAAAAAGAACGCTAGAACGCCCAAATCACTAATGATAGGAGGTTAAAGGATTCCATACGTCAGAGATGAAATACCTTGGTGCGTGGTTTGATCAAAACTTAGATGGAAATCAAAAATTCAGAACACAGCCATCAAAGCTACTATTTTCCTAGGTAGGTGCAGGAGTCTGTGTGGGAGGAATTGGGGCTTTAGCCCCAAGTTGACTCTATGATTATATACTAGACTAACTAGACCCATTAGCAATAGTATGGTAGCCAGGGGGCGGCCAAAACGGTAAGTGGTGCACTAACCCTGACATGTCTGTGTGCCACAGGTGCAATGAGATCTAAAGCTGCCACCGCTACATATTTACATAAAAGCATCTGCCATGTCCACAGCACATAGACTTATGGATAGTCAAGCACCCAGAAGTAAATCGTACGGCGCTGACTTAAAAAAAACTATAAGATGAACTTAAGGAGGCACACCTTTTGGAGATTCCATGTGATTCCATGGTTCAAAAATGCAACCAGAAAGGACATATCAGATTATAATACCAAGTAAGAACGACTGGAAGGTGGGCATTCCAGTAAGAGCCGACTCAAACTGGTATCCAGATATCTCTAAAACAGACTACGGCGTCGGAGTTGGAATATACGCAAAGAAGCCTAAAAAGGTTCTTTCGATAATCTTCACTAAAGACACTAGGGTGTGCCAGGCTGATGTTGCTGCAATTCACCATTGTGCCAGAGAAATAAAAAGATTGACCGAAATAGGTAAAAGCGTCGCTATCTTCTCTGACAGTTAGTTCACACTTAAAGTGATTAGTTCCGTGTGTGTAGACTTTAAGCTGATTTGCAACTGTGTAAGTGGCCTAAATGGGGTTGGGCACCCAAAGGGAATTAACAGTGTGCGGAGGAATGAGATGACGGACGAACGAGATTCGTCAAGGTCATTCGTTGGAACTGGCCCTTCTTTTGGCAATACTAAATCGCAAATTAAAAAATCCATCAATGAAAGGATGGTGGCAAAAGTCCTATTGCCTTTGGGAGCGCCTCCTTTGTGTAGCTATCAGCTGTAGCCCAAATATTAGAAACCTTGGCCTCGCTAGGTCTATTTAGTTTACAATTGTCATCAGAGCTACTATCATTTTGACCTTTTTGCTGGCTGTGCTCAGTAGGTCTTTAAATAAATTCCTCTATCTCTGCACGAATTCGTTTGCTTGTCCCTGTCCTGTTGGCTTTTGTGACCACTCCCTAGATGTGAGATTTGCTAATGCTAACGGAAGGACCAGATCCAACGGATGACCTTGGCGAACTTTGGCTGGTCAAATCGCTCGCTGCTTCATTTCCCTTCACGCCCTAGCGGCTGAGAAATCAAACCAGTGTTAATTTCCTTTTGGGTGTACACTTCATTTCGGACGCTTACACCGGCTTAGAGTCAAACCTTGGAGGATTTATTCCTGTAAGTGTTGACTGACTGCCAGAGAAGATTGTGATGCATGGTCCATCATTCTATTTCTCCGACACAAGGATGAATTGCAACAATGTCAGTCTGAAATACTGACATGTTATTGCTGAAACTTATAGAAATGGTCTTTTTGGACTTTATCCATATATTCCAACTCCTATGGTATACTCAGTTTTAGAACCGTTTATATATCAGTTCGAATTTTTCTTGTGGTATGGCGTACGACACGATCTCGAGAACAGGTATGATTAAGGTCCTTGGAAAGCTGGGACAAGGAAATTGCTAAGACTAGTAGAAATGACTCTAACACAAACAAACAACAAAGTCTTAATAGAAGGACGTTTTTCAAAGCATTTTAAAGTAAGCAGAGGACTAAGACAAGATGACCCGCTCTCAAACGAATTTATTTAATTTAGTTTTGGAAGCCATTATAGGAGAAAGAAGATACAAACTAGGTACTAGTTTACCACCACCAGGAGCGATGTATTGCGTACGCTGACGATATAGTATTACTTACAAGATCAAAGAAAGAACTACAAAAGGCTTTTCAAAGGTTGACTGAACGAGCAAACTTATATGGATTACGAAAAAATGAAAAGAAAACAAAGTATATGGCAATGAGAAGGGAGATAGCAGGGAATAACAACTACACAATTTTTAAGGCAGGAGGAAAGAAGTATAACATCGAAAGAGTGTAGCAGCTCGAATATTTAGGGACGATTGTCACGAACAAAGTCCAGGACGACAAGGAAATAGTATCAAAGAATATTAAAAGGAATAGAGCAGTGTGGTCACTGTCAAAAATGTTAAAAGCGAAAACCTGGACAATGACCAAGCGAGAGTGAAAGCGAAACTGAAATTTGGAAGAGGAAGGTCCTAAGAAGATATTGGAGGGAGCAGAGATGGAGAAGGACAATGCAGAAGACGAACAAACAACGAAGTATGGGCTATGTACTCAAACCCGACAATTGTTTTTAAAATCAAGCCGCAGAGAAGTAGATGGCTAGGACATATCATAAGAATGCCGGAAAATAGAGTAGTAAAAAAGCTTATATGGGGGAGAAGGCGGTAGGAGGAGAATAGACGCCCCAAAGGAAGGTTGTACCAACAAGTGAAGGAGGGTGTGGAGAAGATTGGAGTTCGGGACTGTGCGGCAGCGAAGCGATGGACGGAAGAGATTGAGAGAGGTAGTGAAGAGGATGGAAGCAAGACCTGATGGCTTGTTTGCGCTGTTATATACATATATAATGTATGGTACATACAATTAGTGCCATATATAATTGTTTGTTCATATTCTGTGGAAGAAGTTGGAGTACATATAGTACTTCATGACCTGTGGATAGCTTTTTGTAATACAAATATTTTATGAAAAAACATGTAATCTCTGGCAGTTACCCTACTTTTATCTCTGACTTTCGATTTGGTTTAAATTTACCTTTTTGCGAACATTAATTTATTAGTATTCATGTTCTACATCCAATACAGCAGCAAAAAGAAATCCGCAAAATCCCTAAGCTTAATTACATTCTAATGCAGCTCCAACGACCCGAAATCTTCATTCCGATCCCCGACAACGGCCAAAATAAACAGACGGAGGTGCGAAAGCGGATTTTCGCGTCTTGAAAATTTAATTTCCCTCATAATGGAGGTCGCCACCGTCGGGTCTTTACGTGGCCCGTCATAACGCCCGCACACTCAGCGTAATAAATAGCCGCCCTCGTGGGTCGTCGAATTTTTACTAGGTTAGGGCGCCTCCTTTTCTTCCACGGCCTCACTTTCTTTCCGTGGCGGTACAGGGTTTTCTACTTTGGCTGTCGTTGTTTTTTCACCGAAATAATGGGATCTGTCATTTTACGTTACCCTCATCCTCCCTCTTCACTTTTCCGCCCTCCCCCTTCCCCACCCTGAGTGCAACAAAGGAAATCCGTGAGGCTCACCTCGCAGTCTTACACGCGACTTGACAACTGTTCTTTTAGGGCAGAGAGGTAGGGACATGTGCTTGCAAAATAAGGACGGGGAGAGAAATATTTTCTTGTTATATTTTTCTCCTTATTTTGAAGGGGTAGCGAGGGAAGGGTGGATGTTGAGGCTCTCCGTCAAATTTAACGCCTCATTATTTATTTAAAAGTTTTCTTGTTATCGTGTGCTGGTGCAATCCCTTTCCATCCCCCTGTGGAAGGCGAGGAGCGCAATAATGCCCCTAACGGGCGCTAAAATTTTAAAAACGATGTACTCCCAATAAATTAGTTGAGGTATTTTTGTGAAAACCTTCAATAATTCATTTAGCATTAAGAACCGAAGTAGAAGTATCGCTTTTTTTTATTTCATGATGTGTACGAGGGTCCCCTTTATAACATCCCACCTATCAAATATTCAACGAAATTTTGTCATCATCTCCTCAGCCTCGCCAAACGTCCCTAATATCATTAAAAAAGATCCTCCACCAGGAAACAGTAGCGACCTCTCTATCCCCACCCTCGCCGGCTTCCCAGGGCGGGATGGGATTTCAATAACGGACGAACTCCCGGCCGTTTAAGTGTATTACAATTTCGCCTTTTGATTAAAGTCAGTCGCCCTTGCAGCGACGTCTTCGTAATCCCATTTCAACTTTAGCGGTCGTCAAAGAGGTTCGCGAAACAAAGTTAAAAGCGTTTTCCCGCCGGCTGCCGGGTCCTTTCGGAGTAGTCAGGCGAGGAAACAGGTAGTAAAGGATGTAGTAGAAACGGGGAGCGGGAGAGGAGTGAGGCGCAGAAGTGGTGGAAAATATTAAAAATGGGGGCGATTTTCATGGTAAATATTCGAATATTGTGAAGAAAGCTCTGCTAAAGTCATATTTGGAGGTGTTCAGTGCGGAAAGTTATATAAATCCAATCGTTGTTGGAGAATTTTGATTTTAAACTAGGGCAATTGTGTGCAAAGTTATTTGTAGGTTTAATATTTTTCAAATTTTATCAATTGGAACTACTGGTGAGATTCTATGCACATTTACAGCTCCCGTAAGATAATCTGTAAGTATATAGATTAATAAACTTGCAGATAACCTTACAGGTGCTACAGGTATGCACAGAATTTCATCATTAAAGCTTGTCATCTCCTCCATTATCAGTTTAGCATGCCTTACAGCAAATGCTGCGCCCATTAGAATTTTCAAGAAAGTACTTAAGGAGAGGACTGCTTTCTGATACTTCTTGCATCCACTGTTATCCTTGGTATTTCAGAAATTGGCTCCTCTTGTTCTTATATCCGTTTCATTTATAATCAAATTATTGAAAACTTTAAAACCAAATCCCCACGTTGGGCGCTAAAAACGCGAATTTTTACTTTGTGTTTGTTACCAAAAAGACTTTTCGCTTCCTTCTGCCTATCATCAACTCTCTTTTTGGCTTCATATAGAAAGGAGTCTATGATTTTTAACCAAGTGTGTATATTATATAGAGTGTCCCGAAGTCAAATGGCTAAATCTACGGTAAAAGTAGATTACAAAATTAACAAATGAGGAGTGACGTTCCAAAACGCAGTTTTCCAGTCGACTATGTTTTTGTAATTACAGAATTAGTGTTATGATTTACTTTTTGATATTTTGAGCCAGTTGTTAAGTACAATGTGAAGGTCTTTGACGTAGTAATCCACTGACACATACCTTCCAAATATTGAAATGAAATGCGTCAGAATAAAGAAAACAAATGCTCAATCTGCGTTTTGTTGCGGAAAATGGAAGGCAACGCGTTTGTTTCCAAAAATGTAAAAAAACTGCGATTTGGAAATTGAAAAGTGACTTGTAAAAATTTAAAATTATGTGAATAATTTACATTTTTATTCATTTAACAATTATTTGGTTATAACAATTAATAACAAAAAACATTATTATGCATAATATCTAACATAAGTAGGTTAGTAACACAACATAAACGAAAATTACGTTCTATAAAACTATAGGCATTAGCGCACTATCAGCACTGCTACTGTGTGTGCAAAAACTCAAATGCGCATGCGATCATCCTCTTCGGCACAGTCACATTCCCATTGTTCATCGTTTTGTTGATCGTTCGCATTATTGTTGTCAGGTGCAGTTTTAGTATCTAAAAGGTCTTTATAAAATTGTAGACTATTGATTTCTCTCCAATTTATTTTCTCATTGTTGTCATCAATTGTTGAACAAGCTTTATCAAGTAAATTATTGATATCTTTTCTCTTCTTTGGATTTATATCTCTACCTATTACAGCTTCTTCTAATGTTATTCGTTGCAAAGATTTACCTGCTTTTAGTAACAACTTTGCTTCATTTAAATCATTTAAGGTAAAAAGGTTCAACTCGTAATTTCAGTTTGTTTGTTGCATCTTTCGTGAGATACTTGTTTTTGTTCATGCTGTACACCATCATTTTCTTAAAGACTTCACCTAATGCTTTTTAAGTTATATAACGCCACCTCTCTTTCCAAACATCTAACCTCACCAACCTCTGAGAAAATTTGCCAGTAATTTTCTTTCGTAAGAATTTCTGCGTTTTTTTTTTATTTTTTTCCAATGCGGTCAAAAACTGGGTCTGCAGGCAGGAAAGAGTGTCCTCTAACCGGGAACACAGAAAGAACTGTAGTAAGCGTCTCGGGGGCTTTATGAAAAAGCCAAAACATTAGCATACCAATAATAAATTGGTTCTTATTTTGGCCGGAACAGCGATCACAAAATAATCTTAATAATGTGCAATTTTCTGGCCAAGTAGTTTTATTTAGAAAATCGTAAAACGCAGATCCAATTTGATTAGAGCCGCGGCCAGCTTGAGTTTCTAACCAACTGTAGAAAACTGGGGTATAGGTGTGTAGGTCAGTCACACAAAAATTGTACAACGCCAGCTGTGTAATTAAACTGCATCTTGAATTGGTACTTTGGGCAGTGCTTGCACTTGTTGAAGGTCGAAGCAAAGAGACAAAGGCTTTTCGTCAGGTTCATCTTTTCATTAATATGTTGAACTGCTTAGCAGACAACTTGTGTATTCTCAACTGCTTATGACACGGGATTTTTCGGCTACTGTTTTTGCCAATTTGATCTGATTTTTTCTTTGGTAGCAAAAACTACACACATCGGTAGCCGGACTGCCAAATCCTAAATTAAATTTTGTTGAAAAAGTGTCACCATGGGAGGGGTAATTACACAATAAAAAAGGAAAAAAGAAAGATGACTATTTCTTTAAATGTAAGATTTTAATTTAAAACTATGTTTACCTCTATTACCCCCTCCCTTTGTATACGTGCCTGCTAACACACTTTGCTATTACACGTAGACTGACAAAATCGAACCAGTTTTGAAACTAAGTAATCATTGTGACCATTCCAAGACAGGGAGGGATCAAGCGTCATTCCCAGGAAAGAAATCTCGTCGGATAAGGTAAGTCATACCATACATTTTGAAATATTTAACTCGAGGCCATGATTGTCAATCCATTTGTTGAGCTTACTTATGCTATTAACCATATATGTTTGCTATAATGCAGACACATCATCCGCATCATATTCACATATAATAAAAACAACAAAGGGCCTAAAATGGAGACCTGGGGCACGCTATTTCAAAAAATCATCGTACGGGGCTTCTTCCAAAGTTAATTTAAAAATATGCTATATACTATAACATATATTCAGTAATTTTAATCAAATTAACGTGCAATAATTTACAATTTTATAACACACCATATATGATTGACTCAAGATTATTTTGATATTGGCGCAGTCAGTAGGATTGACCAATCATTATCGTCATTATGTGTTTTGATATTATTTATTTATTTTTTTTAAGTATGTATATAACGGCCAAACGTTGAAGCCCCACGACACCTACACTTGTTAATCCTTCTCTAGTAATCCCTTAGAGTATTGGATATGCCATCGCCGGCTAACGCTAAACTACGAACTGCCATTTTAACCGCCGGTTGTCGACTAATCAGCATTACTGTTGGAGGCCCTGGGGCCCAGTATTAAATCCGTTTGTTGTCATAACAAGCGGACTAAGTATGTAGGCACCGACGGCCACCAATTAGTTTGTTATTTTCGGCCGAGGGCGCTGTTTGCGTTTCCGGTACTTGTTTGCTGAAGAAACAACCTATACGTACGATGTATGCGCCCTCTCTATCCGGATTTATTCCAATTTTCGAACACCCGAAACGGGGGGAAAGACTGGGAGATTTAGGGAAGCGATTTCCGCTTTTTTTTCCGTTTGTACCGCCCTAGGGGAGAGGACCAGAGAAATTTCGTTAGCTGGGGATTATCGTTAATAACGAGGAAAAAAAAATAGCGTCGCAATACATTCGATATTTGCTTTAGGGGTTGACATGTTTGATATATGTATCGGAAATAATCGAAAAAATAAAAAAAATCTTTAAATTATTAACACCATTGAATAGAAACCTCTTTCTTAGACAACAATTATTATTATAGAATCAACCGTAATACCGGGAAATAACACAGCTCATTTAAACATGTAACGCTCCCATGTCGATACAAGGAAGACGTTACCACTACAGCAGTTATTCTGGCGCTACTGACGTGACGTGGGTACTGAAAGTTAGTTTTAACTCAAAACTTTCGTACTGCAGCAAGCACATACGCTTAAATTAGTTCCATGAGCTACAGCTTTCGATGTTAGGACGTATAATCGATTATTCTGCCACTTTGAAAGCGTACGTGACACAAAATCGGGAAGGACTTGGGGTTGGCCGCCATCTTACGGAGGTATCTAACGAGTGAAAATGTAGAAGAAATCATAACGACTTATTATTTATTGCTAAAAGTGGAGAGATTTATGTTCGAAGAAATTAACTAGCAAGACAAGAGTTAGTCTGAGCTTGTCGGTGGATTAGGAAGCACCCTTCTGCATCGGCTTCCTATAACATCCCTTCATCGGCGCACTCAGCTGATGTTGTTCTGTTAAGGACAGACACATAAATGCAGCTTGAGCTGTCATTTGGAGCTTCATGGACATTCTGAATAGGTTGGAAATGACTAAAATCTATTCCTAATGGACTTGGCGTGGTAGTGGAATTACTGTTTGGCTTCTGTAGATTCATGTTTGGTGAATGCAGGAATGAATGAAACGAATGCTCAAGGTTGCTTTCAGACGTGAGGAGATACATTTTGGGTAAGGCAGGAGCAAGTAGCCTTGTTCATGGCTTTTGTAATAGGTTATATTTTAACTTTTAGGCAAATAACTTATTGATAAAATGTATAACAAATTCTTTATATACAAACACACACAACATGTGAAAAATCTACTTCGTGCACAAGCGCCTTGCATGCAAGGAATGATATAGACTGCTTGAACGATCTGCCATAAACTATAATGAAAGCTTCGTTCTCAACACTAGTGCTAACGTAGATATCTTCCGAGTAATAATATCACAGAAATCATGGAGATTTACTTATTTGCTATAGTGAGGAAATTTATGCATCGAAATGATTTCGAGAATGTAAAAGCATCTTAGTTGATCCAAGCGTGTCGGTAGATTGCAAAGGCGTGGATCGATGTTTGTAGGATGCTCTTGTTTTGTTAAGGACAAAACACTTAAGTGCTTTTGGAACTTTGAAATACTTTAAATAATTGGGAATGGCCAACAATTTATTTAAACCTAATCTGGATATCTGGTAACTCCTTCTTTTGAGAAAATGAATGGTTTGGACGCTATCTTACGTATTTTACGAGTGCAAGTATCTAAGAAATCATGACGATTTAGTTGTTGCTAAAAGTGAGAAGATTTACGTTCGAAGAAATATTGAAATAATAAAAGCAGCATTGAGTTGATCTATGCTTATCAGTAGATCACCAAGGGGTGTGTTAATGTTTGTGAAATATCCTAGTTTTATTACGCATGAGATATATAAATGCAGCGTAATACTCATTCGGAACTTTGAAAACATTCTGAACAGCTTGGGAATGACTTATAATTTATTGCTAATCTGTCGGTATCAGAGCATTTTCTCATTCAAGGAATTGAGCGGGCAAGTACTCTTACAAGAACGAATGCTACGGACTCAGAGGATTATAGGGATTAGAACCAGCCATTGCCGTAGCATCCACGATAGCTTCTGGATGGAACTCAAAGCGTTTAATTTCACAGAATCAAGTCAAGCTCAATAAATTACTAGAGCTTGACCCTGAAAGTGTGAAAATAATCGTTTCTGGTTTCACAGGCGATTGCAGACTCAAGAATATCTATGCAGAATTGGTTTGAATCTGGTGAGACCGAGAGACTTGTTCAAATAGGAAAGAAATGGTAGAACGTATGAGGAGGTTGTAAAGTGTAACTTTTTGCTTAAAGATGACATTTTAGCCTCCAATGCGGTATCTATATGTGTATAAAATAGCTCATGTCAAAACGCATTAAGTCTCATCTAAATTAGAGATTAATTTTCAAAGAGGCATAAGTTCACTGCAAAATCCATGTTGCATTGTTAATGTCAAGAGTAACTCTTCACACATTTACGCATGAACAGAAGATCTGTGTAGGCGAAGATCTAATGCAACTGATTTTGCTCTATTAATTTTGCAGGGTTATGACTGGGATGCCCAAAAAAGGACACGTTTTTTCTCTGGCGGATGTGACAGTCAGAACAAAAATTGCCATATCGTCCATTTTCTGATATTAATGGCTTCGAAAATTTTCTCCTGGACATTTAAAAAATCGAAATTGTTTATCTGATTACTGGTCATTCTTATCTGCTTCCTGACTGTATTTTTGGGCGTCTAGGAAAAAGAAAAATAGGGAAACAGGCTAAGAAAAACTCACACATTTACGCATGAACAGACTTCGCATGTAGGCGAAGATCTAATGCAACTTGTTCTGCTCTATTCATTTTTGCAGGGTTAAGACTGGGATGCCCATAAATAGACAAGCTTTTTCGCTGGCAGATGTGGCGGTCAGAATAAAAATTGCCATATCGTCCATTTGCTGGTGTGATTGGCTTCCAAAATATTCTTCTGGGCATTTAAAAGAGATCGAAATTGTTTCTTATCTGCTTACTGACTGTGTTTTTGGGCGTCTAGGAAAAAAATAGGAACAGCTAAAAAAAGTTTGTTGAAGAAAAACTTCATGCTTCAAGTTTATAAGAACCATTACAAATAGTTTGGCACTGTCAAAGAACTTGGCCAATATTGCGTTCCGACGACCTAGAGGATTCTTCTATCACTTTTGAGGAAAGTGAAGGAATTAGTGACAAAATCTTATAAGTTACTGAAGAGGAAGTAGCTACTATTTTATGTAGCAGCAGTATGAATTAAAGAATGAAGGATCCATCGAAAGAGTGGAAGACTCTAATTAAAACTGAACAACATTTGCAAGCATTTGAACCACTTGTTTCTGTTGAACAACACGACCAAGGAAAAGCTGTTAATTTGCTTTTAAAGGTGATTGGATTAGAGAAGAAAAGCCCTCCTGGATTTAGTCTTTTAGCTCACCATATTAACACGCGCAAAGACAGTGACCATGAAGAATATGAAAAATTCCAGTGTTTACAAGAAGACTGTGGACTTGAGCATTAAAGAGTGTCTTCCAGATTGATTTTCACTATATTTGAAATTTGAAGTTTTGTTTTTCGCTTTATTTAAGCATTGTTTTCTGTCATAGTGTAGTACTTGGAATGGATAATTAGGAAGTCAATTTTATCATTCTCTTGTGCTTCATTTTTCAACACAATTTTTTCACATCAGAAAGGTGGATACTAGCACTTAAGCGGAGGAGCTGAGGAAGATCTCACTGATACTGAGCTGTCTTAAGATCTGAAGTCTGATGAACTGTAGGACAATATCCGCTTTGCAATAGGGTTTAAAGGGAGATGGAGCTCCAACTTGATTCGTGGTTAGGAAAGTAAATTTCAACGTACTTAAATAAATTAGGAATATACATATAATTTATTGGAAACTACTACACCATCACATCGCCAAATATCTCAATTGAAAGGAGATAGTAACAATACCATTTTATCAGCACCAACATATCACGTAAGGTAATAAAGTGTGCGGTATTTTTCCTCAATACCCTATCGCCCCAGCACGTCTAGCAAAGATATCGAAGGCCAAAACACAAGGCGAGTGGAAAATCCGCGGACAGTTGGATAAAATGCACTGCCCGACCGTAGTCCCGTAGAAGCCATAAAACAGTTTGCAATTTTTCCCTGTCCGACAGGATGCGATTTGCATAAAAGGGTAAGGTACCAGCTACCCTTACATCGTCCCCAGGGACGAGCCGTCGATACGAGAAGGGAATTCGTAAGATTTCCTCAACGGTAAGCAGGATACTACAGGGGGAGAGTCCATTTTGTGTTTTTCATTTCTCGGTTGCTTCGAACAAATCAATTTCTTTTTGTTATGCATGAAATCGATTCGGAGATACGTTCACATCTCTCGTTTAGTTTAGCGGAATCAATTCCTTTAATGAACCATCGAGCTGTTATATTTAATTCAATTAAACGTCGTTTGGTAAGTAATTCGCAACACAGATATCGACACAGAATAGACACAAGTTCTTGCTTATCCATTGTTTGGCAGGGACTCCATAGAAACTAGCGCTCCCTAATGTTATCATTAAAATCACTTAGTCGCTAGGATAGTAATTTAAACGCCAGGGATGTTTTATAGTTGTCCACCCCACGCTAGCTCACACGATCGCCTCTCAGAAACGTAATTGAAGAAGGAGGAAAATAGAGAGAGGAATAACCTAGGTGTGGTAGGGCGAGCTAGGATTTGAGAAAAGCACTGGGATTACGGTACGATTCCAGATAGCCTCCGTAGTGTCGCAATAACATGTGTAGTTTAGTTGGGGGGCTGGGCGAGCGGCTATTGCAGTATTTCTTAACTTAGCATGGCGGTTGTAGTGTAATGGGGAGCTTTATAAGACGAATAAATGTGCGGGTTTAGATTTTTGTTTGGTTGGAATTGTGTGGGGATATGGGAAAAAATCTTTCTAAGGCCAAAAGTGCAGAAAGGTTATGCAGAACTGTTCTGCTGCCTTTGAATAGTTTATTTTGAATAATTCGTTTCTGATTGAAACTCTTTCAAGGTTTATATTGCATTAATTCATTCAAAATTTTAAATACCGGGTGTCCAGCCTAAGATGCAACGTCCATCGATTATTATTGTTTTTTTTTGGAAAAATGTTCAAATAAATGTTGCCTCGAATCATATTTTACACATTTTAAAATTAGTTTCAGTAATGGCGGACTTCCGGTTGTACCGGAAGTAGATACTAACTTTATTATTTTAAACGGAACACCCTGTATATTATTGTATTTTTGGATTCCTTGTTAAACTTAAATAACAATACGTTAGGCATTCATTGGGGCTAAGTTGTACCGTTTCCGAATTACAAGACGTTTTTCGAAAAAAATGACATTTGCAATGTCTGCGGTGTTTGGAAATATCTCCGGAAATACGAAAGTTAGAAAGCTGCGGTTTTCAGTTTTCGCCTAATCATGAAACAGCACACGTCTTTTATTTTAAAATTGTTGCGTTTACATTACAAAATTATTAAATAGGGCTCTGTAATTTTCGAACTCTAAAATCATGGATAACTTTATTTTTTTTTGAATTGAATGGTATAGCAATTTTTACATAAGTGGGTGTGAAATTTAATTTTCTTTCGATTTTATACGAGTGTCATTGTGACTATCTCCAAAGGTTTTGGAGATATTCGCGATTATTCAGTTTTTCATGATAGATACGTATTGCGAAGCGCCGGCCACCTTCCCCTCGCATTTCACCAGGCTTGGGACTGGCTGCAGTAATACTGGCATGCTTAGAAAGTGGCCAACAGAATATAATAAGATGACTGGGAACAAACAAAACTTGAAATTAAAAAAAAAGAAAGCACAACATTGTGAACTTTTTCGAGAAAGTGATGTTTTCAGACGAAGCTACCTTCCACAAAAATGGATTTGTGAATCAACACAATTGTTGTTCTTATGACACACAAAATCCCCATCGATTTATTGCAGCACATAGTGAGTACAGAAGGTCAGTGAACGTGTGGGCAGGTATCTTTAGACAACATATCATAGGCTTGTTCTTTCATAACCAACGCCTGATGGGTTGGGTTTATATGGAATTTCTTCAGAATAATTTGGGCGTTCTGTCAGAAAATATTTCGCTAGCTACTCGTCAGCTGATGTGGTTCCAACACGATGGTGCTCCATCTCCCAATACTGTCGAATTTCGTCAAATTTTTGGATGTGTCTTTTTCAGATCGCTGGATTGGGCGTGGAGGACAGATGACAGATAGCCTCCGAGATAGCCAGATCTTACAAGCTGCGATTCCTTTTTATGGGGTTTCATTAAAAATGAAGTTTATGAGACGTCACCAACAACATCTGATCATATGCGCCATCGTATTTTAAAAGCGTTTCAAGAAGTCACACCAGAAATGTCCAAAAGTGTTTGCAAAAGCGATTTCAATTATGTAGCGCCTAAAATGGATCGCATTTTGAACATTTAATGTAATATTGTTGTACAAATTCTTTGTATAATGACGGCACTAACATTTAAAGTATAACCTGTTGCGAGCAAGACGCTCGACGTGTATGTACGCCATTGCTATGTTCATTTCCAACGCGCTTCAGTAAATTCTACATTTTTTTAATTTCAAGTTTTGTTTGTTTCCAGTAGTCTTATTGTATTCTGTTGGCCACTTTCTAAGCGTGCCAGTATTACTGCAGCCAGTCCCAAGCCTGGTGAAATGCGAGGGGAAGGTGGCCAGCGCTTCGCAATACGTATCTATCAAGAAAAACTGAAAAATCGCGAATATCTCCAAAACCTTTGGAAATAGACGCAATGACATTCGTATAAAATTGAAAGAAAATTAAATTTTACATCCATTTATGTAAAAATTGCTATACCATTCAATTTAAAAAAATCCAGTTATCCATGATTTTAGAGTTAGAAAATTACAGAGCCCTATTTAATAATTCTGTAATGTAAACGCAACAATTTTAAAATAAAACACGTGTGCTGTTTCATGATTAAGCGAAAACTGAAAACCGCATCTTTCTAACTTTCGTATTTCCGGAGATATTTCCAAACACCGCAGACATTCCAAATGTCATTTTTTTCGAAAAACGTCATGTAATTCGGAAATGGTACAACTTAGTCCCAATGTATGCCTAACGTATTGTTATTTAAATTGAACAAGAAATCCAAAAATACAATAATATACAGGGTGTTCCATTTAAAATAATAAAGTTAGTATATACTTCCGGTACAACCGGAAGTCCGCCATCACTGAAACTAATTTTAAAGAGTGTAAAATATGATTCGAGGCAACATTTATTTGAACATTTTTTCCAAAAAAACAATAATAAATCGGCTATGGACCGTTGCATCTTAGGCTGGACACCCGGTATATCCAATCTTTTGGTCATTTTGTGCTATCACTGCAATTTACAAAAGATATCTTACCATCTTTCTATGAGCCGTGCAAATCTAGGAATTCATCATTACCTTATTCAGCCTATGTAGGCAATCTCTCGTTCGATCAATATGGCGCCGAACGCGTTCTGGTCCATCGGGGAAATGCAGTCGCGTCGTCCGGAAGGAAGTCAACGCGATAACTACGAACCGGTGGTGACAATACGCATTTGATATTAATTATGGAGTTCTCCGCAGGCTGCCAAACGCCCTGGATCTGGTTATTGGCTGCGTGTGTATTGAGAACGTGCAAACAGCTAGTGGCCGGGTGTCAGACGAGAGCGTCAATGCGGCAATGACAGGAAACCTACGCGAGTGCCGCGCAGGAGATTGCTTGTGGTCACGCGACCGCTAGCATGTATTATTTGGGGACCTTTGTGATATTGGGGAAGGTATGAGATCATCTCCCAGGACACTGGGGGTTGGTCTGAGGTTATACACATAATTGTTTATGCCGTGTACGTCATGTTTAACATGTAATTGCAAGTAGGTGTGCTATACTGGTTTTGGGCCAAAATCCTGTTCTGTTTTTTTTTTTCCGGATGTCTATTACTGTCTCGCTGCTCTGGAAAGCTAGAACGAATGCGGCTCTACATCTACACTAGTGGCGCTATACGACTGTAGGAGAACTGGAACTCCGAGTTACTTTTTATCCTCACCACACCTACTTTTCAGCTTGACCACGTCCACTTGCGTTAGCTGATTGATGGTTTGATATTCGGGCAAAGCCTCAGGAAGAACAACCATTTCTGCTTCCACAGCTCCTGGAATAGCTTAAACAACTCTTGAAACAACTTAAACAGCTCCGAAACAGTTTCAGCAGCTTCTGAAACAAATTAAACAGCTGTTGGGCTAGCTTAATGAGTTTCTGGAACAGCTTAACTAACTCCTGGAATAGCTTAAGCAGCCTCTGGAACTGCTAAAGCTGACTAAATTATCCCAGGAGATGCTTAAGCTGTTCCAGGAGCTGTTTAAGCTGTTCCAGGAGTTGTGTAAGCTGTATCGAAAGTTGCTTACGCTGTTCCAGGAGTCGTTTAAACTCTTCCAGGAGCTGTTAAAGAAGAACCAGTTGTTTTTCTTCGTGGTATCACGTGAAAATTGGAATTTTTGCACGCTTCGAAGCCGACACTTTCATCCACCAATCAGATTGCGTCAAGTGAGAGTGGGAGATAAAATGTGAATCCGGCTCCTTGGCCATTGGTATGGAGAAAGTGAGAAGTAGAAAATTGGAAGCAAAGTGAATAAACTTTATAGAATTTTGGTCCAGAACAGGTATAGCATATCTACTTTTACACTGCAACTCTCTCCATCTAGATAACAAACAATAATTGACGCCTTAGCATCCCCAACAGCTTTCGTCAATTATGTAGAGCATGGCTCGGCCATGAGTTATTATTACGCCTGCGTCCGTGGAGTGACTTAAGATGTTCGTACCTCAATATTTGCCGAGGAGTGAGGGTTCGTTGTTTATGTTGCGTACTAACCCGTTGTACAATAATTAAAATCAACCCAGTGAGGTAGCTTCAGTGCGTGAGTGATTATCCAGGGTTCTTACTTGGAGTACGCAACAAAGAAAACATATTCTGTTGAAGTAAATCCTTAGTTTTTCGTATCTTTATTCCTCAGATCAACCACAAGATAAAAACAAGTGCATAAATGTAAATACAGGTAAGCAAATCACATTAAATATTAAATATATTACAATAACATATACAGAAATGAATTACCAGGAAATAGTGGGTTTGTTTAACGTCGTTTTCGGCTTATTCATCGAGAGAGCATGTGAAATAAATATATAAGCATAGATACAGGGGTTCACGTTTAAGTCTTGATGCTTGTCGTGTAAATCGTTACAAATGAAACGTTATTGATTCACGACATAGAAATCAGTCTACGTAATAATAAAACAACAAAAATGATTTCACCTCAAAATTAATTGGTTCTATGCGCGGTTGTACGTCGGCTATCGCGAACTAAAATTGTGTCACACACTGGGGACAACAACGACCAATAATTTGACGAAAGAAAGAAGAAATACGGAGATTGCACGCCGTGTCACGCTTGCGAGCGCAGCTGCGGTCGATAATCGAACGTGGGGTGAAAAAACTATATTCGTGTCACACCCGAAGGACGACAACGAGCTATGGCACCACGAGAACGGGAAAAGAAGCTATATTCGTGCCACACCCGAGGGACGACAACGAACTACAGTCCTATAGGATCGGAGAAAGGCTATAATCGTGTCGCCCCGTAGGGTAGCAACGTACTATAGTCATAGCAAGGGAGAGGATCGGGAACCGGCGGAGTTTGCCTCGATTTCGGTAAATGTACGGCTTATATAGGTATGTGGTGCTGGTGGAGACTCAAGCGTGTGTAAACTCAACACGGGAGCGTGCGGATAAAGTGTGCGTAGATTCAATGTGCAACGCGTGGAGGGAACGCGATGCATTAAGAATTGAAACAAATACGCGTGCTGGCGAAAACAAATCAACGCCGTAACGAGCGCAACATGAAAAATTGATCAAATAAACTAAAATTTATACCAAAAACCAAATACTGAAAATAATTTTTCTTTGTAACAACAAGTTACAACTTGTTTTATTCAATTATTTAACTATTATTTACTGCGTTTATAATTGAAGATACGAGTGGATGAAGGTGCTATATCACATTTTAAAAACTGTCTTTTTGCATGAATGAAGGTGTTTTGTACTCCTCTTTCACATAGCACCATCGAAAATTGCAGAAATTCAAGAACACTCGAGTCTTGTGAATGTATGAAGGGGGGGGGGGTATGTTACACTACTTTTGAGAAAAATTACAAAGAAAAACTTCATTTGTTTAGGCATACAGTATATAATTTGGTTTGTTTTTTTTACATTAATAAAGTTACGTTTCGGATTCTCATACTTTAATCCATTTTCAAACTATTTACTGTTTTTTTTTTATTTTTAATTCCTCCCTCTTGGCCACTCACAAATCTCTATAAATTAACAAAAATCACATGTAATTTTACTTGAAACCAAAACTATAATTAGTAGCCATACCTCATAGTCCTGGGTAATTCCAATTACCCAATAGTTTTGGTTTTAAGTAAAATTACATGTGATTTTTGTTAATTTATAGAGATTTGTGAGTGGCCAAGAGGGAGGAATTAAAAATAATAAAAAGCAATAAATAGTTTGAAAATGGATTAAAGTAAGAGAATCCGAAACGTAACTTTATTAATGTAAAAAAAAACAAACAAAATTATATACCGTATGCCCAAACAAATGAAGTTTTTCTTTGAGATATAACACGGTAAAATAATTCGAAGGAAAAGAATCAATTTTATTCTTTTTCATAATCAACAGAAAAATTACATAAAAAACTTAATTTCTGAAAAAGTTTGATTTTGTAACATAACACCTTCATCCACTCGTGTCTTCAATTATTTGTGTGTTTATAATACATATATTAGCCTCTAGTATCTGTACGCCCTGGGAAAGCAGTAAAGAAACTATTAAGCATTTTTATAACATAAGTAAAATCTTCCTGTATTGCGGTGAGTTTTTGCTTTTATTTTGTTTGCCAGGGGATTTATAATTATTATATTTTATTTATTTCGGTACTTTTGTAATAGTTACCGCGAAATTGACGGAAAATATTGGAATACCGTGGCGCTCAAGAAGATTAGACACATATATTTGCACGATTAAAAGTGCTAGCTAATTGGTCTTATTACAGTGCAGAATATAAACTACACTCAAAAAATGATTACGTTCGTCTTCTTTGTTTTAAACATTTACGTCTATTAGTGATGCTGTTCGTCAAATGCACCTATAGGTAGAGTACCTTTTCATTAAACAACCACTGAAAGGCAATTTGGTTTCCTTCATCATATTCTGTTTTCTTGTCGTTGGCTGTTGCTCTATTAGTCATTGGAGGTTCGAGTCTTTATACTTTTATCTGCCGTTATTCAAGTAGATTCAATTTACCCCCACAATAACATTCGCCGAAATATATCACTTAAAACTTACGATCTCTCCATTTATCCCCGCAGCCAATTTCCCTCCGTTCCAATCCACTAAAAGAATTTCCCACGAGAACTCGCGACGAAGCTCTTGAAGCGAGCGCGATCTTTCGATAACGACCTCCGTGTGTGCGTGCAATGCCACTCCCTTCCCTCTACCACCCCTCGGAGTCCCTCCACACCACCCTTTATTTTCTCCCGAACCTTTCATCCTAGGATACGAGGTGTTAGCCTCTCCCCACCGCGCCGTAAACAAGAGCCGGATTTGCATAAACAGCAGGTCTGTAGCAGCACGCGTCCGTACAGAACTACTCCGGGTTAAAAAAAAAGCCGGCTACATTTAGTTTGGGGAGAAAAGGGAGCCGCTTTCCGCACGCTTTTCGTTTGTTTTTTATTGTTTAGTAAACGCCGGTTTAGCCTGTGAAGCTGGCGGATTTGAGGGGAAAATTGTTTCTGGTTTTTATGCGTTTCTATGTCGGAAAAAAGACACATTTTGATCGTACAAAGTTATCTTCAGTATACAAAATGACTGACAATAAAGACCCAAGTTGTATCAAAATCAAAATCAAATCTTTATTAACCCATTTTGCTATACAAAACATATAGATTGGGCAAGTCAACATAAATAAAAACAAAACTTAAAAATACACATATAACATTACACATTGTTAACACACAAGTAGGTTTCAAATTCCGCCATACTGTAGAATCCTCCATTCGTTAAAAGGTGTTTTACTTTATTTTTAAAGATGCTTACTGAACTGGACTGGGCAATCTCTCTGGGAAGCCTATTAAATTGATTAAAGCCAACAACAAGTGGAGATTTGAAATGAAAAGAATGATTAGGTTTAATGTAGGTTATATTATGTTTATTTCTAGTTTCATATTTATGATTATCCACATGAGTTGAAAATTTATGTTTGTTACAATAAATATATGTTAATAATTTGTACAGAAAAATAGAAGGCGTGGTAAGAACATGATGAACAATGAATGCATCCCTGCAAGAAGCCCTGTGCTGTAAGTTAAAAATTAATCTTATAATACGTTTTTGTAATACAAAAACCCGATGAAGGTCTCTAGCCTGACCCCAAGCAATTATGTTATAGGAAATTATTGTTTAAACGTATGCATAATAAGCGCTCAAAAGTGCCTCAGTATATAGTAAGCCTCATCATATAGTAAGCCTTTTGGAGCCTACAACAAACATTTTCCACTTGAGTCTCCCAAGTCAAGTGGTAATCAAGGTAGGTTCCAAAGAGGTTGCACACTCGGGCAACAGGGATTACCGTATTATTATGATATATATGACATTTAGACTAGATTTTCTATATGTATTGAAAAATTCAGTAATAACGATTTTTTCGTTATTAACCATAAGTTTATTAGTTCTACACCATGTATTAAATTCCATTATAACAGTTTTGATTTTATAAATAAGATTATCCTTATTACAATCAGATATTACTATGCAAGAATCATCTGCATATAAGAACACCTTTCCAACCGATATATGATTTGGGAGATCGTTTATAAATAATAAGAATAATAGCGGGCCAAGGCTGCTACCGTGGGCGGTGCCAATATCCATGCCGAATTCATCTGACCTTACCTCGCCAATCCTGACAACGATTCTTTTATTTTCAAGAAAGGATACTAACAAGTCATTTATGACACCTCGTATGCCGATATCGTAATTCTTTTTGTTGATAAAAGTGATATACCAACAGATAGTAGATCCGTTATTTATTATTACTAATAATATTTTCATTGCTTCAAGTGGTAGTACGTATTCATTTATCCATTTTGATATTTCGTTTTTTTTAAAATGAGATAATAAATAACGCTTGGAGTATTATTTTTTGTCAGTCACCCTGTCTAGTTATCAGAACTCAGGGTTGTTTTAGATGATAAATTAAATTTTAAAGCGCATATTCAGTAAATGAAAATGAGTAACAAAATTGGAGCATCAGCTAGACTAGAGTCATGTAGGATTTAAACTGTAACGCAGCGGGTACTATTTACAGAGGTGCTATAATACCGGCAATGTTGTACGCGGGGGCGATATGAGCGAACGCATGTAAAATTAAAGGAACTGAAAAGATATAATGGGGACATAAAAATTGCTAACGGTTAGGGCAGCGAACGCGTATTCATCTATTTCGGTAGACGCGGCGTGCGTTATTTCGGGTACATTACCAGTGAATTTACGTTTGATGGAATTTAGATTTCGTAGGAACGCGAATAAAATAGGGTTTGAGGGTTTAAATACGGCAACGGAAATTAGATTTAAACTGGGTAATTTAGAAAGGCACGAATTCATCCCGCGGAATTCAAAAATATTACTTATAACAAATTCATAGGAGAGAGTTTAGAAATTTTTACGGATAGGTCGAAGAGTGAGGGTGTTACAAGAGCAGCTTTTGTGGTTTGTAATAGGGGTATTAAAAATCCGACTGATTTGTTATTAGATACTTGGAATATGTTACGTGAGGGGGTGTAAAACTTTTTTGAACTAGTGCTCGCAGAGATTCAATCGGTGATGAGAGGGTGGATCAATTAGCGGTGTCTAGGGGGATAACACGGTAATCAGGTATGGGTTAATGGTTTAGGGATACCATGGTAATGACTGGTAGGGTAGATGATATATTATTTTAAGTGAGGGGTGGACTAGGAAATTTATCGGTAACTGTACACGTTTTAGGGAAATGCGGGTTATGTTGTCGTATCAGGCGATAAAATTAATAACGGATCACGGTAATTCTAAATCATATTTATGTAGGATTAGGAGGGTTAATGATTCGCATTGTGAATGTGGTGGGGTAGATACATGGCATGTTTTATTTGAATGTCAACTCACTGATAAGTGGCGGTTGCATACGAAAATTAGGGCATTACCTAAGGGGTTAAATTGACTGTGACCCGAAATAGATATTAGAGACAACGAGTCAGTCAAATGGTGGGATTTTTTTAGTAGAGGAGGGTAGAGCAAGGCTGGCTGGAGAGCAAGAAATGAGAGTTAATTTGTCGTATCAGTCGGTAAAATTAATAACTAATTCTAAATCATATTTATGCAGGATTGGGAGGGTTAATGATTCGGATTGTGAATGTGGTGGGGTAGATACAGCGAGGCATGTTTTATTTGAACGTCCACTCACTGTGTGTATGTGGGGGTTGCATGCGGAAATTAGGGCATTACCTAAGGGGTTAAATTGGCTGCGACGCGAAATAGATATTAAAGACAACGAGTCGTTAAATGGTGGGATTTTTTTAGTAGGAGAGGGTAGAGCAGGACTGGGTGGAGAGGCAAGAAATGAGGGTTAATTTGTCGTATCAGTAGGTAAAATTAATAACTGGTTACGGTAATTCTAAATCATATATTTATGCAGGATTGGGAGAGTTAATGATTCGCATTATGAATATGGTGGGGTAGATACAGCGAGGCATGTTTTATTTGAATGTCCACTCATTGATAAGTGGCGGTTGCGTACGGAAATTGGGGCATTACCTAAGGGGTTAAATTGACTGCGACGCGAAATAGATATTAGAGATAACGAGTCGGTCGAATGGTGGGATTTTTTTAGTAGGGGAGAGTGGGGCAAGACGGATTAATCTATTTAACTGCTGAATCGAACACAATAGGAACTGATAACGAAGTGTATTAGATGCGTGGATCTTAAGTTACCTGAACACCGTTGAACGCAATTCTCAAGAAAGTGAATTTATGTATGTTCGTAATTATTTGTGCTTCATTTTTAATACGTGACTTAGCCACAGAATTAAGGTGTTTGAAAGTAACATGTAGGTGTTTAGAAACACAATTTATTAGGTTTTCTCCTGCTTAATTATACGGGGATTTGTTTCAATGATTTATCAAAAAAAAAAATCGACGACTTTTAAAAACTACCAAGGGGGCAAGATGGTCATACGGTAGCCCTTCTTGCTCCAGCCTTTTTTAGATTTAAAATATAAATATATAATTTAATTACTATTGGTTGAGTAATTAGGATTATAAGTTATTGTTAAATATTAGAATAAGTACTGCTGTTGTTTTATTTGTTTTTAGATCACTACTGGTCCATGCTTCTGCTGTTTCAATTTCAAATTGATGATGTGTCGGAATTGAGGGCACATTATGCTGCCTTTTCCAAACTTGGAAAGATAATAATAATTTGCTGGCTATCAGTAATAAGGTCTGGGACTTGGGGCTACTTCCGAGGTTCTGCTTCCCGAATAAGGTATTTCCATGATTTTCCATTATTGCTTGGCGAATGCTGGAAGGCACAAACATAATAACAACTAATACTTGACCAATTTATTATATTTTTCTCATTAATATTAATAATCACAGGGAAATTATTTAGTTATAGTAGGAACGCTTCAATTTTTATGGAATCCACATAGTACTTACAATAAGTAGCTTCGTGTAGTGCCTTCAGGTGGAGCACAGGGTTTGGGATGAATTGTAATATTTAGCTTTTTCATAGAGAAAGTATCTAGTTATCATTTTATAATACGATGTCGCCTACCCTATTACCCCCTCCCCCACCTGAATTCTAAAAAGCGTTGGTGCATTGTAACACATCAGCAGCCTTAGAGATGATTACTCTCGTGAACATAATATACACGCATGTTTTCAATTACGGTCTGTTCATATACCAGCACCGGTTGTAATAGCGATACAAAGCCGCTTTCAACCAGATAAATACATCAGTTAACGATAGTTCATCGCCATCTAACAGTCGAGCCGGGAAAGCGTCGATAGGTTATCAGATGATTAGCAATTACGGTGTAATTGATTGAAGTTAGGAGTGCAGGGAATTGATAAGTGTTTCGCGTAAATGAGGCATAGGATTCATGTTGGAAAGTTTGGAAAAAAAAATTGTAGAATGGTAGTTACAATTATCGTGTCGCCATTTGGTGGTGAGTGCAGAGAAATGTGTTGTCTCTTTCTTTTATTTGTTTCGTTCATGAGTGTAAAACTTGTAGGTGCTATAAATTATTATTTATTTATTTATTTATTTATTTATTTATTTATTCTGTCCAACAGATACAATCCATTAACAGGACAAATACAAAGTTGACAAACACGATTACTAGCTATATACTTACATATGGAAAATCTAAAAACAATTACAATGCAGAATTGAAACAAATGCACTACCCACAACACAAAAAGAAAATTATAATCTCGACATAGCAATACGTAAGTTTCACTCAAAGGCATAGAATTAATGTCAGATGCATCTGCAATATTGTTAATATTACGACACATTCTAGATATTGGAGACGTGAATGCAATGTTCGTTCTAGGCGTTGAAAGAGAAAATAAAAGTGTACTGCCTCTTGCCGACATACGGGGAACAACATATGACAACTGTGAATGCAGCTCAAGACAATCAACGTTGTTATGGACGAGATTAATATAAAAACTTATGGCTATCCAACATATATGTCAATATTTATCGATTTCATATTGAACTTACTTAAAAGTTCATTGGTTATCATAACCTCGTTGTGATAATTGCCTTCAAACTCGGAAGTATTAGATATTTTAAAAATTTTCTTTGAACTTTTTCCAACATGGTTCTACGTATCTCATAATAAGGATACCATATCAAAGACGCATAATTTAAGCGAGAATAAACGTAGGAATAATATAATGCTTTAATTGATCAATTATATTGAACTAGCTCACGTTTGTGCTGTCAAAATGAAAACGCTTGATTTGAAAATCATCTTAATATGTTTCCTTCTTTCATGTCAGAATCGTGATTCGTCTTTATATACTTTTGTGTATCTAGGCACATTTTTTTTGTAGATGGACAACATGAATCTCTACATTTAGCGAACCATTTTTATAACCTTAGTTTTCAAATATCCCTACATGAAGAAATTTGCTGTAATCCATATCCACAAAACAATATCTGCCATTTAATAAAAAAATAAAAAAAACTTATAGATATAGCAACCAAAATTTTCAAGTTAAGGCAGCTGTTGTTACACCAGTGAGTTGTAATAAATTAATTTCTTAGGGACATTTTTCCATGCAATTTATTTTTAATATAAGTTACTATTCGCCATGTGTATAAAGACGTTAAATGATAAAGTTTTCAATTCTGCTGGAAAACATTGTATGACACATAGATTGATAATGGACAAGATAGTGTTAACAAGAGTACTGGAATACTCGACAACTGTAACGTAACACAAAGGAATAACTCTAAACAATAAAGCTCGCTTCACTAAACTTTATCAATTAGAGAGAGTTATAATGAACTCCTTCCTAATGTTTAGTTAGTTCCGATGCTGGACTCTAAACTAGTTCCTGGTTATAACAGGAAATAGTTACTGATTTAAATTATGTATTTACCAATGTATATACCTGAAACTTGCATGAATGTATTTGGTTGCTAGCATTCCTATTTCTACGAAGACTCTGGTTCTTTCATTACATACAGTCGCAAGCAAATGTTATAGGCACCTTTGACAAAATTAATGGGTTTCATGTTTCTTGCATTTTTTTTTGTGACATATATTTCAACGTTTATATAATCGTCTTTATGGTTACAATAGTGTTTATAGATACCTTTTGTAAATGTATTATTTTTTTTATATATTTTCAAGTCTTCGAGATAACACTTTCCCCCTCCCATCTAAAAAGTATTATAGCTGTCCTAAAAACACTCGAATATGCAAAGATCCCTTAAAATACTACATGTTTATAATGTATTACCTACAAGTTTTTATTTTCTCATTTTTTACTGTGATATTCGCCAAAATTTAGGGTGCCTATAACATTTGCTCGCGACTGTATTTCAAATACTGTAACCTACACACTTATTGTTAGTTTAATTAATTAAATGACATTTTTGCGTCTCTCTCCAGAAACACTAAAGGTTGGTACACTACATTCGACATGACAGATGTGTAATAAATTGTCATTAAGTTGCTATGCAACCTTACTAATATGAACTGGAATCTCCATTCCACTTATTATTGATAAAATAGGTGTGAAACGACAAAGAAGATTACAGGAAAAGATTTACTTCCATACTCATAGTGAATGTGAAATCTTAAGGAAAAGTATGATTTATGTAAGGACACCTTAATTTTATATTTCATAGTTACAACTTCGATTCACTTCGGTCATCCCCGGGGAAGGATGTCTTCTGTAGAATTAATGAGCAGGATTCTATTACATGACATTGCTATAAAATTAGCTGCATACCACATTAATATTTTCACAGGTTATTTTGGTATTTATAATTTTACCGTAGATTTGTTTTAAATTTATTTTTGACAGTTTATGACTGATTTGTAATGTTTCTGATTAGGTACTAGTTTGGTTAAGCTTGATTAATAAGATTAAAAATTTGTGTAGACTGAATATAAAGTAGCTATTTTAAAATTTAAATCTCCTATTAAGTATTTACACGTTAAGAGTAAAGAATCTTTTTCGATTTCACATTTTGCCAATTTCATCTTCAAAAGATTTGCTATTATAAATTATAAATGTTTGATCGTCGTTCATACAAACTTGTCGTTGTCTTTTTCAGCAAATGTAATTAAAAGTTTTTGAATGATGCAGTTGAACCTCAAATTTATGTGTATCAATTATTGTGTGTTAAGTAGTATAATGTAAGACTTTTCTAAAAATTAACTTGAAAATCCTTGAAACTGCATATTACCAGCAAAAAAGCGCTGAGCAAGTTAATAGTGTAGTAGCGATGTATTTAAACCATGATTTCATATTCTCTCCAATCGCTTATTAATAAGCGGTAATAAAATGTATGGAATATTTTGTTTAGAAAAACAATATCGCTTGCTAAACCCTGTATCACGATATTTCGTGGGATTTTGTGCATGCCTGATGTATCTTTTTGTTATCTATTATTATTACACGCTACATTATATTTATATAATCCAAAAAATCCTCTAAATTTGCCACTGCCCATTAATTAATTTAATAAATCATTAATGACATCCAAAATGACAAACATGTGTCGAATACCTCAATTTTTATTAAGTATTTTTTCCTAAAGTATCCTTTCGGCACCTCTACGGAACCTTCCTTTAAGGTAACCTTAAGTGAAATGTGAATGAAGAGTGCTTAAGGGAAAGTATATCTTAAGGAAGCACTATGAATGTAGAGGTTAATCTCGGAAGCGTCAAAATACTAAGGTACTAAGGCGTCAAAACTTCTTTTTTATTTTAAAATGAAGTCGGCCCAAAAATAGTGTATATTACACGACCAGAAACTCTTTTCCGAGTATTCGTACTTTTAAAACCATACTCATACTCGTGTAATAACCCGGTATATTCTAAATTATTTTCTTCTTTACATATTTCCATTTCATTCCTTTGTAGACATAAAGGTGTTAGTTTTCGATTCCCGTTCGTCTTAACAATGTCAAGTTCTAATATTGCAGCTCATATTAACTGTGACTCGCGACACCAATTTCCGGTATGATCATTCGATGAACAGCCTAGATCGGCATTTTTTTTATATGTGAACTCGCAAATCTTAGAAAAATCAAAAGTGCTGATAAATACCAATGGTCATCAGATGGAAACTAGTGTTGATGTCTTGGGTATATTGTTTTACAAGAAAATAAGCATTGTTGTAATGGAAGAAATCAAACACTTGTTTCTATCTTGTAATATACGAGGTGATAAGAGTGCCCTGAAAACCTTTCGGAAAGAGAAAGTTCGGGATATGCGTTCGTGAGAACAGCTCGGAATCCGGGAGTGATCCTTATTTATTAATTAACATCTTATTAGTTTTGTGTTTCCTAAGTGATAGTTCTTTTTTTGTCTTTAATCATTTAACACATTTTCTTTTTTTTTGTTTGGTTACCTTTCTTGTATACGTCGCTTAGTGTGTGAAATAAGTGTAACCGAAAGGTAGAAGGGTAAGTCTGCACAGTTATTCTGGCTTGCATTTCTACGGTCTAATTATTTACATCGCCTCCACTTTTTTTAATTATATACCGAAATCTCCAAATTATCAATCATTTATGTCATCCTAGTTTTATTCAGATTCACTTGTTCATAATGTTTCTTTATTTTAGATACCTCTATTTTTTATGGTTGGTTATCTAAGTTGTATATTTAATATTTTTTTTATATATCTTTTTTTTTTGCTGTTTGTTTTGTTTTTGTATTTTTCTTGCGCTTTGCTTGATAAATTTACAATATAGTTTCCTTTAGTTCTTATTCTGGTGTTTTATTAATTTCCCTCTAGTAACCTCGCTTACTTACGAACCCATAAGGTTTAATATGATTAAAACAACCCGTTAGTGATAGCGGGTTGTTACACTCGCAATACTGATAGTTATGCAAAAACATTGACCAATATTAAATATAATGGCTTATGTGCAGAGTTTTATGAATAATTTTACGATTTTGAATGAAAATAAAATATATATTTTTGAAAATTTAACTGGCATCAGTACATAAAGTAATTTTTGGGCATACGATCATAAAGATCTAAATACTTTTATTTAAAACATGTAAAGTAGTCTTAAATAAATTAAAATATCACAATTACAAGTAATTATTTCCAATTTTGGACGAGGCAAAATAGATAAAAATACATTCAAACCAGAACGATAAAATAATTACTGTCCATCCTACATATTGCTTTATCTTAAAGAGAAACTGTAGCTATCTTTCATTAAATTACAAATTCTATCTAAGAGATCTTTTTCATTCTAATGACTCTCATATATTGCTCCTAAAAGAGTAAAACAATTACTTTCAACCTCATCTTAATACCACATAACCCCACACACATTCAACTCCCATCCGATTTTTATACGAGCGCCCAGCGAGAACCCAGCTCATAAAATTACTTCAAGCAACCCCAAGGAGATCTATCTTAATCTCTTTCCCGAAAACAGAGACACGAACAAATGTCGAAATATTCGCTATATCGGGAAACGATTTACCCCCACTCCCCGTCCCACGATGCACTCTTTCAGCCTTACCTTCGACGATACGGTTTTAAAAAGATTGCCGCTTCTAAAAGATGTTTTAGCCGACGATACAATCAGGATGGAATCAGTACAATTCCCTTCTTCTCTATCCCCCGTCGTTTCGAAAGTAGATACCTGTATTGCTTCACGTTCGTGAAATAGGAGGCGGAGTTGGAGGTAGTTATTGCCTCGCGATCGTTTCACGTTCCGAGGTTTTATCTTTGGAAAATGGCGGGATGGGATTTGAGGCGGTGAGGTTTGAGCGTTCGGATGATAATAGCGGCGGGGTTTCTATATATATTTAAACGAATATCTTACCCGTTCTGATGCGATAAATATCTGCGTCGCCTTTGATAATATAGCGGTTGGTACTCACCTGAAGTAAAGAAAGTGTTTTATTAGGATATCTTCGTTATTTTAAGTCGAATCAGTGTGAATTTTTGTAGGTTACTTAGGGTTGAGATGCAGATTTAGCGGTTAAAATTTCTTACATAAGTTATGAAACAGCCTGTATATCATATACAGGGTGTTGATGAAATGTGTGCGGAAAATTTAACGAAGAATTGCTGTTGTAAATTAAAGAAAATTATCTATGTGACATTTTAACAAAATCGTTACAATAAAGGAGTTATGAAAGTTTAAATCCAAAAAATAATATTACTTCCAAACTTACCGGTTTACTAATACCGGTTCCGTTCCCAACGCTAACCGGATACAGCGAACGTCTACAGTTAAGTAATTATAATACCGCTCTCGAATCCGGTACTATCTACCTGTAATGGTATATCAGTGGCGTGCCCTCAGGACTTTCTAATACCTATTATCTGCTATCGATAACCGAACACCGAAGTTTCAATAATTACGACTGGGTTTTAAAGGAGGATTACGGTCGCGTTTGCCATGTAAGCGGAGTTCCCCCATCCAGAGTGCCTTTACCGCTCTTCGTAGTCAGAAAATTTATAGGTTAATTTCGGGGCTACTGGCGTTATAACCTGTAAAGTTGTAAGCGTAGGTTGCGGGCGAGTTATATACGCAATAATTAGTTTCAGAGGGTGATCCTTATTGGAATTGTAAATATTTGGAAGGTGATAGAAAAGGAAATAAGGGGAAAACTCAATAAATTGTTGGAATTATGTTGACAGTGAATCTAGAATGATCCATTTAAGATTTTAAACAATTAAAATAATCATATTTCTCCGTCTTAAATTCGAGAACGTTAAAAAAAAAAAATAATGTTAAGCCCCACTTCATTAATGCTGCAAAACGTACCGTCACCAGGGAGCGCTGTTTGTACACGACTAAAGCGTGTCGAGCAATAAATGCGTATCGGAAATTCAGGCAGGGTATTAGACGGCATAAATAACAATCGGCCGTGATACAAGTTTCGTGCTCCTGCATTCCAAATCGTGCAATTAAATAATCTCCTCTGGTACATAATCTTCTATACACCTCTATCTTTCAAGCTAGATCCTTAATTTATTCTTTTAATAATTCTTTTGTATCAAATAAAAAAAAATCGAACCGATTAAACGATTTGTAACTGATTTATTAAACGCCTCTTCAACAACGTTTCTAATCGCACTAGGCTATCCTGTCGTGCCTAACTCGTACAAAATACTTACTAATACATTCCCATCCGCTTTCGTTGTTGTTTTCTGCGGAGAGACCGTCACGGAATAGGATTGACAACGCGGAGCGTCGAAGAGTGCCTTGAATAATGAAAAAGGAGGGCACTCACGCGTAACAGCGTACGCTTGACAACGCTGTAGCGTTAGAGATAAAAGGTTTTAGCGTTAAAATGTCAAGTGAATATGTGAAGTTAATTTTAATTTCGGCTTCGAAGGTACGATTATATGTATATATATAAAAAAAGTTATATGTACGTGGGTGTAGAGAAAAGAAGTGAAAGTCGTTTGAGTGTGAATGTTCGTTTATAGTGGATGTGTTTGGCAACGTCGCGTCGCTTTTGAAATGAGATCAAAGCGAATTGATTAAAAGTGTTCTTGACGCTTTTTTTACGATCTGAACAGAAAGGTGTTTTTTTTTATATATTGTATGTAAATTCGTGTGTGCATGTATTAGTGAAGCAGGTAAAAATGTGTGGGAAATGGCAACACTGTAGAATTCACATTTATGGAAATGCAAAAGAGTTATCGTTGATTGTTTAACATTGTGTCAATATAAGCGTTTTAATTAATATTCTAATCATATGGTATTTTTTTTTAGCGAAATTACAGGGAACATGAATATATGATTACTGCGCGCTACATGAGATTTTATTAAGTCTAGGCAATTGTTTCGGGAATACGTGGGCTCCCATTATCAACTGAAAACCGAATGAATTCAGTAAAAATAAGAAAATATCTATTACTTAAGCATGCAACGGTATCTCCCTCTAAAAAGGATTTCCTTTTTAGAGGGAGATAACATTGATTTTTACAAGTGCTTTTTCTAAGCCGACTTGAGCCTTCAAAATACTGGCTAAATGGTGTTTCCAATAAAAAAAAAAAAAACAAACAAAAAAGTGCGCTTAAAAACAGTATGCGGGTGCAGTAGATTGGCAAACCCGCTGCCATCTCTTCACTAGTCGGCGACGACTGAAAAGGTCAGGTTTGAAATTTGTTGTTGACTTCACCCTTACCATAGCAATCGCTCGCGCTGGGCAAAGGAGCGTAGCCACACTTCTAGCTCTTGACTTAGGCATTTATCAGGTATAACACGGGCATTTTAGTTATTTAGATATTAGAAAGCGTTCCAAGCAGATACATAATTTTGCATACTTTTTTATACTAAATTCCTCCACTTATTGGGAAATAAAAAATAGCAACAGGACGACAACAATTTATAGTTGAATGTCACCCCGAGGGACGACATAGTCTCTAGTTACGCAGATAACGGATGATGACTATGATAGATTTATATCGTGTTTTAGAAAAGTATTTAGAAACAAATATCATAGAAGTAATACATAGAATAAAAATGATTACAAAAACCAACTCACAAAAACGTATTAGGAGATGTTTGTAATAGAGAGCGTGTCTAAGTACTCCACAACAACAACTCCAACAGAGTAGCAGTGTGTTAAAATTTCTCTGTTGATTTCATATTCATTCTGTAATATGTAGTGGCAAATGATTGTATAATTTAATATTCAAATAATTTTAACCAACTTTGAAAAACAAAAATTTGGTTTCCAATTCTGTATGCAACTCTAGTATTGTAAATATATATCGACGAACTTGTATTAAAATTGTTTTTATTTAAATGAATTTCCAAAAGCTGGAAGTAGATGTATGTAAAATTGGCCTGCAATGATTCCTAAAGTAAGCACCAACAACAACGCGCTACTTTAGTTGGTGAAGAAGTATAACAGCGTAGAACAAGTGGCTGTGACATAGTGAGTAGTAAACCGATAGCATAACATTGACTTCAATAAGGTTTTTCGCCGTTTCCGCAAGATATGAATTGTGCTAGATAGCCTTGCACAAATCTCATTTATATAATGTATCTACAACAAATCGTTATTAATGGTAACACCAAGAAGCTTCAACGTATCAGGTGCTCCATTACCCCCACGCGAATCGAAACCCAGAGTACGAGGTTTCTCAGCATTTAATTTCAAGTTATTCGATGCAAACCAACCCTCAGCATCGGCCAGCAGCTCATCTAACATTTCAGATAGAGTATTAACGTCCTCAGCAGATGCTATCAGCCTGGCATCATCTGCATACATAACACACGCGTCAGATGTAATATATTCAAAAAAGTCACTTACATAAATGGTAAAAAAGAGAGGCCCAAGGACAGACTCTTGAGGAATACCATATTTAATATATGTCGTGTCACACCCGTAAGACGACTACAATCTATAGCATGGGCGACGAGCGTAAAACCGTCCCTAAGGACGACAACGATCTCTAGTTGAGCGGACAACGGAAAATTTTGTCGTGTCACCTAGGGCACGTTTACGATATATAGCCACGCGGATAGCGGAAATGAAGCCATATTACCTCGAAGGACGACAATGGTTTCTAGTTCCGGAAGAACGGGAGAATATGTCGTGTCACCTAGAGGACGTCTACGATCTACAGCCGAGTGGGTAGAGGAAACTAGATCTTATCACCTTGAAAGACAATAACTGTCTTTAATTATGTGGAACATGGGGGACTATGTTTGCCACCTACAGTCACACGGATAGTGGAAACAATGCCATGTCACACCGAAGGACGAAAATGGCCTGTAGTTACAAAAAAAAAACGGCAGACTATGTCGTGTCACCCAGAGGACATCTACGATCTACAGCCGAGCGGGTAGGGGCAACTAGATCTTATCACCCTGAAAGACAATAACTGTCGCTAATTATCTGGAACATGGGGGACTATGTCTGCTACCTACAGTAACATGGATAGCAGAAACAAGACCGTGTCACCCCGAAGGACGACAATGGCTTCTAGTTATGCGAAACAACGGGAGACTATGTCGTGGCACTCAGAGGACGTCTACGATCTACAGCCAAGCGGGTACCGGAAACTAGACCATATCACTCCGAAAAACGATAACGGTTTTGTGGAACACGGGAGACTATGTCGTGTCACCCAGGAAACGTCTACCACCTACAGTTACACGGATTGCGGAAATGAGATCGTGTCACCCGAAGGACGGCAACGGCTTCTCGTTATGCGAAAAAACGGGAGACTATGTCGTGTCACCCAGAGGACGACTACGATTTGTAATTAGGGCGAGTAGGGAAAAGTGGACATCTGCTTCTATTGTAGTAATTGTGAATTAGCTAAAGTGGTTAAAATCGGAAATATAGGAAAATCAGTTAAAGAAAATTAAAATTTATAAAGAATAAATTCTAAATTCAAACCGAATACTGAAAATATATTTTCCCATAAACGATTGGAAAGTCTATGTTTTTCTTTTTATGCAAAAAAGGCATAATACAATACACATAGAATCAAGTCTAACGACTGCTCACCCTTCCAATCATGACATCAACTAATTAGCGCCCTTTACTACGTAGAAAGAATCGCGCAAATTACCTCGTTTATCGCCTCAAAACGGGTCCCTCGCGATCTCTCGCGATTTTACGATCGCGGGAGGACAAAAGACCCTTCATGAAAAAGAGGGAGAAACACTTTCTTCCTACTCCACCCGAGTAATACCCATACTAGCGCTTCACACGCGTTTATCGCCGAAACGGTGCGTCTATTCGTCGAAAAAATGTCCCCGTTTTTCGAGCCCGCATCCTCCCACCCTAGCCAGGCGCACCTACGTAATTCGATTCACGTTTCTTGTTTTACGAGTGTGGGGATGGAGGGGGCGAAGGAGGGGACGAGCGCTACGCCTAATGGGGTACGAAACGGCGACGCCGGTCTCCAGAATCGAGACGAACGTTCGACGACGCGATTTTGAATTTATTACCGCGCGATTCGACGAATGCGTGGATGAACGAGGGGTTGGCAGGGAGGATGTGGAGACGAGAAGTCTGTTATTAGATGAATTGCACGGATTTCGGATGCGAATTACTTTAAGAAAGCGCGTGGGGTGGGGAGCATCTGGTGCTGTGTTGGCGGAAAATTGGGGTTTTGTCGTTTTGATTATGTGTATATACAGGGTGTTAACAAAGATTAGGTTCCTTTGCGATTGGATGGTGAATTAATGTGATTTTACATCAAAACTTCTAAAAATAGCACAAAAATCCGCATCCCTATGCTGCCTATAACTGAATGACTTTTAAGTTATTAATCTCATAAAATTCCCTAAATATGGGGAGGATGCGCAACCGGATTCCAATGCTGAGCTCGTTAACTGAAACACCCCGTATATATTTTTACTACCCTCTAACGTATAACTCTCGATATTGCACACCCAGATAAAAAAAAATAATTCCCGTACAAAAAGAACTACACGGCAATAAAAAATCCTCGATATATAAAACGCTGTTAAAAGCCCCTATCATATAAATTATATTGCAGGAATCGAAGTGGAAATGTACGATTACCTCCGCCCGGGTAATATGATTTACGCTACAATAACTTTAAACGTGCAAAGCGTGCAAATACGCTTTCAGAAACGTACCTGTACTTATGGAACGTTCGGCATCATTTCTAAATCTAGATTTGAATTGAAATAATTGAAAATTAGAGTGGAGTGGAGAGTTAGAGTTTTCAAAATTGTGTAATTAGAGCAAGTGTGGTATGCTGTTATTTTATCTGTCAATGTTGCAATACCTATCATTCCAAGGCAATTATTTACATCTCCCTTCGTATAGGCAACTACAATCTTCTAAAAATCGTCTAAGAAATGAAACAAATCACCAAATTTTTCCCTAACTTCCCACTAAAATTATGGTCCGAGTATTTTACTCCATCTACGTCCGATCCTTCATATAAACAATCCTACATTCCTTTTTAAGATCGTTGAGTAATCATCGAACTAACCATCCAATCCTCTTTAGGACGCACTGAAGTATACTTCTATTTTACTCATCTGCATTCAATGAATACCTCAGATTTCCTAGTATCTCCATTTCCCATGTATGCAGAACTACGTACTGCTGTGGACTAGCACTCCGATTTTCGAAAATTCAGATGTTGTTTTGTTTACTCCGATCAGCCTTTGTCAATGTTTCGGGAGAATTTTCACAGATGTTAAAAATTATTTTTATATTTTATTAATGAATTGTTTGTTTGATTTATTTAGTTAAGTGTTCAGTTGTTTCAATTGTTTAATTTCATTTATTTAAATGTCTAGCGCTCGCTAGTTTGTTTCATTGTTGTTTCATTTTTATATGTTTGCGCCTTTTCTTCTACATTTTTCGGTGATTTGCACAACTGTGCGTTGTTGTTACAAAAACGACTGTACAACTTTGTATGAGGCAGTTCCGAGATAGACGCCAGCGCGGGAGTACTTGTATTTTAAATATCATTTCTGCCATTTTGTTAATACTTTTGATATAGAGATTAGTTTCGTTTAAATTGAATTTTATTCTGTCCATCAAGGAACTCGTAATTAATTTTTTTTTATATAAATAATAAATTTTTTATTGTTATTAACGTCATTCAAAATTCTGTTCTTTTATTTTAAATTAAACCTTTTCAATTTTTGGGGTAATTAAGAAAATCAGATTTCTTTCACCCACATTTTACTTTTCGCGGTTGGATTCAAGGTTTGATTCGCGAGGGTAACCCTGAGTTTAACTGTTCTTTTGCGCCCTTTTAAATTTTTTATCCGTTGAGCTAGTTAATTTAATTTTTCAGTTTTATTTTCATTTTTGCAAGGTCATTTTGTACATTCAGTACACAGCAGTGTACGTTTCGTAATATTCCCACTTTTCCACGCCCACACAGTTTTGCCATTTTAGAAAAATCATGAATCTGAAAAGTAATGGAACCAGATCCTTCTAGATCTCACTACTGAACGCTTCTTACCCAATTTGTTAGAGGTGGGGGGGTTTTGGGGGTTTGGGGGTGGGGGCTTGTTTAGTACCCCTTGTCATCACCGGGGGTGTGTGGCGGTTTCCAAAAGTTTTGGAGAAGCGTACGCAAACTGCCCTAAATACGGTTGTGCGCGCGTGCAAAGAGCTGTAAGCTAAGGAGGGACTTCAGTCATATGCTCAGAAAACACAAGTTGCCACGTTTACGAGAAAAAGAACGCTAGAACGCCTTCAATCACTGGTGATAGGACGTGGAAAAGATTCAAAAGTATTCCAATCTCAGAGACGAACGCCTTTGGTATGGTTTGATGAGAAACTTACATGGAATCCTGTTATGGTACGAATTGAACTCATTCGTACATTTGTCCGCCGATTCTATCACCAATGAGAATGTACACGCCTAGGAATCTAGTTTTGCTCACCGACACTTAGCCAATTCAGAAGTAGTAGAATAGGGTTAGTAAGGAATGAATAGGTTATTTTTTATTTGATTTCCGGACTGCCGCGCCCTTCCGTCTTCATAACTTGCGAAAAAACCTTGAACGCGTAATGATAGTTGGTCCAATGACGAGTGATTGTAGACGAAATAGGCATATATACAACACAGGTCTGGTAGATGATGCTACTTGCTGATTCTGTCAAAGGAGGAAGAAACACCAATACGACGGCCTGGTGAGGACAAGGTTTTTAGTAATGGGCGTGAGGAACTCCACAGTCAGCAGCTGCACAAAAAATCATTAAGGGATCATCAAATCTCCTCTGAACCTTCTCCTAATGCTTTTACGACATTGTTTTACTTCACCCACGCTCGATGCTGCAGATTTCGTAGTATCCCCATCTTCCTACATACTGCTGTGTACCGATTGTAATAAATGAACTTGCAAAATAGAAAACCAAAAATTAACTCTTTAAAATTATAATGAGAGAAATTAAATTGAAAACATACAGTCGCGAGCAAATGTTATAGGCACCCTAAATTTTGGGCAAATATCAGAGTGAGAAATGAGAAAATAAAAACTTGTAGGTAATACATTATAATATTTTAGTAGTTTTAAGAGATCTTATTAATTTGTTGCATATTAGAAGTGTTTTTAGTACAGCTATAATACTTTTTAGATGGGAGGGGGCAAGTGATTCTCGAAGCCTTGAAAATATATAAAAAAAATAATACATTTACAAAAGGTATTATAAAAGACTATTGTAACCATAAAGACGATTAATATAAAGTTGAAAATAACACTGTCACAAAAAAAAAATGCAAGAAACATGAACCCATTAGTTTTGTCAGAGGTGCCCTATACACACTTAGGCTCGCGACTGTATCTTCCTGCACAAAAATAATAAATGATCATATATCTATAATGTGCACACATCAATATAATAACAAATTATATAATGCGAATTCCTTGATGGACGAAATAGTCAGAAAAATCAAACCCCTAAATCAAATGAATTAACACAATTGCAGCACAGATTTAAATATACATGTACTCACGTAAAAGTAACCAGGAACTGCTGACAAAATTCTGACAGTCGTTTTTCTTACAAAAGTACGCAGAGTACAAACACATTCAAAAGACAAATAATGACTGGAATTAATTTAAAAAACTGAACACTTAAGTAAATAAATATAACAAAACCAGTACACTTAATTATTAAATAATAAAATCTAATTTGAGAAAATCTCTCGGACATTGATAAATTGCTGACCAGAATAAACAAGACAAAATCTATGCAACTCAAAATACACTCGCGAAAAACGGGGTGTCTACCACAGCACCACGTAGAATCCTCTCCATTTTCACAAAAATCTCGTAGGAATCATCGAACGAATCAACAGATCCCTACACTCTTACTGCAGCATCCATCCTCTCGCTTTACTCCACCTACGTCCGATACTTGAGATTTAATTTAAATCTAATTTGGGGGGCGCGCACGCTCGTCATTCGGGGAGCAATTAGTCCGTAGTCGAACGTGCGAGACAGGCCGAGGCGAAGCGGCCATATTATATCAAAGGCAAGTCTGGATTGTTGCGGTTTCAATTAAAATCCAGTTAGTGAAAAGCGTACAGTCGGCCGGAGGTAGAGGTTTGGGGGGAAACCAGAGCGAGAAGAATATAGGATAGAACGTGGAGCAAGAGGAGAGCGCACAGATCCGCTGTTGTTGGTTTGTCGACCGTCCGGTCATATTTATTTACTCTACAACAACCCGTAGCAACTATATAGACAACTATAACCGATGTTGCGGGAGATCGGAGGGTGTGCCGGAGGGATGGGAGGCCATCGTCGTTGTTATTGTTAATTTGCAATTCGTGTTATCATTGGTCGGCCGCTTATCGTTCAGTAAATACCCGTCAATATCGTACAGTACATAGCGCCGGTTAATAATTTAGGTTTTAAAGCGCATTTTCCCAACTACGTCCCCGAACAGCTCCCAAACTACGTTCCCCCCAGCTAAGGGGGGACTGTTTATTTGCGTTACCGAACAGCGCCGAATCAATTTGAGCAATATTAGAGGATATACCCGCCGGCTAACTGAATGGAGTTCAGAATATTGGATCGGATATTGCTATAAGGAAAGAGTATCTAAGCAGATACTATGTACAAAGGGTAAGCATTAATGTAACATGGTTTCCAAGGGCGATTATTAACTCCCCTTTAAGTATTAAGCCCTGCAGTGTTAATATAATAGATGCTGGATTGTTTGTTCTTGATTATGCGATTGAATTAATATGCAGAAAAGCTGTATCATTTTTTTTTAAATTCTGAATATTAATATTATTGCAACATAGTTCAGTGTTAAAAAAGTGTATTGTTTATACATTATAAAATATTAAATAAACTCCTTTACATAGTCGCAACCAGCCTGGGAGGAGAGGGATTATGTTATTTTGAACCTTAAGGGGTTGGAGGGTGGGGGATTTTTTTTTTTTAAGATTAAGCTATTTTTTACAACACTTAGAGACAGGGATTCTTGAAAATGTGATGTTTTTTTTTTAAATACCGGAAAGGAGGGGAGAGGGGGTAATGTGGGAGCGATTTTTATTAAAATTGTTAAATTCACTTTTTCTAAATATGGGCAGAGAAAGCGTCTTCTTTCTGCGCGGCGTTGCAACAAAGTGAATTACATTGTGTGAGAATAAAAAAAATCTCAGAGTATGTAACTATTATTGTTGCAATCTAACTGATTTAATACTTACTGGAAAATGTACCACCCTCACTCGAATTTTAAATATTAAGATTATTAAAAATTTCACAAAATTTAATTGGTGAGATTTGCTTCAGCCTGACTCTTACAATTAGAAGTATTCTGAGGGTGATGCGTGTAAAACTAACGACCGCTCTTATTATATCAATAAAATTTAAATGTGTCAAAAAGAATAAACATTTGCGGCATACATGCATCTAGTTAGACTTTTGAAAAACCAGGTTGAAGGTATGCAACAAACAGAAGTGGTCCTAAGGTTATTGATGGCACACCCGACGTAGTTAATCACAGCAACATTGTAATGGGCTTGTATTTGGTATGGTACAGTAAGGCGATAATCAACGCCTTACCTGGGTTTATCTTCCTAATTTAACAAGTGGCATACTACAACTTTATCAATATTAATGCAACAATAGTTATAGTATTAATCCTCTCGCGAGTCCCTGGTGTCTGTTCTCTGTCACGAACCTAATGCGCTCGTCATGACCAAATTGACACAGTAGTTCGCATTGCCCTATATTAGGTAGTTGTTTTAACATGGTTAACATATTTACAAACTTAAGATTAATATTATCGCAATAATGGATATGGTATCAACCCTCTTGCAAGTCCATGGTGTTTCTTCTCTGTCGCAAACCTAATGCGCTCCTCATAACCAGTCTACACAGCCGTTCGAATTGGACCTGTTTTGGGTAATTAATCTTAACGTGGTTAAGATATTTACAAACTAAAGATAAATATTAACGCAACACAATAGATATAGTACTAACCCTCTTACGAGTTCCAGGTGTCTTTCTTTGTCATGAACTTAGTGCGCTGGTCATGAACAATTGATCAGGCAGTCGCATTGCCATATATAAGGAAATGAATCTTAAAGTAGTTAATATATTTACAACCTAAGATAAATATTAACGCAACAATAGATATAGTACTAACCCTCTTACCAGTTCCAGTGTCTTTCTTTGTCACGAACTTAGTGCGCTGGTCATGACCAAATTGATACAGCAGTTCGCATTGCCCTATATAAGGAAATTGATCTTAACGTAGTTAATATATTTACAAACTTAAGATAAATATTAACGCAACAATAGATATAGTACTAACCGCTTGCGAGTTCCTGATGTCTTTCTTTGTCACGAACTTAGTGCGCTGGTCATGACCAAATTGACACAGCAGTTCGCATTGCCTATATAGGAAATTGATCTTAACGTAGTATATATTTACAACTTAAGATAAATATAAACGCACAATAGATATAGTACTACCCTCTTACGAGTTCCCAGGTGTCTCTTTGTCACGACTTAGTGCGCTGGTTATGACCAATTGCACAGCAGTGCATTGCCTATATAAGGAAATTGACTTAACGTAGTTAATATATTTACAAACTTAAGATAAATATTAACGCAACAATAGATATAGTACTAACCCTCTTACGAGTTCCAGGTGTCTTTCTTTGTCACGAACTTAGTGCGCTGGTCATGACCAAATTGACACAGCAGTTCGCATTGCCCTATATAAGGAAATTGATCTTAACGTAGTTAATATATTTACAAACTTAAGATAAATATTAACGCAACAATAATAAGTACAAACCTCTACGAGTTCCATGTCTTTTTTGTCACGAACTTCAGCCGTGTCATTGAACAAATTGACACAGCAATTCGCATTGCCCTATAAAGGAATTATCTTACGTGTAAATATTTACAAACTTAAGATAAATATTAACGCAACAATAGATATAGTACTAACCCTCTTACGAGTTCCAGGTGTCTTTCTTTGTCACGAACTTAGTGCGCTGGTCATGACCAAATTGACACAGCAGTTCGCATTGCCCTATATAAGGAAATTGATCTTAACTATTAATATATTACAAATAAGATAAATATTAACGCAACAATAGATATAGACTAACCCTCTTACAGTTCAGGTGTCTTCTTTGTCACGAACTTAGTGCGCGGTCATGACCAAAATGACACAGCAGTCGCATTGCCCTATAAAGAAATGAGCTTAACGTAGTTAAATAATTTACAAACGAAGATAAATATTAACGCAACAATAGATATAGTACAACCCTCTTACGATTCCAGGTTCTTTCTTTCACAACTTAGTGCGCTCGTCATGACCAAATGACACAGCATCGCATTGCCCATATAAGAAATTGATCTTAACGTAGTTAATATATTTACAACTAAGATAAAATTTAAGCAACAATAGATATATACAACCCTCTTACGAGTCCAGGTCTTTCTTTGTCACGAACTTATGCGCTGGTCATGATCAAATATACAGCATCGCATCCCTATATAAGCAAAATTGATCTTAACGTAGTTAATTATTTACAAACTTAAGATAAATATAACCAACAATAATATGTACTAACCCTCTTACGAGTTCCAGTGTCTCTTTGTCACAACTTAGTCGTTGGTCATGACAAATTGATACAGCAAGTCGCATTGCCCAATTAAAGAAAGATCTTAACTAGTTAATATATTACACTTAAGAAAAAAGAACGCAACAATAGAATAACTAACCTCTTACGATTCCAGGTGTTTTCTTGTCCAGACTTAGTGCGCTGTCATGACCAATTGATACAGCAGTTCGCATGCCCTATATAAGAATGAGCTGTACGTGGTTAATATATTTACAAACTTAAGATAAATATTAACGCAACAATACATATAGTGCCACCCTCTTGCGAGTTCCTGGTGTCTTTCTTTGTCACGAACTTAGGCGCGGCAATGACCAATGACACAGCAGTTCGCATTGCCCATATAGGGAATGATCTTAACTTAGTAATATATTTACAAACTAAGTATATTAAGCAACAATAGACAATATTAACCCTCTGCGGTTCCTGGTGTCTTCTCTTTCACGAACTAGTGCGCCGTTCATGACAATTGACACAGCAGTTCGCAATGCCATATATAAGGAAATTGATCTTAACGTAGTTAATATATTTACAAACTAAAGATAAATATCAATATCATGACAATAGATACAGTATTAATTCCTGGTATCTCTTCCCTATCACGAGTCTAATGCGCCCGTTATGACCAGTTGACATAGCAGTTCGCATTGTCTCATGTTGGGTAATTAACTTAAAGTAGTGATATATATGCAAAGTAAAAATACTTAATCGATTTACAAACAATTCCATTTTTTCTAGTCTAATATTAATCAGAATAATAACTTTAATTATTATGAAGAAACTGCACAGTTGAGGAATTACGCATTTAACAATCGGCATATTGCATCTTCAACAATATTAACACAACAATAATTCTAATTCTCTTCCGAGTTCCTGTTGTCTGTTCTCTGCCGCCAGCCTATATCATGACAAGCTGACGTAGCAATTCGTATTGCCTTACATTAGATGATTGACCTTAAGTCAGTTAACGTATTTACAAGTTATCTACAAAATATTCTATTCTGTTAATCTGTAATATTAGTTTCCAAGTGTGCTAATACATTTTTTTTTTGACATGTGGGGGTATTAAAATATTTTTTAATTGTTAAATTTGTGTTATAGTCTGTGACACACGTGTTGCGTTAATTGACAGCTTAGAACGTTTTATGGAAAAGCACCTGTTGAATCGTCACTAAAAAAAATGCATTTTTATCGTTAAGGGGTTCAAGATATGTGTTTTGCTAAATAAGGCTGGCAAAGAATGCGATTATTAAGTTAATCATGAAGGAATGGTATAAGGCTGTAGTAGTTTTATTTGGATTTAATTTTTCATCGCTTAAAACGGATCACAGAGACATGGTTTATCGACCGCATTTTCCGCAACCTTTTTTTTCCTCCCCTCCCACTTTTCTACCTACGACGCAATATCTCGGAAGAATTACGCTTCAGGGGGTTCACGTTTTACACGAGCCGAGCCGGAAAAACCTAATAAACTGCGCGGAGTAACGAAACACGAGCGCGCGCCAAGTAAATTCGCCCGGATTAATGAACTTTCCCCTCCGGTAAGACGATGTTGCACGCACTCGGATGTTCTCCTCCCCTCGACCGCTCAGAGCATTCCCCCGCATCTCTTCAATGGGGCGCTAAGGGAAAAGAAAACAAAAAAGAAACGCTCGGCGTGCCGCTTTTACCTACTTTAACGTGACGTGAACGAGCCTGCGGTAGCGGAAAAGTTATTAGCCGACCGCGGGTTTTTCTCCCCCCCCCCCTCCCTGTGGAGGTGGGGGGGGTAATTCCCGAAAGTTCTACGTGGAAATGCGCTTCCGAGATACTGCCATCGTAATCGCCGTTCGAGACACAAATCCGAACTCGACGGAGATGGGACGTTGACGCCGGCCGTGCGTTCGGGAGGATGGCGGGGGGTGACGGAGAGGGGAGGGGTATTTTCCGGTCCTTTTAATTTTTCATCCGTTGCCGCGTGTTAAAAATTCGGTCGACCTGAATATCGATTCTCTGTTCAAAAAGTGCGTGTTGGGTATCGTAGATGATTGAGGGTGGTGATGTTGCGAATAGAAGAGGGGAGAGGATGTTTTATTTTTAGTCCTTGCGTAACTTATCGATGGGTAGGCTGTTACGTGTTGAAAACACCTTTTCTTATTTAATCACTCTTTAAGGAATGTTAGAACTTATTTTACTGCTTATTTACCTATTCCGTCTTTAACCAATTTTATTGCCGCCTATTTTTGTTTTATTTTCTAAATTCTAAAGCATTGCGCACCTTTTTTTATTTCCCTAATGTACACTCTCTTATCTGAAAACTATCTAAATTCATTTACATTTACTAGTTTCCGAGAAATTTCGCTATTTACTTGTTTCGTATGACGTCACGTTCAACCTTGAAGTTGTTTTTTTTTGTAAGTGTCACCGCTTTATCTTTGACATTTTCTAAATTCTTAAATGTCAAATTTTGGTATCTATATGCATCTGTATGTGCAAATTCATTAAAAACTCCGTTCATAATTAGCTCCGAATTTAATTATCTTAGTTCATGGTTGGAAATACTTTGTGCGCACTGTACTTTTAACGTTAGAAATTTCGTGTAAACATGACCACCTGCAAGATTTAGGATTCGATGCTCGGATTCTATTGGCTACCTAATTGCACCGCGAGGCAGATAGAATTCGTCTTTTCTTCAAGTCACACACTCTCGTACTCTCATACCCGCATCACGGTACCCACGGCCGTTCAATAGGCGACGTCCCGCTGTATTCCCATTGACCTAAGTACCCGTTAGTTAACCCCTGTGGGGGGATATCAGGCCAAAAAGGGAAATTCTCCACGGAAGCTGTGGTTAGCTATTTTTGCGAAGAAATCTTCTGCTGGAACCCACTTGAAGCGGATCTCATACGCGGCGTCCAAGCCGAACGTGGACCCGTGCCCTCTTCACCCGTCTTCTTTTCCGCTTCTTCATCCCCGAGGTGTTTGGTGGCCACCGACTTATTGCGTTTTGTTTATATGTAAGTTAATTTTAAGATTTATGTTTTTGGCTTTGTTAAAACGAACTACCATTGATTTAGAAAAAGAAAATTAACGTTAACTTTTGATATTTTATTTTTCTCTTCTCTCATTGTTGGATAACTGTAACTTTTAATACTTTTCTTTTCTCTTTTAAACAATTGTAGTTCGTGTTTAATTGCATGCTCGACCGAGTAGGTAGATTTTTCTTTTTTTTTTATTTGTAATACGAACTTTGTCATAAAACGTCACTCCCAAAAATTTAATTTCCTGTGTTTACATTTTGTAACCGTTTGGTGTTTTTGCAACTTTTATTATAACTATCAAATTATCAACTTTTAATATAACTGTTTAAATAATTTTTCTTGAGTTTTATTTGATTCAATTTTATTGTCTTCGGCGCATTAAGTTTTTTTTTAATTTAACTTTTCTAATTGATTTAATTATTTACACATCAATATTCGGCAAGTACCAATCCCTTGTTTCCCCTACTGGAAATTAGCCATTCTGGGCTGTGGCTAGGTACCGGGCGACAGCGTCGGGCCACGGGAGGCAACAATAGAATCAACCCAGTGGCGCTCAATCCAACACCTCTCCGACGCCTCACTGGCCGAAACGACCCCAGGTTTCCACCAACAGTCGCAACGTGGGAAATAAATTACAAACTGTGTTTTATTTATCCCTCCTCCCCCATCCTTTGGTACTTTGCAATCATTCATTTTATTTAATATCTGTATAATTTATTATAAACAATATTTTCTTCCTTTTTTTTTATTTTATTCAATCTGGTCTCATGCTCTGGAAAATTGCTACTGTCTAAAACGCCCTGAGAATTCGCTGGTAGCAAGGCTTTTGGTTGCTTTCCTTATAATTAAATTTGCATATTATTATGAACTAAAGCAAACATGACATGAGTTTTTTCAACTGTTAAAGGTTATAGCAGACCTTATGGTAAACCCATTAAATATTGGTCAAAATATGTGCACTTTAAGACTTGTACACACTAGAGGACGAGCGCAAATGTAATGTCAGGCGAATGTAAGGGTTCAAGCAAGCAGATGTTTGTAGTTACACCAGTACAAAAGTTGTCATAGAAGTAAGTATAAATGCATAGACGCCCACGCAAATTTGTCAAATGTATAGATAAATATTACATGCTAAAACTGCGTCTGATACAGTTTTAACAGGTTAGATGAGATTATGTTTAGGGTGGCCACACAATTCCTTTTCACCTTAACCTTTCCAACTCTATTGTTCTAGAAAATGTTTGCTAACTTTGTCCTCTTCTTAATTAGAACTATTATCTTTGAAAACGACTCCTTTGTGCCGCTGTTAACTGTGAGCTTCTCCACTTCCAGTATCAGAAACCTTGTCCTCGCCAGGCCATCGCACTGGCACAGCATGTGAACTGGTGTTTCTTTCTCCATTTGGCAGAATTAGCAAATAGCGTCATCTATTACATATGCCTATTTAGATTTACTATCATTTCATTTTGATTACTCTTTTCTTTACTTGGTAGATCTTTAGTAAATTCCGGGTCTCTATTCCTTTAGGAACTCTTTTGCATGTCTCTGCCCTGGTGACTGTTACCGCTACTTTCTGACTTCATTATGTATCCATTCATTTATTGACGGATCTTTTGATTTGCGATTGGTAATGCCAACAGAAGGATCAAGCTCCAATGAATAACCTTGATGAATCAAGTTTGGCTAGATTGTTTTCCTTTTCCTTTATGCCCGAGTGGTTGGGAACCTTGGCCAATATTAATTTCCTTTGTCCACCTCATTTAAACCGCTTTCGCGGTGTACAATTAACTCAGAGTCAACACTTGCTGATCTAATCGTTTTAAGTGTTGATCTTTATATTTCTCTAACACAATGACGAATTGCAGCAAAATCAGCATGGAATACCGGCGTGCCCTTGCTGAATCTTACCGAAAGGACGTTTTTGCCTTTTTTTCCATGTATTTCAGCTTCTACGACATGGTCAGCTTTACAGCCACCTGGTACTGATTCCAGTCTACTCTTGCTAGAGTGATTTTCTCCCGGTACTTCTTATCTCATATTATAATCTTATACATTCATTCTAGACTTGAATTTCTGCACCATGACATCACTTGGCGTGCCTATAAGAGGCATCTTGTTAAGTATATCTAATAGTCTTTGATGGTCAGCATCGTGCGATCTACTTATTGGTGCTTGACTGTGCATAAATCTATTTGCTGTACACCTAGTAAGTCCTTGTATATAAATATGCATATAGCGGTGGCAGGTTAGAATTGAGGGGTTTCCGGGGAAAACTACATATGTCAAATAATCATATTTTTTCAGGAATAAAGAAGAAGTGAGACCTGACCACTGTAGTTCTTACGGCATCATCGAATCTTTACTCGATATTACAATGGGAATGTTGGTATTCTGGGAAAATGATGAGTTAAACGTAAATAGTCGCCACACGATTACATTGCAGTGTTGTCTATTCAATTTCGTATAAAAGTGACATCTGTTGTTTATCCGGAAAACCTCTCAATTACTTCTATTGCAGTGGTAGAGGTTGAGCTCGTCGCATCCATGGCATACAGACCTGTCAGCCGTTGTACACCAGTCAGCATTTTGCCCATCTCCGCCTGTCGTAGCTTTGGTTACTATACTACTGCTCTGTATGTTATCATGCGCACAGCCACAGAGCGATTTTGGACCTGAGGCCCCAAATTCTTTCACATAGAAGAAATTAATAATCATAGTAATATAATTTACTGTCCAACAGGTTACCCCAATCATAGGAAAACTGTTTGCTTTCTTGTTGATGCTTCACCGTTCACGGGACGTAAATCCCGTATGAACTTACTTTTAACTTTTTTTATAACAGTTTTCTGATGATTAGGAGGGTGTTAAACGTTAAATCCAACTGACTTGACAACTGACTTGACAACTGACAAATAAATCAACAATTGACTAATATGTTTTTTTTTGAAGCAAGAACAAAAACTATAAACAAAGGTGAACACAGTTCTTGATACCTTGATAGCAAAAATATAAGCAATAATACTACAAATAATAACAGCAAAAAGAAGAGTAAACGAAGCAATTCCAAAGGTTAATAAGAATAAAAAGTCAAAAATCAAAATCTATTATAAAATAGTTCCCACGAAAATATCATCAAAGTATGCCTCGGCGCTTTTTGTCATATGACAGTGAGGTGACCTTAGCAATAGGTCAGTCCTCGACGTCTTCATATTAAATGTAGAAGCATGACAGGATGACAAACATTGAAGCACACAGCGGAAATAAGATTTTGACAATCCACCTTGCTATTCACAAGCTTATGAAGGAATCTTGCGCTCTGGAAAAATATGGCGTTGAGCTAAAGTATTCATCTGATGTATAGTGAGTAACTTGCTGTACGAAACATTTCAAGTAGAATTAATTGCATTTAATTTAAAAATAAAAACTTGAGGAATCGGCATCGAACATGTTCAATGGGAAGCTGTTGCGATGCGTACAATGGAAACTCTCGCAACAAATGCACAAAAAAAGTGTCTTCAAAAGACAAACTTCGTTGAGATGGCGAGTAATGAATACTAATATTTTGGAAGCAGAAGAAATAACGTTTCAATGTCAGCGCTAAAAGCCAATACCGGGTCAAAAGTAACACCGAAGTGCTTGATTGTGATAACTCTATTTAATGATTTTTCTTCGATGTTATAAGAATAATGACAGTAGTTAGTCTTCCACATGTAGGATATCAGGAAACATTTTTCTGTTTTAAGCAACAGCTTGTTCTTGGCTGACCAATTAAACAGGAGGTCAATATTATCTTGCAGCACCCTAGCCTCATCATGATTTAGCAAACAATAGGAAAAGTTTAACATCCTCTGCATTCGCTAGCGCAGAGCAATTAAAAGATTGCAGTAGATAACAGTATTAATAAATTAAAACACATAGGGCCGATGGTAGAGCCTTGTGGTACGCCGCTAGTACAAAAAATATTTGAGACTTTAAGCCATTGTAGAATATGATTGATCTATTCGACAAATGCGATTGGATCAATAATCATAGCTTAGGAGAAGAGCCGAAAGAGTGAAGCCAATGTAAAAGAAACCCGTGATCAAGAGTGTTAAACGTATGTGAAAAATCCGCATAAACAGTGTCTCCTGGTTGTTCATCATTCGCTCTAAATCTGGGTAAAGCAACATAAATTAGTGACAATAGAACGTGATGTTGATTAGGCCATATATGTTGATTTAAATTAAAATAAGGTATTGAAAGATCTTGGCAAAGATGTTTAAATTGCATGGTGGACCATGATTTTCGATTAAGAATTTGTCACCTTTCTTAAAGACCAAAAAATCCTAGTATGATTCCATCTGTCTGGAAAGATGGATATTATAGTTGCCACATTAATTATAATTGATGTAGGCTTGCTAAGTTGAGAAATAATTTTTATAAAACCACAAATTGATTGAAACAGAAATTAAGACAAAAAGTAAGTCATTAAATCCTATATTTCTGGCAGCTTTTTTTGGTGTACCTATCTTTTATTATTCAAGTCATTCTTTCAAATGTATTTTGTCTAGCACTGATTATTCACTAAAAAAGTCGTCGTAAATGTTCTGTCATTATTATTATTAAACCCTTATGCGAAATAAACAAGGCAGTGCTTGCCACTACAACATCGGAAACTAACAACGCAGGATGAATCCGGATATCCCTCCGGCCGAAACAGGGGTGACTCGTTCCCACGGGAACTGTGCATGGAAGCAACGGAAACTACGAGTTCCTTCGCAAAACGGTAAAATCGCAAATTTTATCGCACACGGGTCCGATAGACGCTACCCACCCCTTCTCCCCCACTCCCCGACTTCCCCCATAACGCTATCGAGATTACAGGGCTACGTCACCCGCGTCTGAACGGGGCTAAAACTTACCTCGCTACGTTGTTTACCCTGCGATTTAGTTGCACAACTTTTCCAGTTATCCGGGACGCTCTCGCGCTGTTTACTTTGGGTTACTCGAATGAATGGCCGAAGTAGAATCTGTGAAAAGCGTACGTGGTATGCGTGTGGTATGTGTAAATGTTCACGTCGATAAGACTGTGACCGCGTCGTATTTATAGGTTTGTGCAATTTTCTAGGAATAGTAGAAAAGGTGTGGGGAAATCTTGCAAGAGAGACGGTGTTATTTCCCCAGCAAATACGATAGAGCCGCAAGATTGTAACTTAGGACCACATCCTCGTCATGTTTTTTTTTTTGTTAGTTTTTGCATATTTTCTATCTATTTGGAGTTGGATGAAGTTTAAGTGCAAAGTGAGTAAAAGGTTTTCCATTAACTGTGGTATGCTTTTGCACTGAAATAAAATATAAGCTATCTCGGAAGAAACCAAGCTTTCTCAGCTATTAGTCATTGTTAATCTTGACAATCGCTGAGAATAATTGAACATTACATGTCGCTTACAAATTTTCAGAGATCTTAAGTAACTTCACTTACTTTTGTTGTACGGCTCGTCTTAATTGATAATACGAGAGAGGTATTTTGACTGATTGTGAGACAATAACAACATGTTGTTAGGAAATAAGCCGAGTCAGCTTATTTCGTAACAACTACGTCACAGACGAGTGAGGTCTACGATAATAGCAAGCAACGATTCCACTATCCAATAATAACAAAAATAGAAGCATTTTTGCAGAATTAATGCAAATGTGTAACACTCAATTGCACTTCAGTGATTGTATAAGAAGAAAGATAGTTTGCCTACTGATGTCCAAGACCAATTTATATAAATTGACATTAATGACGTTTATATAATAAGAACGAATTTACGAAAAGTGATGACTACCATACATGTCAATAAATAGAATAGTACATGGTTCTTAGATCTATTACTTCGTAATCTGCAAAACGAAAATATTTACAATTACGAGGAGTAGACATTTAGTGCTAAAATACTGAAATATTGTTAACTTTTTTTTTTGGGGGCGTCTTACATGGAGTCTCTGAAAACACTGCAGCCTCTTGGCTTTTTGTATTCAGCGTCCCATTTCTTTTACTCATTAAATTATTTCAGCCATACTAGAATCCTTCGAATTCATTCCCAAACCAGTCTGGATTGTATCTTGTTCACTAGTGCCTTCAGGATCGCCTGACTCTCTGTTGCAATATAGATTCGCGTATTGTCATAAGCCCTCTGATATTTCCCTAGTGGAAGATTAGAGTAGATTCCAGATCCAGTACCATTTTCGATTTTTGATCCGTCTGTAAGTCAGATCAATTCTCACTAAAATTGGGAAAAAATGAGTTAATTAATCATTTAACGTACTTTATCAATTTCTATTTTGAATATGGTCAATTTCCTGATTGCCTAAACACTTTCAAAGTAATTCCAATCTTTAAGAAAGGTGATAATTCTTTACCTGCTAACTACAGGCCGATATCTTTAGTTCCTGTTTTATCAACATTATTAGGAACTGTTCCTAAATGTAGACTAGTCAAGTATCTGGAAACGACAAATTTAATAAACCATAACCAAGACGGTTTTCGAAGGGGCAAATCTACTAAGACATCCCTAATTGATATTATCACTGACGAGCTTAAGTCGGGAAAAGTGATTATGGGCGGCCTCCTGCATTTGACCAAGGCTGTTGATTGTGTATCTCATAGCATATTCGTTGGAAAAGTTAACAGACTATGGTATTAGATGTCATACCTTAAGATTTATTGAAAGATTTGTTAAAAATTGATTTCAATGTGTTAATAATGGAAATCAAAAATCTTCGTTGCTACCAATCAAACATGGAGTCCGTCAATGTTCAATACTGAACCCAATACTATTTATCTTATATATAAATGATATTAATAATCATATTGCATTTAAAAATACTGAATATGCTGATGACACGACTATATTGATTATCTATGGAAAAATGGAATCATTAAAGAAATACATGAGGAAGCTCTTACACACGCTGAATCATATTTCAGTAATATTAATCTATGTTTAAAAAAAAAAAAAAAAAACTCAACAGTTAGTTTTTACGCTAAATTCATAGCTTGAACTTTTAAATAATGATTCGATCAAATACTTGCTCTAACTTTGGATGGTAAACTTACGTGGAGTGCTTACATATGCTCACTTCCGGGTCGCTTATCAAGAGATATAATGTACTGAGAAATCTAACTTCGATGCGTTGTTGACGGCTTACCACGCGTTGTTTCACAGTGGCATAAGTTATGGAATCTTGCTGCGGGAAGGTTCAGCGCACCAGAGCGAGATTTTGGATTTGCAAAAGAGAGTAATTAGAGTAGTAACTGGTTCTAAACGTCGGCTACCGTTCAAAAAACATGGAATTTTAACTTGCACTAATCAATTTATTCCTGAATGTTTAATCTTTGCTATGGAAATTTTAAATTCATATATTATCGTCAATCACTATATAATACTAGATTTAAGGAATTTGCACAGCCACAGCTTAGACTAACAAAAAACATACATTCTTTTAGATATCTTTCGATAAAATTTTATAATATGTTGCCCGATATATGGAAAGAATTTAATGTAAAACAAACGGCAAAGATAAATCTAATCTTAAGGAAAGATCAGGCATTTACAAAGTCGGGTGTGAGGACTGCAATAAGGTTTATATTGGACAAGCGGAACGTGCTATCGGAATTAGATTTAAAGAACATTTATCAAATTATCGGTATGTGAGGCTAGAATTATTTAGTGTGGTACAACATATAAATGACACCAGACCTAATATCAATATAGGAAACCTTGAACTGCTAAAGAATGTATTTTAATCGAGGGAATTAGATACATGTTAAACTATATACATGATAAAGTTAATGTTAATGTGCGTCACTCCATTATTTAGTATTGGTTTATTTATTAGACTACTTGAATTCCTTCCTTCAATATGTGTCATTATTTCTTGAAATGTTAATAGGTCTAAGAGGATGTAGAAAAGCAGTTGTATATTTTTCTTTTTAGGGGAAAGACAATGGCATAAGCTTAGGCAATAGACTTTTGCTTGTTTAATCTGATTTTCGGTTGAAAATGAAAATCCAAATGAATTCCTAAGAAATAAGTGTCTGTTTACATCATTTTGTGTACTTTACTTGTACATACCTTCTCTTCCAGAACTTTATGAGAATTATACAACTGCGATAAATAAATTATCTATCGAGTTGTTTGATTTCGACTAAATGATGTTTTAGCTTCACATCAACAACAAGCATGGAAGCAGAACACTCGAACGTGTACAATATACAATTGAGCATAAAATATCGGCCATAAAAACTTCAAAATGATTTTCAACACATCTATAATTTTACAAACTTTATCTTCAACTCACAATCAATACATGGATTTAGAATGACATAATGTTTACTATATGTTGCGTAACAATGGTTTTCTTTTCTTATTTAAAAACCAACGACCTTGAACTTGTTTCCTTTCCTACGACTTAGAAGCAGGAGACAATTCAATCTGCGACAATTTAAGCTAAGTACTCTAAGAAGTTATCCCTGGAACTCCCCCAATCCGTCACGACTTGAGAGCATCTTAGGCGAGCAAGCAGACGTTCTCGAAGACTTATAAACAGACTGACGCGCTTTTATTCCCGATTCCTTTTGAGATGCCGTTTCGATTGTTAGGCAGGCGAGGTCTGAACGTCTCCGAATAACAACACGACACAACGCGAACCGTTCCGCTTTGTTTGGCGAGTGCGCACCTTCTCCGCTCTCCTACGTATAGCCGCGTTATATTGTAATGAGGCGGGAAACGCTAGGAAAGCGCACGGGTTAGGAGAGAGAGAGCCAGGGAAGGGTGGCCGCTTTTCCCCCGATGCTAAACTACGCGAAACATAAAACACCTGAAATAACATTTAAAGGGGTGCTCGATAGTGATGAGATGAAAGGTTTCCCGTTTCTACGGTTCGCAGAAGAGGCACACCGCCGCCTCCTTTTAGGGTCTAGGTTCTTTTGTTCTCCACTTCTCTGCTTTCTTTCTTTCACGGTTCAGGCCGTCGGTGAGTGTGTGTATGTGTTTTGGGGGGGGGGGGGTCGCTTTTTTCACTTCCTTCCCTTTCAGATTACGTGCCGCGCGCGATGTATGTTGACGGCCGCTTCTGGGGAAAGAAAAGAAAAACATTGGATGGCGGATTGGAGTTTATTTCGGTGAAAATTTGTGGCTACCTCCTTTCCTGTTCGCCCCACATTAATAATACATGGGTTTACTATCGTCTTCGGTATATAGCGCAGAGGAGGTAGAAGGGAAGCTAAGTGAATGCTGATCGCTATTAAACTCATGTATTTTCTTAAGTAGGTAACAACTTTGTTACCTAAATTTCCGGCACCGAAAGTGACGGTCGAGTATCGTGAAAAATCGCGAGGTAAGAACTCAAAAAAAAATTAAAAGACAAAAGGTGATGCACTTCCGCTTTACAAACCTTCAAATAAGTGGGTTGAGATTCGGCAATCATGCAGGGTGCCAGCCGGCTCGTCGGCGAGGGAGTGGGTTGATAGAAACACAAACCCAAGATGGATAATAAAATTTCGGCGCCACCTGCTTAGGTACTTACCTGTCATGCCCCAAGATAAGCAGGAATCCAAGGTGATAAGTAAAATCGGGGGTAAAGCGGGTTGCAAATATTTACACACAAAGAAATAAAAGAATAAGTTTACGGACAAAGCAAATATAATTTTAATGCAAATTCTTAACATATAAAAAAAAATAAAGGTTATTGCCAGAATGACAAATAAAAAGAAATAAAACTCAAAAAGAGCAATGTTGTTGTCGATTTGACATTAAATATGGCAAAACAATTAAAAATGACAAATTGTCCTAAGATAGGACATAAATGCCGAACGCTATGGCCCACGCGAACCGCTCACATAGATTTGTACAAACAAAATTCCTTAAATTATAAATTGATTGCAATGTTACAAAAACTCAAAAATAAAATTAAATATTTAAATGGTGAAAAGGTGAATAAACACCCTGTATATGCCAAGCTGATATTCAATCGGATGGAGTTTGACAAGTAAATAAAAAAAGTAAATAAATATCCGAATTGAAGTTAAACTATTTTACAAAATTAACGTTAGGTAGCACCCTCCGATTCTAGGCACAACATATAAAATTTACTTTAATACGTTAAATACAAAAAAACTAAATGATCGGGGGTTGTTTTCTGTTATATTCGCGGAAAGGTTACAAATAACAAAAAAGAAAGAGAAGGTGCACTTAGCTTTTCCCCTCGATCAGCTGTTAGTGAGGCGTAGAGATCCTCTCCTATTCGGACAGACAGATCGTAGCCTCTGGGCTGACTCGGCATTAACCGAAAACCAGGTGGTTCGGGTAAATTCAAGGAATGTAGGGTTCTCCGTAGGACTTAAGAGTCGCAGAAGTCCTCAGCCGCACGTGGGTGTTCAAAATCTCACAAAAACGAAGGTAAAATTCCAGAATTCAAAAATAAGGGGTGTATAAAGACCTCTAAAAACACAGAAACCTCAAAATTAGAGATTTACAAGAAAAGACAAGATCTGCTTACCGTTAAATAACGAGGTTTTACAACGAAGAGAAGAAAGAAACAGATATGGCGTTGGGACGCGTGGGTTCTCAAATTATATCTCGAATTATCGAACACATCAGCCGTGATAATCCCGAAGTTTCCACTTCAAACACAAACGAAGATACGGCCAATGATTATTTCAAGCAATCTTCCAATAAAATCCACAGATGTGTGAAAATATCCAAAATTTCCAAAGATAGGAAGATGTACTCATAAGAGCGCGTCTAAAAACAACCATCAACAATGGCCAGCAAGCCGGAAGGGAGGAAAACGTCACACAACCAATCAGAAGACAGATAGATAAAATAAGAATACAGACATCGAGGTGCCCTCTAACGTCGAAAAGATGTAAACACAGAAAACACAGATCTAAATAGACGATCAATCAGACAAATTGAACACATCTATTGCTGCGTGGAAATCGATACTACCGGCATGTGCAAAACGAACAGATCTTAACCTTACCTAGTAAACGTCAACTGTCAAAACATGGGAATTGAAGGAATTTACTAAATTTGAAAGAAATTAAACGAAAATCTAAGACCGTATTAAGTATAAGGAACTATCTGTAAGTAAATGAGACTAAAAGATACAAATTCTAGCTAGACCGCACTAACATGGGAAAGAAAACACAATTTGAAAGCCAAAAATTAAACGATAATGTTTACGTTGTGAAAATACAAGACGTAGGAGGATCTCTGAAGGTAGAGTACGGAAATAGAAGAAAATAGGGGCGAAAAGACTAGCGGAGAACTAAATCTAGGTAAGCGAAGCAAAAAAACCGTAACAACTTGCCACAACTATGATTATTTGAGTTTTGCTACCAACCCGTGATTGTTTCACCATTCTTGATTGGCTAATGCGGCGCAGTAATGAAATAGTCCCCGAGACGGCTACACGCGCAGGCGAACAGAAGCAAGCATGGGGCAGCCATTGTAGACCAGTTGGAACGCAAATATATTAAAAATACCGGGTGGGTTAACTCAACGCCCCATGCGTATAAAGAATCCCAGCGAAAGAAGAAGCATCGAGCCTATAAGCAATCGGATGTTTCAAGATTGCAGTTTTAAACCACGTGGTGGGTTATTTGAATTCCCCATCGTTGTGATGATATCTGCGCCCGCTGGTGAAGTTGAAGTGTGGATGCCGTCGCTAACTGAGTGATTCCACAGTCCAAGTGCCACCCGCAGTTGGGGATACCCCGACGAAGTAGCCGTTTTTGAGGCGATCACCAGACATAACCGCCACGTACGCCGACAGAGGATCAACTCACCGAGACAACGCATTATTATTATTACTAAATTTTTTTCTCAGTGTATGTTCAGTAGAGAGATTTGCACTATTTCTTTGGTATTTTGTTTCTCAATCATGTTAATAATGTATTTAAATTTGCATTTGTAAACAGTTGCTTTGATATATCCTTTTGCTGTAACATTTCCTGCAGATAATCATAATGATTTCCGTTCGCAGCACTAATGGCGCCTATAAATCCTTCTTTGTATTCTCTAAAGTCTTGTTTGCGCAATGCCTCAATGCACCGCCAGTACAAGTACCGGAACAATGGGCGCAAATTGCCCATATGAGATGATAGACGCTGAGCGTACGACGAAAAGCTTAAAAGCGCCCTCGCGAAACAAAAGAAGAACGCGGCGCGCGAGCAGACAGTAAAAAAAAAATGGAGAAAAAAATTCCAACACCAGCCGACGCGAAGACAAGGAACGCCATACCGTAGAGAAAGAAATAAAAGAGCAGTCAGGAACGAGTGTTAAATCATCTGAGTTGATACTCGTCGCTTAACAAAGGGTTCCTCATTAATCTAAGCGCCTTTTATTATTATTTCAGGGTTGTTGCGCTTTTTTTTCCCTCCCCTTCTACTTTAGTCTCTCTCACTGTCTTCCCCTGCTCGCTTCCCCCGTCTAACCTCTCCATCCCCCCAGTATTATCTTTTATGTTCTAATTGCGACGGGTATTCTCAAAGGCAAGAGCTGACGGCTAGTTTACATTCGAAGCGCGTCCGTTAATTGCAGTGCCGCGGTAATGACCGAGGTGCCTCAAGTTATGCAAACTTTCCGATGATGTAGAAGGAAAACCTTGGGGGCTGGTCGGGTCCTCTGCACCAGACGTGGAAAAGGATGGATTTAAAACTGGAGGAGGAAGGATGTTGGTTTGTCACAGCATGATTGCCCTCAATTGTCTGCTTAAAGACGTAAAAAAAAAAAAGAAACAGCAGTTGGAATCAAGTAAAGACCTCTCTAATCATGGCTTTATATTGTTTGAAAATTATTTAAATGCCGATCAAAACCTGTGAAAGCTCTGTCAAATCTTTTATCTTCCTTCAACACGACAGCTCGGTTTTATTATCAATAAATTGACGTCACCTAAGTGTATTATTGTTATAATAGTATATAATATTAAGCATGTGTCCAGATGTAGAGGTATCATGTGTTATATAATATAAAATTTGCATAAGCGCCATTGTCGTAGGAATATTGTAAAAAATCATTCAGGTAAATGTAGATTTAAACACTATATAGGTATTAATTATATCAGAACGATTTAGTGGAATTGGGAAGTAACTGATTATGTGGCGTTAAATTGTAGGAGTGATTAACGATACAACCGTCTGCTTTTCGAGCCCATAGAAAAATACCTCATTTTAACTTTTTTAACAGTTATTTGGATTCTGAATAAAACAAACTGAAGGGAATACTCAACATATTACTAAAATACGTAACACCCCAAAGAAATATTAATTTTTTTTTTTATTATTATTATTAATTAAATATAAAGTTTTTGGAACAAAAATTACAAAAATACTAAGTAAAATCTTATGCGAATTTAAATCAGTAGCACTCTTTATTGTGACACAGGTAATTAAAATATTTATTTATTTATTGTCGTGTGTTGAAAACATTGACTGTGTCGAAAATTTAAAAATAGCATACAGAGTTATAATATAAATATATTATTGTGATTCTCCCGGCTAATGTTTTTACAAGCAAAAGAAAAATAAATAAATAACTTTTCTAATTAGATCTGCCTTTTCTTTGCAGATATCTTCCACAAATGATAGACACAATACAATTCCATTAATGATACAGTGCAATCATTAGTAACATGTATAATTTATTAATAAATTTATATCAGAAACAAATAAATAGAATGAGAACTCTTACTCAAGGTGAGTATAGTTATTTGGGATATTCAAACAAGTATTATCAATAATCCAGTATAATTTAGATTCTTTAATTCAAAAAGGAACTTTTAAAATATCCCGCGCTATCATAAGAGAATAGAAAACCACTAACCACGTTTGCCAACTTATAAAAGTTCAGAATTTTAATCTCATACGAAATAATAATAACCTCAAAATATTATAGACGTTATGAATTCATTTATACAGAAATTTAAATAATGTTTTGACCAGATACCTCGTTTACCGGTTTATACAAATGCCAGAGTACTTCCGAATGTGATTTCCTTGTAGTGACAATCCAGATTCGCTCGTATATTCAGCACCTTCGTTACATTCACGATGTATGATTAGACTCGGAACAGCAAACACATGCACACTCCCATGTAGAACAAGTACCCATGTATAGTAAACACCAAATTTGTGAATTTACCCCCTTCAATACCAGATATACCCAGCAATTTGGTTTAATTCATTTATATTTGATGAGAAATGACACAGCTTTTTTCTAAAACTTTTTATCAACTCACACACGTAACCAAGGATTTTCATACATTTTCTTTCAACGAATTACATTGAGTCACTCCCCATTCAATTAAAATAGATACCTAGGATACTAGGCTATCGTACAGTTGTCAGACGATAAGTTATATTCAACTTCCATGACTGCTAATACGATTTAATCCAAATTATGCTGGACTTACAAACAGGTGTGTACATAAAATAGTAATTACATTTCAATATGGTTGATAGCTTTCTTCTTATGAAACACAGCAATATATATGTAATAATAAAACCAGATGAGAAGCACAAAAGACAAAGTAAAATTAAATAAAACAAAAATATGTATATAAATATATATAGAAGTCATGGCGCTAAAAACTCATTCAGGCTATAAAAACATTTATCTAAGAGGGAGTTAAAAATAGCACGTTTAAAAGATTTCATGTTTACAATAGTTTTGATTTCTACAGCAACCTATTAAAACACTGTACCGCACTGTAATACGGCCCCGTCTCATATAGTGCAGTGCTGTGTGCAGGTACAGATAGATTGTTTCTGGCCCTTGTGTGCATTTTAGTATATATATCGCAGTTTTTTTTTACAAATTTTGACTGATTTTTCTTGTAAAACATTAATATTTCGAGTATGTACAATGAGATAACAAAAATACTCAAACTGTGGTACTGGTAATACTGGTAATACTGAGCTGAACACTGTAGTTCAGTGTTTCTGCTGATGATGATAGCTTTGCTATCGAAACGTACTTCCAGTTTAGTGCAGTTTGTGATGAGGGGTTTAGGAGAAGTTTACAGTTTACAGTATGTACAATGAGGTTAGTGTCAATATACGAAATTGTTTAAAAATCGTGCGACATGACTCACGGGGATCAACCGCAGCCAGGCATCTCAAAATTCTTTTCTGAATCAGAAACAGCTACGACGATGGTGAAGAACAGGCCCAAAAGACAATGCAATAGCGCAATCGTGATTCCACGCAAGCGAAGTAAAATGTCTTTAAAGCTTCCGGGTTACAACAATGCCGCAAATTTCTAAGAGCTTAAAATGCTCTGGATATATGTTCAATTAAGTTCGCGCAGTAATTACGCCATCTTAGATTAGAATCAACTGCGACACCCAAAAACTTTGTGGGGAATGCTTTCGGGATTGGATTTGCCATTATACCTTACGTAGATACTGTACGGACAATCGGAGTGACCATTCCTAAATTGAATTAATTCCGTTTTATCCCCGTTCAACACCAACCCCTGACAGTCACACCACGCAATCATGTTGCTGACGGCAAGATTTGCCGCACCCGATACTTGTTCAAAAGTGCCAGAGATGATAGAGCTAGTGTCGTCGGCATATTGCGTTAGCAGGCATTGGCCAATTGTAGCATTCAGATCATTTGCATACAACAGAAATAGTGTAGGCCCCAGTATCGAACCCTGTGGCACACCACCTGTAACGTTCCACGTATCTGAATAAAAGCTCTGCATTATATTATTTCTTTCTCCCAGCAAACACACTAATGACTTTCGGTGCGATAGGAACGATTTAAAGAGATTGTAAGTTATTGCCTTTTGCACCGTATATAAACAACTTATCCAGAAGAATGGTGTGTTCAAGAGTGTCAAATGCCTTGCTAAGATCAGAGAACAAGCCAACGGCATACTGCTTTCGGTCCAACCTTTCAAATACACGATCTAGGGCATTATAGACCGCGTCACATGTAGATTTTCCTCGCACAAAACCGAATTGGCTGGGACTCAGTATTTGAAATTTTTCCAAATACAAAATTAATCTCTTATTTATAATTTTTTTAAAAATCTTAGAAAATACCGATAACAGAGCTATTGGCCTATAATTATTTATGTTTTCTGTACTCCCTTTCTTATGGATTGGAATCACTTTTGAGCTCTTTAGAACGTGCAGGAAAGTATTTTATTTAATTTTTATTAAATTTGATCTGGTCACTATTCGGGAGAACATTTAAAATTGCATATAATTTAAATTACATACATGAGTGCCAATAAGTAACCACAAGTTCGGTAGTCTTGGCGATCTATGTCTTTATGAAAGGACCTTCATCAGTCAGTCAATACACCTGTTCCTTGATCTACGTATTTTACTTTGACTGCAATGAACAAGTTCAAAGATGCTTGGCATTATAATGTATCAAATTACTAAAATTATTTTTTTCTATTTTGCGTTCATAAAAACGCAATTGTAACACGCTTTTGCGTATCGAAAAGTGCTTCATTGTGATACGCCTTTTTTCATTTCTATAGGTTGGCTGTATTGAATACATTATGACAGAAAGCAAAATTGACGTTTAATGCATGTAAATTGTAAATACTTTAATCAAAAATTCTATACAAATTTAGTTTACATTGTTATTGTTATGAAACGTGGAATTACTGTATACATTTACACTGACGGAACAAGTATCTTGAGCATGTATTGTTATGCCAGGCAAATTCTTCGTAACAAAGTTTTGCTGAGTTATGTTATTGGCCTTAATGGTAGACTCTTGTGATTGAGAATCATTCGATGATATAACTCTAGAATGACCAGATGTACTTGGCCCTGATAAGTTGTGCGCTACAGCCACTTTACTTTTCATAGATGTTTCGATGTAACCCTCAGCTACCGCATATGACTTCCATCCACCATGACGTGTTTATAGTCAGCAAATCACTGCCTGCGTCTGCTAAGTGTGTAGCACTAGAACGTCTGAAGCAATGTCCAGTATAAAGCTCTGAATTGGGCAATTTTAGAAAATCAGCTATTAATTTAGGCATTTTGCCAATCGTATTATTCCAATCGGGCACGATATACAATAACCATTGCGATATGTAAGGAAGAATTGAATGATTATATTTTTTGGTCGCAGGCGACATATTTTTTAATTAAAGTAATCCATCTTTCATCCGTAATTGCAAAAACTCTTACGATATTATTTTTTGTTTAGGTACTGTCACCAAAATAATATCACTCTTAAATTCTAAATCATGTATGGACATATTTGTTAATTCATCTCGTCTACAGGCACTGTGTACCCATTATTAAAACGATCTAAAATTAAATCCATTCATAAAAAATTACATTTTGCAAATAATATCGTACCTTTATTGCTAAATACAATGCGTCAGAACCTTCTTCTATAAATTTATTATATCTTCAATGCATAAAATTTTAGATTTCTTAGCCTCGTATCCTCAGAGAATCGTTTTAAATAGGCTTGTAATTAATATATTTTGATATGTCTGTATTTTTATAAATGGAAAAGCAAGAACGAAGCATGGAATACATAGACCATAAGGTAGAAGATTTCTTATTTTTACTTGTAATTCAAAATATGCCAATAAAATGTTTTCAGATATTGTGTTGACATTATTCTGTACAGCCCATAGTTCAAATTGATGGTAGCATTTTTCATATACTGCTTTTGATTTTTTCGGTAATAAATTTATGACGGCGTTATCCGCAATTTCACGCAGTTGTGGTGGCGTACAAGATAAATTTGTCTCAGTATCACTCATTTTTTACAGTTTACAGAGACTATATTATGAAATATATTGTTTAAACAATTTAAATAGCCGAATTTGAATTTGAATTCGTCAAATGTCAATCGTATGTCAATGTGACCAACTTCATATAAAATAAAACTCAACATTTTTAATGAGATTTTATTAAGTATTTATTATCAATATTATAATGCAAAATAGAAAAATAGTAGAAAGGACTCGTTTCATAAGCTTTTGTCGCACTCGTTCATTAGAAAACTCGCCTGCGGCTCGTTTTCTAAACTTGAACTCGTGCGACAAAATCATGCCTTATGAAACTCGTACTTTAATATATTATTATAATATCGCCTTGTACAAAAGGGAGGATTCTCATCCAGATGATCTGACGGATACGTTTGACCTTTATCAGAGAGGGAGAGAGACACACGTGTAGACACGTCGAACACAGGTTTCCGGTCGTCATAGAAACACCGTGAACACATAGCCGAGTAGTGTTGTCGATAGCCACACTCCGGCCTCATATATGTACAGTGCGTGGGCGGGAGGGGTGGAGGGGCGGGGACATAGGTTCTATTCGCCTAAGAGTCGACCGTCCTAAATGTCTATCCGAGCGAAATTTAATGCAAAATTTGGTACGTTATTCGGGCGCAAAGAGCCTATCCCCCCAGACGGATCCCTTTGCTCCCCCAAGGTTTCAGTTACACACCCTCCCTGTCGTAATGAAATGAAATTTTATATTTTCCCCTTTGTATCGTCGCGGTCCGTCCGTCTTCTCTCCGGTCTTGGGGGGATGCGCGTAACGTGTGGGGCATCCCCTTTGTTCCAAATTCGCCGTGACACTAACTGCGCCACAACTGGGAACGAGAGTACACGCCCGAAATGTAACTCATGATTATTCGGAATTTCACATTCGCGTCCCCGACGCGTTTATTTTATTGTTCCCGTGTTCCATTTCGTGGAAGGGGGGAAGAGGGGAACAGCAGGAGGGGGGTGAGGCGAGCGCTTTTACGCGCAGTCGGCTTCTCTTCGCTTCGTGTTTCGGTCCACTTAAACAAGACATTATTAAAAATTACGTTATTTTCGCTGGCGGCGTTGCCCGTTTCGCGTTTCGTGGAGACCTGTGGGGGAGCTTGTAGAGAGAGGAGGGGAGGGGGGAGAGCATTGTGCGTTAGGGAAAAGCGGAACGGTAGTGGAATTATGTTTATTGCGAGTACTACGGCGGCGTTACGATTTGTTAGCTTCCGTCTTACAATTATTACGTCTCTGTTTACAGGAATTCGCGACATTGTCGGAACGAGATCCCGGTCTCCCAGTGTGGGGGAAAATTGGGTTGAACGGTGTCACCTTTACGTATTTTCTTTATGGAAATGCAAGTAAAAATTTTATATTTAGTGCATTTGCATGCAACATCTTGTTATATACCGTAGTCGACAAATTTTAAGTAGGGATCTTATAGTATGCATAAAATGACCTTGCAATACGCACCGATGCTAATTTTGCAACGACATTGGGCGTTAGATGGTGGGAGACACGGCACACGCATGAGATTCGCATTCTGTTACAACCATTTGTCAGGTGTATGTATGTATGTATGTAATAGAAGGGTGGTGTTACACTGCGACCTAAAAGATCTATTGTGTCCCCTATTCTTGCTGCTTTACAGCTGACCTTCCAATCCTATTCCTTTTAAAAAGTGTAGGATGTCAGAGGGCCCCAGTCTAGGTAAGTCTCCCTCTTCGATTTCACCTGCACCCAGATACAATGCCCTCGGGTTGCACAGTGCTACGCAGTTTGAGGGGAGGTGGATGGATGTTTCATCCTGTTCCCCACAAAATCTGCATTCAGGATCTTTTTCCAATCCAAGCTTACTCAGGTGTCCTTTCAGTCTACAATGGCCTGAAAATATTCCTGTTAATATGCGAACATTGTTCTTACTCAGGTTGATGCATTCTGTAAACCTCTTCTGGTTATAAGTTCCCAGAAGAATTTTACTTTGCCATTTGTCAGGTGTACATCGCATGATTCTTTATACTGCCCAAGAAAATATTCAAATTATAAAATGGTACTACGCCGGCAGTAGCTTAAAAGAAATCATTGGGCGATTTGGTTTTGGGTTCGATAATCGTCCTATTCCTACTGAATAAACTAAATTTGAATATCATTCATAAGTTTGAAAAGTGTGGATATGTGAAAAATTGTACTTGAAGGACGAAAGGCCCAGACATCGCCATGTTAACGAAGAGCGGGTGTTGTAATGAGACACCGTAATTTAGTTAAATACCTATATAATATATTTTAAACTATTTTATTTTATCTATGCTAAAAGGAAAAGAATTGATGCCATGTATGTTTAAGTTGTTTTTTTTTCTGTACCTATTTTAAATGTATCTGCCTTTTGGACAAGACTGTATTTCGCGCAGTTCGAGGATTACCATTATTCGTCATAGCAAACCGTGTGGCATTCACAGGTGCACCAATCGGAGGAGACCACGCGATCTACGTCACACCACGTGATAGCGGTCTATAAAAACCAATCGAGAGGGTATAAGAACAAGGAGATGAGTTGAGACTGGCAAGATTCGCGGAGGTGTTTTGAGCAGAGACTATAGTGGGACTTGGCCTAACAAAAAACAAAAATGAAACAGTACGTGAACTCCGCTAGTGTTAGTCCCGGCGCGCTGAAAGTGTTAGTGTTGTGGTATATAGGCCACCGGACAAAAATAATCTCAACAAATTTAGGCCGCAGTCCGGTGAGGTCCGTAGGACGCCGGAAAGCTGGTCAGCAAATCTGCATCAGGAAATACATTCGTGTTGGAGATCACGACCACCTAAGAGAATACCCACCAGCGAGGAAAACATTCGTGTTGGGGATCACGGCCACCCAAGAGGATACTCACCAGCGAGGAAATCAAGCCATCAAACAGCAAGTTGTATTTTATTTTCCTTTGTGTATTTTGAATCAAATTGAACTCTATTTGTATTGCCTCCTTGGAGATTAATTTAGTGAATAGAACCTAAGCACTTTGGGAATTCCCTAGTTGTCTTGTTTAGTTAGTTAGTAACGTTCACTAGTGTAGTTTCTGTAAGTTTATTGTTTAATTCATATAAATAAAACCCAGTGCAAAAGTAGTATCAATGTTTTTTCTTTGTCTCTCTGAACAGTTCGGTAAAATCGCTATTAAAATACTCACTGAACCGCACCCCTGAGAGAGTTAAAAAATTAAGAGATCTCATGCTAATTTATTTTTTATTTATCTTACTTTATTTTAGTCAATTTAGAAAAAAGTGAAATCAGATAAGTACTATTTCAAAATTCTATTTCTAAACTGTGTTTTACCGAACCATTGCAGCGTGCATTGAAAAATTGTTTAATATCAGATTGACTTATTACATCCTGCATTTAATAACTGTTACTCGCATGATTGTTAGCGATATAGCTTATATAAAATCTTGCAAATTTTCAAATGATTATCGACAAGAGTTTGGCTTCTTATTGGCTAGATCGAACGCGGATGGCGATTTTGCTCAGTTAAAATTGTTGTTAACATATTCCTTGATTACGGTAACGTATTGGTTTTTACTAATTAAGCAGTGGTTATCTATCTGTCATCTTTTTATAACTGTTAAAATAATACCGCAACGAAGAAATTAATAAAAAATTATTAAGGATTTGCGCTTGTGGGGAAAATAGCCTACCTAACTCGTTGGAAAGTGTCTAACGCACTCGTGGGATTTCTGAAATCGGCTAACTTCCCATTCGTGCATTTTTTGCCACTTTCCATATTTATTACACAATATACTGTTATAACTGACCATTGACGCAAATTATATAAGGCCACTCGCGGTGTTTTTTACTTGCTTACTTTATGTTTTTGTCTTTGGATCTAATAAAAATATAATCTAATCTGGGATTCCACATGGCCCAAGCTTGAAACCGTTGCTTTTTCCTACCATACATATTATGATTCTTACAATCTTGTGGTGATTGATTCTAAATTGGATATTATCCAATATCAAGGAGAATATGGAAACTTGATTGTGTAAACCTGTACAATGTTAGTGTAAGTAAATGATGTAGTGTTCCTATTGATTCATTCTGGTAAGGCTTGATAATTACATGTTCATTGGGCTTTTTCTGTTCAGTTTTACCTTAATTCATCCAATCACCCTCGCATATGTAATTCTCGAAATGTTATTTCGAGATTTGGAATGCCACGGAGTCCTAATCTGAGATCGTTGTTTTTTTTGTTCTAGTTTGTAATAAAGATTTTTACGATCTTATGGTGTAAAATGGTTGCTATGCAAGCAGAATTTGGTTTCTGCGTAAAATTGCACACGGTCAGTGTAAGTAAATGCTGTGCTGTTTCGTTTAATTTATGTTAATAACACTCCATGACGACCATATGTTTACTAGGTTCTCTTGTTCGCTTTTATCATCAACTCTTTCGAATATTGAGAACTTCTTCCGAATCACCTTCAAATATACTTATACTTCTCATGTTATGATTTCGAAATTAGGAGTGATAGAGGATCCTAATTTGGACCATATGTTTACTAGGTTCTCTTGTTCGCTTTTATCATCAACTCTTTCGAATATTGAGAACTTCTTCCGAATCACCTTCAAATATACTTATGCTTCTCATGTTATGATTTCGAAATTAGGAGTGATAGAGGATCCTAATTTGGACCCACTGTTCTTTTTTAGCATCTATCAATGATCTTAACTGTTTTAGATCCATAGATTCTAAAATTGATATTATCCATTTTCCAGTGGAATTTAGAAATTTAATGATTGCGTCAAAGAAAAATAAATGTATGCCGTATGATTTTCTACTGTTCTTTTTTTTCATTTAAAGTTTCATATCTGTTTATGCATTTATCAGACTCTGTTGTTCACTTTTACCTCAATTTCTCTATATAGGAGGGTCAGAAGTAGCAGTCTTTAGAAAGAAATGAGCTAAGTATATAATAGTTAAGAGTTGTAATTTGGTAGCAAATCATACATGCATTTTTTTTGTTTGTTTTATATAGGGAGTAGGTATTATTTTACATAATTACAAATAAGTCATCATATAGGAAATCATTGGTTAGCAACTAATTTTATCCTTTATCAGCTCATAACTATAAAGAATACACTTAAACTGTTTTATTTCTAACCCTTTCATATGCAGTTTTGAAGATTTTGTTTTGATGTCTGGGGTACCGCAGGATCCTGCTTTAGGCCCGCTGTTTTTTCTAGCTGATATTTATGATTCTTCAAGTTTGTGATAATTGATGCTACGATTCATACCGTAACCCTACACCGCAAAATATTTTTATGACTGTATTATCGCAGCACTTTTATTTTTGTTTGTACTATTAATTAATGTAATGTAATACACGTAATATTTCTTTTTATTTTGCATATGTAGCTTGTAACTTTATACGATTCGGTAACAAAGTACGTTCAATTTCATTTTAAAAATTCTCGGAACCAAAAGTAACTTTCCTTTATTTCCATGCATCTTTCTCCCCTCCCACATCCAACGGCGTCACCAAGAAACGTCTACATTTTTCGCATCGCCGATTTTATTATGCAAAAAAGGACCGCTCCTGGATGCCTGCAGACGCACCGAACGCGCGAGCACTGATTCGAAAACGTTTAGGAGAAATTCCTCCTGTACCGCTGCCGGACGACATAAAGGATACCTCTGGCGCCCTCTAGCGATATATTTTTAGTCGTCGCGCAAAAGTTACTTCGACCGTAAAAAAAAATCGAAAAAGTGCGGCGGCAGCGGCCTTCCAGCGAAAGGGAGAGAGAACGAAAAAAAAAAATACAGAGAAAAGAAAAATCGGACAGAAAATATAACTCTATTACGATGGTCCTCCTCTTTGCGATGAGTTTTCCATTTGAACTTCCCGTCAGAGCGGAAATTGTAATTTCTCCCAGAAGTGCTTCGCGGAAAATTAAAGCGAAAAGAGCGTATATACGTGTGGCGGAGGGGCGCGACGAGAAATGATGGTGGGGGAAGGAAACTCAAAGAGGAAGAGAGAGAGAGGGAAAGATAGAGGAACGACACAAATGTCAAAGGGTTCAACTTTGGACAAAAATAATTTTCGCTGATGTTTTTATGTGTTCGTTGAAGGTCATATGGTAATTTATAACATTAAAATTTATTGGATTTAAAACCAAGGAATCCAAACAAGGGATCAGTACTCTGAACAAGGAAAATCACTTGTTGTTTATCTAAGTAATAAAGTAAGTATATAATATTTTCAAGGATAAAATAATTATGTAAGTTGACATGAAAAAATCCTGGGATATGGTTTAATCAAAGACTTACGTAGCATCCACATATCCAGAATATAAACAGCAAAGACACTATGGTCCTGGGCAGGTGTAAGAGGTTGTCTGGGAGAAATTTGGGTTTTAGCCTCAACATAACTGTGTGATTGTACACAAGAATAATTAGACTTATGATAATGTACGGAGCAGTAGTATGGAGGCCAAAGGTGGGGGCAAGTGGAGCAGCCCAAACCCTAAGTGGCGTACAAAGGCGGTATTTGTGCCATGAGATTAACCATTATCGCCGCATATTTCCTTATTCCAAGGATATACTCTGTATACTGTTAAGTGCCTGCATTATATGTCGAAAATCAGTGTAAGCTTATACTAGGCGCTAAATGGTTACATGTGATAGTTTTCGAGTTATACGCGTTTGGATGTATGTAAAATTATATTATCCCCGACAGCAGGCAGATGAAAACTTTTTTCAAGAGATGTGAGTAGCGAACGTCTCACTTACAGATATTTTTATTTTATCCGGGACAATTGGCCAGAATAACTTGGCACACATATCCCTCGGTGCAATGTATATAAGAACCCAATTTTTATTTAAATTCATTTCATATAGTTTTGCAGTGGCAGTAGCTAACATGGTTCATATCAATCCAGCAAATATTATTCATCTGCTAATACTTTCATGTAATTATAATGAAAACCAAATAACACAAAATAATCCCAGTGAAATAGAATTGCATGATGCGGTGAGAACTCTAATCGATACAAGTGTTCGCGAAACAAGATTCGCAGTAGAAACAATAGAAGCATTAGAATTTGAAGATATTGATCGTCCTCGAGTTATTGAAATAGCAGTTGAAGGCGAGCCTTCATCGTCCTACGATTTAGAAGATGCTGAAGAAGAGTATGAGGAGACAAGCGCTTTGAAAGATAATAATATTACTCCAGATTACAAAAGGAGAGCTGTTGAGTTTTGGACTGATTCGAAATCAAAGCAACGATCGTTAAGTGCTGTAAAAAGCAAATCTAGGAAAGTAACATCGGTTAAGTAGCTGTATAGATGGGAAAAACACATAGAAAGGGGTGATAGATAGGGATAAATGGCTGGAAATTGCCAAACACGTATTATGTAAATTTTGATCAAAAAAAAAGGCCATTATAACCGATTTCTGAAATTCGATAAAATAAGTACAACATACGTCATTCCATGTTTATTGGAATATTACCCTGTATATAAATATCTATACCAATAGAAAGGGCTAATTAAACGGTATAAATCCGCTATTGAAACTTTTTTCTATCTCTTACCATTTAAACCAAATTTGGGCCAAATTGCAAGGGTGAATTGCACCCCCTAAAGTTGAAGTTCCGCAGCAACGGAAAGCGTCTTTGAGTAACACTCCATGGAGTCTACAAACCGACAAAGTTTCATCAAAATCTGCGATTTACAGTTCGCGAGGTTCCCTTGTAAGCCTGCTACGGCTACATATTTATATACAATAAAGTGTTAGGTTTACAGCACACAGACTTATGCTCATTGTCAGTCAAGCACCGATAAGTAAAATGCATCGTGCTGATCATAAAAACAAACTGTTAGTTACACTTAAGGAGGCATCCATCATGGGGATGCTAAGTGATGCCATGGAGCAGAAATTCAACCTGGATAGAAATTTTTAGGTTATAATACCAGAGAGAAGGACTGGATGAAAGACACGTCAGTAGAAGCGTCTATGGCGTGGGAGTTGGAATATATCGAAAGAAGGCCCCTTCGGCAAGTTTCAGCAAGGGCACAAGGATTCTCCAAGCTGAGGTTGCTATAATTCATCATTGTAAAAGCGTGGTTATTTTCTCTGAGAACCAGTCTATACTTAAAAAAGCGATCAATTGCACTAGTGTTAACTCTAAGCTGGTTTGATGCTACAGCAAACTTCTTCTAGATCCCTCCCCACAAACTGCATTAAACTGCACTGAACTGGACAGTTCAGTGTTTCTGCTGATGATGATAGCTTTGCTATTGAAACGTACGTCCAGTTTAGTGCAGTTTGTGATGAGGGGTCTAGGAGAAGTTTGCTGTATTACCAGTGCCACAGTTTAGAGTATTTAAATGCTATTTAAATGTCCTAAGTTAGCTGGGCTAACAATGGCATGGTTTACTACTCAGTTGGATGTGAAGGGAAGTGAGGCGACGGACGATATGGTCAGGTGAGGTTGGTCAAAGTCATTCTTTGGACAGTTATGAATATCAATCCCCTTCGATACTTGGCAAAACTCTTGATTGTCTCTGGAAATTGTGAGCTTGAATCATTTCTAGGTATTTACAAACAAAGGGATTGCTTATTTCTTCAGCAGCCAAAAGATTGCTGTGGAGGACTGTTGTAAAAAAGGCCCCAATATAAATATTATCTCGTTTACATATTCAGCTTCGACGCCGTAATCCGTTTGAGAGCCGTTTGTAGTAGACCAATCTGAGTCTGCTCTTACTGGAGTGCCTGTCTCCCAGTTTTCTTATCTAGTATTATCAGATATAGAACTATTACATCTTTGGTGTCAGCCTTAATGCTATAGCTCTAGTACATAATATTTTCACACTGGATAGACACAATCCTTTCTCAATGGTCACTAAACAAACAGCGTAGACGTTAGTAATAATTGATACATGGTAAATTATATTTCACTGTCTACCTCATGAACATTTTATCTTTCATTAAAGATTGACAGCATCTCAGCGTGTTTATTGCCAGAACCAAATGCGAAATATCCGTTTTTAAAAACGCAGATCGAATAGATCACATATTTTTCTTACACCTAGATCCGTAGAATCCCATTTTAATATCTGAAAACCGTTTTTGACGCCTACGCCAAGACAAATTCGAGGCTGGCGCAGTCAGCAGGATAGTCTGAGAAGTCAATACATCATTTCAGTGATGCCGCGCCGACATACTCACGTGAGACGTAGATTCTTCAGTCGACTTCAGGGGGATACCCTGGCGTCAGGAGGTGGGGAGAGGGGAGAGAGGGGGACTCGTATTTACGTACGTATCTACGTACAATTCGTTCCGAACCCCTTGGGAATCTGTCAATGTCCGGGATGCCAAAAAGACGTGGTGGATGTGTGCGACGCTCGAGGTGTCTGATTTGCATCTAAATTGAATAAAGCCGAGACCGATGCGACGCCGCCGTCGTCGTCATCCAAGACGCTTCTCTAGCATCCCCCGCCCTCCGTCTCGGAATACCAACGGATTGCATAACACAAAGAACTCTTTCTTTTTAAAACATATGTCCTCTAATATATACATGTAATGTTTTTGCTTCCAAAACAAGCGGATCGTGAAAAAGTAGAGCTTGAGAAGATGGGTGTGGGAGAGGCAAGGGGCGCTCGCACGTCCGGCGATCCATTCGTGCGGAAAAACCGCTACCCTCTACTTTCGCGAAGCAGCGGTACGCTCGAATAAATTGGGTTGCTACTCCAAAATTGGCTACTACAAAGTAAGCGGTCAATAATCGTTTAGGAAAATTCTTCCACCCCCTCCCCCTCGCACGATCTGAGCTGATTATTTTATAAGGAGCCGTTCGTAGGCGGAAATATTGTGACCTTTTTACGCGCTGCCTTTGCTATGGTACATCGGCGACTCGCTTGAGGCCCATAGCGGGGGAGCCAGTAGGGACTTTTGAGCTCTTATGTAGGCAATAATCGTAAAATGGGGGGATGCATACGTTTTTACTGCGAATCCGGTAAATATGCGCGAGTGAGTCGTATAATCTTAGATTCGTACGGTTGAATGCGGAATTTACAGCGAAAAATACTGTTTTTACTGTTCGTGGTTGTTAGAATATTAATGTGGGTTCAAGAAAACTGTAAGCGGCCATATTGAATTCTGATTTACTACTTCATTAATTAATTTGCTTTCTACACCAATTGAGATTCTTGGATCAAAATTTAAATGTAATAATAATTATTAATAATGTGAGGATAATAATAAATTTATTCAATAACATTTCTCGAATAATTTATATGTGGAAAAGCTACTGTGATATATGCATTCACAAAGTTTAGCAACAACAGCGCGTGAGATTAAAACACCACCTTGCATATGAATAAAAATGTAAGCAAATGGTACACGAATGCCTCCAAAATGGCAGAGGGAACTGGAATAAGAGTATATGGACCTAGAGCCAAGTATTTCAGAAGAATGAAGAAATACCATAGTATCTTCTAGGCGGAAATAGAGGCTATTGAAAGAAGCGGCCAGTTCAATATTGACAGAAAGCGGAAGATTACCATTATGCCTGATAGTGATACTCAAGCAACCATCAATACGCTAAGCTTACAATTAGATACAATTAGCTTCAGAATAGTTTGGGAGTGCGTAGGAAAATTAAATGAGCTTAGCAAAACGATCAGGTTATATCTTTTGTAGATTCTCGGACACACAGAAGTGGAAATACTGAGAAAACTAAAAACTGAAATAGAACAAAGGAAAAAGAATCTGCAGCTGCAAACTAAAGCTATTTTGGGAATCTATAAGAGGATAAAACACCCATGCATTTCCTTTGAAATCGACCAGCACTGTGCAGCTTAAGAGCATTACATCTGGAAGCATGTGAAATCAGAAGAACAGATTTACCTAACCTGAGGCTTTCTCATATGCTGCACTTTTTTAAGGGAATAAAACTGGACGGCTAGAGGTATAACAGCAAGAATAAGGGACACAATAGATCTTTTAGGTCGTAGCGTTCTATCACCCTCCATTTTAGATACATACATACTGTGAGTGGTATACGTAGGTGCATAAAACATGTTATTAAATTATAAATAAATTATATATTATTAATATTACATAATACGCATCTCTACTAAAACACACATCATGTAACTGCATACATGGTCTCATCAAACTTTGAATATTGTTTCCGAGTCAAATCCTCTCCTTTCAAGATGGATTGGTTCGGAGACATTACAAAATAATAACATGGTCGATTGTTTATTTTATGATATGTCTGTCGGGCATTCCTTCTTCAGAAATTATACCAGATGGACGTTAAAGGAGTTAGCTTGGAATATTTTAAGTAATCCTTGTTAGATCGAATAGTATGTTTACGTGGCAAATCCAGATACTATTAGAGTATTTACATTCGAAATATAATGTTACTGGAGGTGTGCCCAAAGCTCGATTTTATGTCCGATACTGTTTCTGGTCATCGTCAATAAGTCAGGCTTTATATGTTATCATAATTTTCTCATTTATTTTGTTATTATCTTTGATTTGGTATCATACTGTAAATGAAGCTATATATCTGAGTAAATCTTGTAAATAGATCACATTACCGATGCATATTCGAGTTTTGAGCGTACTGCTGTGATCTGGCACCCTGGTTTTCGCAAATTCAGTCAGTTCACAGCATATTTTATTTGGCGCCCAACGTGGGGCTCGACGTTGTTATAATTGTAATTAGTAGAATTAAGATCCCATATTTAGAATTTGTGAAAATTTCTCGTTGCATTGATAAAGCTAATTATGTGTTTAAAAACATTTTATATACACCGCTGCAAGAATGAAGATGGACAAGTCCACCAGGGAACAAGAAGTGGACAAGGTGTTGGTTTATCCGAAGAGGATAATGAGGTTAAGGTTATTGGAGAATCAGAGATAGTAGAGGCATTAGAGGTAAACATTTCCTAGATAGAATCCCCGAATGACATTAATGAAATTGAAATCGATCATAATATGAAGTTTGAGTCTGAAGTCAAGCAAATTTCGAACCAGTATGTATCATTAGTAGATAAGTTCCCTATTATTGTTGTTGATTACGAGCACTCTCTTGAAGTCCAGACAAAGCAAGATCATGAATAATCCCATTCCCAAAGCCATCTTTTGAGCATGATTCAAAACTGTCTTTCTGCTTCTCGAGCTATCCTTCTGGAAATCCAAGCGAGAGGTACATTCAAGGAGTGGTGAAGTTCCTCAGGATGCAGACCTACCAATGCCACACCGACTACTGTCCAAAACTGGATCAACCGCTCGTGGGACCTTATAGGGTGGCTAGAGTTTTTGATGGATTCACCTATGAACTTCATTCGATGGACGGCATGTTGAACACTTTCACCACGAGCCAGGGTAGTTTTCAGCACCCGGAAGTGACGTTTTCACCCCTGTGTGCGGAGACACAGTGTTGTCGTGTGCGGACAATTTCTAAGGTGAAACACTCAATTTTCGTTGTAACTTTCGTTTTTCCCTTAGTAATTGGGAGAGGTGCTGTGGTCTGGCACCCTGGTTTTCGCAAATTCAGTCAGTACACAGCAGTACGCACGCATAATATATAGGTATAATAGACGATATAGAAATTATTAAAAATCCTAATGTTTTAGCGGCAGTTTCAGTAATGGTAGTAATATGAGATGCAAAAGTTAATTTGGCATCGAAAATTACACCTGGATCCTTTAATGTGTTAAAGCGTGAAATATCTTCATTGTGGTAAGTTTTAAGTAAATATAACTGGATCGGTTTTTTGAGTATATGTCAAGACATTGCATTTTGAGACGTTAGTTTCCAGGTGGTTATCAGAACACCAGCTAGCTAGTTGATTGATTTGACGTTGAAGGTAACTGCAATCCTCAATGGTTTTAATCTCATTATATATTTTCAAATAGTATAGCAAATAGCAATTGTGGACGCTCAATAAATAACAGGAACAGAAGGGGTCCTAGATTGCTTCCTTGGGGAACTTCCGATGTTGCTAAAAACACCTATTGTTTTCGATCGCATAAATATGTGCGGAATAAAGAAAGTAGAGGTGGTGAAAACCCTAAGATATCAAGATTAGCCAGCAGCGGTTCGTGATCTATGTATCGATCAAAGACTAGATATGTCTATATGGGTTACATGAATATTGACATATAATTAGTTACACCGTCACATGAATTGAGTACGAATGAGTATACCTGATTGAAGTAACCGCTCGTCATAAATCAGACCTAATTAAAGCTAAAGCAAATGCTGGGAAAATATCAAAAAAAAAGATAAAACATATCGGGCAAACACATTCATCATCAGCCAAATTAAAATATCTGTAACGTTGAAGCTCCTGCCTTCAACTGTGTAGTAAAAAAGAAACAACTTGTACTTTCCCCCCTCCCTTCTCATCCGTATATCCGCATCATTTTGATTTCTACGTTTAAACATCGCCGGGAACATGATATAATTAACCTACGCCGAAATACGAGTGGATAGGGATGAGCAGGCGACCACGTTCACGAGGGAAATTCGTGGGGGGGGGGGGACTCCATGCGTTGACACGACTCGATGGATCGAGGAGGGAAAATCGTACGGCGAAATGGAAATGGAATGAACTGCGTCGAGTTGGTATTTCCCCTCATCCCCCTGAAGCCCGACCCGTGGGAGGGTTGATGTTGAGTTCGGGGGCCGCTGGTCGGACGATGGGGCAGCGGGGAGCCGCCGACAGATCTAAAACTGATTCGGCAAACGTGGAATACTAACTGTAATTAGCGCGGCTATTCAAAGCGCATATTTTGTTTCATGTCCGGTTAATTTTGAATTCGAGTTTTCCATGTCGCGATAAATTGGTGTTTGTCGTGCTGGTAATACCTAAAATGTTGATGGGCGTACCAAGAGTGATGTAATGGTGGCTGTGGGTGGTTCTAGAGCCTCAACTGCCGCCGTATTGCTTCATCTACATCCGTCTCCACATATGGGAATATCAAAGCTATAGCCGGATACTGCTCTTGCATATATGCGGCTAATATTTTTTTTCTGAAGTAGCTTTATATATAATATTGAATCCCAGAAAGTTTTAACTTTGTTATGCTTACAGTTTTCAAATAAATAAATGTTAAGGAGAAAAACAAAAAAGAATTATTTTTGCTAACCTATATGATAAATTTTCCTGGTATGTATGCTGTAGCAGTTGCCGACAGTAATTATTTGTAGTTTTTTGACGATTCTAGACGTCCCCTAAGTAATCCAAAAATATAAGTAAATAGTTTAGTAGAATAGAAAGATACAATACTAGAATATAAATACAATACATAAAAACGATTGCAAATTGGGAGTGAGCGACTAGACTCCTCTATCCTTTAAAATTCAAATATCTCAAGGACCGTGCTCCGAATGTCGGGCAATCCTTCTTACTTGGTATTTGAAGTGGTTATTTAGCTTATTTTTTTACGAGTGTCTGTCAAATAGGCTTCGTTTACTTCAACAAAGTATGCTCAGAATTTGTAAACAAAACAAAATCTCTTTAGATAAGAACATGAAAAATAAAACAGTGCGCACACTATGGAATTCTTAGAACTAACTTCTACTATAAATATCAAGCGAGTATTATCTTTGTCTTAATTTTCCACTTGTTATAGATTAACCCTATTTTAGGCAAGTATTTCCCTCATTGAAATCAATATTATTATATTTCTTTTCAAGGATAGACAGCAACGAAGGAGTCGGTCCCTAAAAGCAAAGGCGAAGGTACGTGTCGCCGTACGAGGGCGGTAGCACAAGGAGCCGCCATTAAGCACAAGGAAAATAAATACTTACATATTTGTAAAAGTGAATCGTATAGGGGGTTAATACGTCCCTTTTATTGTATATTTGTAAAAGTGAGTTGAATAGAGAGTTAACATTTCCTCTCTAGTGCCAATAATGCTGGTGAAAAATATCACCTGAGAAAGGAATTTCGCAATTGTAATAAAACGCGTAATATCAGCAAGGTAGCTGAGTTGTGCCGTCGCATACTGGGAGTTCCACATATATATCTGAAGAGCCGTACACCGCTTCTACAAAGATCTACGGAAGAGGTCGCTGGGTGTGCTGAAATCCCATCGATCACACTCAAAGCCGAGGGACCACAAAAATCTCAAGTATTACCGCATATTTTTTTAAAATTTATTAATCTATAAATTAGGCATGATAATTACTCTAAGCTTAATAATTTTAATTAGTTATTAATACTCAGGAGGGTCCCATTATTTTTCTACCACTAAGTCACTTTTTGTTTACGTTGTAAGTTTTAGTGTAGCCATTGTCAATTTCTGTTTTCGTTGTTTTAGGTAAAATAAAAAATTCTCTAAATTAATTTTATTTTTGTTTAGTATGCAGGGTCGGATTATATTTTAAATACACATAGAACCGCACGACCTGAAAGGAATCAATTTGATCCATAAAAGAACGTCATGCTAATTTACTAATGAATTCAATTAATCAATATACATATTGCTGTGGTTTGGCACCCCGGTTTTCGTAAATTCTGTGATCTTGTATCTCTGTTTTGCCTTTATCAATGTCTCGTGGGAGTTTGCTCAAATTCGTTATGTTAATTTTTCTAAAAGATTTAGTTTATTGAGTTAATTGTTTAAATAATAAATGTTCAGTTGAAATTGTTTTCACTTTTTATTATATTTTTATTTGCTTATGTAGTTTATGTCCTTCTTTGAGGAGTTCTTCTATGATCATTGTGCGTGGCGCAGCGCACGCAGCTGTAGGATTTTTATATGTATGCGATTGTTTAACCCTGAGGGGCCAGTTCTTTGACAAGATGCCGGTGTAAATACATGTAATTTTATTTTGTTTGCTGCCATTTTGGTATTTCATTTTATTTAAAGATTTGTTTCGTCAAATTTTAATTATTTCATCCATTAAGGAACTCGCTATATAATAATTGGTATTATATTCTTGTGTACACAAATTAGATATAGGATCATTTATTATTTTAGTTCTGGAAGATATATTAAGTTTAAAGTGTTAATTTTTTCGTTTTTTAAGTTTGCTGATTTGTAATTATTTTTAATCACCTCAGGTTGGGTGAAGAGAAGCTTTGTGTTTGTAATTAAGTTTTTCTATTTTTAATTCACTTGAATTGTCCACGTTTAATTTAGTTTGTTTTAAATTTTGAAACCACGTGGATTTTCGTGAATAAGAATTATCTTCCTGGACTAATTTGTTCTTTTTGCTCTGTTAAAGGATTTGAATTGTCCTTTTGTATATTACAGTCTAATGCAGTTTTTGATTTCGGCCAGAGCCCTAAGTGGTTTTTTTTCTGCAATTTATAACTAAATGTTTTTTTTTATTTTTTTAATATAATAAATTATTGATTGTTTTTAACGTCATTCTAAATTCTGTTCCTTTATTTTTGATTAAACCTTTTCAATTTTTGGAGTAATGAAGAAAGTCAGATTTCTTTCACCCACAATTTACTTTTCGTTCAAGTTTTAATTTGCGAGGGTATCCCTGAGTTTGATTGTTCTTTTATTTTTATCCGCTGAGCTAGTTAATTGAATTTTCTTTTTTAATTCTCATTTTTGCATTTTCTTTTGTACCTTCAGTACACAGCAATATGTATTATTATTTACAAATCCGAACGCGAAAATCATAAGGTACCCAACTTGAGAATATATTTGGAAATAAATTAGAATCATTAGTGCTAACGCGAGGCTCGATATGAAAGTATCATTTCAATCTGGCGCTCAACGTGAGGTCGAAATGACCATTCCATTTCACAACTGCAGACTGTGTCCTGAGAGGATAGAGAACACTTATCGCATTCTGTGTGAATGCAAGGCTTTGGACGCAATTTTTGGCAAGCCAAAAATGAACCCTGAGGATCATATCGATTAACCAGCCAGACACCTATACAGTTTAGTGCAGGGTACACTGTTGAAAATTTTAACACTTTTTTGACTAATTTAATAGTCAGGAGATGTCCACACTGTTTTCGTGTTATTTTGTCGAGAACTATAGAAGTTTAAATTTGACGAAACAAAGATAGTCAAGTCATGTCTATTGCCAAGGTGTATTTGTCCAACTAACACGTGGATTATGATATACTTCTAGTCACATTTTATTTGACCTAGACTAGACAAATTTACTAGCTGTTTAACTAAATGAATGCGATCTAATGGATGATTTAACACCGTTTTCTAAACACGTCTACTTAATATGCAACTCCTATATCTTAGTGCTATAATATTCTCTCTTTAAGACGTTTTCTCAATTATAAATATATAGAATCACTTATTCAAAAGTTTTGGTTTCAACTAAACTTACTAATTTTAAAATGATTTTTTGAGAACCATTATAAAATTAAGTGTTTATGCTATTTGTTTCAAATCTGAACTAATTACGTAAATAGTTGTTCCCAATACATCTTTAAGATGTTGAAATTTTTTATGCCCACTGGAATTAACGTTTAATAACACAAGGTTACACTTTGCAGGTCAGTCACCTCTGGTGGTTTGTTTGGATATGTTAATACGCAGAAACAAACTCGAAAACAGATACACGTGCAATGCAGGTGGTGCGTATAATGCAATATCGTATTAGATTAGGTGGGGTTTCTATATTTCTATACGAGGGACAAATTCTGATTGGTTGATGCTTCTGAATGTCTAGAGAAAATAGTAAAGCCTCATATCTGAACAAAGAGTTCACACCAAATTCTAGTAATTTCTGTTCTACTAAACACATGTAGTCAATTCGTCTGGCAAAGTTTGTAAAAATATTTTCAACAGTGTACTAGAATCCTAGAATGGCTGGTGTAATTTAATGGGTAAAAGAAATGGGAGACTAAATACAAAAGCCAAGAGTCTGCAACGTTTCCGGAGACTGCATGCCAGACGGCTCTCACAAAAAAAAAATGATCAAACAACAAAAACACTTCCCGAGTAACGAGATCTATAACAAAAGAGTACAAACGAAAAGCGCAAATACATAGATATATGCCAGCAGGTGTTGCTTGTGGACTGTATGGTTATTTGATACACACACACACCTTTCTTTTAACACTTATTTATTTAATAACAAAATAATATGGAAATATTTACAGTGATGTTAAGTGTTCGGACGATAACTATTGATTATAATATGGTTGAACTACTAGTCCCTTGTTATACTGGCCACTTTTCCCTTGGTGGGGTTACAAAGTAATTGCGGGTGGTGTACAAAGGGACTCAAGTAGTCGTAAATTACAAAATGACAAGGTGTCCGTTAGAATGAAGACATAATAGAACAAAGGAAGATACATTCACTACCTCTTAGAACTAAAATAACTTAAATCTAAATATGGGGACGTAACAGCAGGCTTATCATTTGTCAGGTGCGATAAATGTAAACATATTGCGCCATCTGTTATGTATTTTGTTTAATAAATGTTTAGTTCATATTACGAAATTTGAGCGTGATCTTAAAGAGCTAACCCGGCATTTAGAAAATCCGCGAAATTCTTTTCAACGCTCTTCTGTTGAATTGAGTGTTGTTTAAACACGACTCGACTATGTAAATATGCCTCAGAACTCATCCGATACCCAAGGAATTCACCTCTAGCCCCCATTCCTCCAAAAACTAACTCACTTACCGGTATGTTCCGGAGCGCTCTCGTTCATTAAGACCCGTTTGTTCGTGGTTCGGATACGGCGACAGGCGTTCTGGTCGTCTGGGGTACGGAGAGCAGGGAGGGGAGAAGGTTTGTTCGTGACGTAATCACACCCCTATTCACGCGGAAGTTTGAAGAGATGAAGTGAGGATGTTGCACGTTTTAATTCTAGATGCACTGGCAGTAGGAGGTTGGAGTTTATGGGTGAAACTCTTGCTGGAATCGATTTTAAACGTTGATTCACTCATCTCCAACATTAGATACGGATACATATTATTAAGTTGTTCAAATTTCAAACGATTAAACCTTTTTTATTTTTTCCATCCTTTTCTGTATCTCGACCTTAAATAGATGTTTGAGGTTACAGGCTCTATATTTCGATACTATTTCTTGCTCCTATACTCTCTCACAGCGTCCTCACAAGGGAATTATAGTTGATGAGAATAAAGAGATAACTAAAACCGTTTATAGCCTTCGAGAAGTCCTTTTGAGTCCTCTTTGAGTACAAACTAGATACTGTGCATGGAATTTCATTACCTCTTATCCTCTCTTCGGATTTTTCGTTCAGACTATCGGGCGAACAAGGATAGAGAGTAAGCAACTTAGATAGGTCTCAGAACTGAAAGACATAGGCGGATTATTATTAAATACATTCTGGGGGGTGAGCGGCTGAAAGACGTGGAGGCAGCGAGAGACAGATTATGATGTAAAGGTGGAATGAGCTCGGGAAGACGGGGAGAGGGGATGATTTAATATATATTTTCTCTGTGAACGCGTCCGCTTGAGATTTGAACTTAATTACGCAGCGTTTGCGATAGGAAAGCTCGCCTGTGAGCTAATCTGGAATCTAACGCAAGGAAAATAATAAAAAGAAGGGAGTATGACAAGGCGCTCGCTATGGAGCGCTTCCCCTACGTAGTTTAATTTTACTAAGTAAGTGAAATTTTCAAAGGTTTTACTGGGTGAAAACTGTAGAGAAATCCAATCAGATCTTACATAAACTACAAATCAGATGATCACAGATAAGATGCAATAGATCTTTCTACAGGAATTCTGAAGTCAATACACTCAGGATGAAATTAATGAGATTGCAATATTTGATATCTTCTCTAGCAAAAAGGAAGGTAAAAGTCCAGAGAGAGGCATATTAATTTGGGTAAATCATTTTCCAAGTTTTTATAATTTAATATAACGTTTTAAAGTATGCGCTGATGTAATTGGCCCACTTTACTCCGCTGCCAACATATAAACCTAAGATTAAATATTTTCCAAGGCTTGCTACTTCCACATCGTAATACTTGTACAGTTCCTTATAACTTTCAAACGTTAATAATTTTCTTTTTTTTCCAATTTAATATCTGTTTGTTCAGACGAAATCATCTTAAGGTCTACAAACTCGCGAAGTTTCGAATGCTTTAGTAAGTGCAGGCCTCTGTTCCTTTAGAAATACTTTTGCCTGTCTCTATCCCGGTGATCTTTGCCACCACCCTTTGAACTCATTAAGTATCCATTCATTGACGGAAGTAAAGTTCTTTATTCTCCTCAAGGTGTACTATATGCACCACCACTGACTAACATGTTTGAGGTAATGAGTGTGCGTACATCAGAATTACCTCAGAATTTTGTGATGACTGGTTAAGTATATGTAGGTCTTGTATTCTCTTTGAACTTTAATATTCAATATTGTCCCTCTTAAAATCGTCTGTTCTTGTCCCCACATACACTAACAGTTGATGCAGCAAGAATCTTCCAGGGCAAGAAGCACCAATTGGAAGATACGCAGGCTTGGGATAGACTAACATTGTCCATCATTTGGAAGGCAACCTTTTTGTCGATTGGATCCAGATTATATGATTTCGCCATGTCTATTTAACGAAAATTTCTAGGTGGAAGTCAGGAACGTGTTAAACCAAAATCAATCCAACTGCAGAGACAGGAATGAGACGGTAAATTGATTTCATTTGCAGGCGAATCTAAAACCGAGAATGGAGTTGCAGCTGGGATTTATAAGAAGTTGAAAAAATTGATGAGCACTCTTTAAAAATATTTTCTTTCAAGGTGTACGCAAAATTTCTTTGCACGACAGAAATCAATGAAGGGGCTTTAAAAATAACCAGCTCTGTGTTGTAACAGACAACCAGAAGAGGTTAGTCAAGGTACAATCAAGACTGATTTGGGAGTGTATATGGAACTGAAAAATGTGAACGATAACAAAATCATCACTTTATATATCTAAAAAAAAATAAGAGGTTGGCAGGTAAGAAGTTAGATCCAAGAAAAACACAAAGGGTGTTGGAAAGAGGCAAGCAGACCAAAAGTCAAAAAAGAAGAGCAATTAAAGGACACTGAAATTGGGTTTGCAAAAAAAAAAATGGGTTTAACACCGGAGATTCTTATTGTGGAATTATGAATGTGTGTACTTAAAATACAATTTTTGCCAAACCAAAAGGTTAATTATTTCTATCAAGCGGTTAGTATCATTTAATATTAAGTGTGGTACATACCCGCCTAGTGTATGACTGGTTGCCTGTTTTTCGCTGTTTCACGACAGGGAATTACAACAAAAAGTGATGAATCACTCCTTTTTTACTTTAATAAGCATCTTCCAAATGAATTACGGTACACAAACCGTTTCATTTTTTAAAGGGCTTTTTTACATTAAGACCAAAAAGAATTCTGTACAATTGGCAATATATTTTTTAAGCATTTCTGTAAAAATATAAAACTTAAAATTTGGCATGAATAAAATGGTGCCCCAAGTAGTAAAACGATGCATTATCAAACGATTCCAACAAGCTACTCAATTGGCACAATCACATGGACAAAGATAAAGAACATATAAATGGCGCACAACATAAAACAAAGCATAGCCTTCCGATCCAACTTAATAAGAGAACAACTAGCTCTAATAATCTAATAAATGCATTTATTTGGTGTAGCGTTTGCGTGCGATTACTCATTGCTAGTGAAATGAATCGAGTTGGTTTTACAAAGATACCTATTGCAATATGTAACAAAAACAAAGAATTCAATCGCAAATAACAATCGCAAGATAGATGCGTATTATGTTCATGTTTATGCTATTTTCAGAGCATACAGCATGTGGATATACAGGGTGTATCAGATACAGAGGTAAATATAATAATATGTAGCAGCTGTAATCATATACAATCAAAAAATCTTAATGCACAGGGGGTCTATCTGTAAGCATTAACGAGAAAAAAAAAATTTATAAATGCAGTGGACTAGAGCCGCACCTGTGCTCAACCTGAATGCTGTCCCGAGTATACCCCCACATACCACTATCATTCAGCCATTACCGCTGTTAGTTTTGTGTGGACCGCCGCTTGGAGTGCAAGTCCCTTTGAATATTTTATTTAAATTCTTTCCATCTCGAAAAAACGATCCTTTTTCAGGACCATCCTGATTTCATATAAGGAAAATCGAAGCTTGATACATCGGCAAAAGCGCGGGAATGTATAGATTCATTTTCGCGCGACATCATAGTAAAAGGGCGTGTTTGCAAATTTTCTGTGTCTACATTTATTTCTGTGTAATTCGATTCAATTCATTTTGCGTTATATGATTAAATAAATCCAAAAAGAAATAACTCAGATTCATGTGGTACCGTTTATTAACAACTAACTCTCGATTCGACAAAGCAAAAGAAAAATATTTACGTTTTTTGTAACTACTGAAGTCGCATATCCGGTGAAACTCGAACGTCCTATCAGACTATTAAAAATAATACTTTGTAGACTTACGTAGAATGCTCTTAACAAAAAAGGAATGTTTATTTTATAAAAAGAAGAAATTTAAAATGCCTCAGTTTTGCTATTTTTACAAGGGCCTTTATTTATTCAGAATGACGTTAAATGAACTTACGGCATACCATTAAGAATAATACTAAATGAGTGCAATGTATTTATACATAATACCACGTTTAGCGGGTGCTTAACATGACGTTTCCTTGCATCAGGTCCGGACTAAAGAATTTTTGGCTCTAAATTTAACTTTTTTTTATTCTTTAATGATGAAATCCGGTTTCGGTGGGTTTGTGCTTTATATGTCGTGTAGTTAACACACAAGCAAAATTTACTTTTTCATTTGATACACCCTGTGTATACATAAGTGGTGGCAGAAAAGTGCTGTAATGTTTCTGGGATTTTGTAGTATGTGTGTTTTAAATAGGAATCACAGAAATGTTAAAGTGTCCATGTCGGAGTGCCTGCCATGATAAGTCCTTATTAGGCGTGAATCATTCGTGGGCTTGCTTACTGCATATAACATGTTCGGTGCAAAGTTTGGTGTATATTTATAAAAATTTAAAGAATGTATGTGTGTTTGTCAACTTGTACCAGACACGTATTGAAATTTTTGACAATTACCACAAAAAAACTGCATATCTTATCTCAATAGGAGGGTAAAGATAGAAGCGCCCCATCCACTTCAGGCAACAAACACAAAACTGACGAAAACTTTCTCAAGACACTCGACAAGACGTGACAATGACTAACATCCACGTCACCACATCACTCAACTACACGATAATTTCCTTCGAAATAAAGTTCCCACCGTCGACGCTAATGCGATCTTGAAGCAACATCCGCCACGAACGTACATACATAGCTATTTTCCACTCGTCCCCTTTATCCGCCCCTCTCTCACACCAACACCGACAAAACTTTCTATATTAAAAATGTAGCACCAGTATACCACGCCACCAAGTCCAAAGACTAACATCATCGTGAGTTACAACATCGCAGAATCGCGAGAGGTAGGGGTCGACGTGAGGATAGCGGGCGCAAGGGGGGAGCGCGAGTTCCCACCCGTCGGGGAGAGACATCGGCCACCAGACTAATGCGAAAAGTTCGAATTCCTTTGAAACATCCGGTCGCCGGAACTTTACACATCAAATATTGAGAGCCGGTTGGTGAGACCATCGGCCATACTTCCATAAAAGATAAACTCCCCTTAACTCAATTAAGGGTTGGAATTCGTGCGTGCGTGATACCGCTCTACTGCCACTGGTGGAGGTGGGTAGAAGTTGATCCGGTGTCTATCTGAAAGGAGATACGAGGAGACAGAAGCGATTTAGCCGATGTAGGGGGTAGCGTTCTTTTGTCGTGAAGAGTGGGGGGAGGCAAGAAGAGACGAGGAAAAAGTTTCAAGGGCGTTAGTGTGTGTGTGTATGTCCGTCTATATAAGTTTCTTTAATAGGATAAATCGTTGTAGTTGGGGGTTGGGTTATTTCTGTCTTTTGCAATTTAGTAAGAATAGAAAGGAAGAATTAATTATTTGATTACTATTAGTGGGTGATAAATGCTTGATCTCCAATGACACTATTGGACACTATTACATCACTGTTAGTGGATTTTTATCTTTTATTAGGTTGATGCACTCTATAAATATCTCCTATTATGAGACCTCAGTAGTCCACCATGCATATTTAGGTGTTACTTACGTGGCAAAATGGTTCGGGCCTTGAGAATTCTATTTTAGCCACCCTTTGATATCGGTTATTGCATTATACTATGTAACAATTTCTATTAATTTTTTTGTCTTTGGGTTGTAACTGTCATTTCCTATTTTCTCATGTCAGAAAAGTATAAAAACAGTCGATTATTTCCCACAAACTTTGCTTTTGTGACCAAGACAATGATATTCTAAAATTTACAAGCAAACCCAAAATGAGAAGTACATATTATGTCGTTCGACGTACAATACGGGAACTAAAGGCATCAGTGACGGAAGTGAATTCATTTACGATAGGAATGACAATAAATATGTCTGTCAAAGTCACAAGTATCTGCATTTTCGGTTTTAGATTTGTATTTTTTTTTTTTTTGAAACAAAACGAAAATATCACAACGAAGATGTCTCAACCCCTCAACCTGCTTTGATAATTTATTGCTATATTGTTCAGGCGCTATTTTAAATTTTGACAGTTCCAATGTTCCAACGTCCCTCCATTCGAAACGTGTACACTCCCAAAGCTGATATAATAGACTCGTCCCACGACTTCAGCGCTCAAAACGGTGTGTATATGTACTTCTCATTTCACTATACCTATTTCTAATTAGATGATGGCTTCAGGAGGTTGCAAACATGAAGCAGACGCGTTTTGCTATGTTTGTGGTCAGTTTATTAAGACAAGAGGATGGTATAGGGGGAGAAAAGAGATCCATGAGATTTGCAATTCCAAGCATTTGGCGGGAACCCACTGACCACTCAAGCAACTGCTACTTTTGTAGCCCTGTGGACCCTTCCAATCGCCATACTGGCAAAAATGCACCTGCTGTCATGTATCCGGATCTTCCTTCATCCATGGCCCCAGTATTAGACAGCCCTCAGCTTCCATTACCTACTCCTCCTAAGATAGATCAGGCGTCTTCAATCAGCAACAGCGAGTCGGAGTGTGAAGAAAATATTGTGGAATCAGATGACATGATCAATGTAGAACGACTTAGTTAGAGATCTTGGACTCTCCAAGTCCAATGCTGAGATTTTGACCTCTAGGCTGAAGCAGTGGAACTTGCTGGATGAAATTGTGCGAGTCGTAGATCAGAGAAAGCGTCACCAAACTTTTTCTAACTTTCTCACCTATCTAGATGGGCTCTACTTTTGCCACGATGTGACTGGGCTATTTGAGGCAATTGGAATCGCCTATAATCCAAATGAGTAGCGTCGCTTCATTGACAGCTCTTTAAGAAGCCTCAAAGCAGTACTGCTGCATAATGGTAATAACTTTCCATCTCTTCTCCTGGGTCATTCAGTGCACCTCAAAGAGGATTACTTTAACCGCAAGACCTTGATGAAAGTTTTGAAGTATGACAAGTATGGGTGGAAGGTCATCGGCGACTTCAAAATGGTGTCATTCCTCATGGATGTGCAAGGTGGTTTCACCAATTTCCCCATGTTATCTTTGTCTTTGGAACAGCAGGGACACCAATGCACACTACAACAAGCGCGACTGGCCACAGAGTACCGAGTTTTTTATAGGGGAAAACAATATCAAATGGGAGCCACTGGTAGACCCTCTAAAGGTGCTGATGCCACTACTGCACATAAAGTTGGGGCTTATAAAACAATTTGCGAAAGCTCTAGGTACGGAGTCAGCAGCCATGAAACACCTTGAAAAATTATTTCCTAAGCTGTCTGAGGCGAAGGTCAAAGCCGGTGTCTTCGTAGGACCACAAGTTAAGAAGATTCTCGACTGCGATGACTTTCCTAAAAAGCTCACCTGTAAGGAGAAAATATTAGACATATACACTGTGTCCACTTAAATATGAGACAAATGGGGGCAAAAAAATATTATTGCATCTATAAAAAAATTAATTTATATAAAATAAAAGGCAGTGCTTCTTTAGAAATATATTTGGGGTTTAAAATTAACATTCGTGATTTTGCTATAATTAAGAAAAAAAAGGAAATTGTCTTGGGAATAAATCACCTTTATTTTTAAAGATAAAAAAGTTCCATTAGAAAAAAAGTACTTCAAATTCCTAAATATGCCAAAATACCAACTTTCAAATAAAAATCGAAAAAAAACACATTTTTACAAAAAAAAATTAAAAAAGTATTTTTTCAATGTTTGGCTCATATTATATAATTTTGTAGAATTCCATTTCTTTGATTTACTACTTTGAAAATTTGTATTTTGGCACATTTAGGGAGTTGAAGCACTTTTTGCTAATGGAGCTTTTTGGTATCTTTAAAAATCAGCGTATTTTATTCTCAAAACAATTAATTTTTTTCTTAATTTATAGCAAAACGACGCATTTTAACTAAGTATGAATATAAAATATGTTTTTAAAGAAGCACCAACTTCTATTTTACATATTTTTTTTTTATAAATTCAACAATAAAAATTTTTCCCATTTGTCTCATACTTAAGTGGACATACGATAAACATATGTGGGTATATTTCAAATTTTCGTTGTCCTAGTCACAAAAGCAAAATTAGAGGGGAATAAAAGTATTTTTCTATTGTTTTGAAGCATAAATAAGTTGGAAATAACGCTTACTACTCAAAGACAAAAAACGTGTTATAATAGTGTTATCTTTCATTCCTGTGTGTCCCAAAATCGACGACATTATGTATAAGATTAGGGATTTAATGAGGGTTCGACTTTTACACATTACGGTAACCTCTTTTGATCAGTATTGAATTGAATGCATCTTTGAATAAGGTATGTTACTACCTGAAAGATTTGGATAATAATTACTAATCCATACTAGTTCTGATTGCCGTTTTGAAGACATCATCGTATTTGATGGCATTTATATTCAGTTTCATTGTATTGGCTTTATCCCTTGTTTGTTTTTGCCGAATAGCTTTGTGGTGTTATCGAGGACAACGTTGTATTTTTTGATGTATCGTCATGAGGCATATTCCATATTTGATCGCCTTTTGGAGAATGAGACTTTATGCTTAATAATTTCTCTCCTGATCATTCTGCGTGTGGCCATTTTCGCTTTCCCGAAAGGTGTGAAAAATTAAAGAATTTAATTCTCCTAGTAGCCTGGTTAGCTCCATAGGCTCGCGCACTATTGCTATGTACATCCAAAGCAATACTTTTGGATTCTTTTTTTTCCTTGCAAAGTGTTTGCACATCACCAAAACTTCTTTTATCTTGTTGCTTACTTCAACTTTGTGTTTATTGCCTATTTAGAATACAGCTTTGTTTAATCTCCATTCTCTAATTGATCCATGATCTGTATACCTACCTTAATCTCTTAAGATTAAGTTTTCTTTTCGTTGTGTGTGATACTGGGGTTAATAGGGTTGGGGTTAAATCTCAGTGATTGAAACTTTCTTTTGGTTTAAAGTTGAATCCTTTTTGAGCTGAGGATGTTTTCATTTTTTCCCCGAATAAAATAGCAATATGACTAGTGTACTTAACGGATCATGTATTGATCATAGTTTTAAGTTCAATCGCATGCATTCAAAAATACTTGAGTTGTTGTTTGGGCTATTTCCATCAGAGCAGCCCTTAAAACGGGTGTTTCTTGCCAAATTCATTTTTACAATTTGACAAATATGCCCGGGAACATTTTTTTCTGCCTTGTATAAGATTCAAACTCGGTCTTGAAATTCCGAATATTTATTAATCTTACAACACTTAACCACTCAGCCAATTGAGGGGACAGATATTGCTATTTTGTAACCTATATTTAAGCTACAGGTATGCGCGCAGAAGGTATGAGCAGATTTTGATGCGCAGTACTCTGTACTAGTGTGCATGCATAATTATTATTATTCTGTTTCCGGTATCGTGGTTGCTGCTTAAGCTATCCCTAATCATTGGTAATCAGGCATCTTTCAGTTCCAGGCTTGGTGTGCTTATGGCATTTGGTGTTCTGGCTTCGTATGTTGCTTCTTTCAGTTTCCTTTTGGTGAAGTTGTCCTCTCTTGTCAGGATTGTCGCTTTGTCCCATTCAATCTTGTAATCTTCTTCCCAAGCATGTTGAGCCAACCGAGACTTATGCGTTTCTCCCAGTCAAACCAAATTTGATTTGAACCGACAAGCAACAACTCAAGTATTCATCCCTCGTCAACAATCTCTAGTCATGAGCATTCATAAATAGTTATGAATGCACCCTTGGAGCATTGTTGAAGAAGCAACAGATATTTTCAAACCGATTTGAAAAATTATTAAGACAAGTGTATCAATGTGACGATGGAAGTAAATTAGTTTGATTAACAAGTGTACTCAAACATCTTATTATTACGTTGAATTCAAATTGGTGTTGAAAATTTAGTGCCAATCGATAAGACTTGACGTACAACTCCCTCTTAACGGGAAATCCTAAAATCATCGAAGCTTCATCCATAAAATCAGCGGCAATAAATGAATATCGCCGACGTAAAGTTTGTACCCGGTAAGGTATACGACCACCAATAACAATATTCGTAACAAAAATAAATAAACGGAAAAGAGCAGGCAATCAAAATGGAGCTATCAACATAATAACATCCGGTATCGTATTGGCAGAGGATTTAATTGCAAATTCGTTCGATCTTATGGCGATTTGATGAAACGGTTTACCTAACGCGGGTCTACCACGGAACGGTGGACAGTCTTTTCAATAATAATAATTTTACAACCCCAGGGCAACCGGAGGTATAAACCGAACTAGGAGGGGATCCTGCATCAGGCCTCCATTTTATGTGCACCCAGGCAGTTTAAAACTTATTTAATGATGAAAATAAACCAGGAGGCAATCTAGGGAAGATTTTTTTTTATTGTTATAACATTTTACGATCGCAGTCTTTCCCGCAAATAATAAAAAAAAAGCGGAGATGACATCGTAAAGTGACGTTTGTCGCCGTCACGACCGCTGCGCCATCTAGAGTGTCAGCTACGAGGAGGAAGGAATCGGGAGACTTTTATAATATTTTAGATAACAGGATTTTAAAGCACCTTAACTTTAATCGTTTGGAAAAAAGCAAATCTGCAGACTCGTGGTGGGGTGAGAGAAACAGTTTCGATGGCGCCATCTTGCGAGTTGCAGGGTTATCAATTTTGGGTTATCGCCGCGTGGTGTGTAAAAAAGGGTTCGAAACAGCCATCTGGCGTCAACCTCCGTGGAAACTGTTGCGATACAGCTTCTTATCAGAGGAGTATCGTTGAAATATGATAGCAAAAACGTCTGTGATCAAATCTAGGATGGTGACAAAAAAAAATAATAACATACATCTATTATTATTTCCGCATTGACTATTACGTACATGTGCCAATGGGGAAACTCTGTTTTAGAAATATAGGTTTTGCGCTGTTCTATATCGAAAAATATCCCAACGTAATGACATATATCACAGCACGTAGCAAAAATGATTGAGTCCGTGTGGTTTTAACGGTCACATAGAGAGTTAATTATGTATGCGGATACTAGAGTAATAACATCTATAATGCAGAACTGGTTAATTACCATATATATTACCAATTAAAATGTAATTCGACACGGTTTTAACAGACACGCGTATCTAACAACAACGAAAATTTGTTATAGTTTAATTAATTTTGTGTATATTGAATAGGTTAAAGATTTTTTAGACACACAGCCTCTTGACTTTTTGTATTTCATTCTCCCATTTCCGTGCCCTATAGACTGAAATCTAGTTCAGCTATATACAGGGTGTATCAGATATAGAGGTAAATATAATAATATGTATCAGCTGTAATCGTATACGATCAAAAAGTATTAATGCTCAGGGGGTCTATCTGTAAGCATTAACGAGAAAAAAAAAATATTTTGTAAATGCCGTGGGCTAGAACCGCACCTGTGCCCAACCTAAATACTGTCCCGAGTATACCCCCACATACCACTATCATTCAACCATTACCGCTGTTAGTTTTGTGTGGATCGCCGCTTGGAGTGCAAGCCACTTCGAACATTTTATTTAAATTCTTCCCGTCTCGAAAAAACAATCCTTTTCAGGTCCATCATGATTTCATGTAAAGAAAATCGAAGCTTGATGCATCGGCAAAGGCGCGGGAATGTATAGATTCATTTTCGATTCGACAAAGCAAAAGAAAAGTATTTACGGTTTTTGTAAGTACTGAAGCCACATATCCGCTGAAACTCGAGTGTCTTATCAGGATATTAAAAATAATACTTTGTAGACTTACGTAGAATGCTCTTAACAAATAAGGAATGTTTATTTTATAAAAAGTAGAAATTTAAAATGCCTCAGTTTTGCTATTTTTACAAGGGCACATTGGCCGATTGGCCTTTATTTATTCAGAATGACGTTAAATGAACTTACGGCATACCATTAAGAATAATACTAAATGAGTGCAATGCATTTATACATAATACCACGTTTAGCGGGTGCTTAACATGACGTTTCCTTGCATCAGGCCCGGACTAAAGAATTTTTGGCTCTAAATTTTACTTTTTTTTTATTTTTTAATGATGAAATCCGGTTTCGGCAGTTTTGTGCTTTATATGTCGTGTAGTTAACACCCAAGCAACATTTACTTTTTTATTTGATACACCCTGTATAAGCTCTCCAGTCAGTCATAGGTTCGTGGTAAGCCATGGTCGTTAAGTTAAATATATCGATCGATGATTAAATCCTTTGATATATCCCTTTTCCCCACCAGAGTTGGTTAACGCTATTGTTGAAGAAGAAGCAGATATTTTCAAATCGATTTGAAAAATTATTAAGACAAGTGTATGAATGTGACGATAGAAGTAGTTATTTTGATTAACAAGTGTACTCGAATATCTTATATTACGTTGAATTCAAGTTGAGGTTGAAAATCTATTACCAATCAATAAGACTTGACGTACAACTGAAGACTTTTTAAGTATTTCTGGGTACTTCAGAGGATCTACTATAAAACAGTTGATATGCAATACTCCGGACTCCTTACCTTATCCTTACTGGTTACTACTGACTTGGATTCAAGACTAGTACCTTTGGCTTCTTTGGAAAACCCTTGGATTCAACAATAGTTAAATTGGTACCCATTTAAAGATTCGTTATGGATACTTTTGCCTTGAACTAGGTTCTCTAAGGCATCGTCTTGGCTATGGGAGACCATTTTACTACTCCTCCAGTGAAGATTTTCTTCGTGAATTGCATTAAATTGATACTCCCAATCGGATCAATCCCGCATCGCAATCATGAATTATTTTTGAACCAGACTTTTTCCATATGACGTTTGTTACCGTCATCTGTGATTTTGACGCTACTTCACTGTAATCATCGGGTTTCTTCGAGGTTTCCGATGGTGTTTTAGAGTCTTCGTCAGGTCTATTTATTCTCGATACGCTTTTTATTACCCATAGTGGTTTAGCTTACGTTTTCCACCTTGGGTTGCTTTCCACTGCCTTTGCGGTCTGATTTTTGCCTTCTAATTGATTGCGATATGTGTAATTCTAAGCAGAGGCCCTTTAACAGTTTTTTTTTTTTATCATTTGGACCAGACGAAGCCTGTTTTTTTTTTTAACGAGGTTTGGATCTCCCTATTTAAAAACTTAGTAATTAACTTCCCCAACTTGGATTCCTAGTCACTCGGTTGTGAAGAGAAATGAGGCGGCGAATCAGATAGTCAGGCAAAGTTCGTCAAGGTCATTAATAATTATAATAATAATAATGTATATTTATTCAACATGCCAATCTGACATTGGTTTGAATCGTCATGCAAAACAAAAGTACAAAAATATATAAAGTATAAGGACGTCATTTGCAAAAGATAATATAACACATATATAAAAATAATTATACAAAAGTAAACACGAAGTCTATTCATTTTCGTATTCGCTAATGGTATAGAATGCCCTCTCCAATAACATCTCTTTTACGCGCTGTTTCAACAGTTTAGAGGCAACCAATTGACCGTACCTCGCTCGGAAGACTATTATAGAGTTTTAGACTCATTAATGCCGGAGATCTTTTTGTTAGTGTTAATTTATGTTGTGGAATTGTCATACCATTTAATTGTCTTATTCGTTAGAGCTGACCCTTCTCTCGGCACTACCAAATCCCAATTAAAAAATCCATTAATAAATGGATACATAATCACTTCAGAGAGTGGTGGCAAAAATCACCGAGAAAGTGACAAGCAAAAGAGTTCCTAAAGCAATAGAGGTCTGAATTTACTATGGATATATGGCATAAATGAGCCCTCTTGCGTGGACAAGAGGACAAAGTATCAAAACGAGGATAATCCTCGCTAGACGAGGACAAGTGGCAACTCTAGTGGGAACCTTCAAAGCTTTAAAAATTTTGGAAATTAGTAATTTGGTTTTTAATTTGATCATTCTTTGAATCTTTCCAAATTTGTATATAACAGAGCCTTAGTGGCAGTTATCCAGTTCTTCACAATGTTTTCAAAAGGAAGGTTAATATCACAGGAAGTCCCATTATATTTTATATAAAACGTAAACAAGCCTAGTTTCCTGTGGAATGAACGTTCATGGAAATAACTTGAAAAGTCACCAGACAAAGACACAGGAAGTGAGGGCTCGAGTTAAGCGCAGAAAAAATAATTTGGGAGTGAATTGTGAGATTTCAAGGTGTAAATACGGTTGCTCGTAAAAAGTGATTTTGATTTCTTAAAGGATACCTCCCAAGAAGTTCCCTAGAGATAAGTGTCGTGCAGAAGATACTAAACGGGTGACTACTAGATTCCAGTACCGCATTAAATTAATTAAAGCTCAGCAACATATGACGTCAAAACTCTTTCAAGGTCATTGTTTATTTATAATTTTGTATTCATCAAAGCATTACCTGACATATTTTGTAATTTTTTTTTTAAAGTTAGCTCCAAATTTCTTGAACGCACTGTATATTATCTTTTGCATATTTATCTTTGTTATTTGGGTTACGAGTATACTTCATCCAGTTCTTTTTCTTTTTCGTACAGTTGGCAACACGGTAAACAACCTGAGCGCAGGTAATAAACCAGATTCATAGCACACCCTTCAAGCCACCTCATTCATCCCATCCAACACACCCACCCACCCCCTTCACGAAGATGTCGACGACCGCGCGAATTCCTCGAAAGGAAGGGTGGCCATGTCGATTCCTCGGAATCCATTTTGATTTATAAACACCGTCCTGGGGCTTCGACTGGATGGCGAACTTGTTTGCGGATACTAGGAGAGAAATTACGGCTTGCCTGAGATGGCTCTATTGATGCATAGCTACCTATAAATATGTATGTGGTAGGTACTAGGGGGAAGAGAGAGAGAAATAGAGGACACAATGCGAGGGTATAACGGCGGGGTGGTGGGGACAGGGAGCACGGTAGGTAATCTGAGTTTGGGGAATCCGATGATGGGGTTGATGGTTGGAGGTTATATATAGGCTGTTGTGGGGTGTGTAGTAACGATGCGAAGATTTAGGTGCCTACGTGGGCGCTGAATTTAACATATCTATCGAGTATTGAAAGATGTTGGATTTAGGAAAATTAAATCTAATAGATTTAAGGACTTACGAGATTAATTTGATGTCAAATCAAATTCGAGAGATTTTAACCAGAAACCAACATGAAACGACTGCTGGCGATCATACCGTCGTCGTCCTAGGGACCGCAATTAACTCTAAGTACTACCACCGCACTAACTAAAACGAAAAGAGGTATTGAGCCTCCCACACAAGAGGCAATAAGAAACAATAGAAGGTAGACAAGGACGGGAATTGCATTCACCACAAAAAGGAGCTAAGAATAGCGATGCGGAAAGCAACAGAACGCGCACAACGACAACATTGATTGAAAACCGGCGACCCCAAGGGGTGAAACAAAAGACAAATGATCTATGAAGGGAAGGAAAAAAAAAAACAGAAGACCGCTATCATTACCCACGCACCGTGTGCTTGGTCGTCTCGCTTGGATGTCTGTCTGCTTTACTCGCTGCTTCGTATGTGACCTGTTTTCTTGGAGATTGCGAGCTTTAGGATCCTGTTGCTTTCAACGTTCCATGATAAACAATTCTAAGGTCTGCTTTTTTTTATTTCAGTTTCAGAATGGGTGTAAGTAAATAATTTTCACATTTGTTGAATCTACGCTTGGGTAATAGCGCATTTATTTCTTCATTGTTTTATTCATCTAAACATGATTATAGAAATATTTTTGTTGGATATTATAATAATTTCATGATAAATAATGCTAAGATATATTTTTTTTATTTCGGTTTCAGAATTCGTATAACTAAATAATTTTCCAATTTGTTGAATTTTGGCTTACGTAACAGTGGATCAATTTTACTGTTTCATTGTTTAATTCAGCTAAGCAGCGGATCATAGCATCATTTTACTGTCATAAGTAAGAATGGAGCAATCTTTTTGCACTGGTGGGTGTAATTTTTTCCACCTTAGCCTTTAAAATTTCATGCTTAACGTACTGTTGTGCACTGAAGGTACTAAAGAAAATGCAAAATGAAATAATAAAAATAAAAAAAATTAACTCTTTAAACTAAATATATCTTCCAGAACGAAAATAATAAATGATCTTATATCTAAATTGTGTACACAACAATACAATAACAATTATTATTAAGCGAGTTCCTTGATGGGCGAAATATCTTCAAATTAAATGAAACAAATCTCTAAATCAAATGAAATCACAAAATGGCAGCAAAGAATTGCAAATTTACGTCTACTTACACCGGCATCTGTCAAGGAACTGAGTGACAAACTCGACCGATGCGTACAGCGAAGCCGCAACAGAGAACAGCCCGCCAACGGACGAAATTTCAAAACTTAATAACATAAACAAAACTAGTGAAAACAAAATATTATAATAAATGAAATTAATTTAAAACAACTGAACATTTAAATAAATAAATCATACAATCAATTCATTAACTAAATCTTATACAAACTAAAATATCTGTGAAAATCTTTTCGCAACATTGACAAAGGCTTATCGGAGTAAACATGAAAACATCTGTGCAACTTAAAAAAAAAAACTCTCGCGAAAACAAGGTGTCCACAGCAGTACTAATCATGGGACAAGAATAAATATTTTCTTGCTTCTGTAATATTCTTGAAAATAAACCCAGCTGTTGCTGCTAAGTCTTCAATTGTTAAAGAAATAAAGGAGATAGAACTATTATCTACCTGTATCTAACTTCATTTTCTAAATCATTGCGATCTAATAAAAAAAAGGAACAAAAAATCACTTGAACTTGCACTAAAGAAAAGTAAATTACCAGCAGTTTATAAATAATGTTCACTAAACAATAACAAATTAATAGATTGTGTTGACAACGGCTTATTGTTTTCTATACTTCAGCTGTTTCCATTTTTTGTGGCAATTTCTGAATCCGATACGACGCTTCGGCAGTGATTCTGTTGCTATCGTCAGAGCATCCTTGAGGAGTACTGTATTTTTCTGTTCACATCTTCATTCCTTTCTTTACTACCAAGCTACCAAGCTACATGGAAACTATTTCTCTCGCTGTACTTTCTTATTGCCTTAAATTAAAAGAAAATTCACCTCATGTCCTAGGATTACGCTTATATAATGCATTGCCTCTACAATTATACATTACAATTAATAGATGTGTATCTGAAGGCTGGTATTCGGATAAGTTAAAGCTTAATAGAATCATTCCTATTCATAAGAAAGGTGACGCACTAGATGTAGGAAATTATAGACCAATATCCCTGCCCTCAGGATTTGCTAAAATATATGAGAAAGTGATAAATATCAGATTAGTTGATTGTTTAACTCTCTCCAAAATATTATCACCCGCGCAATTCGGTTTTGTTACTGGAAAGAACACCAGTACTGCGATTGAACATGTTTTGTGCAACGTTTATGAGGGCTTGAATAAGAGAAATGTTGTCACCAGTGTATTTTTTGACTTATCTAAAGCGTTCGATATGGTAGACCATTCGCTTTTGTTATGAAAATTAGAGTCCATTGGTATATATGAAGTGGCCTATGATTTGTTTTATTCATATCTGATTGGTAGGAAGGCAGTGGTTAGTGTTAAGGGCGTTCAAGATTACATTGACTTGACATGCGGTGTTCCGCACGGTTCAATGTTAGGCCCCACCCCTATTTTTAATTCATGTAAATGATTTACAGTCGACACTTGATTATTGCAAACAAGCACAATATGCAGATTATACAAGTTGTATTATAACGACTGATACTGTTGAATCGGCCTCTAATTTATGTCTGTAGATAGAGGAGTGATGTTACACTGCAACCTAAAAGATCTATTGTGTCCCCTATTCTTGCTGCTTTACAACTGGCCTTCCAATCCTATTCCTTTCAGAAAGTGTAGGATGTCAGAGGGCCCCAGTCTAGGTAAGTGTCCTTCTTCGATTTCACATGCTCCCAGGTGCAACGCCCTCGAGTTGCACAGTGCTACACAGTTTGAGAGGAGGTGGATGGGTGTTTCATCCTGTTCCCCACAAAATCTACATTCAGATTCCTTTTCCAATCCAAGCTTACTAAGGTGTCCTTTCAATCTACAGTAGCCTGAAAGTATTCCTGTTAATATGCGAACATTGTTCTTACTCAAGTTGGTGCATTCTGTAAACCTCTTCTGATTATTCCCCAGAAGAGAAGTTCCCAGAAGAATTTTACTTTGCCTCATTCCCTGGAGATTTTCCCATTAACTGGATTTTCTCTGCTCCATCTCTGTTTTTAGTTTCTTCAGTATTGTACTGCTGCTTAACCCGCAAAAAGGGTTCAGGCCCTACAAAAGGCATTACAGCCCCTTTTTTTGCGAGGTTATCCATTATTTCGTTTCTTTCCACTCCTGTGTGACCCGGAAGCCACAGGAGGGTTACTTTATTTTTTTGCCTAGCTCATTTAATTTCCCTAGGCATTCCCAGACCATCTTAGAACGGATTTCATATGAACTCAGCGCCTTGATGGCTGCTTGACTATCAGACACGATTATAATCTCCTGCTTCCGATAATTTCTATCTATATTGAACTGGACACATCTTTCAATAGGGTGTATTTCCGCCTGAAATATACTTGGATATTTTCCCAAGCTTTCGAAATTTGTAGTTCTAGGGCCCATATATTCCTATTCCAGTTCCCTCTGCCGTTTTGGAGCCATCAGTATACCATTTGATGGCATTTCTATTCAAGTTCAAGATGGTGTTATGATCCCACTCGCTCCTGTTAGGCCTCTAATTTAACATCCATGTTTGGTCCGGGACATGATGAGATGGTGTGATGCTAACAATTTAGTACTTAACCACGATAAGACGGGTCTGATGCGATTTTCGCTGACGACGGTAGAAGGTGGTGGCAACCTGTATGTGTACCGTGTAATAGTAAATCTATACCGCAAAGTGATAATGTTAACTTTTTGGGTTTGACAGTGGATTTTAGATTAGAAAATTTGACTTGCACTGTACCACACTGTCGTGTAAGCTGGCTACTGCTCTCTATGGACTGCGATGTCTTAGGGATGCCGTAAGCATTATAGTATAGCATTATGTTCTAGGATGCCACACCTAGTTGTAAAAAAAATACCTTGCAGAAAAAAATTAGTGCAGTATACTAGAATCCTGGAATCGCTCGTATAATTTAATGGGAGACTAAATACAAAAAGCCAAAAAGAGACTGCAGTATTTTCGGGGACTCCATTGTCTGACATGGAGCTCCCCATAACAAAAAAAAAGTCTACCATGCCACATCGGAATCAATGCAACAATCCCCAGACATCACTGCACACATGCTTTGAAAAGCGTCGCTTATTGTGTGACGTCGTCAGTCCTTTCTGTATTACAGTCAGGCGAAGCCTTTTTAAAACTAGCATCACGTCCTTCCATCTACATAATCCCCATTCGCTAAAAATTATTTCCCCGGGAAACCTCTCAGCGGGAAAGCCGTGCACGCATCGGTCAGTTTTCCACACTGAAGACGTAATTTCGTCACAGCCAACGCAGCACTAAAGCGAAAAGCCGCTACCGCTCGTCTATAGGCGATGCCCAAATACTATGTGTATGTGTGTACCTATAGAAAACCGGAGACGACTGACTGAGTTATGGGACCTCACTCGGTGGCATCGTTGAAAGGTTCGCCATTCACCGCTTTTATACCTACCCCGACGAAATGGGGAGAGATGTTGAGGGAGAGGATTCTATCTATTCTCCCTTCTATATATATATATCTATCCCTCGGCATATATGGAGTGTCGTGAAGAGCCACCGACACACTTTCGTCCTCCCACAAGCCCTACCGCCCGCCCCCCTTAGCCCGGTAAACCGAAACACATCTGCGGATGATTAATTCATGAGATCTTCGGAGTGGTTTCGAGCGCACCGTAGCTATCCCGGCATCCCCCCCGATCCGGAATTACGATTGAAACGGGTCTATTGTTATAATGCTCCTGTGAATTTAATAAGGGGATCTGTGGGGATCCGGTGGGGAGTTGGGGAACTCCGAGGAAGGTGGTTTTTTTTTTTTATGACGAGAGAGTGTCTTTGGATGTTTACCTTAGCGTCAGATTTCTTTTTCTGTTGGATTTTTTTTTTTGATATATTTTATATAGCTACGATCACGAATGTGAGTTATTTGTGGATGATGGTATGGTTTGCAATAAATCATCAAAAAAAGTATTCGTGGTACCTGAAATAACAATAATAGATTTTTTGTTAATATCCAACTTACCAATCAAACTTTTCCACTATTTCTTGTCTATTTTTGTCACGAGTCTGCTTATTTTATGTCGACAACAAGACGATGTTTTAGTAAAAGCAACTTTTGGTACATGAAGGCCATTTATGAAGTATTTCTGGACTTAAAAAAATTTGGGGTTTGCAACAATCTGGCATTTATTTTCTTTCTGATTTTTTTTTGTCTTTGTTGCACTTCCGGTTAACTGGAAGTCGCCATGAACATTTTTAAATGGGACAGCCTATGTATTATTAAATTTTTTAATTCATCATAAGATTCTATGACGATTACTACTAGGATTTCCTATACTGTTTCCTTCAACCGTTTTTAAGATGTTACGATTTTTGTCAAAATTTTACATCGTTGTATGTAATTAATTAATTTTAACTTGGTTTAAGTGTCAGAAGTTTCCCACTTTAAAATTAACTAGTACTAATATCGTTTTACCAAAACGTAGTAAAAAAAAATCAAATAGCATTATACAGCGTGTTTAAAAAAAAATATGATTTATCAAAGAATCTTTAAAGTTCCATAACTTAATTTTTTCAAATAGAACATCCTGTATAGCTTTGTATTTTTGGGTGTATAATTAAATTCTACACCGATTTGCTGTAACATTCACTATACCCATCTTCAGTAGTTTTTGCTTAAATTACTCATTTTGTTTATTACCGCTATCAAACGGTCGAATAATTTCTATCTGGTGGGCCATGACTTTGACATCACAACAATTTATATCGTAAGTGGGAAAAGCACTGACACGACTTTATTTGACACTCTATGCGAAGTCTATAGAGGTTTAGATTCTGGCAAATATACAGAGTTGGTGTGCTTTTAGACCTAGCCAAGGCCTTTGATAGTATAAATCATACAATCTTATTATTTAAATTAAACCAAATTGGTATTAGAGATGTAGCCGATCAGTGGTTTCAGAGGTAATTTAACTGATCGTACTCAACGAGTGAAATTACTATTTCGAAATCTATTAGTGCAAATATTGGCGTACCGCAAGGATCAGTCCTTGGGCCTACTCTCTTTTCAATTTATTTTAGCGACCTGCATGCTCTCTCATTACAAAATTCAAAATTAATTAAATATGTTGACGAATATTACACATTATTACAGGAGACTCCATAAATGATACAATTGCTAACGTAAATAACATTGCCACTTCGATAGAGGATTGGATGGTTGTTAATAAGTTTATACTGAATCGAGAGAAGTCTTTATATATTTGTTTTGCACCAGTTCGCTGGGATCAATCGGACGTACATCAACCAACAACTCTCTAAATTCATTGTCAAGAAAGTGTAAATAATAAAGTGCTCCTGTAAGATTGCCATAAAAAAAAGTATGGCCTTAAAAGTTTGTTTCAAATGATACCTCCTCATATGTTAACAGAGCACTGCTGCTGTTAATCTACTGTCTTCTCTTACTTCTCCTAGCTGTTTTTCTAGCTCCTATTAACAAAATATCAACCCTTGAGTGAAATCACATTGATCTAGTTCTTGGACCAACTGACAATGGTAAGGATAAAATTTGTTTTTGTTTAAAATGCGATGAAATTCCTGTTCTGCCTATAATACGACCGCCCGCATAGAAATATTTGAGGATTCAACAACACTGCCTACTAGTGAAAACTCGCTTTCTTCAATGGTTGCAGTTTTTCAGTCTTTTAAAAGACAGCACATTAGGTTTCCTTTCAGCGTTTGGATGTTTTTTACTGTATATTCATGAAACCAGAAAATAGTTTGTCACATTCTCCCAGTACAGACACCACACTAACTAATTCTTCTTCCGAAAACCTTATTTTCTACAAATAATTTAATTATTTACACTAACACTTATACTGTGGGTTAATCACATCACATTGTTGTGTACAAGACTTCGCCTTTTGGACATAGATTTTATTATCTATCGCAATTCGTGCGAACAATGGTTACTATTTGTTATTCCTTGATAGAGTCGGTGTTTACGGTAGTGCTTTCCAATATCTGTCGAATAAACTGAGCTCTGTACAAAGACTGGTACTGAACATGTCATCGGTAAGACCTTCAGGAATAGACTGGTGTAAAAATCGTTATATACTCAAGTGTTAGAGGCCTTTACCATTATCGTCTCCTAATAGATCATTACTTTCAACTGCATCAGTTTCCAGTGCCAGATGAGCTGCCAAGAGAAGCTGGTGATCTCAGTGTTACAAAGTAGACAAATAAATATGGTAGTCGTCGTTTGTGTGTTATGGTGCCAAAAATATTCAACAGCCTACCTGTGGAGTTATGTAGTTTGACTACATTGTGTTCGTTAAAAATGAACTTGAACGTTAGATTTACTACAGAACACTTAATTATCGTTTTTATCATTAGAATCACTGCTGTTTCTTCTTTTTCTATAACAATTATGGTAACAATATCGGTGTATACACACGTGCACTTTGTTTTTGTACATCTTTCCACAGACAAGCAACTATTTGCTTGGTGGTAATGTTTATTTTTCGTTTTTCTGTATTGATTTTGTATCGTGTTGTTATGGTTCGTTGACTCTTCGACTAGTATAGACCGATTATTTTTATAGTTGCCTTTCTTTCAACTTATATAATGCATAAACTTATTTTTGCTAATGTCTGTTAGATGGCAGTGTTTTTCGTTTGATTTGATATTGCGCAGAATACTACTTTTCTTATTTTTTTTTAATTTATTTAGGATTTTTAGTTTTAGTTCAGTATTTCTTAGTTTATTATTATTATTATTATGTTATTAGTTTTGGTTTTATATAATATGTTTGTAAAAAATACTAGGTGCGATATTATATTATATAAATTAGAAATATAGCACGATCAAACGTCAAAAAAAAAACGACTGCCATTGTCATTATAGAATCGTCACCTACTAAGATTACAAATATGATAGTAACAATGAACAATTAATCAAAACTGTAATAACTCGGAAAGTAGAAGAAATAGACATATAGTATGCTTAATAAAAATCAAAGCACTTGTTAATGGGAATTCAACGATGTAAAAATATACAATTACATTAAAAAAAAAGTAAGATATATTCATCAGAAGTTGACAGAACTTGCGCTTTAGTAACGAACACCCAGTATATTAAAATATAACTATAAACACACCTGCAGGTATAAGTAGGTCCGTACTAAGATATTTCAAAATCTGATTTACTTATTCCAAGTGGTAATTAAATTACAATCGTTTTTCTCAAACAGTGCAAGCGACATAATTTTTAGAAAATCAAAAATATCTTGGAAATTAATGAATTTAGCGCTAAAGTATGTTATGTCTTATTTTTTTTTTTAAATTTACCGGTGCTTTTAAAAATGCTATAATATTGGGAGTATTGTATTTAAAAATAGAATGTTAAAGGCTGTAGCGAGGTTACGAAACGCCCTGTATAAATCGCGATGATTTTGCGTTATAGAAAAATTATAATCCTACAACAATTTATAAAAACTTTCTTCCCAATCTGTAACTGTTAACAAATCCTTGCTGGCGAAACCTGCTGTATACCACATTTTTGTTTCAATCCTATCAATACAACAATCAATTCTCAAACATTTTTACGCAATCAATATTTCATTTAGAGTCTGTAGAAGGATAACCGCTGTCTTTATCATATCTACAGTTGCTAACGTCATCAGAAATCGGTAATTAGGTTGACGATGTTCGGCGTACGATTCCCAAGTTCGTTCCTATGCCGCACACTCCACAGAACCGCAGAAAGCAACCCCTTCGGGCAAATCCGGTTTAATAAAAACCGCCTTTTCTATCCGATAACTTCCCTCGATACAGAAATTCGACGATTTCCACCTCAACGATTTTTCTTTGTAGCCCGTCCGTACCTAGATTTATATATTTATTCGGAAATGTATTCCGCCATCCTCAGGGTAATCAAGAGCGTTCTGCCGCAAAGAACGATAAAATCAAAGACGCTACTGCCAACCGTCACCGCGGTCCTGTTCGCGTAAACGCCTTACGATCGTATTCCCCTCACCCGTGTGGCACAGCTTGCGAAGGAACGGGGGGTGGGGTGGAAGATGGGGCCGGTCGAGAGCGGGAATATGAGAATCGGAATATGCTAATATTGACGCGCCAATCGCGATGATTCCCGATACGCAATTTGGCAGGCGGCGGAACCCGCATAAAAAGGAAGATGGGATATAAAAAGGAAGGAGGTTGCCTAGCTCGTGCGACCGCCATAATCTAGTAGCTTTGTTCAGGAACGTATTTGAGCGTAACGAATGCGAACTCCGTACTTTATTGTGTAATGGCGTGGGGGAAGCATTGCACAAGAATCCGTCACGACTTCGAAAATCCTTTCCAATAATGTGTAAAATGAAATAAATCAGCTCTAGTATGCAATCATTTTAAGTGTCGCTCACATTAACAATTTTGATTGACAATCTAATGTAGTATTATGATTTTCCCGGCCAAGATTTTTACGGAAAAGAAAAATAAATAAACAACTTTCTAATTAGATCTGCCTTTTCTTTACAGATATCTCCATCCGTCCTTAATAATAGACACATGAGCTTTCGTCAATAAAACAGTGTAATCATTAATAACATGTATAATTTATTAATAAGTTTATATCAGAAACATATAAATAGTATGAGAACTATTACTCAAGGTGAGTATAGTTATTTGGAATATTCAAAATAAATATTATCAATTATCCAGTATAATTTAGATTCTTTAATTCATTTTAATTCTTCTCTTCCCGCGCTATCATAAGAGAATAGAAAACTACCAACCACGTCTACCAACTTATAAAAACTCAAAATTTCAATCTCATACGAGATAACAGTAACCTGAAAATATTATAGAAGTTATACATTCATTTATACAAAAATTTAAACAATGCTTTGACCAGATACCTCGTTTATCGGTTTACACAGACACCAGAGTACCTCCAGATGGAATTTCCTTGTAGCGACAATCCAGATTAGCTTGTATATTCACATAAAAGGCTCAGATCAGGAGAATAACATCGGTACCACAAAAATTCAGGGAAACAGACCTCTTCCGTTACATTCAGGATGTATGATTAGACTCGGAACAGCAAACACATGTATGATTCTATGTAGACCATGTACCCAGGTATAGTAAACACCAAATTTGTGAATTTATCCCCTTCGATATCAGATATACCACAGCAAAATTCATTATATTCGATGAGAAATGACACAGCTTTTTCTAAGATTTTTTATCAACAACCACACGTACCCAAAGATTTTCATTCATTTTCTTTCAACGAATTACATTGAGTCACTACCCCATTCAAGTAAAATAAAAACCTAGGATACCAGGCTAAATTATATTCAACTTCCATGACTACTAATACGATTTAATCCAAATTATACTGGACTTACAAACATAAAATAATAATTACATCTAATATGGTTGATAGCTTTTCTCTTATGAAACACAGCAGTAGATATACCCTTTTCTTCAAAAGAATGAGGACATTTTTTTGTAAGTCACTTTTTTGTTTGATAATCAATGATTATTGGGTATATATTTATCAATTTAACTTACTTAATTTAGATTTTCCTTGAAGAAAATAGCCGTATTTATTCTAGTTAACATATCTGTTTCATACCCTTGTGTCTTTTGTGTAGTACAGAGTGAACAACCGAATGTGATTACCAGGTGACCTCGAATTTTAAGGTGGCAAGCTTGTTAAGTTGGTAATATAAGATATGCCACATTATTGACTTGTCAAAAGATATTCTTATAACCTAAATTTAAAACGAGAGCAACAAGGATAAATTGCTTTTTAGATCATATTTAAAACAGTCATACTTTGGTAAATATAAATATCAGATGACAGAACGCAAACAATAAGCCGGACAGGAAACAGTAAAACAAAAAAAAATACACTTTTTCTGCGACGTTCGTGGTTACGTGGTGGTCACATGCGGTTGCTCACCCTGCATCTTATGTGTGCTGTTTATGCCCCATTTGAGATTTATTTGAACGGAATAAAATTTGTTATACAATTGTAGTATGGTAATTTTTTTTCTATCTTGGAGTTCAAATTTAGGTGTCCTACTATATGGATGAAGAAAATGTTAAGTGCTACAACGTCAAGTAAGGTATCCAAGCATTTTAGTGGGTGGTTTCTTCCAGTGAATTACACTAGCGAACAATTTCTTTTTTTAAATAACTAGTGTAAAAATGGGTGTCCTTCCTACGAAAGTTGCTGAGAGCAAAAAGCTCCTCAGGAAAGCTGGAAGAACTCCTGAGCAAAGAGCTCCTCACGAAGGTTCTCCAAAGAAGCTCCTGGACAAAAAGCTCCCCAAGAAACTTGCTCAGAACATCTTAGAAAAGTTTCTAAACAAAAAGCTCCCTTCTAGAACTGTTCAGGAAAACTCCTGAGCTAAAACCTACACACGAAAGTTTCTCAGAAAAGCTCCTGAACAACAAGCTCTCCACGAAAGTTGCTTAGAAAAAGCTACTATGTCAGAAGTTCCCCATAAAAATAGCTCAGGAAATCTCAGAAAAGCTCCTGAGCAAAAATCTTCACATGAAAGCAGCTCAGAAAAACCACTAGACCAAAATCTTCCCACGAAAGTTGCTCAGGAAAGCTAAGACAAGCACCTGAGCAAAAATCTCTCAACGAAAGTTGCTCAGGAAAGCTCAGAGAAAATTCCTGAACAAAAAGCTTCCCACGAAAGTTGCTTGGGTGAGCGCAGGGAAAGCTCCTGTACAAAAAGCTCCCCACGGAAGTTGCTCAGAAATGCGCCTGAGCCAAAAGATTCCCACGAAAGTTGTGAAGGAAAGCTCCGTGAGAAAGTGTCCCAGGAAAGCTCCCGAGAGAAAAGCTTCATACGAGAGTTGCTCAATAAATCTCAGAGAAAGCTCCCTACTAAAGTCGTTCAGGAAAGCTCCTGAGCCAACAGCTTCCCACGAAAGTTGCTCAGAAAAGCATCTGACCAAAAGGGCTCTCTACGAGAGTAACCGGGAAAAGATCCTGAAGGAAAAGCTTCTCACGAGAGTTGCTCAGGAAAGCTCAGAAAAGCGCCTGAGCAAAAAACTCCCCATGAAAATTGTGCAGGAAAGCTCAGAGAAGCTCCCAAGCAAAAAGCTCCCTACGAAAGTACCAATGATGTTGGTACATATTTTATTATATCGTATCTAGGATAAAATCACACTTTGGTTTACAAAGAGGTGCTTTATTTATGCAAATAATAATTTTGTGAGATGTTTGCACCTCGCGATGATAATAGAATTAAAATTTATTACATTTTAACGAAATAAGCAAACGCGTGCAATGACCTTATCAAATATGCAACTAGTTTCTTCAACAGGCTTCTAAATGAAGATTAATTCCCGTTGCAAACTTTACTATCACCGACTAATTAATAATTGAAATTAGAAAAAAAAAGCCCGCATTCGCCCGGGCACAAACTTTATATTTTCACTTTAAGCATTCCCTCTCCACCTTCGAAAACACGGTCCACATAATTGACAACCGCCAGTGCCGACGCTTAAAGCACGGGGCGGAGGAGGAGGACGCTTAAGAGTTTAGGGTTGGGTTCGCGACTGCCAGAAACATAATTGGTGAAATGGCGTTCGCAGTTTTAACGCAATTTATGTCATAATAATTAGCGAGAGAGGTTTTAGAGGTGGGACTGGCTGTGTGTATGTCTACCGACTGCGTCGTTGTCTCTTCTGACGTGGTGTTGGGAGCGACACCTGCTCCTGATGTAAATACCGACCCTCCCCCCAAAACTGGGACTCGCACACTTTCTCATTACTAACCGGGAAAATCTGTGTTAAGTGACTACAACGGCCGGGCTGTAAAGGTCTGCGTGCGTATATAAAAAGCCATTGTAGTGGTTTATGAATAAAACAACAACTGGAAGGCGGTTAGGGGGCGGTTACTTCGGAAATTTAATTTTTAAAGCGTCCAGGATTTCTCCGGCAGTCAGAAGTTGCTCGGAAACACTCTGGATGGACTTGAAGATGTTTTTGAGTGAATTAGGGCGTCTTAGCGAGATGTAAATGGTTTTTAGTCTTGGTGGATACTTGTTCGGAAACAATTTAGTGCTTTTAAAGTTCGTAATAGGGGGAATTGTATGCAAAATAAATGCGACAGAGTGGGTGCATTTAGGGCTACATTCTAGCAGCTTAAGAGGAAATTCAGAGCTTATTTTAATAAAATGAATTGGAATCGCGAAAATATTATGTAGAGTCTATAGTTATAGTAGTAGTTATACAGGGTGTATCAAATAAAAAAGTAAATTTTGCCTGGGTGTTAACTACACGACATATAAAGCACAATCCCGCCGAAACCGGATTTCATCATTAAAAAATAAAAAACAGTAAAATTTAGAACCAAAAATTCTTTAGTCCGGGCCTGATGCAAGAAAATGTCATGTTAAGCACCCGCTAAACGTGGTATTATGTATAAGTACATTGCACTCATTTAGTATTATTCTTAATGGTATCCCGTAAGTTCATTTAACGTCATTCTGAATAAATAAAGGCCATTGTAAAAATAGGGCAAAACTAGGGCATTTTAAATTTCTTCTTTTTATAAAATAAACATTCCTTTTTTGTTAAGAGCATTCTACGTAAGTCTACAAAGTATTATTTTTAATATCCTGATAAGACGTTCGAGTTTCACCGGATATGCGACTTCAGTAGTTACAAAAAACGTAAATATTTTTCTTTGGCTTTGTCGAATCGAGAGTTAGTTGTTAATAAACGGTACCACATGAATCTGAGTTATTTCTTTCGAATTTATTTAATCAAATAACGGAAAATGAATTGAATCGAATTACACAGAAATAAATGTAGATACAGAAAATTGCAAACACGCCTTTTTACTATGATGTCGCGCGAAAATGAATCTATACATTCCCGCGCTTTTGCTGATGCATCAAGCTTCGATTTTCTTTATATGAAATCATGATGGTCCTGAAAAGGATCATTTTTTCGAGACGGGAAGAATTTAAATAAAATGTTTGAAGTGGCTTGCACTCCAAGCGGCGATCCACACAAAACTAACAGCGGTAATGGCTGAATGATAGTGGTATGTGGGGGTATACTAGGGACAGCATTTAGGTTGGGCACAGGTGCGACTCTAGCCCACGGCATTTACAAAATATTTTTTTTCTCGTTAATGCTTACAGATAGACCCCATGTGCATTAAGACTGTTTGATTCGTATATGATTACAGCTGCTACATATTATTATATTTACCTCTATATCTGATACACCCTGTATAGTAGATTTCATTAATTGTTAAATATATCGCACATTTTAAGTAAATCGAAAGGAAATTGCATTGAAAAAAAAATGAATCAGTTAACTTGGCACTGTTTTCATTTTAACAGGAGCAACGCGCAATAAACTTTATTTAATATTACAAAAATGTTACCTAATATTTTACTGTTGCTTCAACACATAAAAATGTTAAATGCAATTTTGTACCATTATTTGAATAGTATTTACTACGCTATTAAAACGTGTTATGAAAAAAAAACGGGTATTTTAAGCAATATCCTTCGTATTAGGTTACTGAGCCACTGAAAAGTGTTTACGATGGCATCGAATTGCAAAATCATACAAAAGTTGCGATTTATGAAAGTAATGACCTATTTTCCAAAAATATTTGAAAAGATAATTTTCCGAGGAATGAATGGATGTTAGCCTCGAAGCAATTATTGCTTAAATAATAATAAATATTGGGTTTATTAACTTTAAATCCAAGCAAAATGATCTTTTTGAAGCTCTAGAAACATTTACAATCTCTTTAAACAGCAGAGCTCTGTTTGGCGGCCTATTATTTAATTTGATTCTAGCATTTGAGTCTGTAGATTATGTAGCTTCTGCTCCATAAATTATCACTTTATGGTATAAGAAGGCAGGCGCGCGGAAACTGGTGCGATTGGCTATATCTAAAGGCATTCTTTTCAATATTAGAAAAAAGTATTCTTAAAGAATCTTCATAATTATCAATTGCTACAGACTTTAAAATTTTAATAAAAATAATATCTTTATTATATTAGTGTTATTATACAAAAGTATTTATACAGGTTATGGTTGTGTTTGAAGATATATGAAAATGAAAAATTTTAAAAATGTGAATACAATAAGTAAAAGATAGGACATAATTTAACATACGATTCGACAAACAATAACAGTACAAAACATTTAAAACAAGCTCATTTAAGGTTGCAAGTGCATTGAATCCAAATAAGCAAAATACTCGTCTGCAGAGTAAAACGCGTTATTTATTAAACGTAGTGGTAGATCGTTTATATATATTAATTACAATAAGGGCCCAATATAGACCGCTGCGGAACACCAATTTTTAAGGGAAGGTTGTCATACAAGCAGTCTCCCAACCGCACGACTTGCTGCCTATGTACCGTCTTCTTAGTCTCTAAGTTATCCTTTTAGGTACAATGGTAACAGTGACATAGAGCGCTGCGGAAGGTACTCCTTATTACAGAAACCTGCATGAAGTTCGTTAAGAACGAAGTAGGAATATAGATGGCGACTTTGTACGTTATGTCTGCCAGCTATGTTAAGCGACTAACGACGCATACTTCTGCAAGGAACTCACGAACAGTGGCACCATCTCGCCGTTCGCATCCCTAACTTCTAACGGAGCATGGCAGTGGCTCGCGTTGGAAGAAGTACGGTTCGAGCGACATTTCGGCGATTTTTCTCGTTTTTCCATACTTTTGTCGATAAATTAAAATAAATATTTTTTCGATTTACAAGGGTTAAATGGCGTACGCCCTTTGGACAGGCTTTAGTACTAGAAATATGTCTCAGATATGGCTAATATTTTCGCAATAAAATAAACTTGCTTTCAATCAAGTACCCCATCTTGTTGTAACTGGCGCAGATGGCAAAGGCAAATCCGGAAATTATATAATATTTCGACAATAATATTTGTAACTTTGAAGCCTAAAATATCAGTTGTTTCGTTTGCAGATATCCAAATAAAGTTGTTAGAAATATTGGATTTTATAGAAGTCATTACTTTGACATGGCGCTGAGGTAAATATATTTAGCAGAGTTTGGCTGCATGAGAAATGGCATATTTATTTCAAAATTTATGCAATTTAGATAAAGGAACGTTAGACGCAAGAAATGCTTTACATAATTCTGAATAGATGGCATCCTCATTACAAATTTTAAAAGCATTTCCGCAATGATTAGATCAATACATTAAAACGTAAAAAAGGACTCAGTTTCCGTTGATAATCTAGATTTCTTTAGATTAAATAGAAGTAAAACATACTAAATTGGACATACAAATACATATTCGATAGTTTCCCATTTACGATTAACAATATGAAATTAAAATAAATGTTAAATTCATAAATATGCCCATATAAAATCTACCAAAATATAAATTTAAAAACGATTCACCTTCTAAAATAAACAAAAACCCGACAACAAATAAAAAACAACAAATATATATATTGAATCGAAAACATCGGAACAAAAACACGTGCCAAAACAAGTGTTTTCGCACAGCTACCTCGTGTTTACACTTATGTTAAAACATCAAAATCGACTATCGCCCAACTGCCAACTAACTAACTACAATTAAATTCGGAAATTAAAACTAAATAATTACCACACGCCACGCTAGACGAGGGACCTGTTACCTGTTCGGCAACAAGCTGCAACTGACTTGCAGCGTTACAATAATTGGTTAACGGTAACGGTAAAGCGATTACGAGTTAATCGATTTTCGATTGCATTTAGTTGTTGTTTTAAATATTGATTGAGAGGGTGGCCGAATGGGTGGAATGTTGTGTTCACATCTGGGTGTATGTGTGTACTGATCGTATTTTTTCTCCTGCTCCAGTTGTTGAAGGTTTGTATAAAAATTCAAACGACCAGAGCAAACAAAAAATGCGCCATAGGATCGGAATGAATTAAAAAAAACAACGCCTTTTTTTATAGTAATTTGGATCGGAAAATGTAATGCGCAATCGAAAAACAATTTTAATAGGTAATATCTGTTCAGGTTCGTACTGTATGTAGAAGGATTGAAATATTATTTTTAGATCACTATTGCTTCGTCCATAACGAGAAAATACCAGCAATTTTATTTTTAGTTTCAAGTTTTCAAATCGTACAGATGCATATTCTTGATTAAGCTATTGAGTTTTTGGTTTACCACCATACAAATTATATTTGTAACCACACTTTACAAATACCATTACTAAATGGTTATTTCGCTAACAAAATATTGTTTTCTTAATATAAGTAAATCGTTTTCTCAAACAACAGAGTAATGGGAAGGCAGTTTAAGCTTTCATAACTGTATTTGTCACTTGATTATAATGTGTGCGTTTAAACTGATGCATACTGAGAAAAATCGTCCCAAATAACTTGTTTGGCAGTTCTAAAAATTCAGCTCTGTGAAGGAATTCACCAAGAACAAAAGCGAGTGGGATCATAACACCATCTTAAAATTGAATAGAAATGCCATCAAATGGTACACTGAGGGCTTCAAAACGGCAGAAGGAACTGGAATAGGAATATATGGGCCTAGAACCAAGTACTTTGCAAGTTTGGGAAAATACCCAAGTATCTTCCAGGTGGAAATACACGGTATTGAACGATGCATCCAGTTCAATAATATCGAAAGCAGAGGATTATCATTATGTCTGATAGTCAAGGTGCTGAGCTCACATGAAATCAGTTCTAAGATGGTTTGAGAATCCCTAGGGAAATTAAACGAGCTAGGCAAAAGGAATAAAGTAACCCTCTGTGGGTTCTGGGTCACATAGGAGTGGAAGTCAACAAGATAACGGATAATCTCGTAAAAAAAGGGGCTGGAATGCCTTTTGTAGGGCCTGAATCCTTTTGCGGAATAAGTAGCAGTACAATACTGAAGAAACTGAGAAAAGAGAAATGGAACAGAGAAAACCTAATTATTGGGAGAATCTCTAGGGAATGAGGCAAAGTACAATTCTTCTGGAAACCTATAATCAAAAGAGGTTTACAGAATGCGTCAACCTGAGTAAGAACAATGTTCGCATATTAACAGGAATACTTTCAGGACATTGTAAACTGAAGAGACATTTGAGTAAGCTTGGATTGGCAAAGGAATCTAAATGTAGATTTTGTGTGGAACAGGATGAAACACCCATCCATCTCCTTTCAAATTGCGTAGCACTGTGCATCTCAAGGGCGTTGCACCTGGGAGCATGTGCAATCGAAGAGGAAGACTTACTTAACCTGAGGCCTTCTGATATGCTACACTTTCTGAAAGGAATTGGATTGGAAGGATTTTTTGGGGGATAATTGGTTGGTCAAGGAGGCAGTCGATAGTTTAATTTGGGTGATAGCTTATCTAACCTCATTGTGGGTAAATTTGAAACTAATTTTAAGATACTTTGGCATATTTTCGATAGATTTTTGTTAGATTCGTCGACGATCTTTTTTTGGGCTCTTAAGACGAGTAGATGCTAAATCACTGATTTTCTTAAACAGCAAATTAACTTTGCAAAAGTATTAAATATTATGTTGATATTGAAATTAAAACAAGGTAAATTCGTGTTCCAATCCTTTTTATTTTATTATATTTACTGCGACATGTTTCGGTTTTTCAAACCATCATCTGGCAACTATAAGATGAAAAATGTTTTGTTAGCAATTACAAATTCATTTTACATTTAAATTTTAAATTTTTGTATACAATATCCTGATTTAATAATAGAAACATTATTTTTATGTATATATAATTACAAATTTAATTTAATTTAAAATTAAAATCAAAATCTTAAAATTTTTTACCACATAATAAATATAATAGTCTTATGAATAAAATACTTAGGAAAAAAAAGAAAGAAAATGTAATGAAATATAACAGTTTGAATTAGGAAAATATACTTGGGTGAATAAATTCATTCATTCATATTCATTCACAGATGTACTCTTGCTTTAAAAAAGAAAGAGAATAATGATTCATATATACTATCAGCAAAAAATAAATCTAAAGCTGTCTGGGATGGGATACGGAGAATTTGTAATGTTAATCAAAAAACTAGGAAACTTCCTAATTGTTTTGAAGATCCGTATGAGCTCTGTAATGCTTTCAATGATAGTTTTTCGAATTCATGTAATATCCAATCATTATCAGGAACTAAATTGCTAAATCCTGAAGAATACTTACCTGTACGACACAGTAATAGTTTCTTCACTTCTCCTGTGATTAAGGAGGATGTGTTGCGTGTCATAGGCCGTTTGAGTGCCTCTCATGCTATGGGACATGATGGTATTTATGCCTGCCTGGTTAAGCAGGTAGCAAGACATATTGCCCCGTCATTAGCTTACTTGATCAATTTATCGTTCAATAAGGGCACTCTTCCTACCTCCTTGAAATTAGCCCATGTATTCCAATTTATAAAAAGGGGGATGAGAACAATTTGGATAACTTTCGACGAATTAGTATACTACCTACATTTTCCAAAATTTATGAATCAGTTATGAATAAAAAACTATTGCATTACTTTTATAAATATAACTTATTCTCAATATGCCAACATGGTTTTCTATTAAATCGGTCTGTAAACACGACTTTGTTTAAATTTATTAACCAGGTATCTTTAGATCTTGATGCTGGGTACTTCACTCTTGCTTTATTTATTGACCTATCAAAAGCATTTGATAGTGTCAATAATGAAATATTACTTACAAAATTAGAACTGTATGGAGTTAAAGGAGCCCCATTGGCGTGGCTTAGAAGTTACTTGTTAGATCGAAAACAAAGAGTAATCATAGATAATTATGAATCTCAATTGCCTGTGCTTAGAAAGGGTGTCCCTCAAGGATCCATTCTGGGCCCTACAATGTCTTTAGTATACAGGGTATTCCACGTAACTGGTTCATTAAAAGTTTATGATGTTCTATTATTTACTTATATTTGAGATTTTGGCACCAGTATCTGTTCGATTGGAACTATAAATGTAAAATACCTTAACCAAAATATCACTTCCGGTGGACCGGAAATGGATGTCAACTTTGTTATTTTGACGGTGCGCACACTTTACATTCTAACATACAGGGTGTTCAAAACTGAAGAACAAAGTGACATATTTTCAAATGCAGAAAAAGAAGGAAGATAATGTGAGAATGCAATTACCTACTGCCTCCTCGTCACAAAACAACACTTTATCAGAATAACCTCACGTATTTGGGGTGTAATTACTAGCTTCCGCATTTTTCGGGACCGAGTGAGGAGATATCTGTTGGATGTCTCATGTTATTCTGTTTAATTTCAATATCAACATACATTACACCAATCCCCTGGGACAGTATAGACTATTAAATATTAGTTTTGCCTCAACAATGAGTCATTCGCAAACCAATGTTCATTAAGACGTTTCATTGAGAATTATATCAAATACTTTCCCTCTAAATTTAAAATTAGACTTTGAGATATCCTGTTGAATACTCTTTTCCCAAGGGTTAAAACATTTAAAACTTGATTAACCTCCAGAAAGGAATCCCGATTTTTCCCCCCCATCACCCACCAACTTGATACAACTCATCGGTTCTGCCAGGGGTTAAAATCGACCCTCGTTATCCACACGCATACTTCAAAACTGTTTTCGCCGACATTTCGGAAACAAGTCCAAAGTACTACTATTACCTCCCTCTGTTTATACCCAATTCGGAAATAAATTCAATTAAACTTTCCAATAAATCAAGACGGCGCTCAAAAACGAAATTTTAACCGACCTCTTCCCCTCCGTAAATCTACCCTTTCCCCCCTCTCCCCCCCCCCACTCCCAAACTTCCAACCGTACGTACAAAGAGAATCCTAGCATCCCAATAAATTTGTCGTGGCTTTACCTTCGTGCTATAGCTCGCTCTAGCTGTCGGTTAGACATTTTAATTACGTTTTCCTGGAAGCCAGACTGGAAACAACTGCACACTCGCACACGTACACAACTCTTACACCTGCTTCCTGCCCGTCCCCGTTTTGGGGGGGAGGGATGTTGGGAAAGGGGAGTCCCGTTGAGAAGAACTACGGTTTGCCCGTTCATTTGTCATATTTTATTTCTACCTAAGTTAACCCGATACACCGGGTTGGCGAGCGCAATTAATTTCAACTGTTTTAGCGGAGGTTTTACCTTCCCGTTGAAAAGAGGGGGTTGTTGGGAGGGGGCTTCGAAAAAGGCGGTAAAAAGGGGCTACAATCCCCGGCTATAAATCAGACCTGGGAGATCCGTCATGCACGATTTAAACTGGATTTTCTTTCTACTACCGGCTTGGTGCATTGGAGGTTATGTGCTGTGCGCGGCTGCATCGTTTATCATAGACGCGACGGGGATATTATTAATGTGCTCGCGCCGTATACCTTCAGAAAATCATTAGAATGCAATAATCGTTTCCTTGTACTACCTGCATTATGTACACTCCTGCACTTGAAGTTGCATGGTATCATACATACTTGCATATACTAAATTTTCGAGTTGCAAACTTTGGAAGACGTTAGATAAAGTAGTGCCTCAACATCTCGACGCAGTACCTGTATATGATATATATTTTTTGTAACAATAAACACTAAATAGCATAAAACTAAAAGAAAAAAGAAATACATTAACCCCTTTTTTCATTTCTTTCTACTTCGGTACCCACAAAAGGGTTGCTTATACCTTTTGTCTGGTTTAATTTTTCTATCCACACCTAGACCATTCTTTTATCAATATCAAATTGAACGCATATTATCCATGCTTTCGAAATGCTTAGTTCTAGGATTATATATTTCTATTCCAGTTACGTGTCAATCTTCTGAAGGTGATTAAACCTAGAATATGCCCTAAATGATATGTTAAAAAAATAAGGTTTGCGAACAGGAGCGGGGCCAAGAGACCATCTTCAAATTGAATAGAAATACCATCAAACTATATTCGAATGGCTTCAAAGTGACAGAGGGCTTCTGTTCACAAACCTTATTTTTTTAACATATCATTTTGGGCATATTTTAGGTTTGATCACCTTCAGAAGATTGACACGTAAGTCTAATCTCTCCTTCCTTGATCATTCTGAGTGTGTTAGTTTTAACTTTGCCATTCACCAAATTGTAAGAAGAGGTAAGATTCAGTACTATTTCAATAGCTGCTATATAAGCTTGGGGACCATAAGCCTGGGGAAGCATACGACGGTCTTCCAGGCAGAGATATTCACCCTAGCAGCCTGCGCAGAAATGATTGCAAAGGGATGCTGCATGCGGACGAAAATAACTATAAAGAGTGACAGTCAGGTTGCTATTAAAGTAGTATCGAATGCTGTAACTTGGTCAAAACCAGTTAGGGACTGCAAATACTCGCTCAATACACTGGCACGAGACTACACGGTGTCTCTGATTGGGTGACAGGACATGAGGATATAAAGGGCAATATACTAGCCGACGAACTAGCCAAGGAGGGCTCTAAAAGACACTTCATAGGTCCAGAGCCCGTATGTGGAATTACCAAGGACTCTGCTAAAAAGGAGAATTGGTTCTAGTTAGATAAAAAAAGTACAAAGAAATGCAGGTTGACTGAAGGTCAACTCCACTAGGCAAGATACTGGGCTTTATAGAGAACACCAAGCTGCTCGAGTGGAAGTAAGACATTTAATAGGGGAGGTACAAGTGCCTCGACTGTAGGTGTCAACCCTAACTTAAAAAGAAAAGAGCTTTATGCAATCTTAGTCACGCATACACTTCCTAATCTTTGGACCTCAAAGAGCTTAATTCTGGAGATTATTTTTTTCCAAGCTATTGATTCATAATTATATACATTCATACAGTACTTTTTTAGTTGAATCTCCACTTTTTCCTGCACCCCTTCAGGTCTTCCTTTGGCTTTATTTATTACTCTAAGTTGGTGCATGTTTCAGATAAATTATTATTTCGGGCAAAGCGTAAATGCTTAACCTTACATTTACTAACCTATGTTTGTTCATTTATTTTTATGATCTTAAGATTGGATTTTCAATCCCTGAATAAAATCTTTTTTTTTCTCTGGAGGCTAAATAAGCCTATATTCCCTCATCTTTTGTTATTACCGGAGAATACACTGGATCTAGTCAAATAATTATGAATCATTTAATGATTTTTTTCCAGTTTTTAATCATTTTTTTGTTAAAAATATTGAAGAATCGAATTGCAAAAATAGATATAACCAAATTCAAAATAGTTAAAAATATCATTTCGATGTGTACCCGTTATGTAGATATCCAGAGCAACTTCAACTATTTCCTATATTTATTCCTTATTTTGAATTTTTATTCATTTATTCACCCCCCCCCCCACTTAAAAGATGCAAAGGTAAATGTGCTCATACGTCAATAAATATTAATTAAATTCATTTTATGCGATTATGGGAAGCATCACAGTCCTAAAATGAATTAATTACACATTTACCTTGACATCTTTTAAAGCAACACTGCAGAACATCATATATTGATTTTCTCAATGTTTATTCTAGGTATTTCCATGTAGCATATATGTATTTATCTTGTAATTTATATAAATGTGATGACATTATTTTGTTTTCAATTGACAGACCTTGATTTCTTTATAATAAGCTATCGTTGAGATATTTGACAACTAGATAACTGCACTACAGTATTAAAGAAAAATGGTAAAGATTGTCATTTGAAGAAATAATGATTATACTTACATTGATCAGGTTGTAAAAATTAAGTGACATATAGATAAACGTTGAATTAAGGGCTAATTAAAGGTTTTGGCTCATAATCCATTTAAAAGTAAAAGAAAATATGAAAATTAAAAATTATTTGAAATTACGGTATTACCAAAGGACGCAACGATAGCAGGCTCTATCATGCGATCGGTGTATTATATGCACTTGGCAAAATAAAATAAATGATTATATCTGGATATGTCTACTCGATCAACATTAGTTATCTTGGCTCTGCCTAAATTTCGTCGTTACAATGTGATCCTCAGCTGATAGGGTCAGTTGTCGGTCCACACTTATTATATTATTATATTAAGATTCTAAATACATTTGTAGTAGGATATTTGCTTTAAACAATCTAAATATTTTACAGCACTTGATAAATTAAGAAAATTAGAGTAAAGCATTATGGTCTTAACGTGAATTTATTTAGATAATCGCAGCAATAATTATATATTTATTCCAACCAGAATGAATTTGGAGATATTATTTAATTAAATTAAATTCGCTAGGTTTGATTTTACTTACCGTCATTCCGTCATTATGATGTTGTATAAGCAATCGAAAAATCGATGATCATATCTCGTATATGGAATTTTGGACTTACCTGAAATAGAAAGACAAAATAAATTAGTTATATTTAAAAATATGCATGTGAATCAATTAATGTGTTTTTAATTGGATTTAGCTTGGTATAAAGATGTCAGTGTAATAAATGCCTACCAATTTATACACAAAATATCAATTCTCAATTTAGAATGTTAGGAATTAAAGAGAAATTTATTGTATCTTTAGGTAAGCATAACAGATTGAAATAATCTTGCAAAAATTAATAGACTGGGGTTACGAAATATATTACTATCAGCAATTATTTCTCAATACCTCACAAAGTATTAAAGCTACTTATTCAAGCGCAAGTTGAATTACATCATTAAATAAATATAACGACTCGTCTAGCTAATGAGAAGAAGTCCTGCCTCCTTTCAAAGAGAACCGGCTGACATTCTTAGCAACTGAACCGATTCGTCTGCCCTTTTCAATTCCATCACCCCTATACCTTCTCCCATTTAGTGCAATCTGCTTTATCGACGTCAGAACGATGAAGCTGGACGTATTTTTCTTCGTTCTGTCATTTTTCGTAGGACCGGTCAAAGCACTAGTACCCACCTTCCTTAGAGGCAACATAAAGGACAGCGGAAAGAAAGGGCGCTTTCGAAGTAAGAGGAGGAAAATCTTAACGTGATGAATCTTTTACTCTAGATGATTTTGACTAGCTGATACAGCTGTTGTGTAGAAAGGAGATTTTGTGTCCTAATTAATGAGATTTGTATATTAAATGAGTCGCATGTAGTTGAGAACAATAAGGTCTTTAAATCTGGCGATTTTCAAGCATTGTGGAGGAGAATTTTTGGATCCGAATTAAAGAAAAAATGTGATGTGTAAATAATTTGAGGTCACATTAAAAACGTGTGTAACACTAGGTGGATATTAGCATACATTGTTTCACGTTAACAAGAATCATCAGTGCTACTGGTCAACCTAATGTATTATACGAAGAAAGTCGTATAATGCATTAGGTCTGATCTATCTTAAATTCTAATTCAATTATTCGTCCACTTAGTAAACAATTTTGCTAATCAAAAATGACAAAAATACTCCAAACTGTGGTACTCGTAATGCTGCAAACTTCTCCAAGGGGTTTAGGAGAAGTTTGCAAGTCAAAAATGTTTCAAACTTATGATAGAAGGATTTGGCAAACTTATTGCGAAGTTACTCAATGTTTTATTATGTAAATGGTCCTACATCAACGATATTTAAATAAATAATATGTTAGTGTGATAACAGTAGTGATAATAACCTTTTTTATTTGATCGGCCATTATAATTTTCGTCAAATGTAATTTTTTTGCATACTTTGTGATAGGCATTCGTTAGGATCCGGACAAGAGATCGCGGGTTCAAATCTTGGTTTATCCATCTTTGATAACTGACTTTCCATCATTTTAATGATGATTAAGAGAAAGATTTGGTTAAAACAGATTGCCTAGCAGACTTTACGAACTGCTTTATCTTAAAAAACAAAATTATCCTTTCAATAGCGACTAAGAAATGTTGATGAATGTAAATTTGTATAATAGCTATTTTATTTATTTTGTCAGATAGATTTTTTTCTAGAAACACATTCTCTTAATTACCTGAAATAGAAAGACAAAATAAAATAACTATACATGTTTAACAATGTATCTTCAATTGGATTTAGTTTGATATAAAAAATGTTAATCCAATACATGCCCACCCATTTATGAACAAAGTATATTCTCAATTTAAAATGTTAGGCAATTAAAGGAAAATTTGTTGCATCTTTACATAGACATAACAGATCCTAATAATCTTGCGATATAATTATAATAGTAGACCAGGGTTACCAATTATATTACTATCAGCAATTCTCGATACCTCACACAGTACTAAAGCTACTTATTCAAGCGATAGATGTTATTTTAGGAATGCAAAATAAATAATGAGTACCAACTGCCAAGTTTTGAATTCTTTAATTCTTATTATGATATTCCGATATCTATATCCGTGGTAGAACAATATTCTAGTGGACACTATAATAAAATATGTTAGCACACTCAATTTAGCTTCCGTAAGAGAATTTTAACAAATGCTTTCTTATCACTTTATTTCTAGCATGCTACTTTGAGGAACATTACTGCATATCACTATAGTTTTTGGCGGAATGCTTTATAATTCTACATTAACTTTAACAATAACGAAAGCAATCTCTATTACTATTATTATTACTAAAAGCACAATAGTTCTTTTTTTTTAAAAGAGCTATTGTGAGTTCAAGATTTTGTTATAGGGCTATTAATTAAACAAAGGCCATCTATTTCATACCAAACTTGGTTAATAAAATTAGAAATAAATATATTGGATTATTTGTTGCATAATTTGAGTATCTGAATAAAATAATATTTATCAACATGATATTATTATTTAATTTGTGCATACAAAACAAAAAAACATTGAAGAATAGTTTGATAGTAAGCACACTTTTAAACAAGGCACTTAGATATGACATAACCATGAATGATGGAGTTGTCACACCAATGTCTAGAGAAGAATTAATTAATTAATCACATAAAAACAAAAATCTACAATCAGATATTATGAAATTTAGGTGCGATCGAATTTTAATATTAATAACACTTTTTAGTCCATGCTCTTAAATTTTTATAAAATTTCTCAATTCTTTAAAGGCGGTACATAATATGAAATTGTTAATTTGCTCGAAATTTGTTGTTTCATGAAATAAAATTGATAAAGAATTATTAAAAAACATAAGTGCAGATGTTGCAACTTTGTTATAAAAATGGGGTTTGGCAACTTCATTTGAAGCAAAAACATTTCTATGAAAGACAATGAATTTTTTTGTACTAAACATGCATTTCTTCCCCATTGCTACATTGATATAACGGAGGGCAATGTATCCACGTGTATATATGCAGAGCATAATGTTAATTTGCACCAGTCAATCTCTTACAATATGTATATATATTGTTTCTTATGATGACAATAAATTGTAGTTGAGACTATTATTTAAACATTTAGTTAGTTTTATAGCATAAACTACTTAATAATGATTTTGAGTTGGTAATAGAATTGAAGACATAATGAATATTTTAATGACAATTGCATATTTAATCATTGAATGGTTTGATGATATTGATCCTGTTTACAGTGGAATTTAAATTGCCGCACTATTTAAAAGTTAATTAATTTTAGTCAGTATAAGCATTAATATTATTAACTTTTAAAAGAAAATGATTTTCGTGTTGAATGTTTTGGGCGAGATCAACAGATATTTGCTTTCAGAAGAAAATACAAGCAATGACAGTACTAAATATGAAAATTAACTATTTTTTAGAGGGAAAATTCGTGGTTTTTTGCTTTGTACATGATGTGCAAGATCAATTTTTTAGGTAGTGGAATTGTTTTTTATTATTATAAAGACAATCGAAAACAAGTGTGTCCCAAACCTATAGATGTCAGTGGGACACTAATTTATCACCTTAAAAGTTATTTTGAGCTTATTTTGAGGAATGAATACCTTCCTTTGTACACAATTAGATAAATCCATTACTGTATGAATGCTTTATTAAGAACCGAATTATAAGACAACTATACCTGAGTATCCCAAGAACATAGATGCCAAGAAGGCGTTAGATATCAGCTGTTCGACCCGCAGTTCGATGTACGTCACCTCAATATGCCCTAACACCCAATAGTCCCTATAATTTTTGCCCTAATCAAAGCGCAAGAGAAAGTGGCGCAGTCAGTAGGATACCTGCGGCTCGTATTTTTGCCAATTTAAGCGTAGATCACCAACTATTTGGTCGCGTGTCCACTGTCGGAGATGTTAATAGTGAAACGAACGTTCTATGTGCACGCGATCGACCGTTAGAGCTGTGCGTTTAGCGTGACGCCCGCGAGAACGGCGTGCGAAGAGCTGGTGGACTAGCAACAGGCGATCCAGAGCCGGACCGGGGGTGGAGTTGGCCGCCGGTGACGTCAGGACGCACGAGGGCGGCGACAAGTTTGCGCGCGACGCTCGGCTTCTACGCGTCGCCATGGCGACGACGCCCGCCCGCGCGTCAACGCCGTGGTAACGTCGTTGACGCTGCGGACGCACGGCGACCTTGAAATACGTAGCACCTGGGTATCTATTCGAAATAGCCCGCCAGTCCCCCGCGCTCCAGCACGAGGTGGACGCATCGGTGACCGTCGCTACGCTCGACGTCGGGACGCCCAGCACCGGAGGTGTACTTCTTCGCCTGCCGCTGCTTTGGTTACTGTAACCTTAGAAACGGGCATTGGAAACGCTGGCTTCACAGGTGGGTGATGGAGGCGCTGTCGCGAGGGGTGGCGGCGGGTTGGGTGAGGGGTAGGCGAACGATGTTATGTTGTTCAATGAAACGACAAACATCGTCCGTGATTTCATCGAAATAACTCACCTTGTTAAGGCGGTGACTGTAGACGTGTTCTGGCGTACACATATACAATATACGGATACTGCAATACCGTAGTCCTTTGTTTCGATTTTGCTGGTATATATCCGAGGAAATTGTTTGGGGAAATATTACCTTCATATGCGTTCGTATATTTATATTTGTTGATTGTAAATACAAGGATATCAAAGTTTTCGATACGAACGGCTGGAGGTAAAAATGCTTCGACGAACAAACCCCGTCTCCATAAATAATAATAATAAAGATTTATACTTTGAGATTCACAATATTTATAAAGCGTCAAGAAATACCATTGCTTGTATCAAACTCTATTGTGGAGCTTGTATTGCAAACATATCAAAAAAATACTGGGCATGAGTATATACTACAGCTATCCTTTCCAAATTTGTTTTAGTAGAGACGCCAATCTTTATTTAGACACAACAAAAAATTGTTTCCTCCCTTATTCATGGACGCGTCTGATCATGTTCTTCATAAAACGCTTAGATGATTCAGCCTGTTCTTCTTACAGAAGCCATTGCACAGCCCTTAGTATGGAAGAGCTGGTATCTCTTTGTCAGGATGTGTTATGAGACAACAGAGAACGCTCGCCACATTTTGCATGAATGCGAGGTTCTGGACGTAAAACACAAGTAATTTTGGTAAGTCAAAAATAAATCCAAAGGATTATTTTGATCGACCAGCCAGATATCTGTACAGATTAGTAAAGGATACTGGAATACTCAAATGAATGGTATAATTTGCTGGTCCAAGAAAAAGAATGGGAGAAAATCATAAAAAGCCAAAAGGTTGCAGAAAAAAAAAAACTTTGTCTTGCGCAAACAGTTGACGCAGAACATAAATCACTTTAACAGTCTTTCTGTCTTTGTTCAACAGGTTTTTTGTAAATTCAGGTTCTTCTTCCTCTAAGAACTGTTTTGCTTGTCTTTGCTAGTCTTTTGTCATAACTCTTTGCACTTATTATATAGATAGATAGATAGAGCTTTTATTGTGTATGCCAGTGGGAATATGGAAGACACATTGTCAATGTTTATAAAGTACAAAACAATAAAAAATAAAATACTACACATTTGAAATTAAATAAATAAATTCCCCAACGGAATAGATGCAGTGCTCAAGAAGCAATGTCCTTAGTCGATGCTTAAATACTCACAAACCACCAAGAGACTTTAAATGGCTTGGTAGCAAATTAAATAATTTGATTCCCATCGGAGTAGGGATCGTCTAGTCTATTTAGTGGCTCCTTATATTTTCTTTTTGCTCTTGTATTATATTTATTGATGCCAGAACATTTAAAAAAAGGTTGATTGATTATCAAATATATAACAGAGCAACTCCATGATATATATACTAGGCAAGGGTAGAATAATCAATTTCTGAAAGTGCGGGCGACAGGATTTATAACTCCTAATACTCACTAAAGATCTCATTTGAATATAATAGTTTTAAAGTAAAGATATATATTATTGTGATTTTCTAAATAGATTGCCCAGCTTTTTTTTGGAAATACATAAAACTTTATATTTAATCTGCCCTTTTTTAACAGATATCTATTCTTCTATGTTTAATGATATTCAAAAATACAATCCCACTTCGTTAGATGGCTATGTACGTATGAATATACCAGATATATCAAGAATTCTCCTCTCTTTCTATCCAATGAGTAGTTTTATTTATACATTTTTTTTTATCAATTGCAGGTGTGTTGCCCTGGTGGCTGTATGTGTTGTGTCTCCTAAATCGCTAACTTGTATGTTATTAGACTTTTACTTGACTAAATATTAATTTTAATCGTTTAGTGTATCGAATATTTTTTTATTAATAAAACAGCTTAATTATCAATAATATGCACGATTTATAAACAAATTTTATATCAAAACATATAAAGAGTATGAGAACTCTTACCCAAAGTGAGTATACTTATTTGGAATGTTTAAAACAAATATTTACTATCCAGTATATTTTGGATTTCTAAATTTTAAAAATAACTGTTAAATACCCCACTATCATAAGAGAAAACCCATCAACCATGTCTACCAACATATACGTATTAAAATTTCAATTCCGAACTGTCATTTACCAAACCTGAAAAGTAGCCTCAAAGTTTTCCAAATTTTAAATACTTATTTACACAAAAATTTAAACCTTACTTGGACAAAATATCTCGAACATCAGCTTGCATACACCCCTAAGCACTTCAGAATGTAGTTTCCTCGCAGTCACAAATCAAAAATGTTATAGAATCCACAGCAAAAAAACAACACCGATATTAGGAAATCCAGGGGAAAAATCTCCTTCAAAACATCCAAAGTGTATCATTATATTCAAGACAGCAGAGACATGTACGATTCCACAAAAGCAAAAGGAAACAAAAAGGTATGTTAATACAGCTAATCTCTTCGAATGTTGAAAAATCTTGACGTTTTTTCTATATACTTTTAGGACGATGGTAGATACATCGATTTAATTGATTGACAGTTTTTCAAAGAAAATTTTTATCAATAATCATCTCGTCCCCATGGACCCCAACTCATTTATTTAATATGGATTGCATTGAGTCGCCACCCCTTTGAAGTAGTAGAGTCGAAACCTAGGATACTCGAATACCATACAGTTACCGGACGATAAATTTATACATCTAATTACCACCACCACGTTGCAAATTAATTAACACCCAATATATATACTGGATTTACAAACAGCTGTGTAAATAAAATAATAATTACATCTAGTATGGTTGGTGATTGCTGATACCCTAACAGCCAGAAATATTGCATAGATATTTTAAAAAATATATTTTAAAAATATTTTTCGTGAGAGGTTTTTGAATATATTTTTCATATTTTTTTCTAAATATAGATAAAATATTCAATTAAAATATTTATTCCATATTTTAAAATTAATGTAAGCGCTATATTTTTTCTAAAATATTTGTAAAATATTTATATGAAAATTGAGATTTTTTATGCAATCTATTTAATTTGTCAAAATGAACTAAAATTGTTCTTGGTTATTTAGAATGTATAACGTCGATAACGAAAAGTTGAAACATACATAGAGTTGTCTAAAAGGCAAGAACTTGTTTTTTCACACTCACCATACAAGTTAATAATCAATAATTCTGGCATCTTTTAAGGCATACTGAAGGTTTATTAAATTAATCACTATTTTTTAATTGAACTGTTCTAAATAAAAAACAAACGTATTTATTATCATTTTATTTGAATAAGCCAATAAAAATGAAAAATACTCATTTTTAAGTCTAGCCTTGGCTGGTGCCAGGTACAACCCTATGGCTTTTTTCATATCTTCGGTAGTGACGCTCTCATGGCTTTTCCTTGTGGCCTCTAAAACAATGCCGCTTGTATTAAATCATACCATGAATAAAAACATCGTACAACATTATCAACACCTACTAATACATTTGGAGCATTTACAATAATTGGAGTGGTAGCTACATTCTAATACTTACGATACTTATTTTTACTTTATTTCATAATATTTGAAAACATTCTACGTACAAACAATAAAACAACACAACGTATTCTAACCTCTATTTAAGGTTATGACGCTTATCTACCGAGATGAATCTCTTAAGCAAATCAACTAGCAATTTATCTGGTAGATGCAATACATATATGATGCATAAAATTCCTACAATTATATTATTAAACGATGTCTGTACATAGCGATATTGAGCATTCCAATTATCTTATAAATACCATGACATGTTCAAAGTTTTGCTTACTCGTAGTCACCACAAAAACTAAAACACCGCTACAATTAATTACACAGTTAACCCTAATCTGCCCTAATCGTATACTATTATAAACTATAACATGTAACGGACAAACGAATGAAAACGTTGATGATACGCACGTGTGCGTATGCATTTTATGTACCTAATCCATAGACGCATAAACAATACTAAATCATATAACACCGACACCGTAATGAATAGAGGTGTTGTGTTGACGTTCGCAACTTACAAATATTACAAATAATATAATACAAAACGCAGATATATTAATAGAAAAGTTACAGCGCGCAACTTAGATACTAATTAAATCATATTAGATATACATTATCTAATTTAATCTTTAAACTATCATTTTAAATAGATACATACCTACTTAATATGTATGCATATTTTACCCATTTTATATTATTCGTCCTACGCACCAAATGTACAAAAGCAAAAATTCAATATTTTTTTTTATATGAAATAAATATTTATAAAATACAAAGCAAAATATTCTTGAATTATGAAAAATATATTGAGAAAACTTTGCAATAAAATATTATTAATGCTACATAACATATATATTTTTTAAATGTTTTCCTAATATATTTTCTATAATATATTTTATTTATTAATATAACTAATATTCAAGAAAGATTTAATATTTTTTAAATATTTATAAAATATGAAATAAATATAGTTGGTCACTGGGGTATGCTTTAATTAAGAATATTTTTTTTGTGTGTCTGTAGCTTGTTGTTGTTGTAGCTTGCACTGTGATTCTGTGCTAACTAATGCATGTAAGACGGTCGTTTTTTAGAAACGGAAGGACTCCTAGAACGCAGCGCTTTTCGAAAATGACGACTCAGAAGACAGGGTAAACAAGAAACAAACAGGTTTGAGGGTAACAATCGTTCTGAAAGTGCGAAAACGTATTATTCGTGTCCATAAACATTTTATAACCGCTTCGATGGACAGAAATTTCATTCTGCAGTCACAACTAAACATTTCTCTATGTAAGAGCTTCACAACCGGAGCACATATGATTACGAATCTCGTAACAACGTCCTACATCGCAGTCACGCGTAAAATTTCCGTTACAGATACTCTAACAAACCGGTTATAATGAATTTCTGCTCTAATTGGGAGGGCTCGCTATACTCGAATGAAGCGCGTTGACAAGGTAACGAAGCTCGACTCCGGGTAGTTGGATACGTATATTGTATGGCCCCGGCGACATCGCATCGTCAGGGAGATCGAGGTCTCTCCCCTGACGTTTCCCGTATATAGTGGTGGTGTGTCGCCTTCCGCTAATAACTAACCGACTACGGGGTGGTATTTGCGACGGGAATAACACAATAAAATCTACACCTACCGGCGGAGGACGATACCGGTACCTTTTTCCGGTAATAAAATGCATGCAACGAGACTCGCTACGGTGTTAAAAGTCAACGAATCGTTAAACAGAGCAAATAAGACGTTTCGGGGCGAGTCAGAGCGAGACGGGAGACCGTAGCGGGATAGAGAAGTTCATTTCGTTAAAAGGACGCATACCGGAGACCTAGTAGACTCACTGGCAGCTTGTCTACCAGCAGACGGCGTGCATATTTTCCGTTGTCTGCCGGAGTTAATATGGAAGGTTGAATTTACGCTTGAGCAACACAAAGGACTCTTCACGTACGAGTTGTGACCTGTCGCTCGTGAAAGGTATGACGCCAATTCTGTGAGCTGGGCCTTCCTTATTTCCGCTACCAGAAATGTAATTGGGAGGATCGCGATACGTTGGGTTAATATTATTCTCCAGATATAACCTAGAAAACAGTATAGAAAAGGTAAAGCAACCTAAAAGTAAACATATAATCACAAATGTAATGTAGTAATAGACACACGAAAGATATGACCACTTCATGCTGCACTAGTTTATTCATTCGGAACGAATTGATTAAGCAGTGGTACAGAATGATCTGATTGTTGGCAAAAAATAAATGTCTTTACATATGTATATACTGCTCTGTTTTTCAGAACACAATGCCCGGGATTTCAAAATTTTATTTTTTTATAGTTCAATACTAATTTGTTATTATATTCAAATTTATATTATTATTTAGCTTGTCCGTTTACGATATATTTTTTTTTCTTTTTTTTTTTCAATAAAATCAATTTAATTAAAATAGTGGTTTCAATACACCCAGCGACCTCTCTAAGTAAGTGATAGAAAACTGTGGAAAGTGACTTCCTACCTGCTAGGTGGCACGGGACGCTTTAAAGGGGATCAGATCGTCTGTCAGAATCGTACTCCGGACGCTTATTAACGAATAGGCAGTTTTTCTCACCTAACGCGCGCACCCTCAAAGCCCCTTCTCGGTTTATTAAAATTTGAAATAAGTAATTATCGAAAATCGATGTGAAACACTTACTGTACAAATAAAAGAAACGTTTCAAACCAAAACAAGCTTAAATCTTTATTTATTTACCCAAATGCTATGTTTCCTCAACAATTGAGACTCTATGATCACAAGGTACGTAAATTGGAATCAGTAAAATACTATATAAGACAATCTTTAATACAAAAACACGTCTTCAAACTCTCCTGGCATTTTTAAAGACTAAATGAGGTTATGGAAACGTCATATAATAAATTAAAATTCATATAAATAACGGCGCCATCTACCCGTAAACGGCAAATACTAAATTTTAAAGCAAACCGATTATCTATGATTATCGATATTTGTTAAAGATAGCTATTTTATCAAAGATCAAACTCGGTGATATTTTTATACAACCCTTACATATAAAATTTACTAAAATAACTAAACTAAATGGCGGTTCTTATAAACTAACCCCAAATTATCGTATAGTGAAAATAAATTACACCAAAATATAAGTTTCTGATTAAAATTGAAAGGGAACTGGATTAATTCCGTAATGTTTTAGGTGAGGTGATTTTAAGGAATACTAACTTGAAAAGGACACGACGCTTGTAAAACTCTGGAACTGGTTGTAGGTTCGGTTAGACGGGCCCCCCGGTCTCGGTCAATGGCATGGAAGGGCAATCTGGTCGGGAACTCTTCGTAGGAAATTTTTATAGGATATTTTCTTGGCAAATTTCAGGTATTCGATAAGGATTAAATAAACAGGAGTTGTATTGATACTTTTTTTAGGTAATACTTCTTGGAACTTTGATAAATTTTTTAAACTTGTGGCAAAAAACGTTGTAGAAAGATTAAGACAACCGTCGTGTCTGATAGCCACCAACAGAATGAGAATTCAAATCATATTCACAGTAACAACCTTCAATTGTTTATGCTGCAGGTCGGCCACCCTGAATTTTGAAAGATATCGCTAACCGACATTAAAATACCGTTATTTTCTATCGTTTGAGGGGAATACGCCAAACGTTAAAATAAAAACACCCCGAAGACTGGAAAATCTCTCCGAGCAAAATATAACAAACATAAAAAGATACCAGGTCAGTTTGAATTAACATATAAAAAGTTTACATTATAATAAAGCAATATTTAGCACCTAATGCTAATATTATTCATTTTAAATAACTATCTTTAATAAATTCATAATTCGCCTGTAGAGTAGGCAACTGAGTACACGCCTCACTTCTGAATTACTAGATAATTTAGTTTAGAACCTAGTTGTGAATGCCTTTAAAATAGATTCCATACCTTAGATATCATAGCAGTATATACATATATTGTAATAATAATAATTCGGATTTTAACAAAATAGCCGTTAAAATTTATAAAAATAACCCGAGACACGTCCGTCTCTCACGAAGGTTGGCTAGTGAATTGAATGCTTTCGGATTGAAATTTGCTAGCAATTGTCTTTGGAAGGGCTGCAAACTGCCTCAGAAATGTCCGTTAAAATAACATTTTTTTTATACATTCAACTTATGATCGACTAAACTTAACTGCCGAAATAAGTACTAATTGGTTTTAACTTTCTAAACTATATTGATATCTGTAAGTGTGAAGAAGAGATAATTTATCCCGACACGTCACGGAAGACAAATAATAAAGAAATTTAATCAATAAAAACACTAGTCCATTTTAAATAGTTAAACTAAAAATAACGATTTTAACCTTAAAATGAATTTATTTATCAAAATGAACCACTATTTGCAAAAGTAAGTTTTCAAATCATGTATAGGTACTTTTAAGGGCAGGAGATTGTGTGGAAGAAATTGGGGTCTTAGCCCCAAGATGATTTTATTGTTCTAGAGAAAGGTGACCAAAAGTGGTCAAAGGTGGAGAAAACGGCGCTGCCAAAGTTCTCTGTGTGCCTCAGTGGAAGTTATTCTAAACCTGCCACCGTTATATATTTATCTATAAGACTTGCTACGACTGTGGTATATAGATTTATACACTTTCAAGCGCTGAGTAAATGACACGGTACTGACAATTAAAAACTACTAGATGAATTCAGTGTACCTTCTAGGTAAATATGGACGATTTAGTTAAAACGTCGTTATTTTTTTTTCTAACAGCTAAGCGGCACGTAATGTGATTACTTCTGCAATATGTGAGGTCATTCTGACAGCCAGGCTGTCATTAAGGCAGTCTCGAACACCGTAACTAAGTTAAAATTAGTTGGAGACTGCAAACAATCCCTCAATACACTGGCACCAGACCACACGGTGTCTCTGATTTGGGTGCCGGGACATGAGGATATAAAAGGCAACGTAATAGCTGATGAACTAGCCAAGGAGGGCTCTAAGAGACACTTCATGGCTACAGAGCCGTATGTGGGATTACTAAGGATTTCGCAAGAAGGGAAATCTGGACCTGGTTAGGTAAAGAAAGTACAAAGAAATGGAGGTCGACTCTATACCAAAGTGCTGATAGGGGCTGGGGATGTTAGTTTCTCTGATAACCTACTCAGGCGCAGTAAGAAAGAAGTTAAAACCATTACTGGGTTGGTAACTGGACACTGTCCCCTAAAAAAGCATCTATACAACACAGGCCGGGTAAGCGAACCGTGGTGTAGAAGATGCGAACTACAGGAGGAAACGAGCTTACATGTAATCTGCACATGTGAGGAACTGAAGGTATTCAGGCAGAAATATTTCGGGAGAGATCTATTGGAGCCCTTGAAGGTTCTCAAGCTCCCACTGGGCAAGATACTGGCTTTATAGAGAACACCAAGCTGCTCGAGTGGAAACAAGAGACTTAATAGGGATGGTACTATGAGCACCTAGCTCAAGTGCCCGGACATTAAGTGCCCACCCTAACTTTAATGAATGAATGAATGAAAGTGAGGTCATTAAGTTGATTTGGGCGGAAGCGCTCTAAATGAGGAGGACATCAAACAGAAATTAATATTGGTCCAAGCGTGTAGGGAAATAAGACGATCTGGCCAGATGTGGCTTGTCAAGGCATTAGTTGGAGTTTCCCTTCTGTCGGTATTACCAAATCGCAAATTAGAAAGCCCATCAATGGATGGATATATAATGAGTCAAGGAGTAATGATATGCATCACCAGTACAAATTCAGGCAAAAGAATTCTGAAAGAACAGAGGATGGATTTACTGAAAATCTACTGTATAATGACAAAAAATTGTCAAAATAATAGCTAGGTTCTGATCGGTCATTGTAGGCTAAGTAGGCATATAATATAGGTCTTGCAGATAGTGGCGTTTGCAGATTCTGCCTCAGTTCTTTTGAGATGGACTGAGAAGGAAAAAGACGTCGAAAAACAAGAAATCTTGGGCACTCAATGCACTTCTGTGAATTGTGTTTCGCCACCCAAACCAAAAAATGAATGTAAGATGGAAGACATCTGTTTGCCCTAGATACTAAATCAACCAACACTGAATAGGGTAAAAGAGCACGCACTTGGCTCAATAAGTTATTGAAGTTTATCTTCAGGTATATGGTTTCGTGAGCATGTAATTTTCTAGAAAAAGAAATACGTTTTTCATTAATTCAAGGTTTTAAATATTAATCCCATGTCCGGCCGATTAGCTTATTCGACTATAGTCTTTATAGCCTTTTATAGATAATTTCACCAAAAACGTTCCTGTAGCAGAGTAATAAGAGCTTGTAACAGTTAGTCTATCATATGGTAAAATTGCAAGTATGCAATGTGATTATTTGGGGAGTTACATCGTATTACATAGCGTACATACAACAAGGAATATTTCACACCAATTTTCTCAAATGTCAAATCTTCATTACATAACACCCTCATCTAATCGCGTCTTGAATTTAGATCTAGTACGTTGGTAATAATGTAATATTCCCTCATCCTGTACATGTGAAATATGAATCCTGACAAGTCATATCTTGTAAAACAAATATAATTTTCCCTATACATACAGCGGTACAATATTTGTACAGAGTCTGAACTCCATTTCAATATTCATATAGGACAATTGTCCCCCTTCCCTCCCCTCCTCTCCTTCCCTCGAACCACTTCCTTCCCCTTCCGCTTGCCCGCTAGCCTTTCAATTACGTACATCCGATCTACCCTACCCAGCCAACTAACCCGAGCTATTCTTCCGCCAGATGACGACATCTAGCGGACATTTTCCAGCTTAAACCCGATGACCCGAACAAAGGCAGATCGGCCGACCACCATCAGCCATTCGTACGGATCCTGAACGTAAACACTTGACGTTAGAAAGACGAATCGGACGCGATGACCGGGGAAAGAATACGAATGCGCCGAAGACGCCCTCACTGCTTGGAATCGGGGTGTTGCGTCTGGGCGCAATCCGTTCTCGTCTGCGAACGCTCGAACTTTGCCAGACTGATAAATTGATAAAGCCGTACAGCGGAAAATTAGGTGTACGTTACTCTCTTTAAGTACAAATAAGGGTAGTGGAGTAATCGCATACAGCTGGTACCTATGGGGAAATGTTTGATTACGCTAAAAGGTTGGAGATACATTGAGATTTTACGGGATTGGAATTGTTAAATCTTTATTCTATTCGACGTAGTTTGTTAGTATTCCGACAGGTGGTGCTATTTATCAACGATCCTCAAAGATTATTGTAGCGTTGATATAACTGTCAATTGGAGAGATATATCTTATTGCATACGCATATTATGTGGGAGCCTCCAAGTTTTGGGACTACAGGTATCATTTCAACTAAAAGACAAGATAAGAGGATAAGGCTTTGGTAGCAATACAAATAATTTCAGATTGTTTCAACTGCCCGCTCGATACTAGTAAGATAGCTTAGTGTACGAGAGATTTGCTTGGATAACTTGTTTGACGGCTGGTTTTAAAATTGTAATCTCAGAGATATACGCATGCATACGCGAACCTGGCTTTGATATAAACGTCATGTGAAATATCAATATAAATCAATGAGGAAAGATGAGATTCATAAAAGCTATTTTATTCTTGTAAGATGTAAGATGCGTTTCTTACGATGCTGACCATCAAAAACTATTAGATGAGCATCCCTTTTGGGGGAAGAAAAAAAAAGAAATAAAAAATTACAACTGAATAAATAAGAAACTAAACTAAAAAAGTTAAACCACAAAATTAATAGAATTTACGAACTAGGCCACCACCAAATACATCAAAAAAAAAAATAAAACTAAATTTAAGGGATGAAAAGAAAAGCGAAATGGAAACAAAATCAACACTGAAGCACTGTGGGAGCAGACTCGAGCTGGTATACACACATTTTTAAAACAGACTACCGTGTTTACGCAAAGAGGCCTAAAGAACTCTTTTAGTAAGCTCCAGCAAAGACACAACGGTGCTCCAAACTGAGGTTGCTGCAATTCATCATTGTGTCAGGGAAATAGAAAGATGGGGTTAGGTAAAGGCATCGCTATTTTTCCTGACAGCCAGTCCACACTTAAAGCAATTAGTTCCGTAAGTGTTGATTCTCAATTGATTTGGGACTGTGTAAGCGCCCTAAATTAGGTGGCCACCCCAAAGAAATTAATATTAGCCTGGGTTCCCAGCCACTCGGATGTGAAGGAAAATGAGGCGGTAGGCGATGGTCAGGCAAGGCTCGTCAAGGTTATTCTTTGGAGGTGGCCCTTCTTTTGGCATTACCAAATCCAAAATTAAAAAGTCCATCAATAAATGGGTACAAAATGAGTCCAGAGAGTGATGACAAAAGTCACCAGGAGAAAGATAGGCAAAAGAGTTTCTAGAGGTGCAGAATATCGGCAACTGTCAAACTCCAATGTCCAAGAAACTCTGCAGACTAAAAGACTATCATGGTAGAAGCACTACGCGTTTTTTTTTCTGCACAATCGCTCAAACAGTCCCCTCCAGAGATTGTGTGATTTTTAGGAAAATCTCCAAAATTGTAACAGATATTAATCAATCCTTTTATATAATTTACAGTTGACGCTTGTAACAAAGTCATAATTTTTGTTATCTTGCGTGATACAATATTATGTATCTCCTTAAAGTGTCAATTCCACCATTGTCCTGCTTTAAAGGTTTCTTGCCCAATTTCTTCTTTAGCTTCTAAAGTCGAAGATCCACGTCATGAATTATTTTTCCATTGGCAAAGGCATTTTCAAATGTTTTGAGAACGAATTCAGCAACAAATCGTAATTTATCCGTGTGAGTGCTGCCTTTATTAATACTTTCTTGCCATCTGTATAACTGTCGTAGTGATTTATGTTTGAGACAACGTCGTTTGGGTTTACCGCTTTGCTAGTACTCTACAGCTCTAGTTTTGTAATCTAGGTCAATAACACTTCCGTTTTCTTAGTGTCCACACGCAATATCTTCATTCTTTGCCGATTCTTCCACAAATTGTGCTTCGTGTGGTTCGTCAAACTTCAATCCCGTTACATCTTCCAAGGAAAACATGCTGTTTTGTTGAGCATCTCCGATAATTATATTTTGCAAGGCATTATGCAACTCTGTTCTACTGTTATCAGAGGAATTACTGCGATATTGGCTACTCGAAACGTCACAAGTAACATGCTCGTCATACCAGATTTATTAATGACTGGGATTGCACCAAACTACAATTGCACGCAGCACGAGACATGATAACATTTGAATTTTTTGTCTTATGTATACGCAAAATATATATATGCAAACGTCTACGTGACTTTTCGAATGTTCATGTTTAATTACAGATCTAATAAATCTTGATATGGATAATATTATGTATGCGTTTCTGATAAATATTATTGTTTAATATATTACTCTATAAATGCGTAGTCTGACGTAAATTATCATCTATACTGTAACCGTAAATGCACTGCGCGTTAAATAAATTAATAGATCAAATATAAATCTTTATACGCACTTTTTTTGAGGATGTAGTAGTAGAAGAATGTATAATAAAGTATAAATGAACTGAAGTTTTTTATTATTTGATGTTGAATGTTTATTATTTTTTTAATTATTATTATTCTTAATTTTCTGAATTTGTTATACACAATTTTCCACGTAAAAGCCTCTTTTTTGAGAGATAAGAAAAAAAGAAATTGTTAAAAGGAAATGAGGGTAGAGAGTACTCTTTTCCCCATTATTAGCTTCTTGCATAGACAGGTTTTTTGAACCATGTAATCTGTTGTAAATTATGTTAAAGTTATGTTAATGTTGTTAATTATGTACGAGTGCGGTTTAATGATGCTAATGGAAGAGTTAGGCACTTTCATTCATCATGTTTGCCATTAACTACCGGTGTGATACAGGGTTCAGTACTTGGTCCTGTGCTCTTTAACTTATACATTAATGATATTGCCATTTTATTGCAGAACGTTTACATCACCATGTATGCCGACGACATCTCTGTTCTTGCAGAAGGTTCTAATTTGACGATGAACGATTTATGTGAGCTGATTCACGATTGGTTCGCTTACAATAAACTGGCATTAAGTACAGAAAAAACTGTGGCTATGACATTTCACCCAAGACAGAGAGTGGTAGACACTGATGATATAGTATTAGCTGGTGAGATAATACGTCAATGTGAAAGTACCAAATTTCTGGGCATACACCTGCAGTCAATGTTAGTTTGGAAACACCATTGCGAAAACCTAGCCAAAAAAATCTCAAGCAAAGCATATTTATTTCGGTGCTTACGGTCACAACTCGCTAAGAATACCCTCATAAAACTCTATTATGCCGAAGTTCAGTCTCGGCTAATGTATGGCATTCTGCTGTGGGGTTCATCGCCGGAAACCTATGACGTTTTATAAGCCAGAAAGCTGTGATTCGTAGCATTGTAGGTGCTTCTTATAGAGATTCTTGCAGACCATTATTTCATGATATAGGTAGTTTGCCCTGTTTATATATTTTGGAAGCTGCAACATACGTACTGCTATAGACTGGCACCCCGGGTTTCGGAAATTTAAATGTGTATTTTTATTTATTCCAAGTCAGTCTTGTCAAAACAATGATGGAGTTTCCACGATTCTAATATTTGTTTATTTTGAAAAGATTTTGTTAATTGATTTAATTGTTAGTATTATTTTATTTGTTCAGTTGTGTATAGTTAATTTCATTTATTTGTACATTTTGCGTACTCCAATATTGTATAGTTTATATGCTAGTTTTTTTCTTTGCGATGCGTTGCGTTCATCGCACGCAGATGTAAATTTTATATATATGAGAATGTTACCTTTGACGCCCAGCAGTTACCAGACGGACGAGCGCGTGGTCTGTTTTGTTTTGTTTCTTGGTTACCGTTTCTGGTAATTCGTTTTAAGTTTAAGATGTAGTTCGTTGCTTTGAATTTTAAAATCGTCCATCTAGTAATTCGTTTATTAATAAGTGTTATATCGTTGTGCACAATATACATGTAAGGCTCTTTAATAATTTTCGTTTTAGAAGTAATCGCGTTTAGAGTTTAAATTTTCCGTTTTTTTGTAGTTTTTAGATTAATTTTATTTTAATCACCTCGGGGTAGGTGAAGAGAAGCTGTGAGATTGTTTTAAATTTCATTTTTAATTTTGGTTGTTTCTCTACGTTATTTGAATTAATTTGTAGTTTGCTTTGAATTTTTGAAACCACGTGGATTTTTTGTGGTATAAGAAATACCTTCTAGAACGAATCCACCATTTTTGTTTGCTAAAGGATTTGCATTGTCCTTTTTAAATTGTAAATTCATGCAGGTTTGTTTTTTGCCAGAATCTTATATTCATGGTTTTAATTTTTCCTGTAATTTGTATCAAATGTTTTTTTTTTTCTTTTTATACAATAAATCTAATGATTGTAAATATCATTTTAAAATCACAGTTTCTTTTATTTTTGAATCAGCCATTTCAATTTTTAGGGATTTTAAAGAAAGTCAATTTTGCAAACGCCCACTATTACTTTTTTAAAAAAGTTACTCTGAGATATAAGAATCTCTGGCGCCCTTTTAAATTCATTTTTGCTGAGCTAGCTAAATTAATATTGTCATTTTTAATTTCTTTAAACTTATATGCTTGGACAATCAGTTCACAGCAGTACTTTTGAATAAAGAACAATATCTGTACAATCATGAAGTACATCAATACAATACCCGAATAGAGGAGATCATCTTCACGCTCCAACATGTACTCTTCAGGTAACAAGCACTGGTGTATATAATTTGGGGTTAAAGATTTTTAATAAGCTGCCTGCCATTTACAAAAACATTACTTTTAAATATGAAGTTAAAACCTATCTCGTCCAGCATACCTTCTACTCCATTACGGAATTTTTGCAAACACAATAAATGTTAAGTTTATAGTTCTTTCACATTAATTCTACACTTTATTAGTTATTAGTTATTATGTGGTGGTAGTTTTGGGTAGCATGTAGGTTAGAATAATATATTTTTTGTTGGTATGCTTTGTTTTCCTTTTGTTTCATATGACGTTTTATATACACTTTGTGTTTTTCATAAATAAAACATATTATTATTATTATTAAAGAGTTACTGTAGTATATACTGTTATAATTTCGAAAATATTCCTAAAAATTAAAAACCGCGCAAACGTTGGAGTTATTGGGCGACTGGGATGTTTCTTCTACCATAAGACTCTTTCAGTATGTAGAGTTTCATTGAAATCGGAATTTTCCAGTCGCCGCTGTTCCCTTGCACTCTAACAGTGGCTAAGTTTATTTTGCCTATACCCAATATCTCATATTAGCCTTACACTGGCTTCAATTACAAATAAGACTGACGAAAATCACCACTCTATACAAATACTTCATCCCGAAACGACCAAAGTGAAATTTCCTCTTTATTATATGTGCGCCAGGCCAGCGTCCGACAAACACACTTCACTGAATACCATCCCCCGGAAGCTTCCCTCTCCCTCCTCGCCACCCAGTCCACACGCTCAGCGCCATTTCAGAATCGAATCCGGACAGATTCCCGGAAGAGGAGACAAACTCGGCCGGCAGCACGATCCAACCGGAAAAATTATATTTCTCGATCTCCACATATAGTAGATAGTATATACATAATACCACTGACGTCCATTACTGCATAGTCCGGCTTCGGTTTGGGTGGGGATTTCGGCCTTCATTAGTAAACATGCAAGCTCTCCGCTGTTCTGCCACAGAGAGCCGGAGGGTTCGATATTATATTCGTCGAATTTCTCGGAAAACGCTGGAGGGAAACCAGAGGATAGTACTAGTGGTTTTGTCTGGTAAAAAAAAGAGAAAGGAAATGTGGGGAGCGTCGGGAGATATCTGACAGGAAGGGGATCTGCGATTATAATTTTAGTATCTTCAGTAATTACGAATTAGCGGTTTGCCGTCGGTTGGGTATATACTGCTTGTGTTCGTATTAAAATCACCCAAAAATTGGAGTTGAAAGAGCTACGTGTTGAGGGTTTAGAATTTTGGCCGAAAGTATTATTCATCCCATACAAAACACTTGTCGAGATAAATATGAGAAACAATTACAAACGCTTTAAACAAAGGGGTTAAGCGGCGTTGTCAAAGTTAATAAAAACATAGATAATCCCGTTGTAACAGCTGGCGATCAAAATACAGGAAATAAAAAAAAACTCTTCGAATGCTTTATCAATCTTTGTTTGACCTTTGCAGCGCAAGCTAACGGCCGTTTGTGATCTACTGGTGAATTTAACCCTAAACCTACCAAGGTGTGCTTTTGAGGCACAATTGATTTTGAAATTGCTGGAACTTTGTAAGTTAACTGCCCACAGACTGGAGGATTTTTGTATTCTCAAAATAAACTATTTAACACAGAATGATATAAATTTTTTTTAAAAATATTTTTCCTATTTTACTAAAAAAATTAAACATAATTTACCGACACATCCTACCAAGGTGTGTGTTTGAAGCACATACTGTTATTATACTATAAAATGCATTGCTACGTTATTTAAAACTAGGTATGTGGGTAAATCCCCCGTAATAAGATATGCTTTATATTTCGGGACTTTCCCCTTGTATGTAAGAACTTCCAGTTGCATATGAAGGGGAATTCCCTAAATGCGTTTTGCTAAAACAGTCAGCTTACAAACTGCATTGCTATCAGTGTATTTGTGACTTTCCTAACGAACGCATTGGCCGTTTTAGGTGTCTATTGGTTAATTTTATTCTTTTACCTAGTGGAGAGTATAGTATAGACCAGTAAGCAAAATAAAGTTTTGATTGACCCCAGTAAAAATAGATTTGTTGTTTTATGCTTATTTGGTTTTGAAATTTATGCAGAAAGTATGACCGATTGGTTGACTGACTGACGCCGGCCACTAACTGAAAAGGAGTTGCTCGATGCATTGTACGAAAGTGATGAGGATTGGGAAGGAATGTAAATGATGGTGAAGATGAAGAAGAGCCAAATGACGAAACCTCTTCTAGTGAAGCGGATTATCAAGAAACTGGCGATGAAGAAAGCGATGAACAAGAAGGAAGTGACGATAGTGATGCTAATGATGAACGCCCGGCCATTCGCAAACTTTTATTGGAAAAGATGGTACCGAGTGGAATGCCACGCCGTTTGCCAAGGGAAAAACACGTGCACACAACATAATTACAGCAGCTTTGAACAAAGTGAAACTTCCACCTGGAGTGCATGTTGATACTCCTTGTGACGCATTCAATTTGTTTTTTGATGATACGGTTATTGGTATTGTGGTTACTTTCACTAATAAGGAGGTTGTTCGTATTCTTCGCGATTTGTGGAAACCAGTTGACGACGTTGAAATCCGTGCTTTCTTGGCCTTTTGATTACTGCTGGAAGAAATAAACAAGGAATGGTGGACTATAATGAGCTATGGAATCCTTTATATGGAAATCCCTGTTTATCGAGCGTGTATGTCACGAAATAGATTTACTCAATTACTAAGATTTATTCGTTTTGACGATAAAGCGATCAGAGCCCTCCGAAGGCAAAAGGACAAGTTGGCACCAATTAGAGACCTGTGGGACCGTGTTAATACAAACTTGCTGAAATATTATCTTCCTGGCAGTAATCTAACCATCTATGAACAACTGGTGCCTTTTAGAGATCGTGTATCTTTCCGACAGTACCTGCCAAGCAAGCCAGATAAGTACGTATGAAAATTTGGTGGATATGCGATAGTGGAACTAGTTATCCGTTACTGGTATACCGTACTTAGGAAAAGAAGGTCTCAACAGAGCAGAAAACTTAGCGCAAAAGGTGGTTGAACACCTTTGTGAACCTTTTCTGAGAACTAAAAGGAATATTACGTTCGACAACTTCTTCACCAGCTACGAGCTTGCATCCAGTTTGCTTACCAAAGGCCTAACTTGTGTAGGAACGCTCAGAAAAATAAGCGCTGCATACCACCAAATTTTTTACCTCACAGGCAACGGAATATTGAAAACAACTTGTTTGGTTTTCAGAAGACAATGACTTTGGTATCTTATGTACCTAAGAAAAATCGCTGTGTCATATTATTATCTACAATGCACAACGACTCCACCATTGATGAGGAAAATAAAAATAAATCTGAAATCAATAAGTACTACAATTCCACAAATACATACATATTCAGTAAAACGCAAAACTAATAGGTGGCCTTTGGTCTATTTTTTCAATATAATTGATGTGTGTGGAGTAGCTTCATTTGTCATTTGGAGAAATATCCATCCTGACTGGCATATTTCCAAAAACGAAGAATTACAACAGAATTAGTACTGGGGCAAATTAGACGTCGTAGTTTGAGTGGCTTGCATAAAAGTCATACTTCATTGATACAAACTACGTTGAATCAAGTACCAACCACAGGGGAGTCTTCGGCTCGAGAAGTAAGAAACCGAAAACGGTGCTATATTTGCCCATCAAAGAAAAGCAGAATGTCAACACAGTTATGTGATAAGTGTAAGCAAACGGTTTGTGGTGAACATTCAGAGAAAATACTCACGTGCACAAATTGCAAACTACATAAATAACTTTCAAATATTTTTACTATCTTGTACTATTTTTAAATTATATCTTCTGACACACAATATTCTTTCTATATGTTTTAATCTTACTGTATACCTACTACATGAAATAAATAATGCATATTTTGCTATTATTTACATCAACAATGTGTACAAATAGATGTGTGCCTGTGAGGCACACCTTGGTAGGACACGTTACGATAAAACGTTGGTAGGACTAGGGTTAAATCGATTAATTCTAAAATGTCTAAAAAAAAGTGAGCGGTCTGTTGAAAAAAGAGTAAAAATTCAGGTCTTACGAACAAGGGAAGTCTCAAGCAGAGATAAGCAGGTTGGTGCAATGCTCTCGATGTGCAGTGCAATCTGCTATTAAAAGGCTGATGACATGGAGACCCAATCTCACGTGAATAAGGCAAAAATGGGCAGAAAACGAATGATAACGAAGTACTATGGTAGAAAATTGAAACGGGAGTGTCTTACCGCCCTATTCATAGTGCTTCCTTAAGGTATACTTTTCCTTAAGGTTCTCCTTGCCATACAAATTTTTGTTTCATAGACGACATTTTTTCCTTAAGGTTACCTTACGTAGGGATACCTTAGTAAAAAATACTTGATATAAATTTCACACGTGTTGTCATTTTGGATGTCATTAATCATTTATTAATTAATTAATGGGATACAATGGCAGATATAGCTAGAGGATTTTTGTATTACATAAATATAAAATATGATAGTAATAGACAACCTAAACGGTAGATCAGGGACACACAAAAAGCCCGGGAAATGCAGAATTTAGAAAGAGGTATTGTTTTTCTAAAGAAAATATTCCATACATTTTATTGCTGCTTGTTAACGGACGATTACCGAGCATAGAAAATCCTGATGATTTACTCATATCACTACTTTTTTGCACTAATTGGGAACACTGTTCCATCATAATGAAAATTGCCGCTATGCGAATGCGCGATTTCAAGCGGCATTTGAAAGTTATTGGAATTTAAGTTGAAGAAATTTGCTACAGAATGAGATTTTGAAATAAAAAAAGTTGAGCAGTTTTAAAATGGAAATTAATATGTGAATGCAGGTTTTTTTTCATTATGCAATTCTTTTATTTGTTTGTTCTGCAAATGCTCCAATTTTTGATACGTTATTTGACCTCTGCTATTACTTGTTAGAATTATTTTATTATTACCATCATTCCCTTATATATTTTGTTCCTTTTATTTAATAAATAACTGGTTAATTACATACACAATCTTTCTTTTAAAAAAAATCAAAGTGATAATGCACTTAGAGTAAATAAAATATATTTCGTTTATACTAAAGCCAAAGAAAGCAAATACAAAAGGAAATGTTCAAAAGTTAATTTCTATATAGTAATGAATTACAAATTGTTGATATAATCATTAATTAGTAATGCCTGTGTCGCAGCAGGTATTAAGAGCGTCATAATTAATCTCATGCAGTTGTCCATTCAAAATTTCTTGATTTAATTTTTCTTCATTGATTTCCTCTTCACACACATTTATGGCTATCTTGTGCAATACTGAGGTACCAACTATTACTGCCATAAAGGTATCCAGCTTTAAGCGATAACCATATGCCAGTATTGGAAAACATTCTTCTTAGAAACATGTTTTCAGTAACATTCCGTGTTGTAATATGGCTTTCATTATAACGATTTTTCACAACTGTTTCAGAATTTAACAGTGGGGTCAATAAATATGTTTTTGAGGCATATCCACTGTCGCTTATGGAAAAGAATGGATGGCTAAAGTGTGTATGCTCTGGCTGTCGTACTACGATATCCATCGTTTTTAAATTAGCATCATATAAAAATTGTAAATTTATAGAAAGATATCCTTTCCTATGACGAAATACCTCCGAATCATTCCTACCTGAAACCACAAGTAATCTTCAAATACATTTATTGTTAGTTTTTATTTCGGGAATTAATTTTTGATTTACCTTGGACTTTCTAAAACCGTGCCAAATAAATACTTCTTGCACGCCGCTATTCCTTATCCTAATCTTAAAGTAAACACTTTAATTAGTTAGCTATTTCAATTTACAGTCACAGATATTTGTAATATAACCAAAAACCGCATAATATAACCTGGAATCGCCTATAAACACGAGAGACATTAAAGATAATCACGAATTAAGGATTTAATTATTAGTTAAGCAGTGGGTGCAAAGGAATTTAAACTTTATGATTAAATTTTAATTATAATTTAATCACGAACGGTGCAAACCGCCGTTTTATAACAATGTCATTTAATAGAATTCTATTCATCAATTCTCGGACAAGCATCCTTGTTCGAGAATAGCCGGAGTAAATCGATAATGACTATGAAATAGAAAGTTGTTTAAGGTGTAAGGTCTCCTTACGTAAGTCATACTTTTCCTAAGATTTTGCCTGGACTATGAATATGTGGGTTAGAGATCCTGAAAAAACTTCTTTGAGGTCACTGCAGCTCTGTTGGAAGATATGAGATAGACAGTAAGTGCTCGAATGACAAGAAGAATACTAGCGGGTGCTTGGTGCTTAAAAGGATGAAGAAAAAGAAGCCCTGGCTTTCAAAAAAAAACCGCTTGGTGTAGCCTCTTCGACGAGGTGATTGGTCAAACGTTCTGTGGTCCGATGAATCTAACTTTGAGGTAGGCATTTACCAGCAATAACCGGCTTTTGCAACAAAAATGAGAATATTTTAGGATTTGTTATTTTTATTATTATAATATTTCCAGGTATTGCATCAATGAAGAATATCATCCAGATTGCATGGTGCTTACTGCAAAACTCGGAGGTAAGAGAATTTTCATCTGGAGTTTGACGACTGCTAATGGTGTATATGGATAAAATATTCGTTTGCAAAGATTGCATGAACAGCCAAACCCACATAAATGTACTAGAAACTATGCTGATGCCTTCATTAACGAGCGTGGCACCAATTTACGTGGCCTCAAGTTCCAACAGGAGAATGCTTCTTACTATAAATTAGCCACTGCGATGCACTGGTTTAAAGACAATGATATTAACTGACTACTTATGCGGATGGGAGCTATCTCCAAAAGTAGTGCATTGACTCTATATGAAGGTAGTACGTTCAACCATAACCTATGGAGCAGTAGCTTGGTAGCAAAAGATGCAATAAGCCAGAGCCACAGGAAAACTTATATCCATAGAAAGGGCATACGGGAACAATATGTTCTTTCCCGTTGTTGGCACTAGAAGTTCTTTTAGACCTACCACCAGGGAGACCAGATTAACTAGATTACGCCTATGGCAAATAGGGAATCAATCGCTTCAAACTCATGTCTATGTTGCTAAAAAAACTGCTGAAATCGGTTATTTACGACGGCTCCATGGTGGCTTTGAATAGAGCATAGTCACAACACTGTATAAGCAGTTACACGCTCATGAACAAAGTAAACATTTCCGAATCAGAAAGTTGCAAAAGCTGCCACCATCCCCACCCCCTCTCCCGGTCACCCTCATCCGCTGATTCGATCCAGCGCTTCGCGCGACACGTAAAATTGTTTTTACGACGTATAATCCCCGATATTACTGCATTCGACGCTCCGTAGAAACCGTATAGCTATAAAACTTGGCGCACATGAAATCTCGACGTCAACTGCCGCGCGCTAGAGCTTACAAAGACGGATGCCGCCGACCGTTAACCAGGTCGAACAGGGTGGCGCTTGCAGTCGTAAAATCGCGTTGACCGATGGAAAAAAGAGAATTCCCCGATAAACAATGAGCTCTAACCCGTACTCGGACAGTATGTGAGGGGGTCTTTTCCGCATATTTTAGGATCGTAGGATCCTTTTATGGGCTTATGGTGAGTAGGCGAACAAGCGTAGTTGAAACGCATTTATGATTTTTTCCGGTATTGTGGGTGAATTGGTTTAAATACATATATAATCTACAGGGAGTAACTAATGCTGCAGTACATATAAGAAGTGAAAGATCATTGAGCAAAAATTCTTTTTTCTAAAAAAAATTATACGGTGCATTGTTTAGGAATTACAACTTTGAAATGCAAAAGTTAAGATAGCACTTCCATCTCTAAGACACGTTCTTTATGTATGGTTTAAATTAAAGAAGAAATTCTGGGCAACTGGTGCTAAAATAATGAAAGCAATAATATAATAATGAAGCCGGCTATTTACTTGACATAGTCTGAAAAAGCTGACCTAATATATTATTATCTTAGAGTACATAACAGGGCTATCATAAATTAAATAGAATATTTTTTATTAAAAAAGGTAATAAATCTTTTACAACTATTTATCTACCAACTAACTATTTAAAAATAACTTAATATCTGATTCTTAATTTGGGCTTATTTAGGGATGTAACGGAACGGATTTTCTTGTCTGGAAAGTTTTGGGGATGGCCAGCCCAAATTCAAATAAGACAAGCCAAATTCCGTCTCGCAGACAACCCCTCCTGCTCTTTTGACCGGCGAGCCACTGCTGAGAAACAAACTTTTTGTTCGGTAGCGAATGGTTTTTTGTAATTTTAGCCAAAGTTGTTTCCCAACGGTGTTTTCCTCCGACAGTCGAAGCAGGGCCGTTAGTTAGCCTAAAGATTCTCGACTTGCCCTCCTCGTCGGCTTTCTCTTACAAAATTAACTTCCTCTCCAGGTCTTTACTGAGGGTTCAAACTGAAATTCTTTTAAAATGGCGAAATAATAGAACGACTTTCTTTTTTCAAAATTATATATTGAATACTTAAGACATTGGAAATAATCCAACAAACTACACAATTAAATAAAATAACAAGTGAACGACAAGAAGCAAACACAAATTTTGTCTTTTTGAATATTTTAAAATTTTATACTGTTGATTAACTTAAGCTCAGGTAAATTTTCCTTACAAATTTATTTATTAAGGGAGAGAGAGAGAGCGAACGAGTTTTTTTCGTATTGCCTTGGTTAGTTTTAAGCAGGAATTTTGAACTCCTTACCGGCCGATGTGGGTAATTAATTCTTCTCGTAATCCAAATTATAGGGCATGAATTTTATCACAAAACAAAACACCTCTCGAGGAAAGCTTTTGCTTCCTGTTCTCGAATTTTAAGCGTATTTCACAATTTTTTAGAAGAGAAGTTTATTTTTTTAAGATTTGGAAACGCCCGTTACGAAATTAGAGACGCGTGCTTTTACTTTAGCTATAACGAAGACCACGAATTAATTAAATTAAAACAGCAATGTAAAGAATTTTTATAAACTTTGATTGTGACGTCATTTTGCACCGATAACTAGTTCGGCCTCTCTTCACAGGAGGGCGCAAGTATGACCGAAGGCGTTATTTTTCTGACTTTCTGACGTCCTACTTGAGAGGAACGTGGGAATTGCTGAACAGCATATGTAACATATAATAAACAAAAGAAGCATATAACATACAAAGTAATACCATATTATTTTAATTACGCGAGTCTTTAACGAAAATAGACGCTACTCAGCAAATGCCACGGTACCTATCAACTACGTATTAATAAAATGAATTTAAATTCTCGCATTATACAGGATGGAATTTCGAATTCTTACAGGGACAATCGATTATCTGCCATCCACAATGCCCTGGATAAAGTTCACCATATGCTGGATAGTAAACATATTGTAACTGGAATATTCTTCCATCTATCCAAGCCGTTTGATGCAATTGATCATTCGGTGTTACATAAATTACAATTCATTGGTATTCGTGGGATTGCTTATAATTTATTTCAATCGTACTTGTCGGAAAGAAAGGCTAGCGTATCAATGAAATTTGAGAAGAGCAACATAGAGCAAGCTTCTGTGTCATCTAATGTCGGTATAACATGCGGAGTACTACAGTGCTCCGTTTTAGGCCCCACGTTGTTTTTGATTTACGTAAATGTTTACTCATTTGTCATCCTGTATATTGTCACAATACGCCGATGATACAAGCTGTATGATATCCCACTATACCCGGGACGACGTATCTGTCTTAGTTGATTTAGTTGCCTCTGAAAACTGGTGTAGGGATAGGTAACGGTTTTGTCTTGAATGGTGGAAAAACTAGCTTTATGAGAAGACAAAATGATAATAGGTCTGCTGACTGTAGAGTAAATAGGCATCCGTACAAGATAGAGCTGGTATCTAAATCACATGTTACTTGCAGATTCAGAGACGTTTTATACTAGGTATTAAATCTGCAGAGTGTTTCATATAATATTTGCCTTATGTAGACAGATAAATAATTAGGAGTACCTTTAAATGAAAGCTTTCCAATTGTGGATAATGTAAAGAATTTACTGAACAAGAATGATTAAATGAATAATATATTAAACACGATTACCTCTCTGACAATGTATAGATTTTTAAAATGTAATATTGATCTCTTTTTAACAGCGTAAATTTTTAAATTTAATTTGATATGAATTACAATATCCCTTTATTTTCATATATCATTGTATTTAACATCCAATAATTTAATTACCTATCTTTATTTTCCAGATATAAATAAATTTCTTGCCTAAATAGCACACCTCAAAGGCCCTTTCTCAGAATAAAGTACCTTCCCCCTAATATATTTAATTTATTTGCTCCACAGTTTAGGAATTATAACCTCAAAAAGTGCAAGAAGTGACGTTTGACGTATTTGCTGGAAATATTTATCTCTTATACTACCAACATATATTTTAGGAACTCCAACTAAGAACTACTAATTTCATTTCTATCACCTAGAAATAGATCGAGCGAACTCCTAAAGCTCCTGAAATGCCCATAGCGTTACGTAAACTCCTTGCTAGAAAAGTACACAAAAGACGAACTCTGTCGAGTAAACAAAGCTATAAAGTGTGGTGGGAGAATATCCTCAACTTCATCCCCTACGAATTTCGAATGGCAGTAAACGACAAAACTTTAAAGGAAGTGGGTAGTCAGAATTTACGTGCATATGATATGTTTAGGCAAACGGTGTATCGCTCCTCCAGGACGTCTGGTTTTAAATTGTTTCTCTTCATCTTCCCCCAAAAAGCTTTTCCAGTTGTCTCTAAATTTTTTAAATAGTGGAATATCGGGACTGCTAATTACTTGGGTTTTTTTTATTTCAAATACACCATTTTGAGAACCAGTTCGTAAACATGGTGACGACAAGCACAGAATAACAACTCTTCCTCTAGTTTTTGTTCCAGAAAAACACAAGCTCCATTCAATCAACCTGTATTTGACGGTGTCGTGCCACAACACAATATTTGTACCTTATTATTAAGGTATTATTTCCAACCTTAAAGTGCGTTTGAAACAGCCTTGGATTGAGCTTTACCAGAAGAACTCTCAAGTTTTGGTACAGCAAGAAGTTGCTCCTTATCTCCAAATGAAATGAGGATCGGCAGACATTCTTCTTTGGAACTTCTTACATCCAAGCTAGGTAAAAATCTACCACCCCAATGAACGATGACTACTTCGGGCACGTTATTCTTAAAATCTGATTTTAAATGGAAGATTTATTAATAGGGAATTCGTCAAACTAAGATCTAGTGCTTCTAGTGTCACTTGAAGAATATAAAGAGAATCTCTTATGCTCAGCTGCCATCAGTCAAAAGCTGCAACTAACTTTGGTGAAATGAAATCGTTTCTTCCTCTTTTTGTTATAGTTACAGAGTGAGATGTCGTAAGTAAAATTTCTTCCAGGCTTTCGTCAAAGCTAGAAGATTGATCGTCTAGTTCCCCAGTGAGATTGAATCTTTCTTGAATATTAGTTATATTAATATAATATGCATAAAATATATTATAGAAAATATATTAGGAAAACATTCAAAAAATATATATGTTATGTAGCATTAATAATATTTTATTGGAAATGTTTTCTCAATATGTTTTTCATAACTCTGCAAGAATATTTTGCTTTGTATTTCTGTAAATATTTATTTCATATAAAAAAAAAGAATTTTTGTTTTTGTACATTTAGTGCGTAGGACGAATAAATATAAAATGGGTAAAATATGCATACATATTAAGTAGGTATGTGTGTACCTATTTAAAATGATAGTTTAAAGATTAAATTACATAATATATATTTAATATGATTTAATTAGTATCTAAGTTGAGCGCTGTAACTTTTCTATTAATATATCTGCGTTTTGTATTATATTATATATTATTTGTAATATTTGTAAGTTGCGAACGTCAACGCAACACCTCTATTCATTACGGTGCCGGTGTTATATGATTTAGTATTGTTTATGCGTCTATGGATTAGGTACATAGAATGCATACCGCGCACGTGCCGTATCATCAACGTTTTCATTCGTTTGTCCGTTACATGTTATAGTTTATAATAGTATACGATTAGGGCAGATTAGGGTTAACTGTGTAATTAATTGTTGCGGGGTGTGTTTTAGTTTTTGTGGTGACAACGAGGTAAGGAAAACTTGGAACATGTCATGGCATTTATAAGATAATTGAAATGCTCAATATCGCTATGTACAGAAATCGTTTAATAATATAATTGTAGGAATTTTATGCGTCATATATGTACTGCATCTAGCAGATAAATTGCTAGTTGATTTGCTTAAGATATTCATCTCGGTAGATAAGCGTCATAACCTCAAATAGAGGTTAGAATACATTGTGTTGTTTTATTGTTTGTACGTAGAATGTTTTCAATATTATGAAATAAAGTAAAAAATAAGTATCGTAAGTATTAGAAGTAGCTACCACTCCAATTATTGTAAATGCTTCCAAATGTATTAGTGGGGTTGATAATGTTGTACGATGTTTTATTCATGATATGATCTAATACAATTGGCATTGTTTTAGAGGCCACAAAGAAACGCCATGAGAGCGCCACTACCGCAGATATGAAAAAAGCCATAGGGTTGTACCTGGCACCAGCCAAGGCTAGATTTAAAAATGAGTATTTTTCATTTTTATTGGCTTATTCAAACAAAATGAATTTAGAACACTTCAATTAAAAAATAGTGATTAATTTGATAAACCTTCAGTATGCCTTAAAAGATGCCAGAATTATTGATTATTAGCTTGTATGGTGAGTGTGAAAAAACAAGTTCTTGCCTTTTAGACAACGCTATGTATGTTTCAACTTTTCGTTATCGACGTTATACATTCTAAATAACCAAGAACAATTTTAGTCATTTTGACAAATTAAATAGATTGCATAAAAAATTTCAATATTTTAGAAAAAATATAGCGCTTACATTAATTTTAAAATATGGAATAAATATTTTAATTGAATATTTTATCTATATTTAGAAAAAATATGAAAAATATATTCAAAAACCTCTCACGAAAAATATTTATAAAATATATTTTTAAAAATATCTATGTAATATTTCTGGCTGTTAGGGTTCTTGCGGCGGTAGTAAGTCGTAAGAAACTGAAGATGTTCTTGCAATCTCTGAAGACATTTGCCTCAGTCCTTTGTTCTCTTCTACTGATTTTCTTTGCCCTGCTCTTTCTTGTCTTTCAGCTAACTTTTTGGTTATATCCGCTAAGCAACCCGCACGCCCTTGCTCTCTTTATTTCTGTAAGAATATCTTATCTTCCCATATTTCCATTCTTTCGAGGGCATCGGCGTGCGTTATCTTTGATAAACGAAGTTTTGATCAAATTTGAGTAACATCCCATGGAATCTACAGACTGACAAAGTTTCCAGTGACAGTTTGTGAGATTCCCTTGTTAGCATATATTGTCCATTTTATTTCCAATCGATATTCAATTTGAAAGCCTACTAATTTCATATCAAAGACTAGCCTGCTGCATAGCTCCTTTTAAAGACTATCTAACTAACCAAAAATTCAAAATGGCTGCGATGTGAAAAACAAAAGATAGCGTTAACGACTTGAATGATTATCGGGAGATTTTCTTTACACAAAGAATTCAGATCGATAAACTTTGTTTTTTTTTTCAAAATATTTTAAATGGACACCTTATGGTGAATTCGAAACGATATTACTTGCGATTATTGAATTCCGAAAGGTATTTCTTATTTAGTCGTTGCTCTATATCTCCTAATAACCGAAATGTCAATAGTGGGCAAAGCGTATTAAACAAATGCGGTTTAAAAAAGAATTTCTACTCACTTGTGCAGGTTACTCATATATACGTTTGAGATTATTCGATTTTAATTCCAGTATTCAAGTACTCCAAATTAATGTTGCGAAACATGCAATGCTGACTATTCCGCTTCAAATAGCAGGCAATCTTTTTCACCGTGAACCCAGCAGGTATTCAATATGACGTGTCGATTACAGGCGCTATCACGAACACCCTTCTGCAGTACCGGGTATCTGCCCTCCTCCCCCACACACCTCTCCATTTCGGCGTACACAGGATCCACACGTCACTTTCGACGCTCTAGCTGGAATGCACAAAGGACCATTCAATCGAAACTATGCCCAGCGCACGCTTTGTCAAGGGCATTTACACACTAAAGTGGTATAAGTTTCATAATCGTTCCAAAACGCTGGTCATGTATAGATCTGACATATCGCAAAGGACCTTTGTGAGAGACTGATATGTGCCGGGTTCTCTAAATTCCCCCCCCCTCCCTTGCCTCCCCGAACCATACAAACTGCCAATATTTCGCAGTATAGTTTGGAAATTTCACATCTCCACGGAATCAGAGAGTCGTAACTATTGCACAGCGAATTGTCTTTCGGGCACGTACGAACAAAAGCTGTTTTTGGCGGGGGGAAAGCGGAGAGTAGGGATGCAAATTTTAGCTCACCAGTGCGCGATGCGCGCAAAGCACCCACACATCTGTTGCACCGTGTAAGTAATGGCTTTATAAAATTTTATCTTTCTGCGAGGAACGAAGCTACTCTACTATATATGTTACTGGAAATTGGGGAGCTTCTGGGAGTAATTCAGTCCGAATCCTACATCATAAGCTCTAGTTACGGCTTCCTTTGCATTAGAGATTCGCTTTATTAAATCTAAATTAAAAGCACTTGGACGACTTCCGAAAATCAGTTTTAGAAGGCGTATAACGAAAATATTCCAGAAAATCTGAAAAAGGTACTTTATTCAAAAATGCATTAGTAATGATTCACTATATAATCAATATGAACACAAAGCCAATATATTATTCCAAACCTGTTCCAGGAGATATTTCACTGGAAGGGATTTTGGTGAGGGAGGGGGGGGAAATATAGTCGGCAGGGTGAGCATCTGTTTCTAATTAATGGAAATTAATAATATAGAAAATTAAATATGTACACATGTGGCGGGGACGTTTCTATTATTGTGTGTACTCGCTGCGTTTTCCCGGGCACGAGCAAATAGGTTTCGAATCCGCGTTTTTCATTAGATTGAAATCGTCCATAAACCGATATATTGCATGTAGCATAACCGCAAATCTCGCGCTCTGTACATATATGGAATATTTGAATTAATATTCGGGTCTCTGTATATATTTAGTCGAAATAGGCGAGCTATACTTTTGCCCAGGGTAACTAACTAATAATCCCCCGACAAATTAAATTACAGTGACACGATGCGGGATGGTGAAGGGAAGGTACGTACATGTTGTACATATTAAATTTCCACTTCATTAATTTCGATAATAAAAGCAAATGAGGCTAGATTGTATCCAGGGAGATAATTAGAGTACTGGATTCATCACTTGCCGAAATAGTTCAAGATACTGATCTATCATTACTACAATTACTACAATTTGCTATATAATTGACAAACAATAAACTAATACCTAACAAAACATTGAGAGCTCCACAGAAACCTGGTCTATTTCCCCATTGCGGAAGCAGTCTGACATGGAGTCTTAAATACTACAGTTTCTTGTTTGTTTTTTTTTAATATTTAAACTCTCATTTCTTATACCCATTAGATTATTCCACCAATTTCGTATCCCAGTATCTTGTAATCTTCTAAATTAATCGAGGCGCAAGGATTGTTATTGGTTAGGGCAGCGAATGCGTGTTCATCTATTTCAGCAGACGCGGCGTACGTTATTTCGGGTATAATACCAGTAGATTTACGTTTAAGCAAACTTAAGTTTTGTACGAACAGGAGTAAAATAAGGTTTGAGGGTTTAATTACGGCAATAGTAATTAGACAGAACTGGGCGATTTAGGAATAGATTCATCCCGCGAAATTAAAAACTATTACTTATAACAAATTTATAGGCACCTTTTGGAAAAGGTTTAAAATTCTATATGGATGGATTGATGGGTGAGGGTGGTACAAGGGCCACTTTTGTTGTTTATAATAGGGGTATTGAAATATATAATCAACAGTTTAAATTAAGCGATCATTAGGATCATTTCGAGGCAAAATTAGCTGCAATAAATCAGGCAGTAATAACTGATAAATTATATTTATTAGAGGCGTTTGAGAATTTGAAAAATTCGACTGATTTGTTATTAGTCTGTGTGTGTATAACTTTTTTTAACTAGAGCTCACCCAAGTAGCACATTTAGTTGTTATTACCACTGCTATAGATACTACTAGAAGACTTCATTGATAGTGATGAATTTACCTGTTTGTTTTGAGCCAGCTCTTTATCAGTTCTAGTACTGTGGTTTTAGCCATTCCTAGAAGAGATTCTGTGTCTGTATGTGAATGTGATAATCCGTTTCTTGCTAAATTATTTCCTACGTTTACCGAATCTCGGGATACCTAGAGTGAAGTGACTTTATTGTGGCCTATCAGGCTATTCAGTTCTCAAATGCATTCCTAAAACAGACTTGATAGAGATCTATATGGCTATGTGAATTCACGTAGTTTTAATAAAATAATATAAATTGTAATAACACTGCGTAGGCTTTCACGCCGTATAAACTATAAACTAACAGCTTCTTGCGGGTTTCGCCGTGTGTCAAAATTTTCGCTCGACGTTTCGCTGTTCATATTGACAGCTTCTTCAGGATAACCATTCTCCATGGTCCGACATTTTTCTTATATACGCCACTGGTGCATCCAACCGTGTAGTTTCCGCTCCATTGACCGTGACGTTTCGTAGTAGGCTCTTCCACGTGTTGCTAAGGTGGTACCCATCTTCTCTGTTAACGGTTTTATTCTTCTCTATTTCTATGGCTTCCCTGATGAGTCTTTTTCCGTAGTTCTTGGTGGTAGTTATTACTTTACATTCTTGAAATCTATTTGTGTCCGTGTCGTGCATGTGTTCTGCACCGCTGATTGCTCGGGCCTTCTTAATCTTGCATCCCTCTCGTGTTCTTTTATTCTTATGTCGATGGATCTTCCTGTTTGTCCGACGTAGCACTGTCCGCATTGGCATGTTATCTTGTAGATACCTTCTGTGCGCCCCTTGGGTATCTTATCTTTTGCGGTCGGTAGATACTGCTGTATCGACGTTGCAGTCCCGAAGCGTACTTGTACGTTACGTTTCTTCAAAATTCGGCCTACTTTTTCGGTGACTCCTGCTATGTAAGGTAAACACGCCATCCCTCTTCGTGGTTCTGTAGTTGTCTCCAGTGTCGTCTTCTCTTAGTGGCTCTCATGTCGATGTCAGTTGTAACCATTCTTCTTTAGTGCTTTCTCCAAATGTATCTTTCACTGGTAAAGATGTTGTTCGTCACTGATGGTTTCGGCTCTGGATAGCAATGTTTGTATTAATGTCTTCTTCTGCATCGGATGATGGTGAGATCTTGCATGCGGATATCTATTGGTGTGCGTCTTCTTTCTAAGTACTGCTTGCTGTAGCATTCCCTCTTTTGTTTTCTTAACCATAACATCCATTCCATTTTGTTCTTTCACCATGGTAAACTTGATGGCTGGGTGCTGTGAGTTTATGTGTTCCAAGAACTGTTGTAGTTTTTCTTCTCCGTGTTGCCATATTACAAAGGTATCGTCGACATATCGCAACCAACACTTGGGTTTCATATCGCTGGAACTTAGGGCTTCTTCTTCAAATGCTTCCATATAAATTGTAATAATTCAATCACTTTTTGAAAGCCATGGAAAAGGTTGTAGTTAACTGTATTGGAACAGACGCTTTGAAGTGGGTGCTATTGTATCCTTGTGACTGTAACTATCATACAGGAAAATCTACTGCGACAGCATTAGTGGAGCTGGAAAATCGAATCCAAAATGCACTGACGAATTAAGAAACCATAGTGTGTTTTTCTAGTCCTGCATCACAGTCACGCACACTCGTTGATCAGGTTGTCAAGAAAGCATTACTATTGCTATCTACCAGGTATGCTGAAGCAGAGGTGAGATAGTTAAGGGTACTTTCCCATTTATGTGAAGCCTGATAGTAGATGAACTCCTATGCGGTTTGACTGATATAGTCACATGCAAGAAACAAAACTGATATTTTTTGCGACGTAATTTATAGAAGTTTTAAGTGTATAATAATACGGTTTATTCCATTTTGCCAAAAAGCACAGAACACGTCAAAATAAAAATCCTCTACAAAAGTATGGATCAAACAGTATATAGACATACACATAAATTAATTAGATTAGATATAAAAACAGATTAAAACGATTTTGTAAAAATCTTGAGCACTATATAAAGCTTTATTTATCAAAGTAGTTTTCAACACCTTTTTAAACTGCAGGATAGAAAGTGATTTTTATTGAAGCGGGGATATAGTTATAAATTTTAATGCACTGATGTATTATATTTTTCTGGATTTTTGTTAAGTTTGTGGATGGCGGCAACAAGATGCTATGGTAAGTACCTCTCGTATTATGCTGATGAGACAATTCATTTGCTTGAAAAAATTCCCGGTAATGCTGTCTAACAAAAAGTGCACATTCTAGGACAAATATAGATGGTAGAGTTAATATATTATTAGATTTAAAAATATTAGAGCATGTGTCTCTAGGTCCAAGTTGAAAAATAGAACGTATGCACGCCTTTTGAAGAACAAAAATCCTGCTAATGTCGCAAGAATTCCCCCAAAACACAACACCATATTTCAGTCTAGAATACACATTACCGTAGTAGAATGAAACTGCTGCCGCAGTGCTAGCACTCTTAATGTGTAACAGGCACTAGTCAATTTACCAGCCAGGTGAGTTCGCCAAGATAATTTAGAGTCAATCTGCCATCCCAAGAAAGCTGCACTACCTTCAGAGATGACTGTGCGTCCCCGATGTTCTACTTGCCATGGTTCCATATGGTTAGTGAATTTTATGAGTTTTGTTTCACTTAAGTTTAATTTTAAGTTGTGATTTTGACACCATTTTTCTATTTTTTCCAGGTTCCCCTCCAATACTCTTTTACACTCGTCAATTCGGGCGGAATGTGTCACAAAGGAAGTGTCATCCGCATACATCACTACCCGTCCATCAACAATGCCTGGTAAATCATTCACGTACAGTAAAAGTAGCAACGGCCCTAGCACAGATCCCTGCGGTACCCCAAAAGACACGTTGTGCCAATCTGATCTGATTTCCTTACCGTCTTCATTATATGCGGTTACACACTGTTGCCTATCGCTCACGAAAGATTTAATCAAATCTAGAGCAACATCCCGAAAACCGAGGGCCTCCAATTTGTCAAAAAGTAGCTGATGATCCACAGAATCAAATGCCTTTGACAGATCCAGCATCGTACAGGCGGTGATTTTTATATTAAGGATATATTTGTTGAGGTATCTTCAAGCACTCATATCATATTCTATAATAATAATAATAATCTTTATTTGTCCTGGAGATCTTTATAAAGATATAGGATATGTCAACAAAAATATTACACCCTTAACCGTAACGAAAATAATAATAAATACAGTATAATAATTTAACAGCAAAAATATAATGATTATAAATACCTAATTATTAATTATAAAATAAACTAAATTAATGAATTAAAAATGAGAAATGAAAAATATGAGAAAAAAAGAAATAAATTGAAGTAGGTGAAGCCAATACCAACTTTTAAATATGAAATCAATCATCCAACTGGTTCATAGTGTCATTTATATATTCAGATATTGAGTAGTATGTCTTAGAGATAAGAAATGTCTTTAATTTGCGTTTAAATGCGTTAATGATGTTAATACTTTTAATTTCGTTGGCAGGTGGTTGTAAAATATAATGCCTTTGTACATGGGATCTGTTCGTATTGAGCTAGTCTATGCCGTGAAATTGTAATCTGGTATTGCGCCTCTGTATGTAGCTATGATTATACTCTATGTGCATGTAAACTGCCCTATATGTTCCTTTACATACATTATACATTTGAAGAGTAAATTGACGGAAATTGTAAGTAAACTCTCTCTGTTTGAAAAATTCTTTACATGAATCATAAAGCCATTCCACACATATTTCTAATGGCTCTTTTCTGTAATAAAATAATCCTTTGTGCAGATGTGAACAACCCCAACAGATTATGCCATACGTTGCTTTAGGTAGAAACTGACCGTAGTAAAATGTTATACAAGTTTCCAATGTTCGTTAGTGATGTAAAACGTTTTAGCGCATAGCAGAGACTGGCAATACTTTTAGTAAGTAGCTGTATATGTGCTTCCCAATTTAACGTTTGATCTAACGTTAAACCCAAAATTTAGCCGAAGATGTTGTTCAATGGTTTTACCATTGAGCCGCACTAGTAACTTTCCTTTACATTAACGTTTGAGAGGTAAACCGGATTGTTTTGTTTTATTTACATTAATAAGGAGATTATTGTCTTTAAACCAGGTGGACAAAGCATCCATTTGTTTACTACAAGATCGACTTAATTCGTCGATATTTTTTTTTTTTTGCTACTTACAATGCTAATGTCATCAGCGTATAATGTGCATTTATTATCCTGGACTGTAGTTGTAATATCATTAATGAAAAAATGAACAATAGCGGACCCAAAATAGAGCCTTGCGGAATACCAGCGGGATCATTTTTGATATTGTTCTGTTTATGCATACCACTTGTTGTCGATGTGTAACATATGATAGCAGCCAACTTTTACAATTTCCTCTTATTCCTAAATATTCAAGTTTATTTTCAAGTACTTTGAAATCAATTCTGTCGAAAGCTTTGGACAAGTCTATTAAAGTTGCTAAAGCAATATCACCCTTATCTATTGTGCTGTATATCTCATGTAGGAATTGGATAAGTGCAGTTGAAGTTGAGAAACCCGTTCTGAAACCATGTTGTTGAGAGTTTATATTTGCTTTTGGTTTAGAAAACACCGAATTCTTTTACTAATTGTTTGTTCAAAGATTTTTGAAATAGCAGATTGTAGCGCAATAGGCCGGTAATTGCTGAGTTCTGTTGACTCTCCATTTTTGTGGACCGGTATAACTTTGTTTACTTTTAAGCAATTAGGAAACATACCATTAGTAACGAATGGTTGATAATATAACACAATGGTGCTGTTATAAAGTAAATACCTTGCTTCAAGATTTCAATTCCTACAGAATCAAAGCCACTAGATTTTGAATTTTTCATTTTCATAATGATATTGTATATCTCGACTTTCAGTAACTGGGTCTAAGTAGAGTGTTGAACAGTTTGCAGATGGTAACTGAATTGAAGAATTTCCAGTATCAGGCTTAGCAACAGTAGCAAAATATTCGTTGAAAGCATTACAAATATCAAGAGGGTCATTAATATTTACTCCATCTATATTTATTGAGTCAGGAGCCTTATAAGTGGCTGACCTACCTACACTATTGTTTATGATGTTCCAGGCGGTTTTTACTTTACTTGGAGAACAAGCTAATTGGCGACTATTTTGTATTTTCTTTGAAAGTTGTATTGTTTCACGATAGATGCTCTTATAGCGTTTATAATATTGCACGTCATAGGACGGAATAGGTATCTAATTAATTGTTTTAACATTTTACAAGTTTTCTAAAGAATTTACTGGCACTTCTGAAGGAACTGGCAGTATCATTAGCAAAGCGCTATACCAAAACGCAATAACGTGACAAGAGATGGAAAGACCTATTTGCTACAGATTATGGTCGTGAAAGCCTTCACTCAAGCGAATGTTTTATTGAAAATAAAAAATACCTCTTTGCAAATCTTCTAGAGACGTCTGTTTTTCCTTCCACTGCTTCCTATATGACGCTACCAGCGTCTAATCAGTTAATTAACTCCAGTCGAGCATTCAATATAATTACGATTAAATGAGAATCGCACTGCCTCCATCCTAATTGGCCTTCGTCTCCTACGAACTCTGAAACCCACCCATCCATCCATCCGCAGCAGCGCCATACTTAAGAGTTGTTACTTTAATTTACGATTGTCTCATCCTTATTTATAGGCACGTGTCACACACGTAACGATCCCGAGCACCTCCTTTTTCTTCTCTTTGCCCATCTCAGTGAGTGTCGTTAAGGGTCGGATTTAAGTAATAGAATCTCGAGTTTATTGCGTGAGCAATTACGTTCGACTAAAGTGGGCGATGTATATCCGGGCATGTATGAGCGCCCGGGAGCGCTCATGTTAACGTTTATTGTCTCGTTGTCTCTGCCGGTACGTAATGTACGAAATACTCTCGTTATGGCGGGGCGTATAAACGTTCCCGCGTCTATCTCAGTAGACGATGCCATTAAGTAAGGAGTTAGATCCTCGTGGGATATTTGAATTATTACGATAACTGTGTAATTAGTGCGAGAAACAGAGCGTAATTAGGTGATTCTACATTACGGCCGTGTATTACAGGAATTTGTTACGTTGATGCTGGAGGGTTGGTAATCGTTAGTTGGGATTGTGTCGATTAAGTTTTAAATAAGCTAAGATACTATTATGTAGGTTTTAGTCAGAAAAACAAAGTTAAATTAAATTTAGTATAAAATAGGGCAAAACTGATTTGATAAAAAGATTTTTACTACATTATTAGATCAGAAAACACAATTAAAGCAACATGGAAGCAAGTCAATAACATAACAAATCTTAATAGAAGAAAAGGAATAAACGTAAAGAATATGTGTCAAAATCTAAATAAAACTGAAAATGAAATCCTAAATGACTTTAACACATTTTATATAAACATGGGTCACCAGACTGCTCGAAAATTTGGAAACATCGACAATATACCCATAAATGAAAGATCAATGTTCTTGTATGATGTTGAACCGGTTGAAGTATGTAACATAATTCAGTCATTAAAAGAAAAGTCAGCTCTGGGACCAGATCGATTACCGACAAAACTATTAAGGAATTGTGCAGATATTGTGTGCCCCAATAGCAAATATGATTAATATATGTTTTGCTACAGGAACGTTTCCCGATTTGTTGAAATTGTCAATAATAAAACCTATTTATAAAAGTGGTGATGAATTGAAGGTGGAAAATTATAGACCTATTGCTTTACTTTCGGTGATCGCAAAAACTGTAGAAAAAGCAATTTTGGTGAGACTAGTCAGGTTTGCGAAATCAAGCAATTTATTAACACCCTCCCAAAATGCTTACGTACAAGGAAGGTCGACTATAAGAGTTGTTTACATGTTCATTGATAGAGTGCTGCAGGCAACTACTGAAAGAAAGAAGGTGGTTGGATTATTTTTAGATCTAGCAGAGGCATTGATAGCGTGAATCACGTGACTCGTGAAAACTGAGAAAACACATCACCTATTGAAATCGTATTTAATAGGACGCAGGCAGTGTGTGGAACTAAACATCAATGGTCAAATACTACAATCGAATTGGTTGCAAAAAGAAAGGGGCGTCCCTCAAGGCTCGATATTGGGAGCATTCTTTTTTATTGCATACACAAATGACCTACCAGAAATAACGAACCACTTTGTCAATATGCATGCCGATGATACCTCTGTAGTCATTCCTGAACAGTGTAATGAAACGCTAGAGAATGAAATCACAGGTGTTGTCACTACAATGAATCAATGGTTTTTAGAAAACAACCTATCGTTGAAGATAAATAAAACGAAAATAATGCAATTTGCGCTAAAAAAAAACAGGATGACTTAACAATTCCCTTTCAAAACCACGTTTTTACATCAGAAAATAATGTCAGGTTTTTAGGATTACAAATCGACAGTGCACTGAATTGGAAGGAACATATTAATATACTTTCAAAAAAATATCTGCAATGGTGTATGCTCTTAGAACGATCTCTTCCGAGGTGACATATACAAGCGCTCTCGCGGTATATCATTCTTGGTCAAATCCAGGCTGTCCTATGGAATTATTTTCTGGGGTAATTCTACAGACTCGGATAGAATTTTTATACTTCAAAAAGCCTGTTTAAGAAGCATCTTTAACCTAAAAAAAAGTGAAACGTGTAAAAACATATTTAAACAAAATAATATAGTTACGTTACCAGCACTGTATATATATATGAGTGTACGTGTTTCTCAAAAAAACATTATAATGAACTTTTTAAGCAAAAAGAACCAGATCACAATTACAACACCCGCGAGTGCGAAAAATCGGTATTACGTTTACCACAAACAATCCACGCGAAAGTGCACAGAAACGTTGTTACACAAATGTTAAAAATTTATAACAATATTCCTGGAAATTTTAAAGACAACCCCATGGACAATTTTAAACATATGTGTAAACAATATCTAGTTGAATTATGTCTGTATAAAGTTGAGGATTTCTTCACGAAGAATAAATTAATTTACTATTTTGTTTTATATTTCATACTTATATACTTACAGAATCTTTCGTTTCTTTTTTGACATATTTCATACATTTGTATAATGAAATGAATAAAGTTTCTATTCTATTCTATTCTATTCTACCTTTGATTCAATAATTGGCTATCTTTGAGAATGAGTCGGGACCACAAGCCCAACAAAAGAAATAAATTTAATGCACACTGAAAATTCGGATAAGCCTAAGTAGTTTGGAGCTAGACTATGCTCCGGAAGTTTTGAGAAGGGCTAAATTCACTTTCATGCCTACCCGCCCCAAAATCCCACAGATCTATCAACTTTTCATCGTTCTTCTTGAAAACGGTGGAAAAAGCTATAGATAATTATATCAGAACAGATATCTTGCTCTCAGCTGCTGCCTACCAGATTGGTGGAGGCGTAGGTGACACATAAGACATCTCGGTTAGTACGACCAGAGGATACCCACAAAGAGGAGCTACATCTCCACTTATGTAGAGTCTAATAATAGATGAACTGATCTAGTCATACCTTGTCAAGGGTATACTGATGATGTTGTCATAAATTAAATTAAATTTGAGGATACCTTCTGCGACGTAGTTCAAAGAGGGCTGAACTTTACGAGAAGATGGCGTCATTCAATGTTAACCCCACTAAGACTACCTGAGTAGCATTCACAAGGAAAAAGAAACCCAATCTCAAAACCTTAAAAGCGGACGGGAAAAACATAGATTGTAGAACAGAGATTAAATATCTAGGCCTTGCCCTAGGCAATAAACTGTTCTGGAACAAACACGAAAATGAAATAACTCACAAGCCCAAAAAAGCCCTGGTAGAATGCAACAACTTAGCAGGAAAAAAATAGAAATATGCGGCCTATATAAGAAATTGCATTCAATTTCAGTTTCAGGTAACTAAATTCCTCAACCAATTCCAAATGATGGTACCATCAGCGAAGTGAGATATGTGAAGAAGAAGTTTTATTTGTGATATACCAAGTCGATGTAGTCAACTCTCATACGCGACAGCCAAATGTGCATCACTTTCTTCTTGTTGCAATTAATTATTAATTTCCTGTTGTATGCTCATAAGCCTGCATGTCTTTAAATGCATTGGTGACGACGCTAGAAGCAGCCACATCAGCGTACATAAATTTCCGACATACCCCCATATTGTCAGCTATATCATTAATATAATGAGGAGAAGGCCCAGTATGCTACCCTGGGGAACCCCATAATATAAATTAATGGGGACAGAACTTTAAGAATCAATTACCACACTTATTAATTAGTCCATTTCCATGTCTGTCCACGATCCCCGTACCTCTCAAGCACTTCCCACATGATACTTCCAGTCATTTAGTCGGTTGCACATGTAATTTGCAAACTCTGAGGCGACCCTCCATATACGCATACTGCTTCTCATCCAAAATATCGCAGTTATTTATGCAGCTCATCAGACACTGGGAAATATGTCTACCCATGATCCTATTTATTTAGATTCAATAAAGTTACAAAGTATTATATTCTTAATTAAATTGTCAGCAAGAAGGGAATTATAATCGTAGTTATTTATAAAAAAAAAAAAAAAAACTTAAGGCTTAAATAAATAAATACGTCTGTGCCGCCTTGACACGTTGTGGGACAGTGTTTTACGGAACATGGACGGACAAAAATGGTTTAAATGGCAAGAACTAGTGACGTGGACTACTGGTCAGTAATCCAGAGATAAGATATATCCGTACGAAGTACCTCTTCTTCTCTACTCTCTCCTTCTCTAGATTCTGAAATAACCCCAACTAAAATGACCGAAAAGAAAATTCTTCTATACCATTAAATCGAACGCTACGATGTTATGCACTCGGCAAATTGTGGTGCAAAAGGGTTACGAGCTAGATAATTCTGCGATAAGAGTTCTAAGAAATCTATTCGTAGAAATGATATAGTTCTTGTTAATAAAGAAATTCGTAGCTTTTCCTATAGTATGACATTTTCTAGGTGCAACAATATAAGAAGCGTGCTCGGTTTAATCAATCATTCAAATATGGTGTAAATTTAAATTAAAGTAACAGGTGTTCACTATCCATTATGGTTTTATTCAATTTTCTTTCACAACATGTTTCGATTACAAAAGAATTTTTATTTAACAAACCATTTGGCAATTTTCACGTGAAGATGATTCTATCGTGGTCGAAACGTGTTGTGAAAGAAAACTTAATAAAACTAGATGGGATATTGAACACTTTTTACTTCAATTTAAATCATTCAAATGTTTTCTCAAGTGTGTCTGATTACTTAAAGCTAGTTGCTTGAATAATTTCTTCAATTTAAAACTTGCGTCTTTTCACTGTTCAGGATAAAATAGAAGTTGTAAATCACTTCTAAATATTTTTTTAGGGTAGGGATAATGACGTATCTGAAGGTAATAGCCCTTTTCTTAATTTATTCGATTTCCGGTTAAAAATGGAAATCTATGAATTGCCGGAAGAATTGTACCAAATTAATAAACTAGTGTAGCACGGACTGTTCGGATATTTACGAATAATTTCCACCATGTGCTCGTCAGAGACACAAATACCTTTCAACACACACACACACAGTGTATCATCCTTTTCGCATTTATAGAATAACACAGACCTCTTCTTGTTTCAATTACAATTCGGAGAGACGGCGATCTGAATTTGAATTCGAACACCTGCATCTAATTCGGACGGTCGAGCGCCTGTCCCTCTGCCCATAGTCCACCGATTATTAACGCTGTCATGGCACGTTACACACACAATCCTGTTACTGTTACATACGTTAGCGCATATCTATGCACAGGTAGATCCGAACATACATACATTGTTCCACCTTACCTACCTCGGCAATGATAAAACGATTACTGGTAATAATTCGCACGCCGTCGAGGGTTTTGTCCGATGTCCACATCTCCGTGTCTAATTCCGTTAATATCGTGTTTAATGGGAACGGTTCAGGACAGGGTATTAGTCGTTCTGTAGCAGTGTGGATGTAATGCCCGACCGCCAGGTACCAGGCGAGAGAGTGGACGCACCTGGGATGGTATTAAATTCTTTTGGCACTGGATTTGCGTATATGTGTCCGCCTGAGTGATTATTTCGATCCTTGGAATTTGAGGGGTTAGGTTAAAATATTTGCAGGATAGTTCGTGTATATTACTTGGTTTTAAACTTTTTTAACTCTATTAATATTCGTCACGGAACAAATGATATGTATAAGATACGCTACTTTAACTTTGGAAACTATCACAGGAAAAATATCTAAACAATGAATTGAAAGAAATTCCACCAAGACAGGACTGATGTCTATTGTAGAAATCACCATACCAACAATAGCAATTAAAGAACAATACCACTAGAAACAAAATCGAGGCAGGCACCATCAGCGTTTCGCCGAATAATTCCTACAATAGGCCCTGAGCCCATCTTACTGGCATTTTCCTCGATTGATTCAGCAATGGATTGCTAGACTATTGGTTGAGGTTCTAGAGTCTACTCGAGCTAGCCCAAGCGGAAAATAAATTCGAGCAGTGTATCACCTAAGATCTCGCGAAAGTTGCCCATACTGGACTAGGGTTTCCCCAGAATGGAACCTCTAACTTGGGCAAACGCCAAACAGTCACATAAAATGTGCTCTGGTGTCTCGTCCTCTAGATCAGTGTTCTTCAACCGGTGGTCCGCGGACCGGCTCCGGTCCGTGAAAATTTTCTGCCGGTCCCTGATAATATTAAGAACCTAAATTACAAAGCATTGTTCTCAAGACTAAATTATACACCCATCATGGTATAATAAAACAAGGTATCTTATAAGATAAGGGAACGAAATTGTGTCCGTTCTAGGCACATAAATGTATTTTATTTTCAAAAATGTCAATCAATAGCTGTTATAGAGGATATAAATATATTATTGTAGTATCGGAAATTGAAAGTGATAAAGCCATGAAACCCTCGAAACTTGCCCGTCATTTGAATTCAAAGAATAAAGATCTTGTCAATAAACCTGTAGACTTTTTTAAGAAATTATGTGACAAATGAAAACGCAAAAATGTGCAATAAAACGATGGTGATTCTCTGATAAATCAGTACTTCTGCATCATACTTAGCTGCTATACGTAATAGCTAAAACTAAGAAAGGATTTACAATTGCGATGAGTTAGTAAAGCTTGCGTTACAATTAGATATTGCGCAAGAGATTTTAGGACCTCAATCCGTTAAAAAACTAGAGGCTGTACCCATCTCGGATACCACCATTCAAATAAGAATTGTTGATATGGCCGCGGATGTCGAAATTCAGGTTATAGAGGGGATAAAGAAACCAAGATATTTCGCGATTCAACTTGACGAATCTGATGTGAGTAACCACTCTATCTTTCTTTGCTTTGTGAGGTATATTGATGAAGAAGATTTAAGGGAAGAACTCCTTTGTTGCCTTGATTTACCAGAGCGAACTACTAGTTCTGGGCTCTTCAGTGCTCCTGATGGGTATATTCAAGCGCAAGGATTAGATTCGAAGAAATATGTGGAAGTGTGTACGTATGGTGCTGCGAATATGACTGCACACCGCTATGGGGTGTCGCAAAAATAAAGGAACTTGCACACCCAGAAATATTATCAACTCACTGCATAATCCATCGAGAGCATCTAGTTGCAAAGAAACTTTCTTCTGAACTGAACACAGTGATGAATGATGTAGTAAAAATTGTGAATGAAATTCGTAGCCGCGCTACAAATTCTAGGCTGTTCACAATACTGTGTGAGAGTGTGAGTTCACAACACCAACATCTTCTTCTTCTTCATGCAGAAGTGAGGTGGTTATCAAGAAGAAGAGTTCTTACGCGCCTTTTTTAATTAATGGAAGAAATAAAGCAGTTTTTACGAGACCGGAAATCTAATTTGTTAGGATCGGTGTTAGATGAAGAATAGGTGGTTATGCTTGCATATGTGGTGGACATCTTTAACCTTCTTAATGAACTTAAAATTTCACTTCAGGGATTTTATACAAATATTTTTACTGTGAGAAATAAAATGGATGCGTTCGAAAAAAACTGGATCTTTGGGACAGTCGAGTACTTAAGAAAGATATTGAAATTTTTCCAATTATTATTAGCGGATTTTTAACTGTAGCTGATATAAACCAAAAGAGAATATTCAAAGTAATTAGTGAACATTTAAGGGCATTAGCTGAAAACTTTAGTAACTATACCCTGAAAGTGAGGATCCTCGTAAGGAAAACCTTTGAATTAATAATCCTTTCCTAGAAGATGTCCAATCATCTGCTTTTGCTTTTTGTGATAAAGAAAAACTGATAGAGCTATCCACTGATATGACTCTAGTTTCAAGACATGAAACGATGTCATTGCCACAATTTTGGATATCATTAGAAAAAGAATATCCAACATTGAGTGACAAAGCGATCAAATTATTGATTGTGTTTTTGACATCTTATTTGTGCTAGAAGACCTTTTTCTGCCATGTTAGTAATAAAAACTAAGCTCAGAAATCGAATGTATGTTTACGCAGCCCTTCGTCTTTCCGAAACAAACCTGCAACCACGTTTAACTGATTTGTTAACAAAGAAACAACAACAGAAGTCTCACTAAATAGTTACATGTATATTTCAATAACTGTTCGATTAATAAATAAAAATATTTACCTTATTCTATGTGTATATTTTAGTCTCGATAGTTTACCGATCCATAGCACATTTTGTTAAGTTTTTGCCGGTCCGCAGAAGAAAAAAGGTTGAAGACCACTGCTCTAGATAACATGCAGGGCAGATTGGGCTAACCAGTCCTATCTAGTGCATGTTTATTAAGCTTGCAATTGCCAGCTAATAGTCCTACATATTTAAGCAGTATCTTGCTATACTGGATGACAGAAAAACTGAAAAAAAAATTGAAATTTTTCACCCACTTTACCTTGTGGGACAAAATAAATCTGAAATTTTATTGACCAGTGTAATTTAAGGTTAATATTTATTAGCATATCTAGCTTTCCACCCAGATTCTTGTTTCAATTAGATATTTTAATGATTATATTCATACCTGCCCACCACTATGAAACATACATTTACCCTTATTTCTTAAAACAAGGGTAGTTTTTAAGCTAATCTAATGTAATATAAAAATACAGGCTTCCCTGTTCCTAATGAATCGATGATTATAAGCTTTAATACTCGTCTTAGTGCAATCAAACAGCCTATCAAAGTATTAAACACGACCAGTCCCCCCATTTCCATTTTTACACCCCCGTTACGCATGTGATTCCCCCCTTCTCCAAGCATATTATTCGCGCTCGATTAACCGGAGACGACGCGACGGTGCATACGTGAAAAGTTTTCACCCTCTTGTGCGGACGTGGAAACGAAAAACGTAATTACCTCCATAGATGCTCCCTTCCCGCCTTTTCACCCCGTCCTAGGGACTAGTAACACAAACAGCGCACAGTCGAAATATTTGTTTCATGTCTCGAAAAGATAACGCGTAGTTCTTGGAGCACGTCCGTGGCGTTCGTAAAGGAGAGATCGAGGAACCAGTTGGGAAGGGTAGGAGGGGGAAGAGGGCAAGCGAGCGAAACCGGGCACGGAAAGGAGCACACGTGATTATAGACGACGCGGAAGTTAAGCTCTAGTTGGTGAAGTTTTATCGGATAAAGTTAAATGAGGTGGCAGTGGCGGAAGCGAGAAGCTAGAGTTATCCCCCCAATGGTGTGTTTCCTCCCCCGCCTTCCACGTCAGACACGTCAGAGAGGAATTGGTCTGACCGGAACGGGAATATCGTTAAGTTCTTTTTGTGCTTATATTACGTAATAGGCAACCTCATGCACTCAAAAGAGTGCGCACGACAAGATTTTATGTTTTAGTGCGAACAGTGAAATTTATTTAAAACTAATATTTAGGTTATTGTTAGATATAGATTTTATCAGCATTTTTAGCTGTTTTTAAAGAGCCACGGGGCCATGCCTCGCCATTACAAATCACAAATTAATCATTAAAAAGCTTTTATTTTCTGTGAAAATACGGATAAATACACGTACACACACATATATTTAAGTACAGCGATTCCCATGATTTGATGCGCCGAAACACGCTTTGTATTTATTTATGATTTAATGTATATATAATAATTCGATTTAAGACAGTTTGCAGGTCTCCATGCGAAGCTAGTTGAAGGGGGGGGGGGTGGCCGCTAATAACCCAAAATACATTGAAATGAGATCAGCCGTATCTTGATCCGCTACCTCTTGCTTTGGTTGATTAAGTCACACGGTACTGATGATGCATACTTAGCGCATCATCAGTATAGGAAAGACCCTAGTGAGTGCTCGCGCAACAACCTCACATGCAGTCGTTATTGTTTATTGTGGTTTTTTTTTTTCTGTGTCGTGCCGTCTATGCGTGTGTGTTTGTTGTTTCATGTTACAATGAACAGCATCCGTAACCTATTAAATAAAGCATTTTCTTCGTATTCCCTAGAGGAAAGACTCGAAAACAACTAGGATGGCTGGTACCGCATTTGGACATTTCAGAAACTCAAAATGTTTATGCGTTTGCTTCTAAAATACGGGCAAGGAAATTTAATACAAACATTTACTTAAAACACGATTGGATTTGCGGTTACGACCAAAAGCAAACTGTTTTTTTTTGTTTTCTTTGCGTTTTATTAGGATGAGAATTAACACTGAGAAAGGACGGTATTACAGACTTAGTGCTGCACATCTGGGAAAAATTATGCATGAGAAATCGAAGGTACATACATATAAAACTGTTTTTAGTTTTTCTGTGCTTGCACTATGTTTGTATACCTAGTCTTTTTTGCATTTTAAAGTAGATATACGATTTGCTCATGCTGATATTTTAGGCCAACCTCAATTTTGAATTGCAGTTTAAAGACTTCTAAATACGTCTTTATGTTCTTTTTTTGTGTCCAAAAGCAATTATGGTGACGGTTACAACACAGTGTGCACTGCAGTCTAAAGTTTCCTCTAATTGAACACCGTTGTGTATTAAAATAATTATTTAATATCATAATTATTAAGTTTATATAAATTGGAATGAAGATGTGCAAGTTCATTAAACAACGAAAAGCAGACTTTCTTTATTTCTTTTATATTTAAATATCAGTTCTCAATCGTATTTTAAAATACAATTCCACCCATTTTGCATGTGGAAAAATTAATATCATCGGGAATCAAAAATCTAGAATGCTCTCTTGACAGAACAACTAAGTAAAGAAAAAACCATGTTTAACAACTAGGTAGTGTGTATCATTATTATTTAATATATTACCCTATTATTACCCTATATTTTTAATATTTTACTCTATTATCTCATTTTTTAATCTAGAAAATTTATCGCATAAAACATACATTCTAACGGATTTACAATTCTATGAGAACATGTCATACGTAACCGCTATTAAAATCAATCAATCAATCAATCATTATTGCCCGTGCACATGTCGCATGTACAATGTATCGGTATAATAAGCTGTAGCAGAGGGGACAGTTGTAGCATGTATTCACGACCGGCCCTAATTATACTGCAATACCTTCCTAAATTGACCATGTGACGCATAGTGTAGGCGATATTGTGCCCCCAATTTACGACAGTTGAAAATGTTAATGTCCAAAACAATGTACGGTTTGGTTTATCGGAAAAACCGATTAGGCAGGTTACCTCTTTTTCACGTAAGTCTACGAAATTGATAATCGAACTGGGTTTCAATGATGACAGATTTATTATTGAACTATATATAAAAAAATAGTAAAAGTATCCATCGATTCTTCAATATTCCTAAATCTAAATGATTTTAATAGTATCTCGAAGATTTTGTCTATGTAACGTCATTTTTTACTAAAATTTTTATAAATCTAATAATTCATAAAGAAGAAATAACACATGTATTTCGAAACGTCAAAGTAATTTCTACATATTTGACGAATTATTGTATTTCTGCTAATATCTGTAATAATTAAGAGGATTTTCTTCCAAGGAAATGTTTCTCCCCACGCAGGATTCGAACATACACACTCTCGTTTACCGGACGAACGCTCTACCATTTGAGCTAGAGAGGGGTATGCAGCTTCGTGTGTCAAATCGACTTATGTCGATATCAGATGTTGAAAGGTCGGCAAAAACAAAGAAGGTAAAATGTATTTTAATTAACGGACGCAGCAAGACGAGTGATCAGAAAATTCTTTAAAGTAAGTATAAAAATAAGGTGGAAATTTTCCAGAAGGGAACTTTATAGAATTTTCTGATCATTCTTTTTGCTGTGTCCGTTAATTAAAATACATTTTACCTTCTTTGTTTTTATTTTAAAGTGTAGTTTGTCATTTTGGAATGTGTGTTAATAAGTCTTATTCAATTTTATTCTATTTTACAATTCGATTTTTACTATTTTATCACGTGACTTATTTTTAAACTGTTTTATAATTGTAAGTATTACAATTTTATCCTTTTAGTTACTTATACATTTTCTAACTTATTAATTAACTATTTTGTACAACAATTAACACAAATTTATTAATTTTCTTAATTTCAATTTCTATCTAATTAATTTCTTGTTGGATTTCTTCAGTTGAGCTGAAGATGTCCCTTAGTGGATGAAAGCAGTTGTCGTCATTAAAGAATTTGTGAGAAATTGGACAATTTATTTTAATTTACCTTGCTAATTTAGTGGTAAATAGAAGTGTCAAGAAGCCGGCTTTTAATCATTTGCTGATATGCGACGATCTTTTATTAGTTATACAAACAGTTTCTTACCAGCAAAGAAGTAACCATAATCAACTAATTGCAACTATACGGTAAACAAACACAATCTTAAATTCTGCATTAATTTTGAACCGATTTTAAACGTCATTGTGATAAATATAAACCACAATACAACTCAAAATTTATTATATTTACCAGATTGGGCATTGTAAATAATTACAGTCCACTGCCCATTCTTGGAACAGCATCCTTACTTAAGACATTTTGTGAAGTTCTGTTTCAAACAGCAATATTTTTACTCCAGCATAACCCCAAAATATTAATCACCTTATTTATAACACACAAAGTAGCTGTCTAAAGTCTAAAGAAACCAATTATCAAAACAGAACTTTACGAAATGTCAAAATGGCCACTTGAGTCTTTTTGAAAATTATTCTGAATTGCTAATAATATTTGAAAAGGAGTACCGACCGGAACTTCGTTGAAGAATAAAATAAGCTATATGGGTAATACGGTCTTTAAAATTAAACTGCTAAATAACCTCAATATTTCGTCATATATTTATGTGATACCTTCACAAATCTTTAATAATTTCAAAAACAGTTTGTTCCAATCTTTTCAAACTAGCTTTAATAAGGTAAAGTTACTGCTTATTAATAAATTTCAAAAGTTAATGAATTATAGAAATAATACAAAAAATTATTTTCTTGATAACAGTAAATGGTTTATGAATGTATCTGATGTTATATACCTAAAGAAATATCTGACTTTTTATCTTTAGGTCCTAATTTAGTGTTCCCGTTAGTGGAAAACAATTTAATGCAAAAAGATTTTTAGCTGATGTTGAGTGTATGGTTGATGATCTACCAGAAACAAATAAAAATTTAATAAGAGCAAGAATAACTAATAATGTCACAAATCATTTAACAAAATCTAAATTCCTTCCAAATTCATGTATTACACAAACATTTAAAAAAATAAAAAAAAATTTAAAAGACCATCCAAATTTATATATTTTACAGGCTGACAAAGGTGGATGTACTGTAGCTATGAATAAAAAAGACTATATAGAAAAAACAGAATTACTTTTAAATGATACAAGAACTTATAAGTTTTTAGACAGAGATCCAACTTCGGTTACACAGAGAAGACATAATGAGCTAATAAAAAAATTAAAAACAAAAAAGAAATGAGTGATAATGATGCTAAACATATAACTACATATAAAGCAGTACAATCTAAATTATTTGCTTACCTAAAATACATAAACAGAATATACCGATGCGTCCCATTGTTAGCTCGTTAACTGTGTTACATATAATTTAGCAAAATTTTTATCAAACATTCTTACTTTGGCCTTCTCTGAAAATACTTCTTATAATATTAAGATACTTTCACTTTTGTTAGTACTATTAAAGAAATGATTATACCTGAAAATTTTATGTTGATATCTTTGGATGTTGTGTCATTATTTACAAATATTCCAATAGATTTAGTAATTGATATTCTGATACAAAAATGGTCTTTAATTGAACCACACACTACAATTTCGAAAGATAATTTTATACTATTATTACGTTTTGTTTGTAATAATTGTTATTTTTCTTTTATGAATAAATATTATCTACAAATTTTTGGTACACCAATGGGTTCCCCAATTAGTTCAATTTTGGCAATGATTGTTATGGATTGTTTATTAGATGCTGTTATACCTAAATTACCTTTCAAAATTCCATTTATTTATATATATGTTGATGACATTATTTGTTCAATACCTAATGATAAGGTAGATATTACTTTAAAGATATTTAATTCGTATAATAATCATTTGCAATTCACTGCGGAATTGGAAAATGATTGTTATGTACCTTTTCTTGATACCAAAGTTATAAGATCAGAGAATAACATTATCATTTTAGATTGGTATCAAAAACCGACATCTTCTGGTAGATTTATTAACTTTTACTCTAATTATCCTATAAATCAGAAATATAATACTGTGATTGCTATAAAAAACAGAATTACACAAATTAGCGACACAAGATTTCTTAATGACAATTTAAAAAAGTTATTTAATTTTTTTTCCAATAACGGCTACCCTAAAAATATTCTTTCCAAATTAATTTACTCTCCAAATTCCTTACATGAACATATAAATACTAATACAACTACCACTTTTAAATATTATAATATACCTTTCGTAGAACGTTTAACTAATAAAGTAATTAAACATTTTAAAGATTTTAAAAATATCAAAATTGCGAAGTATAATATAACAACCATAAGAACAATCTTTACAAAAACTAAAGACAAGATACCAATTCTGGACCAAAGTGATTTGGTATATAATATTCCTTGTCGTGATTGTCAAGGTTGTTATATCGGTCAAACTTCTCAAATGCTAAAGAATAGAATAACGCAACATAAAAGTGATAGTCGTATAGGTAAACGTTCATGTGCCTTGTCTTTACATTTTCAAAATTTAGACCACAATTTTAATTATGATAATACTAAAATTCTTGATGTTGAAAGTAATTACGAAAAGCGGTTATTTCTAGAAATGGTTCATATTAACAGTAATCAAAATTCAATAAATTTCAAAAGAGACACAAATCAACTCAACCATACTTATTGCAACATTTAAAAAAATACATAGTAACATTACCTTGTTTACAAAAATGTTTTTTGGCTTTTAAAAAATTCAAAAATTTAAAATATATATACATATAATTTGATTATTATATTTTAATTTTGTAAGTATTATTTTAAATATTTTATTACGATTGGTTCATATTCTTTGTAATATTGTAGATGTCCTCCTGAGGAAGTCATAAATATATGACGAAATATTGAGGTTATTTAGCAGTTTTATTTTAATGACCGTATTACCCATATAGCTTATTTTATTCTTTGCTAATAATAGATGTCACTTTTAAATAATTTCCTATTTTATCGACTCAACTTGCATTAACGATGTAGGTAGAAATTTACTCAGTATTTTAGATAAAACCCTTATAGGAAATTTTAAATTTCTCCCCAAAATCCATGCCGATAAATCAGCTAAAATCTTAGGGATTAAAATCACCCCCATCCAGTATTTTAAAAGAGCTATAGATCAACGGCTCTGGGGTGCTTATATATTATAACTCCTTGCCTACACCGCTATACCTGCTAGCTCCGATAATAATAAAACCCTAATTAGAATTTATGCCCAATAAAAAATTATTTATTCTGACGTTCTCGGAATTAAAGGCCCTCCCTATAGAAAAACATCGCAGCTCACGGGAGGCAAAAAAAAAGTACGTTCGCGGTGCAAAATCGATAAATATCAATTTGAACTTTACGGCTTTAAAATCTGAAACCTCTCTTAGAATTTACGACCTGCGAGATGGTTTAGAGACGAAAAAATCGCTTTCGCACCCTTCGGCAAGCGCAGTTGCCATTATCCGCTGCGAAAAGATGGAATTAATTGACCGGATGCACGTCTATAAATTCCTCTTAGATTCTTTTCGGGGAATTTAAAAATCGCAATCGACAGTAACTGGCAAGTTTGTAAACTACTGCTGACAAGACGAGTTCGGAACAACTTGGAACAGTTAGGAAATTGACCCCGTCGTCAGTATCAACCCCCTGCAGTGTCGGAGTAAGTTACTTGCCGGAGGCCCTTCAAAAGACTCATTAAACCATTTTAATTTCCTCAATGTTTATGTGCTGTGAGCGCAGAAAGAGGCCAGCGATAAAATAAGCAAAATGTAGAAGTTTGAAGGGGGTGAAATTGGATAAGTTCGAGTCGTATTACATGTTAGAGGGAGGGGGTGATCCTTTTTGATCTTCTGTAAGAATTAAAAAAAAAAACAAGAAAAAGTAGGGGTTTAAGTTTGATTGAGTGTCGTTTCAGACGTTATATACTTTTAGATTAGGTTTGGATTGGTTAGATCATCTTGTAAACGTTCAATACTTCACGTATTTTTATCGTTTATTCTTCGATTTAGAACTTTACCAATGATGTATATGGTTTTTGAGGTGTTAAATCACATTATTACAACAGATATAGAACACAATCTGCTATCAATTAATACTTGAGCAATTGCATCACCCATTACTTTCATAATTATATTCCTCTTTCCGCTTCTCTAATTCCACTTCACGTTGCATCGTGGAGTAATATGCAGCGTACATTGGTTCAACGGCAAAGATAAATCGCACTGATGCCCTATCATCAATTTGAGCTCCATACCACTGTAAGAATCGCAGAAATATGGATCCATTACCCATTTAAAACGCAAAAATGTTGCTGGGTAATATTATGAGACGTTGTTCAACTATTCTTCGTTGGAGGCTTTCTCCATGATAAAATTTCTGATTCCATACCTTTCACTTCCTCGATGTTGCTTAGCACTTTGGTCCAATCAAATCTTCCTGCTAAATTATCAGATTACCAAACGAACTTCATACCACCCTTGTGCCAGGCCCAAAACCATCTGGCATAATCTAAGGAAACTTTATCTACCTGCCCAAATCCTAATGCTTTGGTAGCTTCCATCTCTTAGACTGGTAAGGGCAAACAAAAGAATTTATGTGAATGTTGCTTGAACATCTTCAAAGACACGGTGACGATTACTTAATCCGTGCAATACTCCTCACCATCTCAACATTACACCATGACTCTAGGTCCTTCATTCCTCCCTTGGACCCTTGGCTCCTCATCTTATACTCCTGACTAGTTTGCAATACTTCAGACTAGAATCTCAGAGCTCCCTCACTAACGACGGTAGGTCGTCAATAAGTCCCAAAGCAATATTTACATTTCCATTAGAATTTGAATTAAATGTAACTTTCGTAATTCTCAGCGCTCATGTTGGTCAAATCTTTGCCCCAGTGTGCCTTGATATTACTGGTTAAAGCGTAGAGAATCCTCGGCGCGTCTTATATTTGGTCCCGGAAAAAATGTTTGCTGGATGCGTAAGGAATATGAAGGATCCATATTTGCTGTTGCCCATGCTGAAAAGCAAGAATGCTAAGAATGTAAGTTACTAGAACGACGATTTCTCTGCCATCCCTTATATAGTATAAGCTATTCACTGGTCGATTATGGCTAGGGGTGTGCCTTCTTACGTCGTTAGGTTGCAAACCAAATTGGTGTTGCATTTACCTTAGATGACAGGGGCGCCCATTTCTGCTATAATGTCGCACAATCATCACCAGTGGATCTAGCCACTTGGTCTGTCTGTTGCTTTCAATACATTGAAATTTCTTATTCTGTTTTGCACCTCTGGGCGACAGACAAGTCCGATATACCAACACCTATGATGACAATGGCCGATTGCGATTTGCTCTGATTCCGAATCCGTTATGTGACACCATAGAAGTTACCATACATTATACGGTTGCAACTAGGGTTGTCGAAACTCGTTTATTTCAGCACTCAGGTATACGTCTAGTGTATCACCCAGTTTTAGGTAACAGCGGCCCAAAAATCGAGCCGAATTACCGAAATGAATGGTGGATCTAGTTTCCTTTTAGAAATCTTGAGCAGAAAAAAAGTCTTCCGAACTTAAATTAATTATTTGCCTTTATGCGAATACGCCCATCAATTCCAGAAGTTCGAGTAATGTTGGATTTCGGCTAATACCCAATCAATTACGGGCACATAGATACCAGGTTGGTTATAAGACCAGAGAAGGACTGGGAGACAGGCACTCCAGTAAGAGCGGATTCAAACTGGTATACAGACAACTCCAAGCCTGATAGCCGAATATACTCAAAGAAGCCTACAAAGGCCCTTTCGGTATTTCAACAAAGACACAAGGGTGTTTCAGGCTGAAATAGAAAGATGTACCGAGTCAGATAAAGATGCTGGCTATCTTCTCTGACAGGCAATCTACACTTACAACGATTAGTTGCGTAAGTGTGACTCTAAGATGATTTGGGACTGTGTAAGTTGGGCACCCAAAGGGAATTAACATTGGTCTGGATTCCTATCCACTCTGGTATGAGGGAATTTGGGGCGGCGGACTAGCTGGACAGCGAGGTTCGTCAAGGCCATTCGTTAGAGCTGGGTACTAGCCCTTCTTTTAGCATTACCAAATCGCAAATTAAAGAATCCATGAATAAATGGATATATAATCAGGCTAAAGATGTGGCGACAAAAGTGACCTAGAGAGAGACAGACAAAAGAGTTTCTAAAGGAATAGACAATTCTTATAGACATAATCTACGACATAGGTCTGATAAATGATGCTAGAGGAAGTTTCTAGTAATGGGCGTAGAGAACCCCTTATCTGACTGCTACACAAAGAAACCGCTCTCAAGGATGATGACCCCATTTCATTCATTCATTCATTCAAGTTAGGTGGGCACTTAATGTTCAGGCACTTGAGCTGGGTGCTCATTGTACCATCCCTATTGATTCTCTTATTTCCACTCGAGCAGCTTGGTGTTCTCTATAAAGTCCAGTATCTTTCCCAGTGGAAACTTGAGGACCTTCGAGGGCTTCAATAGATCTCTCCCGAAGTACTTCTGCTTAAGTACCATCAGTTCCTCACATGTGCAGATTACATGTAAACACGTATCCTCCTGTAGTTCGCATCTTCTACACCACGGTTCGCTTACACGGCCTGTGTTGTATAGATGCTTTTTCAGAGGACAGTGTCCAGTTACCAACTCAGTAATGGTTTTAACTTTTTTCTTACTGCGCCTGAGTAGGTTATCAGAGAAACTACCATCCCCATCCCCTATCAGCATTTTGATATGGAGTTGACCTTCTGTCATCCTCCATTTCTTTGTACTTTCTTTATCTAACCAGGTCCAGATCTCCCTTCTTGCGGAATCCTTAGTAAATGATGACTCCAATTAAAAGGGCAAAATTAGATAGCAAAAAATGGGTTGGCATCTAATCAGATCTACACAGATACCCGAAACCAGGTATCCGGATTCAAGCAACCGCTCTAATTGCAACTAAAACCAGCAGAAATCACCCCAAACTCTCCCCACTGCTTCACAATTCAATATGACGCACGTAGAGTTAACATCAAGAAATCACCTGTTACCATCAATTAACCTACTCCATTCTCAACTACTAACACCCCCTCAAGGTCATCATTCATTCTCTGTAACGACCCGCGATAAATCCCGCCTGGCATCCCCAAGACAAACGGACGCACACATCGCAACGCGCGCCCCCATAAACCGCTGCAAATCTTCACCCCACGTCCGCACGTCCCCCCATCCTCCCCCCCTTTTCCGAAGAGGGGAAAGGGCTGGCGAAATAAATCGTCCGCCTGCCCTTATCCGAAATCAGCGGTGAATATGCGAACACCCGCACTAGTCCGTGCGAAAGTCCCCGCCAGACAGATTTACGCAAAGACGGCGAACGTGTGATAACGCCAGTTCTCACGCTACGTCCCCCTCCCCTCACCCCTCCATGTCTCTCCGCGTATCGCTCCCTTCATCCCCTTGAAACGTAAGCATCGTTTATCTACTATACACGGCTTGTTTGTATAGTTTTCTTATGTGTCTACCATATCGCTAAGATTTTGCAGCAACGCGGAAAGGGTGGAGGATATTCTATTCAATCCCTTTCAATAGCGTGGCAGAGTTTATCAAAGAGCTTTTAAAAATTCAATTGCATTTAATAACCGGATAAGTCAATAAACATCATTAAAGACGCCCTCAAGTCTGTCAGATTTACCCCCTCCCCATTCTTCCCCCCCAGTACAGGAAATAATAAAGCTGAAAACTCGATCCGGTCGATTCAAGACGTTCTGAACGCGAACTTGAACCCCGAGGCGCTCAGAACGTTGGATTTAAACTTATTAAAATCTTATTTTGCGAACGGTAAAAAAATAAACTTCCACCCCCCACTTCTTCCCTGGCATTCTGTGATCCCGGTGCTGAGAGCTATTTAAATCTGCGTCCCTCGTTAAGAGCAGACCGATACGCATCCTTTTAATTATATAAAGGCAAAGATCGCCCTTTCCCCTTCGGGGGTGCTTCCACATTTATTCCCCAGACCCTGCTTTAGCCCCCAGCAGAAACCCGTGCCTCGGAGGAGAAGCCTCGATATCCGTTCAATTCGAATTAATTAGTGCTGTATGAAGTGCGTGAGTATTGATAACGTCTCTCCTAGGGCTAGGGGCGCAGCGCTTGAAAGGAAGCCAATTCTAAGATGTTGAGAGAGGTAGGGATTTCGGGGGGGGGGGGGGGGGGGATGCGAATGGGAACCGAGGTCGAGTATCGGTGATTTTGAAAGGAGCGCAATTGTATGAAGAGGAAAATCTTATCGGATCTTTAAACGTCATTTTCGCAGCTTTCTATGTCCTATCATTTGCTCCAACGTTGCGCTTAGCTTGCTCTGGGGAGATGTTATCATGTTGTTCTATTACGCAAGAATCAGTTGTTCGATGTAAGGCGATGCTCGTTGGCGTTTGCTACCAGTTAATGAAATCTTTTGTTCCTTGTTGAGGTCTTTGTTAATGTTAACTCCAGCAAGATTACCTTAGTAGTATTAATTAAGAAGAGGCAATCTAATCTTAAAACCATAAAAATGAATGGGCAAAACATAGATTGGAGAACGGAGGTTAAATTTCTAAGCTTTGTTTTGGAACAAACGCGAACCAACAAACCCTGATGGTTTCTGCAATCTAAAAATATTGCGTTATATACATACATATAGCGATAGTGAAACACGCATGCATTAGTAGCTTGGAGCAAAAGAACTAATCTGGCCACCACGAGAATTAATTTCTCTAAAGTGCAAGGATTAGCATGCGTATGCGTAACTGTGGCTATGAGAACCTTGGAATGCACTGCATTGCAAGAAACTATTACAAACGTAAGCATAAATATGTAATATGTACACATGTTTGAATGTATACCCTGTTTGTTAGTTAACAAAGTGTTAAGGTTAAATAATATTTATAAACAAACTAGACAAACACGCAAACATGTTCATATAAGGTTAGATATAAGATAGATATATCATAGCTAGTATAGTAGTAGCATTAGATTGTGATATTGTTATCCAACGCTATGCGTTGCTATCGTTGTTACTAGTAAACCACAAAACCCCACAACTGTGTGTAAATTAAAAAAAAAGTCAACCGAACTAAAGGACCAAAGCCATCACCTGGCGATCCTGACAGCCCGCATCGCATGAAGATTATATACAAGGAGGAATCAAGACCAACATAGGCTCATCCTCATCAAAACGGGTGGACGAAGAGATGATTATCGCACAAACGCGCAACAACAGAGGAACAATCATTGGTGACAACTCATGTCCTAATATATCATCACAAGATTTTGAACTTTTTTGTAAGACTCTTGAGGCTATTTTGATGAATGAGTCAGCTCTTCAGATTGGTGATTTCAATTTACCACAATTTGCAACACATCCGCTGTCCTGCTCAAAATGCTCCACTTTTAACTGCTTATTGAATTCACTTAATCATACATAAGTAAATTCTGTTTGGAATTATGATAATCGGCTTCTGGACTTAGTCTCTTCGAATTTGTCTTCTGTTCCTGTGGTTTCTCCGAATAACTTACCATTTGTTCCTCTTGATCCTTATCATCCTGCGTTATCTATTTCTCTTACATTTCCTTTATCAGGTGGTGATCAATCTACGTTTTCCCGCCAATGATAATAGTCGGTATGATTTTCGTAGAGGTAATTTAATCAATTGTATTCTGATCTTTTTAATACTGATTGGTCATTTCTTGAGAAACACAGTGATATCAATTCTGCTCTTGATGAGTTCCATGCGTATTTTTACCAAGTTCTTGATACCTCTATACCACTAAAGCATACATATACTGGCGCTTATTATGCTGCGTGGTTCTCTAAAGCCATTATTTCAAACCTTAAACTAAAGAATTATTATCGACAGAAATGGAGAACTACTAAGAACTCTTACTTTTACCAACAGTTCAGCAGACTTAGGTCTATATGCAAGAGTGATATCGCTGCTGCCGATTCAGCTTACCTCGCGAAAGCTCAAACTTCAATCAGAGCTAACCCGAAAGAGATCTTTCAGTTCATTCACAGCAGGAATGGCACCACACGCATACCTAAAGTTTTATTTGATGATGATGCACGTATTGATACACCTCAGGTGTAGTTGATGCATTCGCCTCCAAATTTTCCTCAATACACATTGATAGTAATGACTTCTCACCTAAAATCACTCATTCCAACTGTACTCCTTTCACTTTGTTACCAACTACTGAAGAAGAATTAATCAATATTATGTCAAAGTTTCCACAGAAGTATATCGCTGGCGATGATCAAATACCTAGTTTTCTCCTTTATGATGCTCGTTACGTGCTTGCGAAACCCTTGACGTATATCATTAATTTGGCAATTGGTACTTCTACCTTTCCTACGCGATGGAAACGTACTAGAATTAGTCCTGTTTTCAAGAAAGATGACAAAACTCGCATTAGTAACTATAGACCAATTTCTATCTTGTTATAATTTAGATCATACTTTCAGCTGGTGCTTCTCACATAAATTAACATTGAATGTCAGTAAATGTTTATTTGTGACCTAGACGAGGAAAATTAATTACATCAACTCGATGCACTCAATACGTGATACTTATCTCAAGAAAGCGGACACGGTTAGAGATCTGGGGGTTTTATTTGATTCCCGATTAAGCTTTGCTGAACATATTGCTGAGTTGTGCGTTGCTGCTTCAAAATCTTTAGGTTTGTCTTAGCTCATGCAAGTTTTTCAATGATGTGTCCCTTCTTAAAACCTTTGTACTTTAGCTTTGTTGTGAGTAAATTAGAATACGCATCTAACATGGTTTGGTCTCCACATCATACATGCCACATGGCAACTGAGTATTGAAAAAGTCCACAAGCACGTTTCTTAAAGTATCTATCCTTCAAAAGGATATGGCACAGTATCCTGCTAGAGGTATTGACTACGAATCCCTGTTGGAAAGGCATAGTGTGCGATCGTTGGAACACCGTCGGGATGTTGCTGGAGCAAGATTCATCTTGAAGATTGTTCGTGGTTGTATTGACTCTCCTGATTTACTTTCCTCTATTGATTTCCTTGTACCTCGTTTATCCTCTCGCTCCTCATCTACCTTTTACAACTTATTACGAATGTCACCTTTAGTTGCTATGTGCCGCAATGCTGATCTTTTCTTTGATGACATATTTTTTGATGCTATAGATAAACAAATTTAGTTCTCTTTTTTTCTTATCTTTTGTGTATTATTTTTTATTTTATACTTTTATGTATGTATGTATTTTAGTTTGTCCTGTAAAAGGTTTTGTCGTTGGACAATAAATAATAATAATAATTATTATTATTATTATATCTGGCCGAAATCGTAGCAGTAGAAGCAGTGCCACCAAACACGGCAATCAATAGCAACTATTGAGCTAATACCGAACCTTACTCCTCTCCAAAATGTCCATATTGAAGTGGCAAAACAAACACACTCAAAATGATCAAGGAACAAGTAGACATGAGCGTCAATCTCCTTGCGATGATCAAACATGGGGCTTGCCCTCAGATGACATGTTAAAATAATTCAGCTTTGTGAAAGAATTTACCATAAAGCTTAACAACAAAAGCGAGTGGGATAAAAAAATTTATACTTATTAAATTTGGCATATTTGGTTTAATTTGTTACATCTGCTTTCATTTTCATTTATTTTGTTTCTTCATTGTTTACATCAGATAAAAATTGTGAGTAAATTGAATATATATGGGTAACATACTATAGTTTATTATGTTTCGTACTGATATTTACAGAAAGCAACTAAAGCAAATCCCTTAGACAATTCGGCTGACCTTCAAAATTCAATGACCACAGCATCATCGAGGATTCTACCTTACGTTAGCCCATTACGACGGTCCTAAAGACTTTCCTCTAATGCGCGCTCACATAAAAAAAAGCCCTTGAAAAATTCACAGAGTAAGAGCGTACCTACTTAGGAAGATCCAACGACGTAAAAGCTGCCTCAGTTCTTTGTCTTTCGCCGGGAAATTGCGAAGATCCGCGACCTCGTTCGTAAGGAGCTTATTGTCGAATTTCCAAGCCACCCTCCCAACCTCCCCCTACAGGTTTTTTCCCCCTACGCAGCTACGTCGACGTCCCGGACAACTGTATTCCCGGGAGTCGATGCTGAGTCGCCTAGACGTCGATATGTCGCCAATTGGAAAAATCCGGTTTCCTCTTACGTTTTGGGAGGATATATTCGTCCTTTTCAGCGTGATACTTCGTCCTGCGGTGTACGAGAAGCCCTGGATTTTAAGAAGAGCAAGGAGTTCATCGTTCCATGAAACGAGCACCATTTAAGAGATTCCTTTCTAACATACTCGAGTCCGGCATGTCTCCAGTATTTCCCCACAATTTTTAACATTCTACCAAGAAGATTATTTACAAACAATTCCCAAGGAGCACTTCTCTAAAAGCATTAGATATAATTCTGGAAAAACATGACTTTAAAGCGCAATATTTTTGTTTTTCTGGACAACTCCCCAACTCCCTCCACTGCGTACATTGCGCTGGATCAACAAATACACCATGTATTCACTTTATTTGTCCATGCACGTTCTCTGCTGGAGGTGTACGAACGTATCCTTGCAAACTCGACCTGACTTGTACTCTCCATAGGGAAGTAGAGATATTCCCAATGCATTTTCTACATTTTAACATCTGGCTTTGTCATCTGAGTTGTTCCCGCTACTTCGGCGGTTATCCAAACAAAGATTACTTGCTTGTTTAAGCAAACAAATACGACATTTCCGTATGGGCGATTGTACGGGGTTAAAATTTGCCTGCGGGGGATGTAAAACACATACGCTTGTATGTCGTACTTGATTTGTTGAAGTATAATACGCGAACCGTGCATTATAACTGGTTTTCTGTGGGAATTTCAGATTTATCTGAATATTTACTTGTTCGTTATAGATTTGAGCGGAAATCGCATCCAGAATCGCTGCCATCATTTCTATTATCCCTAATAGCGAATGAACATCAATGCAAATGTTTGTTCTTTGGTGTGGTGTATGTATATGTTGATAAAGCTGGTTACAGTTGGTTAAAATTTGTTGTGTCATGGAGTTAGTTGTTGCATCTCCTATGAGCGTCTCGATGTTTTTATAAAACTTAAGTCACCTGCTATCAGTAAACCTGAGAGTGGTGGCAAAAATCACCGGGATAGCGACAGGCAAAAGAGTTCCTAAAGAGCAGAGGTGTTAATTTACTAGGGATCTACTGAATAAAGATAGGAGGACTGTCAAAATGATGGTAGGTCTGCTGATTGGTCACTGTATACTACATAGGCATATGTACAACATAGGCCTGGCAGATGACGCAACCTGCAGATTCTGCCAATAGGAGGAAGAAACACCAGTTCATGTGCTGTGACAATGTGAAGGCCTGGCGAAGACAAGGATTCTACTAATGTGCGTGAAGAACCTTACAGCTAGTAGCTACACAAAGACGCCACTCTCAAGGATGATAGGCCTAATTAAGTGGGTAAAATAAGAGAAAGTCCTCTAGGATAACGGGCAGTAAGCCACCGGAACCCTAATCTGTTCTACACAGATATTCGAAACTAAGTACTCTCAAAGATGGCAAGCCTAATTAAGAGGACAAAATTAGAGCGCATCTTCTAGGAAAGGTGAAGATCACAATAGATCTGAAAAGGCCGGGGTGAAACACGCCCATAGGCTACCCCAATCCTAATCTAATGTATCAATAAAGCTTGTAGAATAACAATAGTGGTTTATTAACTCTTTAAAGGAAGCACAACATAAGATGGTGGCAGCATGTAGAAGATAAATAAGGTAGTCAAAAATGTGAACGAGTTAGAACCAAGTTAAATGGAAAATCGCGCCAAAGAAAGGAAAAAAAAGCAAAATGGGGGCAGACGACTTTTGTTGGTGTTTGTTAACGTTAAGAAATTAGAAAATTATACCATTAGGTCGAAAAACAGCTGTGAAGAGGAAGTTGGATAAAATCTTGAAAAAGGAATACTGATAAGGATTGAAGAAGCATCTGGCTGGGGTCATCCTATTGTATGTGTGCGAAAACGTGATGGGATGGACGAGCATGTATTGATCTTCATAATTTAAATAAATATATCAAAAGACCAGATTATTATGTGTTGAATCAAGAGTAACTAGGATTTTAATAGTTCAGTTTGTTAGACGTCTCATCTGCTTTCCTACAACTACAACAATCATTGGATGAAATAGTCCCAATTTGTGGATCAACAACACATCCTTTGTAAAATTGCAAACTGGTTTTCTCGCTTTCTGCAGTAGAATATTTCAGTGAGTGAGTATGGATGTTCTTGAAGGACTACTAATGCGAAAACATATTTTGATGATATTTTGGTCTGTGGCACACACATACAACAGCTCAATGGGAATCTACAACATGTTTAAAGAAACTTCGTATCATATTAAATAAGAATAAGTCAATTATGCTGCACCTTAAAGTAAAAATGAATTGCAACCCTTTCTAGAATGTGCAAAATTTATATCTAACTTGTCAGAATGAACCACATGCTTAAGAAAATGAATGAATTAATGAGTTCCTTTAAAAATAAAAATTAATGAAAATTGTTAATTTGTTTTAAAAACTAAACAAAGAAAACAATTAGTTCTACACCTGTGCTAGCCTATTATATTCCATATAAGATAACTGTTCTATGTGTTGATAGTAGCCAGTATGCTGGTGGATCATTAGCAACAACACAGCAAAGATATAACCAAATATAAAAGGAACTGCTGGCAATAGTGTTTGGATTAGAAAGTCAATAATTGATACTGATCACAAACCTCTGTTAAGTTTGTTGAAAAGCAACTAGATGAATTATCGCTTAGACTCCAAAGATTGGCGATTAGATTATCAAGATATCGACGTGAGTTGAAATACCTCCCGGATAAATTTCAAATAGCAGCTTTATGACACCCTTAATCAAGCACCATTACATATCTCTATTGATACCTCGTATTTGGAAGAAGACCTTCATGTCTAGTCAATCATTTCAACATCAAAAGAAAACAAACATATCCAACCAATAAATGGTTGACCTTCTCATAAATCTAATGCTGACAAGGATTAAATCAATTATGGCATGTAAAAGATGTAATATTTTCACATTGCAATACCTAGATCTTGTTCACATAAGTAATCAGGGAATAGTTGCATGCAATAGATTACAAAATGAAATTATGTACTGGCCAGAGATGAGTAAGGATTTAGAAAAGCTTACTCTATCTTGCTTAACTTAACAAAAATATCCATTAAGGAGTCACCCTATTCCTGACTTGTCATGACAAAAAAATGGCATTGATTTTAAATCACTCAATAAAGAAGATTTCTGAGTAATTGTAGATTATTAATAATATGATAATTATATTAAAATCTTGGGATACAACCAACAAATCGAGTTCCCCAAAATGACAAATTTGATCCATTATGGAATAAATTCTGATCGACTATAAACTTTAAAACCCCTTTTTTCCACCCTCTTCTAAAACTTTTCAACTTTTTATCCCGTGGTCGAACAAAGAACCCGCTTCAGTATCGTTATGTTGGAGGGGGAATCTTTATGACAGGATACGAAGGGAAGGCGTCGCTATTTTTATAACGAGGAATTATGAGTTGCGACGCTTCCCCCTGGCCTGCGTTCGCTTGCGAAAACTAAGGTGAAAAAGCGGTTAAAGGAGCGACCCCGATTGCAACACTTACACTCAATCATAGAGCGTGACAACGCGACACAACAGTACACAATCTCCTGTTGTATACCGTAGTGTCTCCGCCCTCGGGCGATGTAAATATTAATTATCTGGGCGCTCCGATGTGTTTCCGTCTGTGTAACGACCGCGTTTTAGAGTTTGCGAAACGACATCGGGAAAGCCCCGGAGGTATAAATGAGTTAAGAAGTGATGAAAATCGATTTTGTTCGCGCAAAGAGAGCGACGCGGTTGTTCTGGGGTGTAATAATGTGGTTCAGGGTGAAAGTGGTGGTATTATGAGAGAGGGTTTAATGAAACAGTGTGGTTATATGTTAGAATCCAGTGGTTGAAGTATATAAAATGACAATAAGAATTATACTCAAAGTCCTCTCCAGAACAATTCAATAAAAATAGAATCATAAGGTAATCATAGATAATTATGAATCTCAATTGTCTGTGCTTAGAAAGGGTGTCCCTCAAGGATCCATTCTGGGCCCTACAATGTTTTCAATATATATTAACGACTTACCATTGCAGATTAGCAATATGACTAATAATACTCTGTTTGCTGATGACATCACTATTGCGTTTAAAAATAACAACTTTGAACATTTAGTTTACAATGTAAATGCAGACTACACTAAGTTAAGCCAATGGATGTTTTTTAATAATCTGTGCTTAAACTCAGATGAAACCCAGTGCATACTCTTCCGTAATCGTTCTAGATATGATATCAGCAGTTTTATCCTCAATGGAGAAAATGTTAAATTCATTGAATCTGCTAAGCTACTTGGCGTCTTACTCGACGAGAATTTTAAAGTGAAATTATCACGTGGAGTACCTCTCTAAAGAATTATCAAAAATTTGTTATGCCATTTATAACCTAAAGAAATCATGTTCTTTATGTAAGTTAAAAACCTATTATTTCTCAATTTTTTTCTCCAGAATGATATTTGGTATCATACACTGAGGTGCTGGATCAAATGTAGACCGCATATTCCTCCTGCAGAAACAGGCAGTTAGAATCATGTACAATCTGCAATACCGTGAATCGTGTAAAGAAACATTCAGAAATGAGGGTTTACTAACCTTTTATGATGCCTACGTTTGCGAAGTTTTGTGTTTTGTGTTTAAACATAGATCTGAATTTTCTACATATGCTAGTAGCTATGATGTGAGAAAGTGCAATTACTTACTGCCTCCTCGTCACAAAACAACACTTTATCAGAATAACCTCACGTATTTGGGGTGCAAATTATACAATAAGTTACCCGAGGAAATTAAGTATATTACTAGCTTCCGCATTTTTCGGAACCGAGTGAGGAGATATCTGTTGGATGTCTTACGTTATTCTGTCAACGATTATTTGAAGTTTTAGCATACAAACTGAACTCGTATTTATCTGTGACGTTATTTTGTACGCTTTTATAGCCGTAGTTGAAATAAAGATATATATTATTATTATTATTATTAAGATATTGATTGAATCTCTTAAGTGTCCTTCCTTAAAAATGAGCTATTGACATTATAGGACAATAATACATTAAAATGTAGCACTCTTTTCGCCATTTTAGTTGGTTTTCAATGGCTTTCAAGCATTAACTTGTTATTTTACAAAGATAAGTCAACCAATTATTTTATGCTCTTTCCAAATTTCAGAACTGTTCGTTGGTATGATAAAACTGGAGTTACAAAGAATATGCTGTCGCAAATTTTAAGAATTTCATTTAATCATGGAAGATTTCCTGCGCATTTGTATAAAATCAAGCTAAAAGAAAACAATAACTATAATTTCTGTGAAATCGGAGTGCGGTGATGTCAATCATATTATCTTGGCTTGTAGCAAACACTTATATACAATCAATTTATTCCAGTTAGATCCATTAAATATAGGTATTCAGTTCCCAATTAACGTTAATCATCTGATATCGTTGGACAGAAAAGAGATCAATTCAAAAATTTATTGTCATATGAAAAATATAGGTTTTAATATTTAGTTTAAGTTTTTCCCTTTGTATTACTATCCTATGTGGGTTCTCCCTTTGTTCCGTTGGCCTACCTGTTTGTTCTAAGTCGCCCGATCGGCCCCGGGTGTGAAGCGTGTCTAATGTTTTCCCTTGTGTTCATACGGGTTGCTAGGTTTTTGATTTTATTATTATTATTATTATTATTATTTTATTATAAATGATATTGGTATATATATAAAATATGTACGTGGCTAATGGCTAACGCCAAGGCCAAAACAACAACAACAACAATTAACTTGTTATTTATTTGTCAAGAAAAATTACATCACAATAAATTATACCTATGAAAACAGTTAAGGCACATTTTCTGTACGTATCTACAGTTATATCTTTAGAAGAAGGTATTGCTACATTAATTACAATGGCTTTGTTTCACTGCTTTCACTTTTACTTCTTTACTGGCGTGCCACAAGGATCTAATTTAGGTCTCTCTTTAACATCTTTATTAACAACTTGCTCCAATTGTTAAATTTGATTAGGGTTCGGTGCACAAATACCGGCTCTTGTGCCCTAGCCCTAGATTTGAACCCGTCCATGAACCATTCATCAAAAGTAGTGATATCACTACGTCGCCTGGTCTCTGTTCGGTATGGACATTCTGACCTTTTCAGTGAAGTTAATCTTGGGCGCCATACTGTCCGTGGGTATTTGCAACAATGGTCCGTCCAATATCCTACCCGCAGTAACAGTGTGCCCTTCAACTCTAGTGTTCGAATCCCACAAGTTGCTGGTTTTCAATATAAGGATCGCATTCATAACCTACGCTTTCACGTAAAGCTCCACAGAGGGGAGGCCCACAATGGTCTCCAAAGACGCGATCCCTGTGTTGTTGATTGTACCAGTGATTCCCAATATTCATTCATTCAAGTTAGGGTGGGCACTTGATGTCCGGGCACTTGAGCAAGGCGCTCATTGTACCATCCCTATTGATTCTCTTATTTCCACTCGAGCAGCTTGGTGTTCTCTATAAAGCCCAGTATCTTGCCCAGTGGAAACGTGAGGCCCTTCAAGGGCTCCAATAGATCTCTCCCATGTGCAGATTACATGTAAATTCGTTTCCTCCTGTAGTTCGCATCTTCTACACCACGGTTCGCTTACTCGGCCTGTGTTCTATAGATACTTTTTCAGGGGACAGTGTCCAGTTACCAACCCAGTAATGGGCTTAACTTCTTTCCTACTGCGCTTGAGTAGGTTATCAGAGAAACTACCATCCCCATCCCCTATCAGCGTTTTGGTATGGAGTTGACCTTCAGTCGACCTCCATTTCTTTGTACTTTCTTTCTAACCAGGTCCAGATCTCCCTTCTTGCGGAATCCTTAGTGATCCCACATACGGGCTCTGGACCCATGAAGTGTCTCTTAGAGCCCTCCTTGGCTAGTTCATCGGCTATTACGTTGCCCTTTATATCCTCATGTCCCGGCACCCAAATCAGAGACACCGGGTTGTCTCGTGCCAGTGTATTGAGGGATAGTTTGCAGTCTCTAACTAGTTTTGACCTAGTTACTGGGTTCGAGTCTGCCTTAATGACACCCTGGCTGTCAGTCATTATATTAATTTTCCTCCTCATGCGGCCCCCTTTTGCAATCATTTCTGCACAGGCTGCAAGGGCAACAACATTCCTAACAATGCCTATTTCTGGGCAGCGGTTAATAGCTTCACTGCGGAGGACACTTCTATCCTTCTCCACCAGACTACTGCCCCGTATGTTATAAGCAATATATAGCCTAATGGATTACTTAGTCGCGCTAAGAACGCTTTAGTCCCACTCTCCTGCAGCGCCAGAATAGTTGCGTAGTACTGGTCGTTATTATGACTAAGTGATTTTTCCAGCTCAGTTTCGCATCGAGTGTAACACACACATGCTTGACTTCTCTGTTTTTTTTTTTGTAGTTCCTGCCCAAACAGTCTAATGCCGCCTAGGTTATTGTGTTTCCTCATGTTGGTGAAAAGTAATCAACTTTGTTTTTTGTGGATTAAGTGAGAGTCCTTGTAAAAGACACCATACCTCCACCATTCGCAGTGCGTCACGCATGATGCCTGCCACTATGCCCGAGAACTACCCTTTAGCTACTATGACAATACCTGGGGGTTGGGAGTACCTACCAGGCGCGTCCTCGAGGTGGTGGATAGGGGAAAGGCCATCTTGTCAGGGTTCGCTCAAGACGAGATGGTTACTGGCGGCTATGAGTTCGTCCTCTCTGCTAGAGCAGGATGAATGAAAACCGTTGCCGTGAACCATTCCCCCCTGGCCCGAGCTGTCGTGTCGTGGCTAAGGGCTTGCACAGGGTTCTTCAACGATGCCAGTTTTTGCTTTTGGCTACCGTTAAACCAGGTTCCGAAAGGGATGGGGGGTCTTGACTTAACTGCACGGACCGAGAGGAGACAACCTCAATAAAAACCTAAATCCTAAGGTGGCGGACTAGGCTGATGGGATGCATGGCTGGATAGAAGACCAGTCTACTAGTCCAACCTTGAGGCACCTGGCGTACCCCATTGTATTTAGCCTTACCTCTGCATGCGCAGCTCTGTGGAGGCGGACCTTTTCTTCCCTAGCTACCCGTGGGATCAACCATGGAGGGAGGACGTTCATTAGCGAGACGACACCGCTAATAAACAGGAATTGGAGCAGAACCTCCATAAGAAGCCTTCCACTTCCAAAGTGAGAGTACCTCACAAGGAAGGAACAAAGGGAGGAGCAAAACGACTGGAGCAAATTGGGGAACAGGATGGCATCTCCTCTCAAATTGCGTAGCACTGTGCAACTCAAGGGCGTTGCACTTGGGAGCACGTGAAATCAAAGAGGGAGACTTACCTAATCTAGGGCCTTCTGATATCCTACACTTTCTGAAAGGAATAGGATTGGAAGGTCAGCTGTAAAACAGCAAGAACAGGGGACACAATAGATCTTTTAGGTCGCAGTGTAATATCACCCTTCCACATACACATACTATGACAATATCATTTCGCTGATAGGTTATTTTTCTACACATTTTGTTTGTCTCTTTATTTTTTTTTTTTTTGTTACTTACTGTTTTTGTGAATTACATCGTTTATGTAAAATAACTCTAGCTTATAGAATGTCCTTTATTTATTTTGTATTATTACCACTATTCAAGTATTTATAAATGCTTACAGCTTCAAAAGAAATGACATCCTTTTACCATAATCTATCTGCCTGGCAGCACATAGCTTTCCTAATTACTTAGAAACATCTGCTTGCAAAGCATACAGCTTTGATTCCTTTGAAATGATATTTTTGATAAACCTTCGTCGATTATTTTTCTCGAATAGTCCAAAGGCGACCGCCGTTATTAACAACAATCCCCCTCCCCTATAGTAAACTAAGAGTCACAAAAGCAACGACGATTTTAATTAGCAGCTCACATCCCCATTATTGCGTCCCCTACGCGTAATCAACACGCTAACAGTGGCGCTCAATCATCGTCGGTCTATTCGAACGCCATCTATAAACCTCCAAATTGTGGGCGGAGAGGAAGGGGGGGGGAAGCCGGGAGACAGCTTGGTACCCAGACTGGTTATTAAAATTCATAGCGAACGGGAGACTAAAATAATTTTCATTTAACGTCGCCCGCGCGCGCATCTGCAAGGCAAAATAGCGGTCGCGACGGTTGCAGGAAGGACGAAGTGGGGAGCGGAGGGGGGAACCTGTCCCCACGGCACTCTGAAAAGTCGACTTGCGATCGACGCAGGAAAAAACGAGAAAAAGATTGTCGGTTAAGATTCTTTGTCTCCTCGACTACTCGGAATTTCTATTTTCCATTGCCCCCCTCTCCCCCGCGCGCGCGGGATTATCATCCCCTTCCCCCTCGAGAGCGTCGTCGATAACCCCCTCTCTCTCCGAAAGTTTTAAATTCTTCTAATTGCGAAAGGCTGTAATTAAAAATTATCCGCCCGGGCGAATTAGAAACTTTCGGGCGGTAACGACAGGGCGGGAATTTTGGGGGGCGAATTTTTAGGGTTCGGGGCGCGCCGCCGGGGGCCAGGGGTCGGTGCGTACGGATGAGTTGGTGTTCCGGGCGCAATTATAATTAATTGCGCTGCAAATTATCTCCGGCGCGTTTAATTTAAATCGGACTTCGTGTAATGTATGGCCATTCGCTCGGAATGGCCGGAGGAGGGGAGGGGGTAGATACGTCCCCTCATCGAGTTATTAATTCCGGCGCGGTCCGGTTGTGTATCTACTCGTCTGATGTGTAGCAATATCGAAATAATAATGTGGGGGTGTAAATCAAGTACTGATGTCTCTTTTAATATCCGATGCTTCCCAGAGAGTTTACCTCATATTTACTAATTTTCCTAGAACTAAAATCAGTTTGTATGATTTCAAGTGGTTTTGATTGCGCAAATGCAAGAATATTGGGCTTTTTCATTGAAAGGAGCAACCTCAAATAACCTTTTACCTGGTGTGAATTACATAAAATCCGAAACCTGTTAAACCTTGAGTCTACTCATCACACAAGAATTCTTTAATTTTCTCTACGGCAACATGCATTAAAAAGTCATTTCTTTAATCAGTAAGCAAAAAACGTCTGCATACGCCAAGTCTGGACAGTCCAACAAGGATAATAGATGGTCGTTATATAATAAGAACGACAACGGGCCTAAGCTAGATCCTTGTGACACTCCAGATCTTATTTTGTATTCAGAAGAATAAAATCCGTTGTAGCAAACGTACTGCTGTGTGCTGATTAAAATAAAAAAAAATGCAAAATGAATTTTTACAATGAAAAGAAAAATTAAATTAGCTAGCTCAGCGGATAAAATTTTAAAGGGCGCAAAAGAACAATTAACCTCAGAGTTACCCTCGCGAATTTAAACTTGAATATAACCACAAAAAGTAAATTGTAAGTGAAAGAAATCTGACTTTCTTAAATACCCGAAAAATTGAAAAGGTTTAAAACAAAATAAAGGAACAGAATTTTTAACCCAAAGATGCAAGTAACAATAAAATTTATTTTTAAAATGAGTTTAATTACAAAGGTGCAGAAAAAAAACCGTGAACTGAAGGTTCTGGTCTAAATTAAAAACGGCACTTGATTCTAAATTACAATAGGAGAATGCTATTTCCTATACAAAGCAAAAGTTTTGTTTGATCAGGAAGACAATCCAAAATATTTCAAATTCAATCCACGTGGTATCAAATTAAAATAAATTAAACGTGGACAATTACTAGAAATTAACTAGAATAAAAAACTAAATGCAAACACAATGCTTCTACTCACCCAAACGAGGTGATTGATAAAATAAGACTGAATCAGCAAAATAGAAAAACGCAAAAATTAACTCTTTAAACAATAATGAGAGAATCACAACTAAAATATATGTTCCTGCACAAAAATAATAAATGATCTTATATCTATAATGTTCACACATTAATATATTAACAATTATTACAAAATGAATTCCTTGATTGGCTATATAAAGGACAATTTATGCGAAAAGTTAGAAAATTAAAATGAATTACAAAATGACATCAATAATATTCAAAAATACGTCTACTCACGTTAACAGTCGACCTAGGAACTCTAGAACAAACTTCTACAATCGTTTTTCTTACAACAACAATGCAAACGCGCAATTCACCGACAAAATCTAGTAGAAAACACATTGAATAGAACTAACAAACGCTAGACATCTAAATGAATGAAATTAATTTAAAAAAAGTTAACACTTAATTAAATAAATCATACAATCAACTCTTTAACTAAATTTTATACAAAATAAAGTCTAAATTTGTGAAAATTCTCGGCACATTGAATACCGAACGATCGCAGTAAACATGACAACAGAACTAGGCAACTCAAAATATACACAGCAAACATGGGTTGCTTGTCTACAGTAGTACGTAGATCTAGATAGATCACGCAGATCAGATAACTTGTCATGTGCTTCAAGAAAGAAGGTGAGAATCCAAACGTACTCTGTTTTGATGAAAAGATAGTATGGCAAATTGTATCAAAAGCATGAGAAAAATTCGTGTAAATTACATCAATTTGTTTACGGTTGTCAAGATGTTCTCTCTGCGTTACGGTCTCCAAGTTAGTAACTGTCGAGGGTGCACTTATGAACTCATGTTGTACGGGAGATAGAAAAACTCGAACATTGTTATATATCCAGTCAAAAAATAGCTGCTCATAAATCTTAGCGAAGTTTGACAATACTGAAATTAGCCTATAGCTATTAAACTGGTTAGGATTGTCTTTCTTAAATATTGGAACTATTCCTATTGATTTCTTCCACCTCTCAGGAAACACATTTTAACGCAACTTAAAAATATAATCCTCGATTACTGTTGGAAGTTGGAGCAGTAGTCGTTGGACAGTAAGAAAAAGTTGACGCACGTGATGGAGTATCATCCGTAGTATAAGTTTCAGAAAATAATTCAGCGAAAGCGTCAAGTATTGTGGATTCTCCATGGCAGTGTTGTTAAGTTGAGGATTACCCTTGTTTCTCTTCTAAGATCCGGATTTGTTGGGATGAGATGGTATTTCAACAAGATGGAGCGCCTCCAAATTATCCTACCGGAGTATGACAATTTTTAGATCATCAGTTTGCGATTGTTAGATTGGTTGAAGAAGGCCTATAGAATGACCTGTCAGATCGCCGGATCTTAAACCACTTGATTTCTTTCTCTGGGGGTATCTTAATAGTAAGGTATATGCTACGTGGGGTTATGCAAAAAAAAAAAATATTAAAAGCGCCATGGAATAACTGCAGAAATGTTGTGAAATGTCAGGAGAGCATTTGAAACGAGATTGTACTATTTTATGGAGGTTGATGGTCATCATTTTGAACATTTAATAAAGCAAAATCGAAAGCATTTCATTCTAATCGTATTTTTTACACAGGTTGCAAATTATACACTTTTTTCTTGAATGAGTGATCACATACCCCATCTTTCCTATTTAAATTTTAAAGGTGGGGGCAGGGATGATTTTAAATCGTCAGAACTGTAATTGAAGGTTGCTCCCCTTGATATGACAGTTGGTAGGTTTCGTAATTTTATATAAATGACAGCAGGTAATGTATGTTTACCACATAAACATATGTGGTAGTTTCGCAGTTATTAAAACTGCAACCCTGCAAGAACCCTTTCCTCTCACCGAATAAACCTGATGAATAAGGCGTACATCAAAGCCTCATACGGAAATCGAGGGCGCAACAGGCGTACGATTTCCATCCCCCCACCCTTCCAAACCCCTCTCCACAGTCAATCACGAAAATAACTAGTCGAGTTGGAGCAGCGAGCGTTGCGACAACCGACGCTTTAAAACTCCAACATCAGTCATCGGTCGCTTTCTAGGAGGGATCCCCCCAATCCGCCAATCCCCATCACCCCTCTTCAAAACATCATCAACTACACTACTAAATACTTCGCTACGGTTAATTTCAATAACAGTGGAGAGAGAAAGGAAATGAAAGAAAGGGAGAGCGCACGACGTGAGTGGATTGATCGGGGAATGGGAGGTACTAGTAGGTCGGCAGCTTTGATGTGTATCCCCAGCAACAGATGAATGTCGCTCGCTCGCCCACCGAATCCCGATGTGATGCCGCTTCCGTGACCGGAATCAGTAGTCGCAGGAAGGCGGGAAGGGAGGAAGCAATGGGGTGAAGCATGATATAGGTTTGGTGCGAGGAAAGGGGTGGGGGCACGTGGGGATGAGTTACAGACGAGAATTGCGTTTCGTGTCCAGAACGATAGTTGCGCGACTGGCGGCATTTTTGCGTGAGTATTGCTGGAAGATTCATTTCCATCGTCGCAGATTCCGTTAGAGATTTTTCTAAGGGCGAGTATAAAATGCGATAAAGTCTGGTAATAAGAATTATTTATAACGCTTTAAATGATAAAGACACGATAAGTATCCGAATATCCCTAAACAAGATTATTTAATAAAATTTTTAAAGTAGCTTATTTTATACGTTCGACCTTTTTTGGCCTCTTAGCTTTTTGTATTTGCCAGTGGCGGCTCGTGAGTTATGAAAGGGGGTGGGCACAATATATAATAATATTTTTGTGCATAAAATCCATTCTCCTAATTTTCATGCTGGAAAAGACGTCTATGACTTTGTTGTAAAAATGCGTTCAGTCGATCTTCTGACATTGTGCTTGTCAGAAAAGTTTTAATGCGTTTGAGGATGGAAAAACATCGTTCACATACTGCTATCGACATGGGGGTTGTAAAAATAATATTCAACAGTTTATATGTTTCCGTCAAAACTTTTTTTTTTTAAATTGTTGTGTGTTATGAAGACTAAAAGCGGCAAAACACCACCTACATCTACGTCACACATGTCCTCGCGCATAATAAATTACTGAAAGTTCACTTTTCAATTTTAAGATAAGATTTCACATTTTTTTAGACACATAATTAACCGACGCAAAATATGACGATTTTTTTCCACATCTTCGTTGTATTTAATTTTATGTCGCAAATAAGCACTGTCTAACTATTCACTTTGCCTAGAACATTGAAATCCACGCATGCATTCATGTGAGAAACGGAATTTTCGTGTTTCTTTGCCATCTCTGCGATATGCTTTAAATCATTTAACCCTTATTCCACGCACTGACCTCTTTCTTAAAAATTAAGCAGATAAAACAAAATAGTTTATTTGTTAGTGAACATCCGCACATCCACTCATATTTTTATTAAATACTCCATTGTAAGTTCGAGTTTTACTTGTGGAAGTGTAGTTTATTTGAAGATCAGGAATAGGCCTTCCTTTCTCTTTTATTAAAAGTTTTTTCTTAAATGAGAGCGGGTTTTTTTTTTTAAAGAGTTTACACTAAATTAACTTCCATCAGTAATAATAAACGTCATTTCAATCCTTTGAAATCACACATGTGCGATACGCGTTGAAAACGATGCAGTCACATTTCTCTTACCCATTAAGGTATACCAGCCATTTGTTACAGTTTTTTCCCTTCCTACACTCAGGGTTGTTTACTTGCTGTTTCGGATATTAATTCATCGGGTGTCATTGTAATTTTGGTTCTGCTTAGTTCTACAAGTGTCGTATTTAGTTTTCCGTCTTTTCTAGTATCTCTTCTTACCTTACGTTAGGCAATTTGTCATCTAACTATCTATGTTTTTGTGTATTTTATTTAAGGAATTTGCTGTTTTACTTACTCTTGGCGCGTGTGGCGTAAGACTTAGAGGGTTCTTTTCCTAGTATTTACGCTAGTATCAGTGATGTTTTAAATACGTATGATTATATTTCATTTTGTACTATCCTATGTTTGCTGCCTCATGTCCCTCATTTGTCACCAAATTTTAGTTATTTTTCCGCTGCCTTAGTTTGAGAAATGTGTTTCGTTTACGTTTGGTTATGTCACAGAAAATCGTAACAACCAGAATGCAAACTTTTTGTCGGCTCTTTTGATCTGAGTGGACAAAATTTCGTGACCTTGATGTCAGTGCCTCGGGCGAGAAGTCAGAGTCGGTTTCGATAAAATTCCGTGCCTGACAGGACCTAACTGAAGTGAATTTCGAGAATATGATACATATCTACGATAAAATGAAAGAATATCGCTTATTTTTACAATTATTTTACTTTCTTTTCCATTATTTTCATATTTTATCGACTTGCACTTGATTTATTTAAATTAACATACGAATATAAACTTGAAGTCAGCGACGTGTGCCTAACGCAAAGAGCGAACATAGCCGGAACCGCAAGTTCTCGCCCGATTTAATGGCGGATCAAGCTGCGCGTTGAGAATGCGCGAACCCTTCCCGCCAAGCCAAGTTGATGTTCTGGTTGTTAGATATTCTGTGGTTATGTCTTCGTTCTCAGTTGTCAAACACGTGAGTGCGTTCAATAACGCCTGTTGTACTTTAGGTGCGTTCAGCCAGAACATTGCGTAGTGATTTGTTTCTTTTTTTCTTTCTTTTGTCGAGTTTATCATTTTAATTAATGTAAATTTTTTGTAGTTTCTTCTTATTCTTCTTGAAATTCTTTTCTTTGCGGGCATTCTTAGTTAGGGATATTTTCATATATCGGACGGTTAGTTACTTTTCGTATTTGTGGTTGGTGATCTTCGGAAAGGTTATTGACCGTGGCAAGTGTGTTCCTGTTACGATCGTGGTAGTGGACAGATGTAGATGTTGAGATTCCTCCTCTTGTTTGTGGGGATTTTGGAGATAATACTTCATCATCCGTATCCAGAGTTGGATTTTCTCTATGCAATTTATAAGACGCTCTGCATTTTATCCCACAATAAGCTGTTCAATTTGTCCTGGATTAGAATGGCAGGGTCATCCGCATACCTCAAAGTTTTATGTCCTTCATTGTCCAGCTTCACTAATAGCTTGCCCATGACCAGGTTCCATAGCAGAGCGGGAAAAATCCCACCCTGTGGATATTTCTTCTTAGACCCGTGCCATCAGTACCTTCCCCACGATGGTTGTGTAAAATATTGTCTCTTTAAGCATGGACTCTATCTACCTACAGCCTATTACATTGATCGCTTTGTTCACCGATGCTTTCGAGATTGATACGATGGAGATACTTACAAGGATACGTATGCGCGGGTTTTTGTAAATAGGCTTCTGATTGACTAAAGAAAAAATAAATAAACAGGACATCCTGCATAAACTTCATTTGGCTGCACTCATATAACATCAATAAATTGTAATACCAAGCAAATGAGCCGTCTGGTCTAGTGGATAGCACGCTTGATTTCTTTTTGTTAATAATACATATATAAATAATTATTCAATTCAATTTAATTGATGCAATTTCTAGCTGATTTGTCGACAATAACCTACCCCATCCCCCTGGACTCCTCACACTCTCTTTCGCGCATTGCAGACGTGGCAGACGGCGTTAGTTGCTCTCGACGCAAGAAATAACTCGCTCGCCTTTAACCGAAACGTTCCGCTTGATTTATAGCAACCGCGCGATCATCTTTTAGCCTTCTGCCGGCGTGCCACAGTCAAAAAACCTCCGCAATTACTCCACCGTCTTCGCCCGAAACGTAGGCGGACCGCAAATCATCCGTTGCCGCTGTACCGTCACGGAAATACGAAATTTATTCCGAACGTTCAACATCTAATTAGGTTGTGAGCCGACTTCGCTTCTCCCATGATTAAATTCGGGCGCGCGCGCGCCAGGAGGGTACCGAATGCCCTCGACGAGTGGGGGCGCGCCACGGGCGAAAAGGATGACGGATAGCCCGAAAATTACGCGCGTATGTGTGCGCACAGTGGAGCCGTTAATAATACTCGAAAACGCGGCACCTACACAGTTTTCTACGGGTAGATGGGGGGAAGCGGAGGTAGGCGAATATGGGGGGTAAAGAAGAAGAGTTATAATAATTCGGTGGCGCTCTAGATCTTCCGGGAGTTCAAAGTTTCTCTCGCAGTAAGGAGATAGCGAGGAACAGACACCGAATTTGTCTTACGTGCGGGTTAGGCTGTGTGCACACCGGAGGGATACGGTACGCAACAGGACAAGCGACATAACAATTAGTGTTTCCTACAATCACTTGATAAAGAATGCTTTTTCCCCGTCATTAGTAACAAAAAGTTGATGTTTACTGAGGACCGTCACTTTAACCCTCTAGCGCGATAAAATTCTAAAAATGCGCGTCGTCAATAGCAACCAGTATGTAACATTTAAATTCACAGATTGAAATTGTGCGTGTTAACTTTTCAACTAACATTTGTAGAAAATTATGAAAAATAGTTACAGTGATATCCCGAATACATCTGCTGAGATCAGAAGTGCTGCAAAGCTATACGTTTGAATTTGCTGCAACAAAAATCAAATGTGTATGAGAAGCATTACTCGACAATTACGGCCGTTTATTCATTTATAAATCAAATCGTAGATTGTTTGCCTTCTAGTCAATGGCCTACTGGTATCTTCTGTGATTTGACGCGGGTATTCGACTGTGTTGATCACCAAGTTCCCATAGACAAACTTGATTGTTATAGCGTGAGGGGTGTCGACTGGTTTCGCTGATATTTGTCTGATTAGGATATCGTTTAAGTCTAAAAAGGATATCAAATACTTCTATTCCTCTACTTTGCCAACATTCCTTGGTGTTCCGCAGGGATCGATTCTGGGTCCGGTACTATTCCTTCTTTTTTATTAATAACATAGTCGAATTTGTTAACTGTACTTTGTTTTTATACGCGGACCTTATTAGTGCTGTAGTTTCTAGGATTATCAGGCGCAGGTTCGTGACCGTGCGAACACCCCTTGAAGGAACTCGGTCAGTGGTTTAATTGTAATGTACTCCGCATTAATGCTTCAAAGACATTCTTCATGTTTTTTCGTACCTCCCAATCCAGAGCTGATTGTAATGTGGATATTCGTTGGAACGGTGAGATGCTGCTAGGGCTTCAGTTGAATGAGTCGCTTGGCTGGTATTCGCATTGCCGTAAGCTTATAAAAATCCTAACCTCCTCGTGTTTTCTAATTAGGAACCTTGAATGTGCGGTTAGAAGAAATTGTTTTCTAGCATATTATTATGGCCAAGTCTTCAACTTTTGGAATTATCTTTTGGGGCTCATCGACTCACGCGCATGATGTTTTTTTATTGCATAAAAGCGCATAGTTCGCAGTATCGCAAGTATCGACGCCACTGAATCCTATAGGCATAGGCCATTCTTTAAGATATTTGGTATCTTACCTTTGCCTTTGTTGTATATTCCGGAGATCCTTGCTCACACTATTGTCAATCGGCATAACTTTCCCTTAAATTATGATTTTCGCTCTTATAACACGAGGAATGGTTCCAACTTATCATCGTGTTTGATAGTCAAGCAGCCATCAAGGCGCTGAACTCATATGAAATCAGCTCCAAGGTGGTCTGGGAATGCCTAGGGAAACTAAATGAGCTAGGCAAAAGAAATAAAGTAACCCTCCTGTGGGTTCCGGGTCACACAGGAGTGGAAGGAAACGAAATAACAGATAACCTCGCAAAAAAAGGGGCTGGAATGCCTTTTGTAGGGCCTGGACCCTTTTGCGGGTTAAGTAGCAGTACAATACTGAAGAAACTAAAAATGGAAATGGAGCAGAGAGAATCCCGTTACTGGGAAAATCTCCAGGGAATGAGGCAAAGTAAAATTCTTCTGGGAACTTATAACCAGAAGAGGTTTACAGAAAGCATCAACCTGAGTAAGAACCATGTGTGCATATTAACAGGAATACTTTCAGGCCATTGTAGACTGAAAGGACACCTGAGTAAGCTTGGATTGGAAAAAGATCCTGAATGCAGATTTTGTGGGGAACAGGATGAAACATCCATCCACCTCCTCTCAAACTGCGTAGCACTGTGCAACTCGAGGGCATTGCACCTGGGAGCATGTGAAATCGAAGAGGGAGACCTACCTAGACTGGGGCCCTATGACATCCTACACTTTCTAAAAGGAATAGGATTGGAAGGCCAGCTGTAAAGCAGCAAGAATAGGGGACACATCTTTTAGGTCGCAGTGTAACACCACCCTTCTATTTACATACATACATACATACAACGTATTTTCATGTAACTGCAAAATATCTCAAGTCTTATCGTGTTCTAAAACAAGACAATCTTCTGATCTTAAGGATCTTAAACCTGAGCAAGCAAGGGAGGAAATATTGGCTCCTCGTAATAGAAGGGACCCGATATCTTCTGTCTCACTCGCTTCCGCTCGCATCGTTCAGATACTTCTTTCTTCAAGTGTACGTGTCGTGTTGCTGATTGCATCGCTTGTCGAATTCGTGTCGTATCACTCCGGTGTGAACTCTGCCTAAGGCAGAGTGCATACTGGAGGAACACGATACGCAACACGACAAGAGACACAGCTAGCAACACTATACGTAACGTGTGAATTGAGGCAGAGTGCACACCAGAGGGATGCAACACACAATACAACAATGCACACAATCACAAATACGATAATTACGTGGTACATGCCGTGTTTCTGGTTGTGTCACTTGTCGTATTACGTGTTGCATCCCTCCGGTGTGTACTCTGCCTAATTTTACACGGCACGTGTTGTGTTACTGGTTGTGTCGCTTGTCGTATTGCGTGTCGTATTCCTCCGGTGTGCACTCAGCCTCAGGCAGACAGGCGCAGGTTCGTGACCGTGCGAACACTCCTTGAAGGAACTCGGTCAGTGGTTTAGTTGTAATGGACTCCGCATTAATGCTTCAAAGACATTCTTCATGTTTTTTTCGTACCCTCCAGTCCAGAACTGATTGTAATGTGGATATTCGTTTGAACGGTGAGTTGCTGCTAGGGCTTCAGTTGAATGAGTCTCCTTTAAGCAGAGTGTGTTGTGTCGCTTGTCGTATCGTGTGTTGTGTCCCTCCAGTGTGCACCCTGCCTTAGAGATGAGGGAGAATACGGGCCGAAAATGGGGGACGCGGCCGAAGATGAGGGGTATAGGTATCTAGGTGGAGGCGAACGCGAACTGACACCTTCGTTTCTCTGGGTATAAGAAAGGTGACGGGCTGGAAAATACGACCGAAACTAACCTGCGTGTGTGTATGTATGTGTGAGAGGGTGGAGGTGGGGGGAATAGTAAGCGAGAGTGACGTAACGTCCGATTGCGCTCACCGCACGTGATAGCTGACGTGTAAAAATTGACAGGCAGGACGTCAAGATATTCCTTATTTCCCTTGTACTATCGATCGATTCCCGCACACAACATCCCCCCTCCTCCCCTCCCCCCCACCTCGATTGCGTGTTGACAAAGTGTGATTCGGTACGTGCGAGCTCTTATTAAACAGGTATTTATACGGTATATAGAGCGAAAGTGCCGCAGGGCTGCGCGAATACACAGCCGCGACAGCCATTACAGGCCCTAATCCCGCTCGCGCCGGCGGCGACACGCTTCAAATAACGGGCGGGCGTCGATGTCGATATATCGGGGAGTTAGTTGCGGTAGCGCCGCCGCGTAAAATAATCCCCCCACATTTCTAATACCGACGCTGTTGCAGGGCCCGGGGGCAACGGGGCTTCCTACTTTTTCGCCTTTCCCTTTCCCACGCCGCGTACGAAGTGGAAGTACCGTGTCGGCGCGCGGCGGGGCGAATCGAGTTAGGAAACGGGGATTTTCCGTAATTGGCTTTTTGATTCAATTGAACTACCTACGTGGGATTACGCGAGATCCCCCGGACAGGCATACGCGGCAAAAAAAACCCACGTAGGTACTCGGAGCGCCTGCTAGGTAATCTACTTTAATTCCGCGCCCTATAGCTGCGCGAATACCGGAAATAGATTCACACAAAAAGCTCGCACTAATACAACTTCGCTGTTAATTAAACTAGATACAATACCTGCAAAAAGAAGATCATTTATGTAACGACATATCTGTTTAATAAAACGCGAATCTCGTAATAGAAATGTAAAAGCCCGCCAAAATCAGAAACAATAAGAGTAATCAAAAAACTGTAAAGGATTTTTTTACCCGTCTGTAAGACAGAACCACAAACATATTAAAAAAAATTAATTAATGGTTCTGTCCTATTTATAATCGCTTTTGTCTTTACAATACATAATTAGTATTTTGAACAATTTCAGCCCACTTTTAATATTTGGCATAATCCCTTCTGTGTTGTTTTTTACTGTTAAATACACTCGAAACATGTAGCCATTAGCATTTTACTAATAAAGAAAGGCTTTGTAACATTCTGGACCTACTTTCATTTCCTTTAACGAAATAAATTTCTGATTTGCCTAGAATTTGATATACTATCGTAGGTGCAACCTCAATGACAGCTTCTGGTCCCTGAAATTTCGCAAATGTTATATTTAAATCATATGCTAGATTTGAGGCTGGTAAGATTGTATGCTTATGAACTTATCAGTTCAGTTATCCTGAAGAAGCTGTCAGTATGAACAGCGAAACGTCGAGCGAAAGTTTTGACACACGGCGAAACCCGCAAGAAGCTATAGTTATAATTGTATGCTTATCACTTAACTAGGATAACATCAAGCGACTAAAGTAGAGCAATGCGAACTGTTGAGCCAGTTCAAGATGTCTATATAACTTGCAATATGCTCTCACAACTACAACAAAAAATAAGTAAAGTATACGTATTACTTAAGTAGGTTCAGATCAATAGACTAAAGCAAGGCAATGTTAACTGTTGAGTCAGCTGGGGGTGTGTTTATATAATACGCAGTGGGTTCTCGCAAAAAAAAAAGACTTGTGAGGGAGTTGGTTCTGTTTTAAAATACTGGAGGTATACTATGGCGTTAATTAAAATTAAAAAAATATGTAAAACCAGATAAAATGTTGATTATCGCCGTCTCGACCAAGTATAAGTCAACATTAATGGTTAAATAGCTAGGAAACAAATTCCTGCCGAAACTTTACAGCGAATTTCATCGTAAATCTAGTATCAAATTCGATTTTTCCTGAAGCGAATGGATCACTTCGTTATTTCGTTCGAGTCCACTTCGGGCGAACCGCTCAAGCGACTAAAGTAGGGCAATGCGAACTGCTGAGCCAGTTCAAGATGTCTATATAACCTTGCAATATGCTCTCACAACAACAACGAAAAAAATAAGTAAGGATAACGTATACTAAGTAGGTTCAGATGAATAGACTAAAGTAAGGCAATGTTAACTGTTGAGTCAGCTGGGGGTGTGTTTATGTAATACGCAGTGGGTTCTCGCAAAAAAAGAATAAGGAAAGACTTGTGAGGGAGTTAGTTGTGTTTTAAAATACTGGAGGTATACTATGGCGTTAATTAAAATAAAAAAAATATGTGAAACCCAGATAAAATGTTGATTATCGCCGTCTCGAGCAAGTATAAGTCAACATTAATGGCGAAATAGCTAGGAAACGAAATTCCTGCTGAAACTTTACAGCGAATTTCATCGTAAATCTAGTATCAAATTCAACTTTCCCTGAAGCGAATGGATCACTTCGCTATTTCGTTCGAGTCCACTTCGGGCGAACCGCTCAAGCGACTAAAGTAGAGCAATGCGAACTGTTGAGCCAGTTCAAGATGTCTATATAACTTGCAATATGCTCTCACAACAACAACAAAATAAGTAAAGTATACGTATTACTTAAGTAGGTTCAGATCATAGACTAAGCAAGGCAATGTTAACTGTGAGCAGCCGGGGGTGTAGTTTATATAATACGCAGTGGGGTTCTCGCAAAAAAAAAGACTTGTGAGGGAGTTGGTTCTGTTTTAAAATACTGGAGGTATACTATGGCGTTAATTAAAATAAAAAAAATATGTAGAACCCAGATAAAATGTTGATTATCGCCGTCTCGACCAAGTATAAGTCACATTATGGCGAAAGTAGGAACAAAATTCCTGCTGAAACTTACAGCGAATTCATCGTAATTAGTATCAAATTCGATTTTTCATGAAGCGAAGGATTACTTCTTATTTTCGTTCGAGTCCACTTCGGCGACTCACGCTCAGGCGACTAAAGTAAGGCAATGCGAACTTGCATTCTTTTTGTTCAAGATGTCTATATATACCTTCAATATGCTCTCACAACAACAACGAAAAAAATAAGTAAAGGATACGTATTACTTAAGTAGGTTCAGATGAATAGACTAAAGTAAGGCAATGTTAACTGTTGAGTCAGCTGGGGGTGTGTTTATGTAATACGCAGTGGGTTCTCGCAAGTAAAAAAAGACTTGTGAGGGAGTTGGTTGGGTTTTAAAATACTGGAGGTATACTATGGCGTTAATTAAAATAAAAAAAATATGTGAAACCCAGATAAAATGTTGATTATCGCCGTCTCGACCATGTATAAGTCAACATTAATGGCGAAATAGCTAGGAAACGAATTCTCTTGAAACTTTTACACGAATTTCATTAGTAATCTAGTATCAAATTCACTTTTCCTTGAGCGAATGATCACTTCGCTATTTCGTTCGAGTCACTTCGGGGAACCGCTCCGCAGCGACTAAAGTAGAGCATGCGAACTGTTGTGGCCAGTTCAAGTGTCTGTATAACTTGCAATATGGCTCTCATACCAACAAGCCAAAAAATAAGTAAAGTATACNGTATTTGTGCATTATACTTGGATCATTATGCAGATGCACCTCTGCTAACCCGGAGGATACAGGACGTAGTAAAGGCTGAGAACTTCGGATGACCTGGTGGTGTTAACACAATAACTATGCATGAATTAGCTAAAACATTATAAGCGTTTCGTCCTTCTAACTTAAAATAAGTCAGTTCTGTGATATATACAGATAATGGTTTGATTTGAACGAAAACTCCGTAAATTTTTGGGCTAAAATATTGATGAAAATTGAGTTGAAATCATTGTCTCGCTTAGTTAACAAAACAATTCGCATGTTCCAAATTAGAAATTTAAAAACATATAATAGCTTAATTACTTATTGTTTTATTTATGGTCGGGTACACAGTGTTATCCAGACGGGATTGTATTCTGGGGCGCGCGGTTTCATCAAACGAAGTCTTTCTGGCTGAAGCGTGTTATTCGATGCATGGCAAATATTAAAGTACAGACTCTTCGGCCATACTTCATCAAATTTAATATTTTGCCCTTTCAGTGTGTATAAATTAAAAGTTTGACACATTTTCACAATAAGGAGGCCTTGTCAGGAATGGTGACCCACATCATATGATACGAGACAAAAAGCAAATACAGTAACCCTTAATAGGCTCAACGTAACAAGAGATCCAACCTTACTGAGTTGAAACTTTCCAATTTACTACACCCGAATAGGTCCTTAATAATAAAAAAATCTTAAAAGACGGGTGCACTCCTTTTGTTTAGCGCTGCGTCTACTCCGGGAGAGTTTGTCCCACTTTTAAATAATTTTTATAATTATTATTTTACATATATACATGTATCTTTTGACTTGTCCTATAACACTTTTTGGTGTCGCCTGACATGAAAAAAATCTATCTAATCTTCCATCATCTACTTCTGCCTCATCTCGCTCCGCTAGTATCGTCAAGATAAATTTTTCTTCAAGCGTACGTGTCTTGCTAATGTGGTCGCTTATCGATTGCGTCGATCACTCAATGTGACTATGCCTAAGCAGAATGCATACCGGAGACACGATACCAACACGACAAGCGACACAGCAGCAGCACTAAACGTAACGTGTGAATAGCAAGTGCATACCAGACGGATGCAACACACAATACAACAATGCACACAATCAGAAATCGATAATTACGTGGTACCGCGTGTTCTGGTGTGTCTCTTTCCTTTGGCAGAGTGTGTTGCGTCGCTTGTCGTATCGTGTCTTGTATCCCTCCAGTGTGCATCCTGCCTTAGAAGATGAGGGAGAATACGGGCCGAAAATGGTGGGACGCGGCCGAAGATGGGGGGAATAGGGTCTAGGTGGAGCCGAAGGAACTGACACCTTCGTCCGGCGCAATTCATGGTGAAGACTTGACACCGTGACCGGAGAAAGGACACGCAGGAGCGGTTCACACGAAGTGGACTCGAACGAAATAGGAAGTGACCAATTCGCTTCAGGAAAAGTTGAATTTGATACTAGTTTTTCGATGAAATTCGCTGTAAAGTTTCAGCAGGGATTCGTTTCTTAGTTATTTCGCCATTAATGTTGACTTATACTTGGTTGAGACGGCGATAATTAACATTTTATCTGGGTTTCACATATTTTTTATTTTAATTAACGCCATAGTATACCTCCAGTTTAAACACACTAACCCTCCAAGTCAAAGCACCATCAAATACGATAATTACGTGTACTGCCGTGTTTCTGGTTGTGTCACTTGTCGATTACGTGTTGCATCCCTTCCGGTTGTACCTGCTAATTTACACAGCACGTGTTGTGTTACTGATGTGTTCTTGTCGTGTTGCGTGTCGTTCGCTCCGGTGTCATCAGCATCAGACAGAACTTCTCTTTGGCAGAGTGTTTGTGTCGCTTGTCGTATCGTCTGTTGTATCACTCAGTGCACCCTTCCTTAGAGATAGGAGAATAAGGTCGAAATGGGACGCGGCCGAAGAGGGGGGAATAGGTGTCTAGGTGGGGCGAACGCGACGACCCTTCGTTCCTGGGTATCAAAGGTGACGGGCTGGAAAAGAACCGAAACTAACCCGGTGTGTGTGAATGTGTGTGAGAGGTGGAAGGTGGGGGGATAGTAAGCAAGAGTGACGTAACGTCCGATTGCGCTCACCGCACGTGATAGCTGACGTGTAAAAATGACAGGCAGGCGCGAGATATTCCTTATTTCCCTTTACATCGATCGATTCCCGCACCAACATCCCCCCCTCCTCCCCACCTCACCTCGATGCGTGTTGACAAGTGTGATTAGGTACGTGCGAGCTCTTATTAAACAGGTTTTATACGATTATAGAGCGAAGTGCCGCAGGGCTGCGCGAATACACAGCCGCGACAGCCATTAAGCTAATCCCGCCGGCCGGGGCGACACGCTCAATAACGGGGGGCGTCCGATGTGAATACATCGGGAGTTAGTTGCCGGTACGCCCCCGCGTAAATAATCCCCCACATTTCTAATACCGAGCTGTTGCAGGGTCCGGGGCAACCGGGCTTACTACTTTTGCCCTTTCACTTCCACCCCGCGTACGAAGTGGAAGTACCGTGTCGGCGCGCGGCGGGGCGAATCGAGTTAGGAACGGGGTTTCCGTAATTGGCGTTTTGATTCCAATTGAACTACCTACGTGGGATTACCGCGAGTCCCCCGGAAAGCATACGCGCAAAAAAAACCCACGTGAGAGTACTTCGGAGCGCCTGCTAGGTATCTACTTTAATTCCGCGCCCTATAGCTGCGCGAATACCGAAATAAGAATTCACGACAAAAACTACGCACTAATACAACTCGCTGTTAATTAAACTAGATACAATACCTGCAAAAAGAAGATCATTTATGTAACGACATATCGTTAATAAACGCGAATCTCATAATAGAAATGTAAAGCCCGCCAACATCAGAAACCAATCAAGAGTAATCAAAAAACTGTAAAGGATTTTTTTACCCGTCTGTCGGACAGAACCACAAACTATTAAAAAAAAAATTAATGTTCTGTCTATTTATAATCCGCTTTTGTCTTTACATACATAATTTTTTGACAATTTCAGCCCACTTTTAAAATTTGGCATAATCCCTTCTGTGTTGTTTTTACTGTAATACACTCGAAAACATTAGCCATTCCATTTTCTCCATAAAGAAAGGCTTTGTAACATTCTGCGACCTACTTTTCATTTCCTTAACGAAAAATTCTGATTGCCTTAGAATTTGATATTCTATGGGTGCAACTCATGGACAGCTTCTGGTCCCTGAATTTCTCAATGTTATATTTAATCATATGCTATGATTGAGGCTTGAAGATTGTATGCTATGAACTTATCATTCAGTTATTCTGAAAGCGTCAGTTGAACAGCGAAACGTACGACAGGTTTTGACACCGGCGAACCCGCAAGAAGTGTTCGTTATTAGTTTGCTTATACTTACTAGGTTAACATCAAGCGACTAAAGTAGGCAATCGATGTTGAGCAGTTTCAAGATGTTATTAACTCAATTGCTCTTCCACAACAACAAATTAAGTAAGTTTACGTATTCTTTAGTAGGTTCAGTCATAGATTTAGTAAGGCATGTTAGCTGTTGAATCAGCTGGGGGTGTGTTTATGTATTCGCAGTGGGTCTGCAACAAAGAATAGAAGACTTGTGAGGGAGTAGTTGTGTTTTAAAATCTGGGGTTACTTGGCGTTAATTAAATAAAAAAATATGTGAAACCAGTAAATGTTATATCGCCGTCTCGACCAGTATAGTACCGGGCGGCTGGTCAAGTGAGGCAACTGAGGCGGCGCTCACGGAAAATCTTTTAAAAATGTTCTTTGTTGGTTACTTTATTTATATTAAAAATTTGGACTTATTTATTTCAATTATAAATTTTAAAAATTTCTTAGAAGAAATTATATCAATTTTCGCATTTCCCACTAAAACAACGTAAAATAATGACCAGCGACTCGTAAGAGATTCTAACTGAGGCGAATGAATTATCGGTTCAGTTGGATGAACGCCATGCATTTTGAATTCATACTAAGAATTTATGTCATACAATACGCTTCGCCATATAAATACGTGATTTTAGTTGTTTAGTTGAGGCGATTGATTCGTTGCCTCTCGGACTTTCGGTATCCGTCGGTTTCTTAAATATTTAATTTACGCGCATGCCTATTTTAATACCTGCGTCAGTTAGTACACTGAGTTTACTGCTACAGCAGGGGTAGTTTGTGTTTACCTGTAATATTACGTTTGGTCGGTGTACGGGGGTGTTCAGTTTGCACATACACAAGACTAAGACCTAAGGACATTTTTCTGCAATAGAAAAATGATGAATCCCACGCACGATATTATTATGTCTTTGCTCGAACCGCCGTTTTCACGGCGTGTCGAAGTAGAGAAACGTCAAATTTTAATATGCAAAGAAAAATCAAACCGCCTCTCAATATAATTTCAAAGATAAACGGCAGGGTCGCAATATTCAAGATCTTTTAAATATCATGGTACGAAACGTGCAAATGGCTTTGTGGCAGTAGTTATAAAGAGAGTTTATTTTGCTGGCCTGTTTACTTTTGAGTGACGTTAAAAAAACACTTGGACAACCTTCCCGGTTATAAAGATTTAAAAAAATTTCAGTCGAAGCACGAAACTACATGAAAGTTCAAAAGAACATATAAAAATTTCATGGGGTTAAAACGGTTAGAACGAAATACATCCACTATTGTAGAAGCTTTACAAGAAATGTTAGTTTTAATAAATTTTATATAATGAAACGTTAGGAAAAATCGGTTGTTATTAACTTACTTAAGTGATGTAACGTTAATTTAGGCAAGCAGGAACTATCATTTTGAGTCGTGCATGAAAGTGACTTCATTTAATCGCGGAAATTTTCGGGAAATTTTTCATTGTTAATAAAACGCAACCAGGAACTGTCTGAGCATGTTTCAAAATTTAGTAGTATATTTACAGGACAGTCCAAAACTATTCACAATGAGTTAATTGGTTGCATTGAGGAACATTTAAATGATTTTATTGAAAACGAAATTAATCATAGTGACTGTCATTTCATTGCGGTTGAAGCTGATGATACAACCGATATTTGTGAAAAATCTCAATGTGCAATAACAATACGGTATTTATATAAACAAGCCGAAATTAAAGAAAGATTTTTAGGATTTTTATGTTAATACCGATAGAACCGCAATGCTTTGTTTGAAGTTTTGATTAATTGTTTAAACCTTATAATTAAAAAAAAAATGATTGCTCAGTGTTACGATGGTGCTAGTGTCATGGCTGGTGAGCTGAATGGACTACAAGCGAAAATCAATCAATTGCGCCTATGCACTTTACACACTGTTGTGCCCACAGGCTAACCTCGTCTTACAACAGGGTACTCGTACTATCAATCAATGTAGAATATTTTTTGCCACCCTGACTGGCATTTCATCTTTTTTTCATCATTCCGCCAAGCGTACGGCAATATTAGATCAAATAATCGGCAAAGATACCTCAAGCTGCTGAAACTCGTTGGTACACGCGATCGAAAATTTTGAATTTAGTAGCCGAAGAGTGGAATAATTTAATTTTAGTTTTTCAAACTATAGTGAAGAGTCCTGATTCGGGTTCGGAATCCATTCATGCAGCAAAAGGTTTTCTCAAGCAATTTAATGATTTTGAATTTGCAATTTTGACTTTCATATATCGTGAAATTTTTGCTTGCACCGATCTTTTATTCCAAATTTTGCAAAAGAAATGTTTAAATATTAAATATTGTTCAGAACAAATTGATATTGCATCCTTGCGTATAAAGAACTTCAGAAATGAAATAAAATTTTCAGAGATTTTTAACATTTGCAAACTTAACTGAATTTCCAACCAGACGAGGGGTACCATTGCTTGAGGAAGAAATTTTTAATAAATATACAAACTTTTATTTTATGAAATTATTGATTGCGTTATTTTACAATTAAATACTCGTTTTGCTAATTTAAGTAAATTAGAATTTTTAGCTCTTGTTGATTCTTCAAAGTATTCTGAGTATTCTAAAAATTTTCCCAAGAAAGCAATCAATGTACAGCAAAAGTGTATCAGTTGAAAGAAATTTTTCTTGTTTAAAACGTATAAAGACGTATCTTAGAAATACAATCTCTCAACACAGACTTAACGGGTTAGCTAAATTATCAATAGAAAGAATTAATATTTAATTTTTTAGTAAAAACAGTCAATTTATGAAGACATTATTAATAGATTTGGCTAACTTGAAGGATAGACGTATAAATGTGAATACTATAAAAAATGAATTTAAATTGGGTTTGTAGGCTATTGGCGATGACTTCCCAACAAAAAAAGATCAACGCGTTCTAAGGATAGTACTTCAGGTGACGTTGGAAATCTATTTCAACTTTTGTTTGTTGGTCAAAAATTTTTTTAAGCTGCCTGTAATCGCCTCACCTGGCAAATTACTCACGAGCCGCCACTGAAGTCAACATTAATGGCGAAATAGCTAGGAAACGAATTCCTGCTGAAACTTTAAAGCGAATTTCATTGTAAATCTAGTATCAAATTCAACTTTTCCTGAAGCGAATGGATCACTTCGCTATTTTGTTCGAGTCCACTTCGGGCGAACCGCTCCTGCAGTGTCCATTTCTCCAGGTCAACGGTTTTCAAGATACACACAATAGAACTGCGCCGGAACTTTCACATCTTACATATGTATGCGCGCATAGATAAAACCATCTAACCGGTTATTGCTGCGCGATTTTCCGCTTAGTATCATCTAGTGCTGCAAGCTTCTACAACCGCCAGCACCGCCGTATCGAACGCTCGGCTTAACCTCCAAAGGTTAACTACATCTGAAAGCCGCCCCATCGAAGTTTCCGATAGGTATTTAAAGCATGCATCGCGGAAACTTACATATAATACAGAAGAAGCGGCGGGGAAGTGGAACAGAAACGAGGGATCGCATTCCTATCGAAATGAAACTTCCCCAACAGACCAGGCCGTTGATTTTGCATAGAAGGAATTTCCTCAGAAGAGGAGACTCTGTGATGATACTCGGCGATCGGGAAATTTGGGGAACGATGGAATTTTTTTTTTTGCCTTTGATGATGAAATATGCTTTGCTCTTGAATGCGCTGGCGATCGAAGGGAAGCAATAAGAGGTTCTAACAGAGATTAAAATGGAGAAAACGAAGGATTTTTTTAGTAAATTGACTTTTGGAATTAGCTATATTACAACCAAAAAAGAAATACATACGGAATTATTACCGCAATATTGTGTTTGAAAAACATTTAAGGGATTAAGACCTAATTAAGATATACATTGCGGTGGTCAGATCCATAGATCACATAGATATTTCTGGTTTGGTGGACAAGGGTACAGTAGCAAACAACTGTAACTGAACTTAGCAAGATACAGATGATTGCGTGTTTATGAATAACAGGACCAATGACGACTATTCCTATAGCAGCAATGGAATGCCTGGAGATCACCCTTCTCTTTGGTGATGATCACATCACAGATTGCAAGAAGTATCAAGAAGTAGATATTTAGAATTGTGACACAATAATATTGTTCATCATGTGGAAGGCAAACTTTTGGGACTGATATCTGACCACATGATGTCGACATATGTTTTTGTTAAAAATTTCGAGGTGGAAGTAATGGATCAAATAAGCTGAAATCAATCCAACCACAGAGACAGGTTCCGAGAACTGATTTGACTTGCAGACGGATCGAAAACTGAAAACAGATAGCCAGGCCACATTGAAGGTACTAACGGACCCTAAGATACAATCAAAGTGGTTTGAGAATGTATTCGAGAGCTAAACGTCACTTTGCTGTTGATGCCTGGAGATTGGTCGATCGAGGGAAATGAAACAGCCGATGAGTTAGTAAGAAATAGATTATTGGCTTTATATATTAGTAGGCCCAAAACCTGTTCTAGGAGTATCTAAAAACAAGCACGGCTTAAGAGTAGGTAAGGAGTTGAATCAAAGGGAAACACAAAGAAATGCGAATTCTTGGAAATACCTTTATTACCAAAGAGGACCAAAAGGCCACCTACACAAAATTGAAATCAACTCCGGAGGTACCCACTGCAGATTGTGTAATGGGATGACAGAGAAGGCTTACTAAATTGAGTGTAAACGTGAAGCTCTGAACGCAAGAAGACAGGCACAGAAAGCAGCTCAAGCAGCTGGTGGAACATCAAAATTTTACATTGAGGTGGGTGCCAGGTTACTCTGGGATCAGAGGATAACGAAATAGGTGACACTTCAGCAAGGAGCGCCAAGCGAGCTACCGTTCTTAGGTCCAGAACCGACGTGTGGTAGTTCATACGGCAGCATCAACACGTTTGTCAGATCTCAACTTGCTGCTAGGCACTGCTCCTTTTAGAATGGACTCGGCGCAAGACACTGCAAATCTCTAGGGTTTGATCCGAATGAGGAAACACTCCCTAAGGCAATCTTTATGAGCAGGGACAGATTGCAATTACCCACAGAAATCTTAACTGTCCTAGTGACTAGGAATTCTGAATGAAGTGTGTAGAAAATGTGTGTGGAGGAAACTCCTGCTCACCTTCTTATCAACTGCCCGGCAGTGGATGGGGAGAGACTTTGGAGGCGATCGATTGAAGGAATCCCAAAGCCGGTAAGTTAACTCTTAGCCAGTTTGCGAACTTTGTTGATAGATTGCAACCTGATCGAGAGGGTTAATATTGACATGGGGGCACAATAGGTCTTTCTGTTCTAGCCGGATTGTCTGTGCTGTTTTTTTCGGGTTATTCCCGCCCATGGGAAAAGGAAAACCTGTACAGATCAATGCAGGGTACTAGGATTCTGGAATGGCTAGTATAATTTAATGGGTAAAAGAAATGGGAGGCTAATACAAAAAGCCAAGGAGCTGCGATGTTCAACATTGCAGCCATGCTAGATGACCTCCCTAATTAAAAAAAAATTAACTACAATTCTAACGAATTCTTCTTCTTCTTTGATCCTTAGCTGGCGGCTGGCAGAGGTTGCCCACGCAACCAGTACGCTGCTATAGGTGCCGCAGATTTTGGACTTGTAAATCTATGATCGCTCTCCACGCTTTCCGGTCCATGGCAGTGGTCCTGGCTTGATTGAGGCCGAGACGCCGGTTCTTCAAGTCTTCTTCCACTTGTTTTGTCCATGTTTTTTCTTTGCGCGGTGCGTTTACTTTCCACTGGACGGGTCGCTGTTTCCAGAGAAGTCTTTGTGGTATTCGGTTTGCGCCCATTCTGCAGACGTGGCCAAACCACCTCAATCGTCGTTGCTGGATCACTTCACCGATGGCTAGTTGTTGTTGACAGGATGTCCGAATGATTTTGTTGATAATGCGATCGCGCAATGAAATTCCCAGGAGCTGTCGCAGACATCGCATTTGGAGTACCTCAAGTTTGTCCAAATCCGGTTTGAGCAGGGTGCATGTTTCTGATCCTTAGAGGAGAATTGGCAAAATCAGCGTCCGAAAGAGGCGAATTTTGGTCTTCATGGAGATATTAATCTTCTTCCACAGGCACCATTTGAGAGAGGCAAACGCCGCGGCTGCCTGTCCAATCCTGCTGTGGATCTCTGCTGTGGAAGCCACTTTCTTCTCCTGAACCAGTGACCCAAGGTATTTGAACTTCTGCACTTGTTCGAAGGTGGAAGATGGCCTGCGATCCATCCGTTGTCAGCAGCTTGATCTTGTCCACATTGATTTTCAAGCCGTATGATTGAGCGATGCGAGCAATATCATAAAGAGTGTCCGTTGCGTCGGCGTCGTTGTCTGTGAAAAGGCGCTATCGTCGGCGAACATGAGGTCGGTCACTGAGTGATCGATGTCGAACTCCACATTAACAGTTATTTTGCAGTAGTCAAAATATTTCCCTTTTCTACATTTAATACGACTGTAAAACGTAAAAGTACAACTATGAGCGTCTCTCAACCCATAGAAACTTATCAACCCCTTCATTATTGCTACAGGAATCCCCCCAAGTTTCAGGATCGTAGTTTCCGCTTTCACCCCTAACCGCCGGACTCCTCCACGCGATACCTTGCGCAGCATTTCCCCAACTCGCTCCAGTCACCCCTTTTAGCGAAAATATTTATGCGCTTCCCCCCTTCGCCCTGCGCGAGGGGAAGCGTCTTCTCCCAGCTTCTCTGGAAAACTGGGAAGTTAATTACATGGAAATTTCGCAGTTTATTACATGCAAGTATGTGGAGGGGAATTTCCAATTCAAACTAAGTAATGCGCGCGCGACGGCCGCCCTATCATCCCCCGTCCGACGGGGCGCCCTTCGCAAAGTATTCCTTAGGAGGCGGTGATCGCATAGTTCGGAATCTTCGGTGGGTTTTTAATGCGAATTACTGCTGTTCCGTTCGGGATGCGCGGTGCCGGCGAGGGATCGATTCCCCCCCCCTCCTCCCCTCGGGGGTGAGTACGGTGTATGTACGCTGAAATTCGCTATTAAGGGGTGAGTTATTCGATACGCCGAGGGCTCTTTGATCTTGCTTCTCGTTGCTAATATTCCTCCTCTTAGAATTTGTTTCGAAGTTGGGGGAGGGGAAGGGGGGGATACCGTCTTCCTATGCAGGTGAAAAGGGGGAGGTAGATTGTATCTTTAACGTAGGGAATGGTTGTTTAAATTTGGAAGTTATAGAAGTAAATTTGCCAGTTCGATAGTGCTCACATATTCAGTTTTTTTCCTTTTTCGATTACGTAAAAAAAAAACAAAAGAACCTTCACTTAGAACGTTTCCCATCCCCAGTCATTTATTATAACTTCACCTCATCAAATTACCTTCCTCCGAAAACTAATCAGAAACTTCGGAACGTTATCAAAACGATACTATCATATATTCCCCCCAAATCTCCCCCCCCCCTTCCTCCTTTCCCCATGTTAGTTTCTTCATGAAAGAATAATAACTTGATGTATCGCTATCGCCTCGGAATGCTATGGATGCATCCCTAAGCGGAGGCAGTTCCCGCAGGGCGGTTTACGAGTTCGTCGACGCCAATCTAACTTTTCCCCAAACTTAAATGGGGGCAAAGCGCGGTTGACTTCGGACAGGTAGGACTTGTTTATGGGCTTTCGTCGTCCGAGCTCGCCCGGTACATTGAAGGTATGGTACGTGTTTACGTTAGTTTTGGCGGTGAAACGTTCAACTGGGAAAGCGGGGGAAACTTGGTCAGTTTAGGGAGGGAGGGAAGGGGGGAGGGGGCGGAGTAAGGAATACATTTCAGGTTCCCGTCGTTATTTTGATCGATCGACGGATAACTTTGAATGTTGTGGTAGCCATGGAAGTGGGATCTGAGAGTATCACGGTTTAGATGCATATTTATGTCAACCTTCGCCTTTTTTACTTCTCTACAATCAGTGTTATACAGGGTATTCCACGTAACTGGTTCATTAAAAGTTTATGATGTTCTATTATTTACTTATATTTGAGATTTTGGCACCAGTATCTGTTCGATTGGAACTATAAATGCTCATATAAAGCGATAGGGGATGATATTTACTTCCTAATTCCGAATTAAAATACAGGGTGTTCTATTTAAAAAAAATGAGTTTTGTGCATTTGAAAATATGTCACTTTGTTCCTCAGTTGTGAACATCCTGTATGTTAAATTGTAAAGTGTGCTTGCCGTTTCTTAGGGTAATATCTACATTCATAACATAGCGAATTCGGAGTCTTTACTTGCAGTATTAACCGAGATATTAATTTCTCAATGAGGCAATGATTATGACTAAAAAAAAAGAAAAACTTAAATAACTCAAAAACGGCAACATGTAGCTATAGGAATAGCTAATGAAAACTGACGTATTTATAGTTGTAGAATACAAAAATGAATAAAAAATTATATCATTCTATTTAAAATAAGAAAGTTGGCATCCATTTCCGGTCAACCGGAAGTGATATTTTGGTTAAGGTATTTTACATTTATAGTTCCAATCGAACAGATACTGGTGCCAAAATCTCAAATATAAGTAAATAATAGAACATCATAAACTTTTAATGAACCAGTTACGTGGAATACCCTGTATATGTCCCTAATTATCTGAATATTGTGAAGATGGTATGAGAATAATTTTACTAGAAGCAAAGACAGGCAGCGCTCATGGTTTAGGGGAATAACATTAGAAACGCACTCGATTTTCTGCCGACTAGACGTCATCAGTGTTCCTTCAAGTGTTATATACAGTGTGTCCCAAAAAGTTTTATACAAATGGAGAAAAAGTTTATATTACATTTCAAAAAAAAATATTCTTGATAGAAAGCTCTGCATGACTTGTAGATTCATAATTAAGTACAAAATTGTTAAAACATTGGCTGGAATAAAGGAAAAATCAAAATCATGATTTGGAGTGAGAGTAAAATACGTTCAAACTGTAGTGAAGAGCAAAACCCCGATAAAATTTCACAACTGTCAGATATGTAATAAATAAATTCAAAAGTTCTGGAAGTGTTGAAAATAAATTTATAAAGAAACATCAGGCATGGATTCGAAATGAAGATATTGAAACTGATGTGATGCTATCGGTCGTGGAAAATCCAAAATATTCACTTCGAAAAAGATCCAATTTATTAAATGTAAGTAAAAATACAGTTGCACGAATTTTAAAGTCAAATAAATTTAAACCATACAAATCCCAATTTACCCATACTTTAAAAGAAAGAGATGTTGAATGAAGGTTCGAATTTTGTGCTTGTATCCAAGGAGAATTGGAAGATAACAGATTTATGACACGACAATTACTGTTCTCTGACGAAGCAACGTTTGCGTCTAATGGTACAGTAAGTTCCCAAAATTGTCGATTCCATGTCCAAACCAGAGATCAATATTCAATTAAAACTAATGTATGGTGTGGCATTTACAAAAACAGAATTGTTAGTCCATTCTTTTTTCGAAATAACATGAATGGAGAAAGATACCTACAATTTTTAATAAACAGTTGTCTGACTTTCTTGATGAACTACCACTAAATGAACGAGGAAATATATGGTACCAACAGGATGGAGCACCATGTCACTATAACAGAACTACTCGGGATTTTCTCCTCCACACTTTTAACGGTGATCGGAAGGTACATGGCGTTTTCTTGGCCTCCAAGGTCGCCGGACATTACCCCTTTAGACTTTTTTTGTGGGGCTACTTAAAAGAAAAGGTATACCTTCAGAGACCATTTCAAGTGTCGATCATCTTGAAAGACTCATTAGACAACATGTGAAGCTATACTCCAGATGTGATTGGAAATGGTCATACACGATTTAATCACGCACAATCACTTGTTTAGAAAGGGGCGGTGGATACGTTGAAGTTCCGTAGTATTTACGTAATTTCACATGTTGCCAATAAAATTTATTAGTTGCGTATTATTCATTGTTGATAAAATGATAAGGAGGTTAATAATTATCTTGTAATTTTTATCTGGGAAAATCACAAATCTACAAGTAGGCACAATTTTTTGCTACTTAATAACAATTTCAATGAACATTTTACTCTCCACTACAGTTTAACGTTTTTTACTCTCACTCCATATGATTATGTTTTCCTTTGTTTCCGCCAATGTTTTTAAATTTTTGTACTTAATTATGGATCTACAAGTCATGCAGAGCTTTTTATCGAGAATATTTTTTTGTAAAATGTAAGATAAACTTTTTCTCCATTTGTATAAAACTTTTTGGGACACACTGTATATAGTCTGTCCGTAGATATAACGATTTGATTAATGAGGGATTACCAGGGTGTCAGAAATTTATTCTTAATCACCAAAGCAAATCTCCCTAAATAGAGAGTGGTCTTTAGTGATTTGATGTTCTAAATTCCCTTAAAAGTACGAAAAAACGGTGGGAGATGCGTTGGGCACATGGGTACACTAACAATCATCTGGAGAGATCAATTCCCTACGTAGAAGTCAGCAAAGATATGTATTAAAATCGTGAAATTATGCGTAACCCGAACGAAGAACTTAAGAATTGAAGTCCAAAGATAGAAAAGTAATAAAAGACAAAATAACGTGAGCCGCCATTGCTAACCGTTGAGTATCCCGATAAAAATCCCTTGAATGAAAACGTAAAACGCCGAAATTGCGTTGAGAACGTGAAATCCTGCCTACAGCAGATGTGCTAGACACCAAACTCAAAACTAAAGCTTCTTCAAAGCCCAAAAGTTGCATATGAAACACTTACCGGGAAGATCCACGGTTCATATTCGCTCAAATCTAAAATGAATCAAGAAGTGCTAGCCGAATCCGTACGATAGAATGAGAGAGTACTACCACGATGAATCGGCAGTGACTTACCGAAAAATTACTAATATAAGGGATTGACCAACAAATGATGCGACTAGTATCGCTACAGAAAAAAAGATATCCAAATGTTACATATTTATAATCTTTTACTCGTAAAGCACCCCAAATAATTTATGTGCCCTTCTGTATAATCTCTTAGTTAGTGTATGTCGAAACATGTAAAAATAATTTAGAATAAAAAAAAGAAAATGTCAATCAAAAACCTATAAAGTTTTGTGCCAAACATTTTAAAAGGTATCGTAACATCAATTTACACATTATTTTTTCGAGACGCATAAAATTGAGAATGCATATACTAATTAAGTTGCTAGGAGCTTCCCAAAAAGAAAATAGGTTACTACAGTAAGCGAAGTTTCTATAGTTCTACATAATTTTGCAGTTCCTGTATAAACATTTAGCAACACTAATAGTTCGGAAATACCTAGAATTTCATTATAGAGCATAATCAATTGCAGAGATATTATTTTATCTATATTACTTTATATTCTTGAAAAATTAGAGCAAAGTAGCGTAAAACTAACGTATAAGTATGAGGGAAAATTTCTATAGTTCCACCGAGTTAGATAGATGGCGCATGAAGTTAGGCATTGTTTGCTAGTGTAAACATTTTCCAAACACTTTACAAACAGTATTTAGTGCTAAATACATACATATAACATTAAAATATATCACTTAATAACAATGCCGAGAGGTATAATTGCAACTGAGGCCCGAAAAAAACAAACATAAATTGTTTATAAAGAAATGGGTTGTCAAACCGAGCAATAGGCAAGAAAATAGGCCGATCCCTTCACCTTATCAATGATTTTGTAAGATTGGGTCAATTTCTACGGCAAAGATCGGGCTAAACGGAGGGAATAAAAACTAACGCGCAGACAGCACTCATCGATATTTCGGTTAGCTTCTTCTGGTAATGTAAACTGCACAACAAATAAAAATGTGATTTAAATTTTATCAGTAACTAAGAGACGTGTGACAACAAATTTTGTCCGGAAGTCAAACGTTTTTCGTTGGGTAAAAGAAAAGCTTTCAAAACCACCCTTAAAAGAGACACAACAAACAAGCAAGACTGAAATTTGCGCAAGATATTATGAAATTGGGATCGTGAATGGGAATAACGTCATTATTATCGGACGAGAAGATATTTTATTTGGACGGGCCTGATGGTTTCAATACTATTGGCACGATTTCCATAAAGAAGAATACTGAAGTTGCGAATGAGTAGAAATTTTGGTGGCGGTAGTGTAAATGGTTTGGGCAGCTTTTGCCCATAACAATAAAACTCCTATATGTTTTTATATACACGAATGAATTCGGGTTATTATGTAGAACTTCTAGAAATGGTTCTAATAGACTTTGGTGAAACAAATGTGCCGTCGCAAGACTGGATATTTCAGCAAAGACAACGCGACCTATCCATTCTTCCAGACAAACAAGGAGTGGTTCCACCAAAAGGAAATCAACTTAAGTGCAATGGCCCGCTCGCTCACCTGACGTGAACCCATCGAGAATCTTTGGGGAATATTGGCTAGGAAGGTAATATGTCAATAATAAACAATCAATAGCGTTAAAGAACTGAAATCTGCGATAACGAAGAGTTGGAATGAGATTCCTGTATCAATATTGATGAACGTTGATATTAGCGTATGAAGAACAGGACTTTTCAGGTTATTTTGAATAAAGGATCCAACACTAAGTAACTAATTTTAGGCAAAAATTATAATTTTTTTAATTTCATTTAAGCATTTTGTTATTGGATCTATAGAAATTTCGCTGTTTTAAGTTATCATTATTGTAAGTATTTTCTGTAGAAAGTGTAATAAATTTTTTTCATTGATATCCCCTCTTGCGTTGGCCTTTCAGTGCAATTAAGCATTAACTTCAATGCATAGTTTGCCGAGGATTTTAAGAAAAACCACATATCTGTTCAAAAGGTCTTGTGGAACTATAGATATTTCGCTTACTGTACTTTGAATATGTCCAAACTTGCCAGATCAACTGAAAATTTTCTCAAAAAACCTCGATGATAGTTCTGGTCTTTAGATTATATTTTTTAAATTTCACATTAAACACCCTTAATTTCAGCGAATTTCTTTTTGAACGCACCACAAAAGTGTTTGATAAGTTCTAGGTGCTCCAATTTAACGTGTTTTCCCTCTGACCTGCAAAAAATGGATTTTTTATTATTTATTACTAACTTGCATTAAACCCTTGCCAACAATATTCTAACCAAACATGTGTATATTAGCCGAATGGTACGGTAACCGGTTTTTTCAGGAGCTTTAATGATGATTAGGGGGAAGGTTTAGCTCCGTAGGGGTGTCCGATGTTACAATTTTTCCTTTCGCTTACCTCGAATTAGTTCTCCGCTAGCTCTCTTCGACAGGTTTTTATAACTCTATTTCCTTCTTTTACCTTGAGAGATGCTCCTGCGTCTTGTAGTTCCACTTTCGTGGGCACACGTAGTACACAGTATCACATGTTTTCTTTTTGAATTATATGTCAAATCTAACAATCATATATTTACTATTTGAATTGTATGTTAGATCCAAAAATAAAATTTTAATTGTTTTGTATAATAGTAAAATCCCATCCTTTTTGTTTTTTTTTTTTGTATGGACTTTTGCAAACCGCTTTACCCCTCGATTCTCATTTTATCACCGTGGATTCCTGCTTATCTTGGGTGATGACAGGGTAAGTAAACCTAAGCAGGTGGCGCCGAAATTTTATCCAGCTGAACTCTTTGGGTCTGAGCGACTATCAACCCACTCCCTCGCCGACGAGCCGGCTGGCACCCTGCATCATTGCCGAATATCATCCCTCTTATTCGAAGATTTGTAAAGCGGAGGTGCACCACCTTTTCTATTCTTTTGAATTCTTTGCCTCGCAATTTTTCCTGGTACTCTGCCGTCGTTTTCGGTGCCAGGTAACACCAATAAGCAATTCATTGTTTAGGCAATATCTACCCCGAAAAAAAGAAAAAAAAATGTAATCCTTCAATTGGTATATATGTCCAAATTGGTTAAATTAATCCGAAATTTTTCAGCAAATAGAATAGATTCTTTCTGGTCTTCAAAAGTAAAACCAAGAACGCATCAGTTGTGCTCCAAACACGCTCAACTCGCATAAATCCCTTTTGGCACGTGTTTGAACGTTTTCAAAAGGATCCAAACGGCCCAATCTAACGGGTTATCCTCTTGCAGAAAATGCCTGCTTTAAATCACGCCAGACGAATTATTTCCCGTATATTTATATTTTCCGATATTCGATCGGTGCCCACGACGTTAACACTTTGTATCCGGGCATCTGCTACCTCGCCATCTAACGACGATACTAAAATACAACGGTCGTCGATCCGAAAACCGTTAAATTTTATTACGCTCTTATATCTCACTTGGCCCATTGCTCCGACGAGCTGGTATAGAAAAACAAAAGCAAACAGAAAAAAAAGTGCGACGGTAAAATATGGTGGGAATCAGAGTTATATGCGAGGCGATCCTATGCGCCGTATTTATACCAACCTTGTTGGCTTTATCGAAACGGTATAGCGATCGGAAAGAGAATACGTTGTATCAGAAATGGGAGGTTTGTTTTTCGAACATGTTACCGAATTGCATCATTTATTCGGGCGCTAGTATATGACAACGAGTGCATGCAGACGTTATTTGCACACGTCTCTGTGCATTCCGAACGTTACAAATAAAACGACAGCAGAGTACAAACTGGTGATACAGTGCATTAAATATGAGCCAAGCTTTGGTGATGTTTGCAGTGAACGTGCGTCTCTGTATTTGTGGATGGTGGTTTCATGTTTGACGTATGGGACTTTGAATGCTTCTATAACTGCAATTACCTTAAATTTTTATGCTGCATACATAAATGAATATGAATATCACTTCACTAAGTGAGTTTTCTTTACAGAAACAATAAAATTGGTTAGTCTAAAGTCATCAATTCTTTATAATAAACCAATAGAATTCAGTCAAGAAGTCCTAGGAATGGTCCTTGACTTCAAGTCAACCTGAAATCAACATCTTCAAAAGGTGGGAAATAAATGCAAACGAGCTCAAATTAGCGATGGCTGGTGCTTAGGTTTTGCAAGGGCCATTACAATGACTAATTTCTTCGTAACACGTTCGTATTTCGGACGATAACATCAATCATTGTATTGGCCCCACCTGTAACGTATGCACCAGTCGCTCAGATTACAAATAATAGAACAATCGAAAAAAACCATGAAGATTAAAGCCGCGCATGATTTATTAGCCATACGCAACAGCGATAAAAGTCACGTTAACTTAGGGTTGCTTGAATTAATGCCTCTCTAATATTCCGAAATTGATATGCTTTTGTGCCACTGGAGCAACAAAAAGTTCAACAACCACCATGAAAGTCATGTTGTAGCTACCCTTGATTGATTGATTGATTTAATCACTAAGTACGAATTAAGTCTTCTTATTATCTCTTTAATACCGCAGCCTGAGGGCTATTGTATTATTTCGTACTTATTGAATGTATTTCTTCACATAAACAGCTTGGTCCTTTTTACTAAGTGTCAGTAAGTAATCGGGCTGATTGGTCCCACCAATGGTACTCTCTGCGGTTCCAATGCAATGCAAGCAAAAGCAAGCAGTGATAGACTGTCTCCTCCTCCTGGTTGTATTGGTCCATCTTTAAAGACGTCTATTCTATGCAGGTACATCCTTAAATAACCGTATTCTGTCAACGGGAACGTCACAATTCTAAGCTGGGCTCAGTTGAGGGCCAGTACATCCTCAACTAGTTGCCCAGATAATTGCCTCATCATCCGCATGCTATATAAATGTCTTTCTATGCTATTCCAGTAAATTTGGCGTTTTCCCACGATTCACTGCAAACACGTACTGCAGCTTACCCCGGTCCTGTGAATATTATTTTAGAATCCTTTCTTGCAAGTTCGTTGCCTGCTATATACCCTTATGGCCCTGCACCCACACCAAAGTCACATTGTTGTGTCTGGCCAGAAATTTTACAATTTGCAAGCAGTCGCAAGCTAGTTTCCAGGTTACCTCATTCTATCAAAGCTACCCTTACTGGATGTTTGTATTAAAGAAGAAGCAACAGTGGAAGCGTGCAGATTGAAATGTAATCGAAACTCGAAAACCTAAAATGGCAAATTGTAAATTTAAAATGGGCAGTGACGTCCTATGATAAATCTTTAAAGATTTCCTAGGGTTTGGGCTGATTGGAGCACTAAGCAGAAAACAGGGTTTGTATGTGAATGGGTCGAGAAGAAACACCGCCTTTGGTACTGATATATATGGAGAAATCCTAAATCACAAAGAATCACTAAAGCAATATACCACCTTATACCAAACTTGCACCCACTGAATATTGGAGAAGTAACCCCAGAGTTAACTGATTTTGTTGTTTTTTGACAGGCAAGTGGTCCTTAGAGGAGTAACACTTAATCAATAGTTTTGGAGTACATGTAGGACCTAACAATTCTGACTAGACACAACAAAGTTATTTTGGTGTGGATCTCGAGACATGTGAAATGGTAAATCAAGCAGCAAAAAGGAGCTCTTCAGCAATTTTTGCTACATATGAACTAGGTGTAGCAATAACTAGATCTACTATACATGATACAAACACCAGCGTTACTAGAACTGTGTTGACCTGCAGCCGCACAGCAAACGGATGATGAGGAAATTGTCCTCATACCTCACTACATATGTTATTTCTTAAGCGGATATAGCACATATTAGGACGCTAGCAATTCTCTTAAAAGAAAATTAATGTGTAAGTATCTATACAGAATTGGAATCTTTAAATTTGAATCTGTGAAGGATGGAATACCTTTTCATATTATTTCAGAATGTTCCACATGGTGCTTGCAGAGATTGACACTGCTAGGAGCAATAGATTCACTTATAAATCTGCTGGAGAAAAATTTACTTCGCAATATAATGAGTCTAGTTGAAAGGACTTATCTGTTGATGTAAAACTTACCAAGTACAGAATAATCTAATAAATCTGCCTGAGAAAGATTTACTTCACAATATAATGAGTCTAGTTGAAGGGACTTAAGTACAGAATATGAATATAATAAACCTATTGGTGATAGTGTTAAGAAATGAATAAAACCTGATCTGTATAGATTCAAAACCCCAAAAAAGAGTTCTAGGCAGGTACTAGGCATATTTTACTTTATAAAAAGTACAACATATCTTTCATAAGGATTTATATAAAGTTTTTATAAATGCAATATCACAGTTATTGCATTTTATCTATTCTACTAGTATTAACGAAACATTCAGATATATTTGAACAAAAGCATTTTCATGGCAAACACGAAAAATAAAACGCATCGCAATTCGTATAAAATGACACATCACCAGAAGAATGCCGACACTCTCAAGTGTATCCGACAGCCGTCTATTCCTTGACATTCAGTAGCAATCTGGGGACTTCCAAGCAGCGCAACTAGAAGAAAGAAAATGCAATTTCTGTAGTCAATACCCGTGTGAAAGTTGACAATCCTCCGAGAATTGCTTGGATTTGTGTATCGTGGATTCGACAAAGTGAAAGGCATTCTTAAAATTGCATATCGATCCTTCGGAAGGCAGCAACGAGGTGGCTGATTGAGCAGTGTGACGTCAGTAAGCTCATAGGAAAGTATGAATACACGTGCAAATAAATATGAGTGACTAAGAGTATATTGTGAAGTTGGGAGGGGACAGGTGTTTATCAAAGATAAATTTAGTGGCGAATGAAATTTGCTCATTTTATTTGGAAGATTATTTTGCTTAATTCCACTGCGATGAGAGAAATAAGAAAAGAACTGGTGCTTTTCCTAAGTTTGGAGAAATTGGTTAAATAATCTGCATATATCCTCATCCGATTTTGGTAAAATATTGAAGCAAATTGTTACGTTTTTTTTTTTTGCCTATCTTGTATTTTTCCTGATGTCGATATTATCGATTCCCACGCATCTCACGCAATTTACATCTTTTCGACGTTAGAGGGCAGCTCGATCCGTATTCTTATTTTATTCATCTGTCTTCTGATTGGTGGTGTGACGTATTGCTTGTTTCCATTTTCTGTCCCTTCTTGGTGGTTGTTTAGAGGCGTTCTCACGAGTAATACTTCCTATCTTCGGAATTTTAGGATATTTTCACACATTTGTGGATTTAATTGGAAGTTTACTGGAAATATTCATTGGCTGTATATTCGCTGGTGTTTGGTATGGAATTTTTGTGAATATTACAGCAGATGTGTTGGATAAATCGAGATATAATTTGAGAACCCACGCGTCTGCAACGCCATATCTGTTTCTTTCTTCTTTTCGTTGTATAACATCGTTATTTAACGGTAAGCAGATCTTGTTATTTCTTTTAAATCACTAACTTTGAGGTTTCTGTGTTTTTAGAGGTTCTTTTACCCCCCTTTTAATTTTAATTTTGGAATTTTCCCATCATTTATGTGAGATTTTGAACACCCACGTGCGGCTGAGGACTTCTGCGACCTTTTTAAGTCCATTCGGAGAATCCTACCTACCTCCTTTAGAAAGTCAGTGGACCATCTGCTTCGGGCATTACCAAGTCAGCACAGGGGCTACGATCTGTTCGGATCGGAGAGGATCTTCATGGCCGAAACAGCAGATTGAGAACAAAAGCTAAGTTGCACGCTTTCTTTTTATTTGTAAATTTTGTCCGCGTTTAAAATTTTCATTAGTAAGTAACCAACCCCGATCATTTAGTTTTCTTTATTGCTTTATTCAACGATACAGTAAATTATTTGTTATACCAAGGATCGGAGGGTACTACCTATCACTAGTTCAGTAAAATAGTTTAACTTTAGTATTCATATATCTTTTCAGTTTCTTTTAACGAATTCAAAATATTTACTTAAAACATCAACCGATTGTATATTGGCCTGTAATATACAGGGTGGTTTGTTCACCACAAGTATAATCAAGCCAAATATTTAGATTTATTTTAGTAGTTTATTTTTTTGTAACTGTAAAACTTCTCTTGAATTTAAATTAACTCTTAGCCTAAGAATTTTCTTTATATAACCTGTGTGAACTGATTGCGTTGGCCAAAGCGTTCGGTATTCGAATCCTACCGCAGGATTTTCTGTTATAGTTTTACAATATTTCTTTCTTATTTTTATTGTCTTTATTAACATTTACTGATATAGAGTATCATAGTTATTTTCTTGAATTTTATGTCAATAACACCAACTTTTTTTTTTATTAACAATTTTATTAATAAAAGTTTAACTGTTTTATCAGTGAATTCGTTCTTTTATTTTTTTGTGTATGAGTTTATTTGCAAACCGTTTTACCCCTCGAGTTTTAATATATACCTTGGATTCCTGCTTATCAGGGGGCATGACAGAGTAAGTAATCCTAAGCAGGTGGCGCCGAAATTTATTATCCATCTTGGGTTTGTATTTCGATCAACCCACTCCTTCGCCGACGAGCCGGCTGGCACCCTGCATGATTGCCGAATATCCACCCACTTCTTCGAAGGTTTGTAAAACGGAGGTGCATCACCTTTTGTCTTTTTATTTTGAGTTCTTGCCTCGCGATTTTTCACGGTACTCGACCGTCACTTTCGGTGTCGGAAATTTAGGTAACAAAATCTTCTCTAAATGAAACATACACAATTACTATATTTTTCACAGAGATTATTTCCAACAGTTTTGGCAATAGAAACCAAATGTATTGCATTCAGAGCAATTTTCCAAAGTTTTTTTTTATCAGTGATCACGTCCCACTCAGAAAAATGGCGATGCCTCCTAGCAGGCTGTTGTTTCTAGACAGGGGTGAAAGACCAAAATCCTCCCCCCACGCAAAAAGTTGTAGGAAGCAAAGTATTAAGTAACAAGAATATTGCGGCCGAAATCATCACTTCACTGCCCCCAGAGTTGAGGGAAAATTTAATTCGAGAGCACCTGTTTTTTGCGTACTGACCCCACGCAAATCCTATTAGCATTGTTTTCACATCTCCGATCCCGCTGCGGTGCCTGATTTGTTTGTTTAAGCGAGCGTAATGGGAGAGGTTTAACGTTGAAAAATAAAGTTGGTAACGCCGTCATTGTGTTCCAGTCTAGCGAAGCCTAAATTTATACGCGCGCAAAAGCTTCCCAAATCCCAACGGAAATAGTAGAAAAAACATATACACCGCTATTTTTTTCAATTTAGCCAAAACTCGGCGGCGAATTAAGTAAATGGTTTCTGGGGGGGTCGGTAGCAACATTAAATTTAGTACGCCGGCTAGGAACGGTGGCATAATAGAAACAATTTCGCTCAGGGGGCAACCATTCCGTTTCCTAGAGGACATTTATATTTGTCTAGGTGAGAAATTGCCTGAGCAGCAAAAGGCGCCTGCTACACCGGTGCCATACATATATCTCTAGACGTGGTACTACGTTAGTATTAGAGAGTTATTGTTGAAACGTAAAAGGGCACTAAGGAAAGAGCTTTTCATAATTGGTCTGTAATGGATTTGCTGGATACTAAAAGCTAGCGTTTGCTCTTATACTTTACGTGGTGATTTGTTAAAAATCGAACCTTCATAAACTAAAACACATTATTGATTTCCTATTTCCTGACGATTTAATGGATATTGCATTATGGTAGTAACTTTTTAAATCGTGCTCGAAATAAGATATTTTGCTATGATTAGAAATATCCAGTGAAATAATATTATATTTTATACCCGAAAAAAAATGCGAGCTTCACAAAGCTTCCATGTTTATTTTCAATATTAACCAAGATTAAAACGTTTTAAAATTTCTAATAGCTTTGCAATGTGATCTAAGGTAATTATACGAAAAATGTTAGCAGAGTGCATAATAAAAAATTAATAAAAACGAATAACAAGTTAGGTGTAAAGTTATGAGTATATAAATACATAGTCATGGAAGAACCTAATGAAAGCCAAAAAGACTGAATTAATAAATTATTGTCCCGTAAGAACTTTTGTTTATTTTTATGAATGTACAAAGATATCTACAGAGATACCATCGTAAGTAGTTGAAGATCTATGATGATCAATTAAAATTTTGGTAATGGCGGGGCTAGAACCCCATACCAACAAACCGTGTCTTAAACGCCACTCAATATCATCTAGATTAACTATTCTTAATGCATTCAAATATATCATCTGTTTTAAATGACGAAGTTTATATATGTTGAAGACGAAATTCTGGAATTCAAATCTTCATTGTGAACATGCCATTTTAGATCCGATGAAAAATATAAGCCCAAAGTTTTAATAGTATTAACTGAACCAATGGTTTCCTTGCCAATAGTGGGAGCTAATTGGAACATTTCGCTCAGCCATTGCACCACGTATCGCAGTTTACTCGGTTCTGCTCCCCTGAATATTATTTTAGCATCCTTTCTTGCAAGTTCGTTTCCTGCTATATACCCTACTATGACCCTGCACCCACACCAAAGTGACTTTGTTGTGTCTGGCCTGGAGAAATTTAAAATTTGCAAGCAGTCCCAAGCTAGTTTCGACGTTATCTCATTCTATCAAAGCTTAACTGCAATTAACTGAACCAATGATTTCCTTGCCAATAGTGGGAGCCAATTGGGGCATAACACCAAGTCGTCCGATTAAATCCTACATATTTTGTTTTAGCCGCGTTTAGACATAGCTTATTGGAATTGAAGCAGATGTCTAAACTATTTAACGCAGTGTTGGTTTTTGTTTGTATACTATTAACGTCATCGTTTACCAATACAGTGCTATCATCTGCATATATCACCATTTTATCACCTTTCAAAAAACTGGCTGTGTCATTAATAAAAATCGAGAACAGCATCGGTGACAGGACAGCTCCCTGTGGCACACCAACTGTTACCGGTAATAAGCTAGAGGAGAAAATACATTTTTTCTTAGCCTTAGCTACAGAGATGCGTACTAATTGCATCCTTTTTTTTTATTAGTCTGGAGTCAGTTTTTACCATTTTCTTTTCTATTTTATGTATTAACGTCATATTATTTAATTGTATGATTTGTTGTATATTCAGTTCTTGTGTTTTTGTATATATTTCTGGAGTTGGTATTCTTCTCTCCATGCTATAAAGTATTTTCAATATTTTATTTTGTTGTCTTTGTAATTTATTTAAGTTTTTGTTGCCTGTGTAGCTCCATATATTTATTAGGTAGTTTATGTTGGATGTGAATATAGAATGGTATATTGGTTTCCTCATATGTAACGGTAAAATGTTTCTTATACAGATAAGTTCTTCATTTGACAAATGTGTATACATGTATATAACAATTTGAAAAAGATGAAAAGTTAATATATATACAGTACATGTATACAGTCACGTCTTCGTGTCCGCTGTTGGCTTCCTGCTCTCTGTCCTCATCCAAGCTGCCTCGCCTCGGACTAGCGGTATCGAGAGCGATATTGTAGGTGTAGCAATCCGTCAAACTTTTCTGTTATATCTTGTGTTGCATTATCATGGTTTTTATTGTTTTTTTTTGAAATTGATGTGTGTCAAGTCTTTAATTTCTTTTGGTAGTTTGTTATATTGTTTAATGGTTTCATTATTTGGGGTTTTTATGAGTTTGTTGCTAGTAGTTTTTTCTTATATTGTGCGTGTGTATTTCTATATTTTTTATTAGAGGTATGAAACAAACCAATTCAACGCGGCACCCCTGATGATGATTAAAAGCGAAATAATTTATTTGTCTCTGACATACAGTATGATTGATTTTATGTGTCCAAGTATATAATTCATTGATTATGTTACCTAAATTTCCGGCACCGAAAGTGACGGTCGACTACCGTGAAAAATGAAACTCAAAATAAAAAGACAAAAGGTGATGCACTTCCGTTTTACAAACCTTCGAAGATGTGGGTGGATATTCGGCAATCATGCAGGGTGCCAGCCGGCTCGTCGGCGAGGGAGTGGGTTGATCGGAAAACAAACCCAAGATGGAGAATAAATTTCGGCGCCACCTGCTTAGGAATTACTTACCCTGTCATGCCCCCTGATAAGCAGGAATTCAAGATTTTAAATAAAAGTCGAGGGGTTAAACGGTTTGCAAATAAACTCATACCACAAAAAAAAATAAGAATAATTCACTGATAAAACAGTTAAACTTTTATTAATAAATGTTAAAAATAAAATGGTGTGTATTTGAAAAATTCAAGAATTTAAATTATATATTTAAATTTAATAACGACAAAGAAAATAAGAATGAAATATTGTAAAACTATAACAGAAAATCCTACGGTAGGATTCGAACACCGAGCGCTTTGGCCAACGCAATCAGTTTACACTCGTTGTATAAAGAAAATTCTTAGGCTAAAAGTTAATTTTAAATTTAAGAAAAGTTTTACAGTAAAAAAAAATAAACTATTAAAATAAAACTAAATATTTGTCTTGATTATACTAGTGGTGAATGAACCACCCTGTATATTACAGCCCGACATTTAATCGGTTGATGTTTTAAATATATTTTGAAGTCGTTAAAAAAAATGAAAAGCTATCTGAATATTAAAGTTAACTATTTTTCTGAACTAAATGATACCCTCCGATCCTTGGTATAACTTAAAAAATTACAGTACCGTTGAATAAAAAAAATAAAAAAGTGATCGGGGTTGGTTATTTAATAAAAACAATTTTTAAACGCAGACAAAATTTACAAATAAAAAAAAAGAAAACGTGCAAACTTAGCTTTTGTTCTCAAACAGCTAGTACGGCCTTGAAAATCCTCTCCGATCCGAATAGATCGTAGCCTCTGGGCTGACTTGGTAATGCCCGAAGCAGATGGTCCACTGACTTTCTAAATGAGGTAGGTAGGATTCTCCAAAGGGACTTAAAAAGGGTCGCAGAAGTCCTCAGCCGCACGGGGTATTCAAAATCTCACATATAACGATGGGAAAATTGCCAAAATTAAAAAATAAAGGCGGTAAAAAAACCTCTAAAAACACAGAAACCTCAAAATTAGTGATTTAAAAGAAATAACAAGATCTGCTTACCGTTAAAATAACGAGGTTTTACAACAAATAGAAGAAATAGACAGAATGGCGTTGCAGAAGCGTGGTTCTCAAATTATATCCCGAAATTTATCGGACCCATCAGTCGTGATATTCACAAAAATTCCACACCAAACACAAGCGAAGATACGGCCAATGATTAATTCAAGCAATCTTCCAATAAAATCCACAGATGTGTGAAAATATCCCAAAATTTCCAAAATAGGAAGATGTACTCGTAAGAACACGTCTGAACAACAACCAAGCATGGCCAGCAAGCCGGAAGGAAGCGGAAGCAAGAATACGTCATCCAAACAATCAGAAGACAGATAAATAAAATAAGAAAACAGACATAGACCTGCCCTCTAACGTCGAAAAGATGTAAACACAGAAAAGAATGGTCTAAATAGACGGTCGATTGGGCAAAACTAACAGATCGATCAATGCGTGGGTATCGATAATACCGGCAAAATGCATAACGAACAAACCTTGCGAACCTAGAAATGAAAACGTCATTTGTCAAAATGTGAATTGAAGGAAGTTACTAAAATTGAAAGAAATTAAACGAAAATCTAAGACCGTATTAAGTATGAGGAAATTATCGGTAAGTAAATGAAACTAAAAGATCTAAATTCTAGCTAAGTCGTACTAACATGGGGAAGAAAATAACATTTGAAAGTCAAAAATTAAACGATAATGTTTACGTTGAAGAATTACAAGACGTAGGAGCATCTCTGAAAGTGAAAGAAGGTAGAGGACGGACATAGAAGAAAACAGGGTTACAAAAGCTTGTCGAAAAGACTAGCGAAGAACTAATTCGGGGTAAGCGAAGTAAAAAAACCATAACAATTAGTTAGAAAACATTTATTACGCAAAAACATCAGAAGATCGCGCCGTGTCAGCTCCGCGAGGCCACGACAGTACACAATCCGGTAAGAAGCGGAAAATTAACGTCGTGTCATACCCCATAACTACGATTTGTACCCTACAGGAATGGAGAAAACCATCATCGTGTCACACCCGAAAGGCGACTACCGACATATATTCAGGTCAGGGAAGGGGATCAGGTACCGGCGGAGTCTGCTATGCTATGTATAGTACGTAGAATAGCCAGCCTCGTGTGGTACCTTTTAGTGGAGCAGAGGGTTTAGGATTAATTGAAATTATTTATCTTTTCAAAAATAAAGTAATTCAAGGATTACAGTATATAATATCCATATAGGAATCTACCCATTCTCAAAACAATTGTCTAGAATTAATAAAATTTCGTGTAATGCGTAGTGAGTAGATATTTCATGTGTTATCACTCGTTTGTGTGATGAACTTTTCTTTATGTCAGTTGAATAAATTTCTATTTTCACAGTATATGCATTTATATTTAATTTCCATTTTCCAAGACATTTTCCCGCTGAGTTCGAATACACAGCTCGCGCTAATCTTAGAATCTAATATCAACTTATTACGCCATCTTACGCATAAAAGGAGCGGCACTCAGTGCCGTTTACGAGCGCTTACGACTACTTTTACGCTGATTATAATCGAATCCAAACTGCCTCGAGGGCCTCTATAGACTAAGTCTTCCTCGACGGAGGAGTACTTCGCGTACGTTTCACCAATTAAGGAGCGGCATCAATCTATTTTCACGGCATATTTAGCGACTAAGTATCTCGATGTAAAACAATACCCAACTCGAGAGAGTGTTCGGGGCTTCCGAAGAGGACTGGGGAGAGGGAAGGGGAGATGCGGGAATAGGTCGTCGCGACCGAGGACGATTTACCGTCGTCGTGCAGTAGGCGACCTCATTAGCCGAGATTCGGTTGTTAGTAGCGACGACGCTTCTTTGTTTTCGCGAAGCGCGCCGCGTTCAGCCATCGATCGGATGCCTGCGTTCGGCGAGAGCTTGCACGCGAACGCGCCGGGAAAAACGGTGGAGGGGGGGGAGAAGACGGTGACGCGTTCCCGAATTTTTGCCGAAAAAAAAAACCAGCGATACCACCCGCATTCTACCTACTATACGGTGCGTTCCGACGCCCACGGTATGAAACTTATACGAGCGGAAAATATGACTTAATTTCTGGAGTGGGGTGACGGGGTGCGAGACAACGGAGAGAGAATGTGCGTGCGGGTTTCCAGTTTCGAGTAAGTTTAGCGTCAAGTTGAGGAAAAAGCGTAATGAAGTGCCGCTACTGAGCGCTGAGGTGAACATTTGAAGTTCTCGCCGGAATATTTCAGATAAACGTTCCTCACTACAGTATGAACGGGACGGAAGAGGGAGAAGAGAAAATCAAGCTTAGTTCTTGTTGGAATTTCCGTCTCGTATTACTTTATTTATAGCTGCAATAAAAGGGGGAAAAGTTAGGTATGGTATTCCTGCTGGCAATGTCTGCAACTTGGTGATTGGTACCACCTGTGATGTACTGGTTATATACCCAATAGTAAGACCCATGGCCATCTGATTTGATGGACTAAGACTGTGTTTCTACACAGTCTTTGTCCATCAAATTGCCTCTGCAGGCGCCTCGCAAAACGACAGAGGTTAGCTTGCCTGTGCCTCACTAAAGCTGTTAATAGTTTATCAACAGTTGTTGTGAACACCACATTCAATCTGCCCCTCCTTGGATATTTACATTAAGGGGGAGACAATAATGGCAGCATACAAAATGAAATATGGTGGAAACGGGAGAATCGAGGATACTCCTGAGCTTGTCAGAATATGCCAAAAATCATCCAGAATTGGTCAAAATTATATCACTGCCCTAGCATAGAAATGGGAAACCTTCAATGTTGGGCTTTATAACGATATTATAAAATAATACCAATCGATCATTATTTATTTATCAGGATAATTGAAGACACGAGTGGATGAAGATGTTATGTTACAAAATCAAACTTTTTCAGAAATTAGGTTTTTTTATATTTTTTTTTTTTTCAAAAGTAGTGTAACATAACCCCTTCATACATTCACAAGACTCGAGTGTTCTTGAATTTCTGGAATTTTCGATGGTGCTATGTGAAGGATGGGTACAAAACACCTTGATTCATGCAAGAAAGACAGTTTTTAAAATGCGACATAGCACATTCATCCACTCGTATCTTCAATTATATCACTGTCAAAATCGTTAACTTGATCTTCATTTATTTTATCAAAGATTGCTTAATTTTGCATATTTCACGATTGTCTGTAATGCATTGACTTTCCCCTTTTAAAACATAAGAAAATGTTAATATTATATGTTCATAGTAGGGTGCCCACCCGTATTCGTCTCGTGAGGATTGTTCTCGTTTTGATACTGTGTCCTCTTGTCCTCCTTTGACAACAGATATCCTCGCACAGGTTCATTGTGTGTTAGAAAAATAGAAAAAAAAAGTTCATAACATTAGATATAGATAGTACGGATATAGGATAATGTTAGAACCTAAAGAAATATGGCCCCCATACTGCATGAAGATCATTTCATTATTTGAATCAATCGATTAGGAAAGATTCGATTATACCCACCACTAATTTTAGCCTGATATCCCCTACTCCAAAGCCTATCCTCTTGCCAAACACATATAAAAGGTTGCAACTCATTTCATAGTTCATAGTTACCAGAAAGGCCCATGGAGAGAAAAAGCATTCATTCATTTATTCATTCATTCATTCATTAAGTTAGGGTGAGCACCTAAAATCCGGCCACTTGAGCTAGATGCTCATTGTGCCTATTGTCAATTGCGAGTGACAGTTCTTGACAGTTCATGACAGTTATCGCAAAACGAAAAATAAAAAATGCCAGAACGCTATAAAATTGTCACTAAATGAGAAAAGTTGACTTTTGACAGACTTTTTAAAATAAAAATAAATATTTTTATTTACTGTTTATATGTTATTTGTTAATACTTATTCGTAATAAGCGCCTTAGAAAATCCTCATATACCGAGTTTCATGAATATAAGTGCAGTTTTATACTAAGTAGTCCGATATTTTGGATCCGCCATTTTTTTTCCAAATAGCTGTTCATATTGGCAATCAGCGACTTGAACCCCCCCCCCCCTACACCGAGTTTCATGAATATAAATGCAGTTTTATACTAAGTAGTCCGACATTTTGTATCCGCCATTTTTTTTTCAAAAATAGCCTTCATATTGGTAATACGCGACTTGGAAAACCCTCATATACCGAGTTTCGTGAATATAAATGCAGTTTTACATTAAGTAAGTTCGACACTTTGGATCCACCATTTTGTTTTTCCAAAAATTGTCTTCATATTGGTAATCAGCGACTTGAAAAACCCTCATATATCGAGTTTCATGAATATAAATGCAGCTTTGTGCTAAGTAGTCCGTCATTTTGGATTCGCCATTTTGTTTTTTCCAAAAATGGCCTTCATATTGGTAATAAGCATATGCCGAGTTTCGCTAGAATCAAATGATACCTTCATATTTTCATAGATATTTTTAAAAATATATTTTATAAATATTTTTCGTGAGAGGTTTTTGAATATTTATATTTTTTTGTAAATATAGATAAAATATTCAATTAAAATATTTACTCCATATTTTAAAATTAATCCAAGCGCAATATTTTTTCTAAAATATTTGTAAAATATTATTTAAATGAAAATTGAGATTTTTTTATGCAATCTATTTAATTTGTCAAAATGAACTAAAATTGTTCTTAGTTATTTAGAATGTATAACGTCGATAACGAAAAGTTGAAAATACATAGAGTTGTCTAAAGGCAAGAACTTGTTTTTTTCACACTCACCGTACAAGTTAATAATCATAATTCTGGCATCTTTTAAGGCATACTGAAGGTTTATCAAATTAATCACTATTTTTTATTGAGTGTTCTAATAAAAACAAACGTATTTATTATCATTTTATTTGAATAAGCCAATAAAAATGAAAAATACTCATTTTTAAGTCTAGCTTTGGCTGGTGCAACCCTATGGCTTTTTTCATATCTTCGGTAGTGGCGCTCTCATGGCGTTTCCTTGAAAACAATGCCAATCAGTGTTTGTATATGAGAGGGAAATTCCCTTTTTAGAGGGAATTTTGAACGTTAGAGGGAAAAAGTTTTGTTGTCTAGAGTCTAGAGGGAATTATTGGATAAAATATTATTATTGCATCAATAAAAATAAATTTAAATTTTTATTATTTTTGTATTTTGTTTTTTATTTGCTTTAGTAAAAATGAATCTGTCATTGTATCGGTACATTTATTTTAATTTAGTAAGTAGTTTATTATAAAAAGTTAATAAGTTTGTATTTGCCGCCAAAAAAAGGGAATTGCAGTGTCAAAACGGGCATTTTTCGTGTCGGCGTCGGGAATTGCCGATCAAGGTATATACGAACACTGATGCCAATTGTATTAGATCATACCATGAATAAAACATCGTACAACATTATCAACACCTTGGAGCATTTATAATAATTGGAGTGGTACTACATTCTAATACTTACGATACTTATTTTTACTTTATTTCATAATATTTGAAAACATTCTACGTACAAACAATAAAACAACACAACGTATTCTATCCTCTATTTGAGATTATGACGCTTATCTACCGAGATGAATCTCTTACGCAAATCAACTAGCAATTTATCTGGTAGATTCAGTACATATATTATGTATAAAATTCCTACAATTATATTATTAAACGATTTCTGTACATAGCGATATTGAGCATTCCAATTATCTTATAAATGCCATGACATGTTTAAACTTTTGCTTACCTAGTAGTCACCACAAAAACTAAAACACACCCCGCAACAATTAATTACACAGTTAACCCTAATCTGCCCTAATCGTATACTATTATAAACTATAACATGTAACGGACAACGAATGAAAACGTGATGATACGCACGTGCGCGTATGCATTCATGTACCTAATCCATAGACGCATAAACAATACTAAATCATATAACACCGGCACCGTAATGAATAGAGGTGTTGTGTTGACGTTCGCAACTTACCAATATTACAAATAATATAATACAAAACGCAGATATATTAATAGAAAAGTTACAGACTCAAACTTAGATACTAATTAAATCATATTAGATATATATTATCTAATTTAATCTTTAAACTATCATTTTAAATAGGTACATACCTACTTAATATGTATGCATATTTTACCCATTTTATATTATTCGTCCTACGCACCAAATGTACAAAAGCAAAAATTCAACCTTTTTTTTATATGAAATAAATATTTACAGAAATACAAAGCAAAATATTCTTGCAGAATTATGAAAAATATATTGAGAAAACATTTGCAATAAAATATTATTAATGCCACATAACATATATATTTTTTAAATGTTTTCCTAATATATTTTCTATAATATATTTTATGCATATTATATTAATATAACTAATATTCAAGAAAGATTTAATATTTTTTAAATATTTATAAAATATGAAATAAATATAGTTGGTCACTGGGGTAGAAGAATGCAATAAAGTTAGATCTATGTTTTTATTAAAACTGGTAGCTTCCTTTCCAATAATGCACGTTTATTAAAGACAAAATTGCACCCTTAATTTTAAAGAAGGTGTAACTAATAGGTTCATTATAAAGTTCTTTGCAGTCGATAATTTTCTTCCTAGTTAAAAGACTGGGCGCCACCCAATCCCTCAGAATGCCCCTCCTCCCCGTTTAAGAGAGGTTAACTACACATGACCGAGCGTGGGGTGAAGATAAATTTCCCTTTTGATGTTGTTGCGCTTCGTAGAGTTCAGATCGCTAAAAGAACACTACGACGGTCGTCTTTACAACATCAAGGAGCACCTCTTACTAATTTTGACCTTCGGGTAATTACTTTCGCATGAATTGGGGAAAACTGAGGGGATCGAGGAGTAAGACGGTTTCGACGTGAACGATGCAAATATTTGTCGGATTTAAGATTTTTAATTCGACGCGATGCCTATTATTACATGTCGGAGCATCGCTTTAATATAATTTTTTTTTGCTGCTTCCCGCCTAAAGGAGGCGATTTATTAGCAGACATTCCTTTTAATAAAATCTCGTCCCACTCTCCGAGAGAGGATATTAATTTTTTATTTGTTGCAAAGGCGCCTGTGCCCCGTTAGAGCCCGTTCCAATTTCGCAATCATTTCTCGACGACTGTAAAGGAGGGGGGACGCGAAATTCTTTCAAGAGTTCACAAAGGGTGCGAAAAACTTTCTCCCTCCTTTGAGGTAATTACTTTTTAATATCGCCCGAAGAGACTGGTGTTGAATACTCATTAAAAAAGAATCCCCTCTTTCATGCTAATTGCTTATTTACTGGCCGGCCTTTAATTATAACGATTCCTACGCGAATTCGTTCATTCTGGTCCCGAACCGGAGTCGATTCGACCCCATCGACAAAAAAAAAACAGCTCAAACACAACCCTCGTCTTTCCAGTGATGTGCGCCGCGTCTCCTCCTGACCCCTCTGGTCTTTGTACACGGTCCCCAGTATTCCGACTACGGGGAATATCGACCCATTCCCCTCCTCGAAGGGTTTCTTTGTCGTGGTTTCCGTCCGGTCGTCGAAGTAAACCGCGAACTCTTACTTTACTCACGCTGATTACTTCCGCAACAACATACGCGGGTTTAGGTCAGGCGGTCAGCCTCGTATTGTTTGCACTCTTAACCTGAGGGGGAAAGAGTCATATGTTGAAGTTAATCTGGTAAACTTTTCTTTGATATTCTATCCCTTTTGTGTGATTGAATCTGTTTCGGGAAAAGTTTTGGGTGCTCTGTTTTGGTGGAGGTAAACGGAGAGAATATGTTCGATTTTATATGTATTTTGCAACAAATATATCATTATAATAAAATACAATACACAAAAACTATTATTACAAATTGTGCGTGTCCTGTTCTTTAAAATTTAGATATCTCAAGAGGCGTGCTCCGGATGTCGGGCAACCCTTCTTACTTGGTGTTTAAAGCGGTTGTCTAACTTGCTTTCTTTTGTGTGTTACGCAAAATTGGCTTCGTTGATGTCAATTAAAAATGCTCAGAAATCAAAGCAAAATATACCTTTTAAAACACTTTCTACGCAATCATGCCGTATTGGCAGAGATATATTATTTGTGTTCAAGATTTGTAACTACAGAATTTTTTGCGAAGAAATATTTTCTTGTGTTAACTTTAATGTTCCACCTTACACCACACGTTCTGTGTTGCCATTTAGATCACCTCCATCGATAAATAACGCACATAAAAATTCACCTATTATTAGTACTGTCTTCATGAATAAGTCCCTTATTATTATTTCATTTTCATAATTTTTACTGTAAGGAAGATATGAATGGTAGTTTATTTTGAAGTACTGTAGTTATTAATTTGCGCGGGATGTCATTTTAGAATAATACTGAACTGAACATCAGTTTACTTTTCTTATGAAGTAAATCGTATCTAAGTACAATGTTTAATGATAGGTGGATTGGACGTAATGGACCTTGAACTTAGCCATCAAGGTTAACTGATTTAACGCCCTTGGATTTTTATTTATGAGGACACAAAAAATCGCTGGTGTATTCGGTCAAAGTATAGACCAAAGTAGAACTGACTAACTAAAGCAATTGATAGCATAGATCCAGAACAAATAAAACAGGCTACAATAACATGAGTTTACATCAAGATTCTAAAATTTTTGTAAGCGAATGAAGGTTCATTTGGTTTTTGATTATATTGTACTCAATAAATCTTATTTTCTCACACCATTTTTATCTTTTTTATATACTCTTAAACTTAAAATTGTTCTTCACCGCCTACTATTAATTAAATACTAATTAAAAACCTAAACTAAAGCTTACTTAGTATTTTTGTAATTTTTGTTCCAAAAACTTTATATTTCTTGGGGGTGTTACGTATTTTAGTAATATGTTGAGTATTCCCTTCAGTTTGGTGTGAATAACGAACGGTATTTTAACTTTCGTTTTAGTCAGAATCCAAATAACTGTTAAAAAAGTTAAAATGAGGTATTTTTTTCTATGGCCTCGAAAGCAGACGGTTGTATCGTTAGCTACTCCTACAATTTAACGCCACATAATCAGTTACTTACAGTACTTCACAGTACCTATATAGTGTTTAAATCTACATTTTTTACAATATTCCTACGACAATGGCGCTTATGCAAATTTTATATTAATAATAATAATAATAAACTTTATTTCCCTATCGATCTACATAGCATAACTTTGGTTTTGGTATTAATATATGATTTGAGGTAATAAATAGATTTTAAATTACAGAAAGCCCGTCGCAAAAGATGGGACACATGCGCATCCCACCGCAAAGCACTGTCAAAGATCAAACCCAGGTTCCGCGCTCTGTCAACTATAGGCAACTCAAGAACATACATTACTTCTTAGAGATCGGTATAAGAACACACTATATATATTGTGTAGCAGCGGGCCAAGGATAGAACCTTGCGGTACTCCCCGTTCCACACACACCGAACTCGACAGTTTACCGTTTACACTCACAGTCTGTACCCGATCACAAAGGTGATCCCCACATATCCCAACATCGACACAAGTAAACGATTTGATATAGTGTCGAAGACTTTGGAAAAATCAAGTAGGACCAATGTGGCTACTGAACCATCATCAATATTTCGAATAATGTCATCAGTCACGCGCAGTAATGCATTCACACAACTTCTACCTTTACGAAATCCAAATTGGTTTTCGCCTAAAATACTATTTACTTCAACGAATGACTGTAATTGTGAGCAAACTACACTTTTCAGAACCTTCGACAGCGCTGGCAATACACTAATTGGTCGTAAATCCGTCACTTCCACAGGATTAGTCCTTTTGTGCACTGGTGTCACAACAGCTGACTTCCACAATTTCGGTACCTTTCCCTTTAGAAGACATGTGTTTATAAGGTGTGTCACAACAAGTAAAATAACAGGGCACATTAACTTGATCTAACTCATTCTCAAACCGTCCATACCCATTGCATCACTCTTGATGGATGTTATGACACCAGATATATTACTATAATTAATAAGCATTAAATATTCTTAAACACAATTTTTATGGTGGGGAAGTGTCAACATATCTATCGCTGATCTTCGATGGCCGTCTGACTCATATGCTTACTTTAGATTTACTAGATTATTAGCTTGCTTTTTTTAATGTATTTTCACTATTAAATTGAATTGCATATTAAGCCAGTTAGGAGAATATTGCATATTTTTTTAGTTGTTAAATGTTTCTGTGGATAGTGGTTCTGGGTTCATCCCGTTGCTACCCTTAAGAAAGTAAGTCAATAAATATTCCCTTTCCTTCGAATGAAATGTTAAATAAGAACATGAAAAATAAAACAGTGTGCAAACTATGGAATTCTTAGAACTAACTTCTACTGTAAAATATCAAGGAGTATCATCTTTCTACTTGTTACAGCAACTAAATTGTTCAAAGGAAGGATACATAACACATCTAAGGAATGATGGCAACATAGACATTTTTTAAATGAGCAAAGATTCGAATTTAACAGACTTGCCTAAAAAAACCGTTAGGATAATAAGTAGGAGTACTACTGACGCATCACTTCAGTTTCTATGTGAATAATTTGTCAAGTGCCTTAGAGGAAAAATCTATCACTTTTACTAGTAGCTGATCGTTTTTATTAATGAAGGCAGTATTTTACTTTATCAACCTAATTAGCAATGATACTTTTTTTTGAACAAAATTTAAATCAAGAGTTTTTGTGTTCGTCAAAGCCTCGTGCAGAGACACCATACGGAAAGCGCGAATGTAATCATAATGTAAGACGAATGTAATCGATATGAACTTTTTCGTTGCAAGAAATCATTTCTAATTTTACATGTAAATAACAATAATATTTCCAAATTAATGTCGAATCAAAAAGCCTTGATTCATTATTTTGTAATGATTGAATGGATAAGTAAAGAATATTTAGGTATTTTTTATTTGATAACGCTTCAGTAACGAGACCGTAATGTCAATATATTTTAATTACACTTATTACTTTACAAATTCACGCACATAGACTTGAAAAAAAACAATATCTGTGTATGTACTTACATGCATACTAACATATTTCCATGATAATTTCTGCAGTGGTATAAATGCACAATTAATTCGCATTCTAATTCTGTCAAATGCGTTCCCATTACATTCAACTTACATTACAATTACATTCACCCTCACCGTCTGGTGCGTCCGAGCCTTAAAATGTTTGTCGCTTTAACATCTGCCACTATCAATTATGGAAAATAGGAATGCAAATAAAATTGTGTACTTATCTCCTAACTATACTGGTTGTAAATCTATCCATTTTGAAAGATTGAAGTACGTTTGACAAGGAAACTTTAAGAAGATCGATATTCCAGATATTTGAACAAAATCTGAAATGCATAGCCTTAAAAAATATTCAGGATGATATGTCATATGAAAAACACCTGAGATATTTTTTATCTATCCTAACCTCTTCATATTTACCCGGAGGTATTTAACTTTGCAAGAAAACGCCCCTTTTATAAAAGCGGCGATCATTTATCCAGGCCTTAAAGTTAACATAAACGCCAAGGTACCTTATTTACGTTATTTATTTCTCGAAATTCTTTCCTCTCTCAAAGGCAACACCACACCAGGCGAAGATCTGTCGTCGAAACGCCCCGGGAATTATAAATATATTAACAGCGGAAAAAATACCCCCCTGAATAAATTATATAAACTCTCCGCTTTATTTTGAGAACCCATCCAGTTCCACGAGATGAAATATAAACAGCAGCTTTTCAGACAGACATCGGTCGGTCTCCGAACCTGTTTGGATGCTCGGGGGAGAGAACGCGGCTAGAGTGGGTGGGAAGGGTGAAGGGTGGGGGTTGGGGGGGTAGGCGAAGAGTACGCAACAGCCGTACGACGGCGGAGAGATTTAATGGCGAAGTTGGAAATTAAGTAAACAAAATTATAAGGAAAATTGTATCCCAAGGCATCGAATGGAGAGGCACACGAGCGATGCGACCGGGAGGATTTGGAGGGAAATAGTGGAGGGGCGGGGGGAAGCGGCAACGCAGCAACAACGTATCGAAGAATGTCGGCAAATATTTAATTTCGAAATAGTTTAGACGGATTCCCTATATACCCTGAAGGGGGGGTACCTCCGACGTTTGGGAGGTGGGTGGAAGGGCAGGTTTCCTTTAATATTAATTGCACCGTTAGAAGAGGCACTAAAGATTGCGCAAACACCTGGATGGGGCATTAAAGGCGCTTACACTCTGCGTATGAACTCTGAATTTGTAAAAAAAAAGCGTATACCTGCAGCTGACATCAATCTATGAAATTGGCAAAGTGATTTGAGAATGACCAGTGAAGTGATTACGTTTACGAAGCTAGGGGATGTTTGGGCCCCTTTTGCTTTCCATTTTTTTCTTTTCCTTTTGAAACATCCAAGTTTTCCATTTTCTGCTGAAGTTAGATCTTTCCAAACGTACTGCTGTGGTGGCACCCCGTTTTTCGCAGTGTATTTTTAGTTGCATAGATTTTGTCTTGTTTACTCCGGTCAGCCATTTATCAATGTTCCGAAAGGGTTTTCACAAATTTAGATTTATTTTATTTAATAATTAAGTTAATAAATTTATTGTATGATTTATTTAATTAAGTGTTTGTATTTTTAAATTAATTCCATTCATTTATTTGTCTTTTAAATGTTGGCGTCTTGTTTGTGCAACTGCGTTGTACGGTTTTAAGAGTGGGATTTTTGTAAGAAAAACGACTGTAGAATTTTGTCAGGCAGTTCCTTGGTTGACTCTTATGTGAGTAGATGTTTTTTTTAAATCCTTGCTGCCATTTTGTTAATTCATTTGATATAGAGATTTGATTCCTGTGAATTTTCGTCCATCAAGGAATTCGCCTTATAGTAATTGTTATTATGTGACGTTAACGTTAAAAACATGTGTAACACTTAGGTAGATATTAGCATACATATGTTTAACCTTACCAAGGATCATCAGTGCTACTGGTCTAACCTAATGTATTATATCTTACGTATATATCTTCACGTTAATAATGAGATTTCCATCTTAAAATCTCATTCATTTATTCTTCCAATTGTTATTATATTGATATGTGCACATTATAGATATAAGATCATTTATTATTTTTGTTCGGGAAGATATTTTTTCAGTTTAATTTTTCTCATTATAGTTTTAAGAGTTAATTTTTCCGTTTTTCTATTTTGTTGTTTCGTTTTTAGTTATCAATCACCTCGGTTGGGTAAATAGAAGCATTGCTCTTGCATTTAGTTTTCATTTTTGTAAATTTCTAGTGTTTGTTCACGATTTCATTTTATTTTGTTGAAACCACGTGGATTGTATTGGTATATTTAGGGTTATCTTCTTGAACAAACTTATCTTTTGCTTTGTATAGGAAATAGCATTGTCCTATTGTAATTTAGAATCAAGTGCGGTTTTTAAATTTAGGCCAGAACCCTCAGTGGGAGCTGCTGAAGCTACTCAAGCTGTTTCTCTAAATTATTACAGGAATTATTTAAGCTGTTTCAGTTGTACCATAAGATGTTTCAGGAACTATTTAAGCGATTCTAGGAGTTGACTAAGCTTTTGCAGGAGATGCTGGAGCTGTCCCAGGAGCTGTTTAAACTGTTCCTGTAAGAGTTTAAATAAATCTAACACTTCTGACGTTATCATCGCCCCTCCTCTGATGCATACAGTAAGGACTAACCTTACAGTATCATGGAACTAAAATGGAAAAAATAAAAATACTTTATTTTTCATTATTGATTGACAGATTGCTGTTTGCATCTCGAAGGCTAACCTTCTATTGGCTTTGGGAGATACAAAAAGAAGAGGGCCAATAGTCTCCATTTGTAGATCCGAAGCGGTTGGACGAAAGTAGCCTTTTATAAAAAAATCCTCCAATGGCCCTTCTAATCCTATTTTCTTTAAAAATGCAAGACATGAGAACGCTTTAGGTTTGCTAAGTCTCCCCTTCAATTTTACATGTTCCCACGTGGAGCGCTCAGATTCCTCATGGAATCTCGAACGCTAACTTCTTTTGGTTTTGGGAGATACAAAAAACAGCAGAAAAAAAGTCTTCATTCGTAGATCCAAAACGGTTAGACCAAAGTAGCCTTTTATAAAACAATGTCTCAAGGACCCTTTAATCCCATTTTCTTTAAAAGTCTAAGACATGAAAAGGCTCTAGATTCGGCAAGTCTCCTTCTTCAGTTTTATATATTCTCACGTGAAACGCTTTTTTAGTTGTATAGTGCTGCGAAATTCAAGAAGAAATGGATGTTTCATTCTGTTCCATACGAAATCTACATTCGGTATTCTCTGCTATTCCAAGCTCATTATTTCAGTTTGCAGTGTACTGACAAGATTAAAGTGTGATTTCTTTTTTCTTACTTGGATTGATGCATTTCTATAGATCTTTTTAAGTTATATGTGTTAGCTTGCCTTATTGCTTGAAGATTTCCCTAATATCTTTTATGTTGCAGTTTATTTTTTATTTTAATCTGTACTGTAATGTAGAAGAACACTTCTACAATTATAAGATCGTCTGCATAAAAAATTCTCCTGATTCTTCATCCAAAACTTTCTTCAATATTCTCTTTTCTTTAGCTGTTTTTGCCTTCTTAATTTCGTCTTTTCCTTCCAATTCTTCTTCTTAAAGTGTATCTGGGGCTATTATAGTTTTTCCATCCTCTCAGTTATTCCTAAGGAATGTTCTTAATTTTGGCCCCCAAAAAAGATTTGTTTGTTATGGAGGAACCCAGTAGCCCATAGTTGGAAGGAATTGATATATGCAATTGACTTATAAAAGTGAAACAATTTGATGTAGCCCCGCCAGCTTCTCTCAATCAAGATCTATGTTCCGAAGAAATGGTCAAAATGAAAAATTGGGACGATGAGCAATGGAAGTAATTCATAGTCTAGTCAAATATTGCTACCAAATGGTGATATCTTTGAAATCCTGACTGCAGTACAGCCATGATGATATCTTTGTTTCATATAATATCGAGACAGTATATTAGATTTGTTTGGAACATTCATAAAAAAATATATTTGTTACCCTTAAATCTAAAAGAAACAACAAATGCAAAAAAAATATATGGGAAAGCTTCTAAGCTTGAGAAGTTGTGTTGGAAGCGTCAAAACACGTCATCTAATTATTGCAGTTTTATAACAAGGACTATATACTTCCTAACTTGTCTCCTTATAACAGTACTACCAACATGAAAAAATAGTGCTTGCACTACAAATTGTATGGAGGTAGAAATTTTAACTTTATCCACACGTAACTCACTATCTGCACCCTTCGATAAGCGACCGCATTTACATCTTAACCAATCCGGACATGGCAGTTAAATGCTTTTAGGGAGTTAATGGATTTCTATAATTCGCGAATTAAATGCACTTACACCCAAATTAATCCCCACAACAATAGTCCGTGCACTATATTAACGCTAATATACGCCGACAGATGGTGCGAATATTATTCACGGCAGGTGTAATTTAATTTCGAGTTGTTATCGCTCTGCGATATGACGAATAAGTGTTGCGAATGTCTATAACAGACACGAGGCCACATTATCAGTGTACATGCACGTATTGTGTAGTGATTTGTATTAAATTGGATATGTTAATAGTTCTAGGTCGGGCGAATCCAATCTGAGTTTCTGTCAAATTTGTCGTGCAGTAAAATATATGGAATCAGTTAGGTGTCCCACAGAATAAAGGGAACTGTATTTCCTACGTTGGAGAAAATGTATCCGATTATCATAGAATGCAATGTTATGGAACTTAACGATGCCTAAAAAGGTAGGAAATTATTGTTCTGAAAACTTTTTTCAGCAAATTTTTTACAGTTTTACAGATATTTGTGTTGCTGAGTGGAAACCCAAATAGAGCAATACACTAGAAAACCGTGCATTTTCCCATAACACACTCTTTGAAAAATGTGGATCAGTAAGGCTGGCCATTCACTGGGGAGCGTTCTACTTACCCACAAAATTTGCAATACCTTTCCAGTAGCTTTCTTTTTTTTTGCCTGTTGAATAGGTATTGAGTTGAACAAACCATGAGAAATGGTATTAATAATTAACTGATATTTTTTGAATATATCTCGTTTTTTAAACGAATTTTTATTATTTTTTGCAAACTTCTTACCTCTTTTAAGTAATTCTATTTTTGATTTTTTTTAATCTGTTTAACAGTGTTTAACTTTTTTCACAAATTTTCTACCTTTTTTTGTTATTTTTTTTTTTTCAGTTTTAATTAAACTTTCTCAAGTTTCTAATACTTTATCCCCTTTTTACTTTTTTTCCAATATTTTTTTTTAATTTTTTCTAAATCTTCACCTCTTAGCAATTTTATTTTTTCAAAGTTTTAATTAATAGTTTTTCTTTTTTACTTTCTCAAGTTTCTAATACTTTACCCCCTTTTTACTTTTTTTCCAATATTTTTTTTTTAATTTTTTTCTAAATCTTCACCTCTTAGCAATTTTCATTTTTTTTAGCTTTTTTCAACGGTTTTTCAATTTTTTAATGTTTTTTTATTTTTCTTATTTTCTACTATATTTTTCATTTTTTCCATATTTTACTTTAGTAACATTTTTTCCTATACTTTTTATGTATTTTTAGCAATTATTTAAGCTCTTAAGTGTTTTATATTTTTGTCCAATTGTTTTCACCTTTTGTATTTAAAAAAAAAAAACGATCAATTATTTAACCTTTCTTAACATTTTTTCTTTTCCTTTTTGCTTGTTTTTTTTTATCATTTTCTTTCAATTATAATCCAAAATCTCCTTTACTATGGCTGTAGTTTCACGTTTCGAAAAGAACTTAGATTAATCAATTTTTTTAAATTTCCAACATTGTATAAAGCTTTAGGAGCCGCAATATTAATTGCAATTCCTAATACAAAAACTAAAAAAAACCAAGGGAGTTTACAACCATTAGAAATTTTTATAATTTTGTAAAAAAATACTGGCTTCAAGACCTTGTAATATTCCTTCTAATATATTTTTTATTAATTTCCAAAAAAAAAATAAATGTGCGCAAGTAATTGGTAGGTATAAATAAAGTGGGCAATATGCATAAAAACAAATATCTGAATCTAGACAACCCATAAGAGTACACTGGCCACTTTCTTGTCATACTCAGCGACTGCGTTTGAAAATGCAGGTGTGGATATTACAACATTAAAAAGGTATGGACGATGGAAGTCTGCTCAAGTACAGGTTGACAAATCGCTCGTGAGAGTTGCGCAGTGGCAAAAGGGGCGGAGCTAACGCAATTACACTCACATGTCGTCATACTCATCATAAACCAGCCATCGTATACGCTCCGCCCACACCAGTACAATGTGTGCAGAATAACTCACCACTGTCACGAGATTTTTGTTAAACTGTAACAAAGGGATATATAAAAAAATCTCTGCAAGATTGCATAAATGTGACAAATCAATTATTTTCTTCAATTTTCTTCTTCTATACACTGTAAAAATAGTTGCAGTAAAATTACATGTAAAATCATTGGTAACAAAGTTGCCTACAATTTTACAGGTAAATTTGCTTCATAAGGTAAAATTTCTACCATCTAGTAAATTTCACATGCTGATGTGTTTTTCAAAGATTGTACTGTAAAATTCGTATGTAATATTTATATGAACTCTATATTTACCGAACACTGAAGTAATTTTCATATGTATTTATAAAGAGAGCAAGCAACTTACCTAATTCTTTTATAGCACCTAATAGGTCATACTGAATCGCTCAACCAGGGATCAAGAATGAACACGCTTACGCGAAACCTACGATTGTTTGTGACGCACATGATATCACTGAGCCAATAATAAGTTCGACAAACGAATAGAAATACCTACGCGCACAGATAAATAATCCAATAACCAATCACATTGCGGCGTATGAATTTCGTATTTTCCATGATATCTATAGTTTTACCCGAAAATTCAAGTAAAAACAAATAAATATAAAAGATCCTCATATTTTTACAGCAAAATTAATAGTTCACTAGTAAAAGTACTTTTAAAGTGCACTAAATACCCCAAAAAAATGTCAATTTTACACTTTTAAGTAAATTTTGAGAGTAAATACAAAATTGTACATGTTTTTCCTGTATTTTCCTTTTGAATTTTTGTTACATCTTAAACTTACATGAAAAAGCTATAAATGTTACCGAAATTTCTTTTTCCATGTTAAATATCCTAGAAAAAAAACATGTAAAACAAAATTTACATGATTTATTGTGGTAAATTCACAACGTTATTACATGTAATATTCCTGATTTACCATGGCAAAATTACTGTAATTTTTTACAGTGTATAACCTGATAATGCGTTAAGGGACGAAACTAGTTAGAACTAGAATATTTCGGAAATATTATTTTTATTGACTGATACTATATTATTGCATGTCTCCATGCGTTTCAAAAAGATGTAATAAGTGAGTTAATTAGTCAAGTGCCTTGTATAATATAAATCTTATTAATTATTCACAGTATTTTTCCTTTAAATTTATTATTATCAAGATTATTTACACATTTTCGCTCATAATAGGTTAAACCAACAAATTTATTTATTTGCTGACATGACGCTGACATCTTCTTGGATTAACTCGAGAACGAAACAAGTTTGTATTCATCTCTTTCGTGGCTTTCAGCGGAAATAACATAATTTAATATGTCAAAAATCGGTATCTCTATACGTTTCCTTTACTTCTGCCGACGTGGCACCTCTTTCAACTACTCCGGACTGGCCCATACTGCGAATATAAACGTCCCTATTAAAACTGCCACGTCCTCGCCGCTCTAGCGTACGGTCGACTCCGCCTTATCTAGCGCCAACAGGTCAATATGAAAGTAGGTCAGGTGCCGCGAACCAACGGAGTTGGTTTTAAGATCCGCCCGACGTCTGGTCATTGGTTATTAGGCCACCCAATCCCGCAAATTATCATATCCGGCGATGTTTTCCTCGAACGGGCACGGCCCTACGTGAGAGCGCCGGCTTTTATGAATGGTAGTAGTATAACCTGTAGGATTTCGTGGGAGTGTGAGGTAGGTAGGTTTGCGAATAAGCGAAGGATACCTTTACCTCGCTGTTTGTATTTCAATAAGGCGATGTATGGTATTTATTTTCGGTCCTTGCCAACCGTATTGCTTCTCTATGTCCGTTTGCGTGGGGTCGTGATAGTGTGCGCGCTTTCGACAGAGGGAGTACCTGTTGAAAGGATTAAAAGAAATTTTATGGACGCCGGTTAAAAATGAAGGATGTATTGCGTCCAGTGGAAGTTGCTATTTATTACCTTGGTCGTTAAATTGATTTTACCTCGTTTTGATTGGTTTTAGGAAGTTAGAAGAACAATAAAATTACTAAGAACTAGGTGTACTTCCATAAACTGAAATAAGCTTTCTCGATATTGACGACTAGAAGGCAATTGTTAAAATTAAATAGGTTCAAATGTGAGTACTGCTGTGGACGAACACCTTTGAGCTCGCGAGAGTTTTTTTAAGCGGCACAGATGTTAATTTTGATCCCGATTTACCTTTTTCGATGTGGCGTAGAAATTCTCACAAACATTTTTATTTTGTAATTAAGTTTTTTTTTATTGAATTGATTTGATTGTTTGATTAATTTTATGTAATTGTTCAGTTTTTATTAAATTCAGTCTGTTGTACATTTTGCATTTACCAGTAGTGTATATAGTTCATTTTGATATTCTAGTTTTTTCTTTGCGATTCGCGCGACTTTGTAGCACGCAGATGTTATTTTATATATTCCGTGTTTGGGCCTCTTTAAGGGAGTTCTTTGACGAGATGTCCGTGTAAGTAGATTGTTATTTGATTTTCATTGCTGTTTTTTGATTTTCTTATTATTTAGAATTTGTTCGGTTAAATTGAAATCTATCTCTTGAGTCAGGGAACTCAGTTACATAATAAGAGTTGTTGTAGTTTTTGTGCAAAAATTTGTTATAAAATCTGTTATTATCATAATTTGTTCTAGAAGGGATTGTAAGTTTTAAGAGTTTTATTTTTTTTCCGTTGCTAGTTTTCTGATTTGATTTTATTTATTAATCACCTCGTGAAAGGTGAAACGAAAGCATTGTGCTTGTGTTTAAATTTCAATTTTGCAAATTTATTTGTTTTCCACGTTTAATATTAATTTTAGCTGTTGTAACCTTGAGACCACGTGGATTATTTGAGAAGCAGAATTTTCTTCTAGAACAAATCTACCATTTTGTTTGTTAGAGGATTTTGAATTGTCCATTGTAAATGTAAATTCAAGCAGGTTTTATTTTTGGCCAGGACTTTCAGTCGATGGTTTTGTTTTCCCTGCAATTTTTAATTAAATGTTTTTTTTTATGATATAATAAATTTTGATTACTTTCACCCACATTTTATTTTTATGATTAGTTCAATCCCGAAAATAACCTTAAGTTTATTAAGTTTTTTGCGCCCTTTTAAATTTTTATCCACTGAGCTAGTTGATTTAATTTTTTTTTTATTTTCACTTTTCATATATGCTGGTACCATCAGTTCACAGCAGTACGTTGAGGCGAACAGTGTTTTTAAAGGAATGCATTTCTTAATTCCATCAAACAATAAAAAAAAAGGTTTTTTTCCCAGCAGTGTCCACTTTCCTCCCTCATTTGAGGAAGGAAAGTTGTAGTTTTCCTCCCTACGGCGGAAAGTAAGTAACATTAACATGATGAAACTGTACATCTTATAATATGTGACATTAATGATAGATGACATTAGTACATTCGACCCAGTCTCAGCCCATTTATGAGATAATTGCTAAATTATTAGATACTAAATTTCAATTAAACTATTATTAAACGCTTTTAAAACGAGGCTAACTTGACAATTCTCAAAAAATATTTGACAGATTAAGCCTACTATCTATCATGTCACTCACAAGTATGTCTTTATTATTTTTAGACCTTTAGTTAAAATTGGACTGGCTGGGGAAAAATATTACTTAAACCACGCGAGGAAAGTGCTATTGCAGGTCGTGGGCAATTACATAATATTAACCTGCAATAGAGTACTTTCCTTCCTTGATTTGAAATATACTATTACTTCATATATTAAGAAGTATACCCTTGCCTTATTCTTGCTTTAAAAATAAATCAATAATATATATACCTATACACAAATAAATATTAGCGATTACACAACACTGTTTGTGTTAAAAATTACACTTACACTTTCTATACATATAATTCTTATACACACAGTTGCTTCCTGAGTGAAATCTTTTTACGCCTTGTCAACTGTAAACACACCATTAGTACATCATGATACATTGACAGTTAAAATATAAAATATGAATATATCCTTAAATTTAGTTTAAAAAAAACACATTCACCGATGTTTTTATTGCTGTTTTAATTGTTATTGACGAAAAATCATAATTATAAAATTCACTTTGATATACCTAGACTTAAGACTGAGTTGAGTTGTCAAATCGCAGTGGTACCAATTCACACAGATAAATTGGATTCTTTAAATCAAAGAAATTTAAAAGAATTATTTCTTTCAGTTAATATTAGATATTTCTTTAAGTCAACACGCATTTTTCATTGAAATAATATCATTTTCAATTGAAAGAAACATCTATTAACTGAAGAAAATAGTTCTGGTTCTTTTTAACACCGAAGTGGAAAAAAAACAAAAAAAATTTTGATTGACCAAAATGTTTCATTATCTTTTTTTTTTCTAAACTGTTAATAAAAATGTCGTTATTTAAAACATTACTGATCTGCCTCACCTTCCTCTGTTATATGCAAAAAATAAAAATAAACAAACAAATATGTAACGCCCTCACCCCCTTCCCGTGTAAAAAAAAAAAAACTTTATCGTGTAAAGCATTTCTAATAATCCTCCGCCCATCTCCCTGGGTGAAAGGATTAATTTAACCATAAGGAAAAATCATTATCCTTTGTTCTTAACTTTTCAAAATAAATAGCATTTTTAATGTGCCCCACCTCCCACCGCTGTAAAAATAAACAAAGAACTATAATTTAAACATCCAAATTATTTTTAATCCTGCGACCTTAACAGTTTAAACACAAATAAAAAAAAATCATCGTCCTTTATTTTCCACTGTAGAAATAAAATACATACATACACAAATAGATTTCATCATTTAAAACATTCTTAATCTGTCCCACTTTCTTCAGTGTAACAAAAAAAAAAAGATAAAAACAATAAAAAGACCTAAGAAAACTAGATTTTCAATTAGATCCCCTCCCCCAAATTCCTCTCTAGATTGTAAAATAAATACATATACAAAAAAGTCGTCTCCCTCCTCAGTATTAAAAAAAATTACCTAATCATAAAAATAAAATCTTTTTCTTCTTCGGTGTTAAAAAAAAAAGAAACTTATAAAATACATTTTATCATCTAAAACATTTTCAATCTATTCCGCCTTCTTTTGTTGTAAAAAATGTATATATAAGCAAAAAAATTGTCTTCTCCCCAGGGCTAAAAAAAGTAAATTTAATAATCGACATTTTTAATCTTTTTAACATATAACAAAAAAAGAAATGTATTTTTTTTTCATTTTTTTCTCTCTGTTATAAAAAAAACAAACAAACAAAAGGTCGTCCCCCCCCCCCCGTGCTAAAAATGTTAATGAATATTTTTTGATCGTCGTTTATTTTCCTCTTTTAAGAAAATAAATACAAATAGATTTGATAGTCTAAAATATTTTTAATCTGCCCCACCTTCCTCTGATGTGCACGAAAAAGGTCGTCCTCCTAAAACATTTTTAATTTAATCCACCTTCCTCTGTTGTAAAAAAAAAGAAAACTATAAAAAAGTCGTTTCCCTCCACAGCCAGTAAATTTAATCGCAAATAAAAATGTTTCTGTGTCTTTTATTGTTAAAAATTTTGTAAAAATAAAATCAAACAAAAAGCGTCGTCCCTCCACCCAGTGTTAAAAACTTTAATTTAATCGTAAATAAATATTTTTGATCACCTTTCCCAAGCAACCAAATTTAAATTTCCCACAATTATTTTTAGTAACTCAACAAAGATATTAAAATAACTATTAATATAATAAAAAATTGTAAGTAATTTCATGTTTCAACGTTGAAGTTACTAAAAATAATTGTAGGAAACGTAAATTTATTATTAAAATTTTTATTTTCCGCTTTAAAAAAAAATAATTAAAAATAGATTTCATAATTTAAAATATTTTTTTTTGCTTCACCCCCCTCTATTATATAAAAAAACAAACAAACAAAAAAGGTTGCTCCCCTCTCCAGTGTTAAAAAAAGTTAATTTAATCGTAAATAAATAGTTTGATCGTCTTTTATTTTCTGTTTATTAAAAAATAGATTTGATAATTTAAAATATTATTATTAATCTGCCCCGCCTCCTCCGTTGTAAGAAAAAAAAATAAAAACAAAAGAAGAAGCGTTCCCTTCCATAGCGTTAAGAAAAAGTATATTTAATCGCAAATAAAAGTGTTTCATCGTCTTTTATTCTTCGCCGTTCAAAAAGTACCCAAATAAAAAGAGATTTTATAATTTAAAACATTTTTAATCTGCCCCACCTTCTTAGATTGTAAAAAAAAAAGTAAAAAAAAATCCTCTCCTCTGTGTTAAAAAAATACATTTAATCATACGAACAACTGCAATCTTTTTTTTTGATAAAAAAAAAAAAAATATAAAAATACATTTCATCATTTAAAAGCATTTTTAATCTATTCCACCGCCTTTTGCTGTAAAAAAAAATCGCCCTCTGCCCAAGGTAAAAAAAAAAAAACTTAAATTTAATCATCCAAAGCATTTTTTTGTCCGCCCCACCTCCCTTTGTTAACAAAAACATATATAAGCAAAAAAAGGTCGGTTTCCCTCTCAGTATTAAAAGGTAGTTAGTTTAGTGTTAAGAGATGTCACCACGATAATTCTCGTTAAATATATGCACCTATATCATATCTCCTTCGCTTAAACGGACAGAAACAAACGTTAGAATAAACCCGACTAATAAAGCCGTCATTTCTGCTGATTAATGACTGTAGTGATCGCAATTAGGGTACATTTGGATATTGCTTGTCTTGTCTGGACGTATCAACAGCGCCACCTATCCGCACCAGCGAAAACTACCGCACCTAAAAGACGCGATTAAACAATTCCACCGCCGTTAATAGGATTAAAAAGGTTGCTCTATACGGTGGAAGGGAGCGGCGATATCAGGTAGAAAGCCTTCTTCCTTTCGGGGCAGGCGATTTGGACGAGGTATGCGGTCCGGCGGTGGGGATAAAGCGACCACGTTTCGGTCGTAACGCAATCCCGGCTGCGGTTCCTTTCTTTCGCCAAAAACGTTACGATTCTCTTCCATAAACATGTCCGACGGTTTCGTTTCGGAACCTAAACCGCAGACTCCGGAGTGTAAATAGTTAATGAAAAGCCCCACTGCTAGTGTGGTACTCATCGGATGAGCTTTATTTGTACAGTCCGTGCGGTCCGAGGGAGTTGTAGAGGGGATGTGAGATGGGAAGTGGGGGAATGGATGGAGGATGAACAGGGCATTTCTAAATTAGTAGCAAAACACCCCACTTTATTGAGAATGAGAATGCTTTCGTCGTATTTTGAATGTCTAGATTTGCTTGATAATCTAGATAGAAGAGTTCACTTATTGCAAGCATATCTTAATTGGTTTTTAACAAGATATTATCAAATTTTCAGTTTAACTATAGAAACGAAGATAGTTTCAATAGAAAGCTTTAAGAAGGCATTTGTAATTGTGTATTGTTATAACACAATTTTCATTTAATATTAGAAAACAAGGAAATCCTTCCTGAGCTATAAATTCAATATGTGTCACTTGGTTAGACGAAATCTACATAAACATTTGCTAAAATAAGCTTCAAAAATGTAATACCATTTGCTTTGATCGAGGATAATGTTATCAAATAAATATTAATGATTTCAATTTACTAGTCATCTGGGTTGAAGATTTTTAGTATTATTTTGCAAAATAGCAACTTCTGGCTCTAAAATAATCCATCATCCTCAACCAAACAATTCTTTTTGAAAATCAAAAAGATTCAAATTAAAAGCTCCTGAAAAAACATACGTACTCATTGGTGGAAAGAAATGTAGATTTTAGTCTTTTGTCCCAATAAAAAAAAGATTTTATTAAATAGATTTTAATGATTTCTGTGCATCAGCCATCTGCTTTAAAAATTACATTTTTTTTTTGAGTGCTGCAATTCTTCTAGTAAGAACTTTCACCACCCCCAATTGAACAACTCTTCTTGACCTAAAAACATGTAAAATCAGGAAGAAGTATTTAGCTTTTGCTTGTCTTAAAGAATATTTTTAATGACCTAAACTATTCAGCTTTGAATCATTCCGTATTTCAGGTTATCCATTTCCTGGTTAAGGAAAGGTATGTAATAGTCTTATTTGAACTTTTTTTATGTTACAGATTTGCTGAAATAAGCTTTGATCGAGGAATAATTTTATCAAATAAATATTACTGATTTCAATTTACTCGTACTAGTCATTTGGGTTGAAGATTTCTGGTACTATTTTGCAGTATAGCAACTTTTAGCATAAAACAGGACGAACATCAATTGAGCACTTTATCAGTTTATACCTTGGGGTAATAAAGCGCTCAAATTGATGCCAGCCCCATAAAACAATTCGTCATCCTTAAACAAACGATTCTTTTTGGAAATTAAAGGGATTACTAAATTAAAAATTCCTGAAAAACATAATTGGTCATTCATGGAGAAAAATGTGGAAGTCAATCTTTTGTCTCAATAAAAAAAATTTTATTAAATAGATTTTAATGATTTCTGTGTACCAATTATCTGATTTTCATCTTTTTGGAGTGCTTCAGCTCTTCCCGTAAGAAACTTCACAACCCTCAATTGAACAACTCCTTTTGACCTAAAAACTCATTGAAACCAGAGTGTAGCATTTAATTTTTGCTTATCCAAAAGAATATCTTAATGTCCCAAACTATTCAACTTTGAATCTTTCCATATTACATATTTCAGATCAACTATTTTCTGGTTAAGATTTAATTATGTAATAGCTTTATTTGATTTTTTTATCTTTTACACCATTAATTATAACTAAATGTAAATAAACAATAATGATTGGAAACTCAATAATCTTCTTATTTGCAGACATTTTATTTTGCAATTCTACTAGGTTTGAAGGTAGCCAACTATAATCCTTCCTGAGCTAAATGTGATGTCACTGCTAGAAAGCATTTCGAAGTTGATGAGTGATACCTTGCTGTGATCAAATAAATTTTAATTTAATTTAATGATTTAAACTTACCGACCATTTGGCTTGAAAATCTTCAATTGTTTTGAAGTTCGGAGTTTTTTATTGTCATGAGAAAAAAAAAATTATTCTAAGTATCGCACACAAATTCAAAATACGTTTTTGCTATTTTCTCTGGCCTCATATTTAGCTTTCAATCAATTGATAACTTAAAATATAATAAACATTTTTTAATGTTAAACATTTTTCTATCCACCATGGTAAATCGAAAATTATAACTTCTTAAGTGCATTTTATTTATTTCAATTCAATGGCCTTCTAATTTGAAGGTCATCAATTATTTTTGAAATTCTGTTTTTTTTTTTGTCGTTGGAAAACAGGCCAGTTCTAAGTAAAAACACAAACACATTGACAGGCAGGATATGAGGATCAATTATTTATACTTTGAAAAAAAAAATATTTTATGAGATGAATTTTCATAATTTAAAATTTCACGTACACTGTTGAAAATTTTAACACTTTTTTGACTAATTTAATAGTCAGGAGAGGTCCACACTCTTTTCGTGTTATTTTGTCGAGAACTATAGAAGTTTAAATTTGACGAGCAAAGATAGTCAAGTATTGTCTATTGCTAAGGGGTTATTTTGTCCAACTGACACGTGGAATTATAAAATACTTCTAGTCACATTTTATTTGATCTAGACTAGACAAATTTACTAGCTGTTTAACTAAATGAATGCGATCTATTGGGTGTTTTAACACCATTTTCTAAACACAACGTCTTTTTAATATGCATCTCCTATTTCTTAGTGCTATAATATTCTCTCTTCAAGACGTTTTCTCAATTATAAATATGCAAAACCACTCATTCACAAGTTTTGGTTTCAACTAAACGTACCAAGTTTAAAATGATTTTTTGAGAACCATTATAAAATTAAGTGAATGTTTATGCTATTTGATTCAAGTCTAAACTAATTGCGTAAATAGATGTTCCCAATACATCTTTAAGATGTTGAATTTTTTTATGCCCACTGGTATTAACGTTTAATAACACGAGGTTACACTTTGCAAGTCAGTCACATTTGGTGGTTTGTTTGGATATGTTAATACGGAGAATCAAACACGAAAACAGATACACGTGCAATGCAGGTGGTGCGTATAATGCAATACTGTATTAGAATAGGTGGGGTTTCTATATTTCTATCCGAGGGAAAAATTCTGATTGGTTGACACTTCTAAATGTCTAGAAAAATAGTCAATCCTCATATCTGAACAAAGAATTCACACGAAATTCTAGTAATTTCTGTTCTATTAAATACGCGTAGTCAACTCGTCTGGCAAAGTTTGGAAAAATCAACACTAAAATATTTGACTAGCGCAAAATTAACGCCAACACCGTAATATTTTCAACAGTGTACCACTCATCTGGTTGGAAACCCTCAATTATTTTACAGTTTAGGGATTTTTATTATAAAATCTTTGACTTTTGTTTAGTTTGTGTGTAGTGTGTAGTTTCATATACCCAAACTATCCATTTTAGATTCATATTGGAACCTAATCTATAAATTTTAAATATTGATTATTTTGCAACGTTGCTAGTTTTGTCAAATTGGTATTCCCCAAGCAGACAATTTATTGTTTAGAGATGATATTTGGTTGTCTCAAACAATATTTACTACGACTCGAAATCATTAACTTTAGATTCCTTTTATATTGAGCATTGACCTAGTTTCATTTTTAACCTTTTCAAATCTTGAAAAGTACACCTAATCTAACACACTGCAGTCCTGCATCTCAATTAGAAACATCTCATCGTACCCTCACCTCATTGTCAAACAGATCAAAAACCATCTTCCCTTTAAAGACTTTATCCTCATCAATACAATACCCAACCCCGTCCTCTAGCTCTCCGAACAATGCTACTAACACAAAGCGGCCCCTCAAGGCATATTAACATCTATCTCCCAGGGTTTCATTCAACGCTGAAAGAAGCCGCTCACCCTTCCGAATGGAGCGGACGTATCCCCTATCTCCTTTTAATTACACTTTCCCCCCCAATTTTCCTTTCGACGGATCGTAGGTCCGACGATCCTTTTCCAGGAAAGGTTAATAAAGAGGATGCGAAGATTGCGTAAGGATGTCTAGAGGACCAATTGGCTCCCATATTCCGCACAGTACCGCTGGTCAATAATTCTAGACCGTGTTTGTATCTCGGTTACGCGTGTTCCATTTGGGGTTTTCGCAATTGGCCATTGGCAACATGTGTGTTGCGGTCTTTAATGGCTAGGTACTGGGTAGTAGAATACCTCGTCGGAGGCAATGTTATAATAACCATTGCAATAAAAGGCCGGAGTTGGGCAGTAAATACCAGACTAAGGAAAGGAAGAAGTAACATTCGGGTCGTTCGAGAAATTAATGTAAATGTTGGGGGTGGACGTGAATTGAGGGTTTCTTGTGTGGAGAAGGTGAAAAGGTCGTGGTGGAAATATAGAAACACCTGAGCTTGCATACAGATTTGATTATCTAAAGCGTTGGGGGAAATATTTCCTGGAAACTGCTTTCAAAATTGTGAAATTCCTAGAATAACTTTGATGACTGGCAAAAGCGTTTAAGCTAGTAATATTTTATTCAAATCAAATCACATATGGGTATCTACTAACCAACAATTAGGCTTCAATCTCCTAGCGGTGATCAAATGTGGGACATACTCTGCGAAGACATGTCAAAAAAAAAATCAGCTTTGTGAAAGCATTTACCACAAAGCTTAGCAACAATAGGGAATGGAATCCAAGCACCACCTTGAAATTGAATAAAGATGGCCCCAAAATGATAGAGGAATTGGTAGGAATATATGGGCCTATAAGCATTCCAGTACTTCGAAAGCTGGGGAAAATACCCGCGTAGCTTCTCGAAGGAAGTATACACTATTGAAAGATGCGTCCAGTTCACTTTGACAGAAATTATGGACAACAGCAGATTATCATTACATCTAATAAGTATGCAGCCATCAGCGCTCTGAGCTCATACGTAATCAATTCTCCAAGGTGGTCTGGAGTGCCTAAGGCGATTAAGCTAGGCAAAAGGGACAATATAATTCTTTTGTGATTTGTAGAGCACTCATGAGCGGAGGAAAACGGAATAATGGATAACCTTGTAAAAAAAGGGGGTGTGAGCCCTTGCAATACTAAAGAAACTAAAAAATACAATAATGCAGAGAAAATCAAACTGTTGAGAGAATCTCCAGGGAATGTGGCAAGCTCTTCTAGGATCTTATAGCCAGAAGAAATTTGGAGAATGCATCAACCTGAGTAAGGACAATATTCCAATATTCACAGGGATCCCTTCGGGTCATTGTAAATTGAAAAGACATCTGAGTAAGCTTGGATTAGCAAGTGAATCTGAACGTAGATTTTGTAGGAAAGAGGATGAAGCACCCATCCATCCCCTCTCAAATTGTGCGGCACCGCACAACTCAAGCGCATTGCCCTTGGGAGCATGAGAACTCGAAGAGAGAGATTTGCTTAATCTGGAGGCTCCACACATCCTGCACTTTTTCAAAAGGAATAGAATTGAAAGGCCACTATAAAATAGCAAGAATAGACCTTTTTTGTTTATGGAAAATCCAATTTCTCTGCGAAAAAAATACTCCAAGTGGGTAAAGTGAGCTTTAAAAATAGGAAATTATCCATTCTGCTTATGCACATGACTCGTTAAGGGTAGGAAACAATAAAGCAAAAATTATTTGTTTCAATGAGTCTTATGAAGTAAATAAGACAAAAAGGGTTTCCACATTAAAACATAATATATTTCTTTTGAAAACTAACATGTTTGGGATTGATAATAGATTAGTTGATTATGTAACAACCTTGTAGTTATAATGTTGGAATTAATTTTAAAAATTAATAAAAATATTACTAACTACAGGAAAAATTATTTTGTCTTAGATATTACAATGACATATCAGTATGATTCTGTCAATTTTAATATACGTAAAAATACCTACCAATATGTATACATTTTTTATATATTTAAGGGTGAGTAGCGAAAGATTGCGCCATCTCGCCGTTCGCCCTTCTAACTTCTGACGGAGGATCGTGGTGTCTTGCGTTAGGCGAGGTTCGTTTCGATAGAAATTCCGACAAATTTTCTCGTTTCTCAGAAAGTCTTTCGTGAATACTCGATACCCCTGGTCCGGCGCGATCGACTCCTCCCACTCGTTCGCCATTTTACGAAGCCGCAAATCCGAGCGCCTTAAGATCCTTTACCGTAGAATCTTTTTTACCGAAACATAATTTTGCATTTTTTGCATCCTGCCTATCGAATGATAGCAAAAAAAAAAACTCCTCTAATTCATAAATATGCGAAAACCACATACATCAAGAGATAGTGTCATTGATTCATTCATTCATTCATTCAGGTTAGGGTGGGCACTTGATGTCCGGGCACTTGAGCTTGGTGCTCATTGTACCATCCCTATTGATTCTCTTATTTCCACTCGAGCAGCTTGGTGTTCTCTATAAAGCCCAGTATCTTGCCCAGTGGAAACTTGAGGACTTTCGAGGGCTCCAATAGATCTCTCCCGAAATATTTCTGCCTGAGTACCTTCAGTTCCTCACATGTGTCAGTGTCATTGATATGGTGTCGCAAAGTATGCACATATTTGTTGGATGGTGTAATGTTTATTTAATGTAGCTGGGCAGTGGCTATTGAATAATAGAAGCAGGAACAAATTATTGCCATATTACAATCTTAATCGAGCACCATTGCATAGATGAAACTTTGAGAAACTACTTTATTGTATCAATCACTTCATCTCTTTTACAATAACATGTTTATTTTTTACCCGTCAAACGCTGCTTCTTTCCATAACCTAGATCCTTTGGTAATAAACAATCTGTTCTAATGAAACCAATACAGTAACTATAATTACAAACAAATCTTACATTACTATTATGCTCGACACTATTTAAACTATCCACTTAAGCTAGAAATATATGAAAACAGATTTAGTATATTGAATTTTCTTTCTTGCCTGTTGTCTAATAAAACTAGCCCAAATATTTTTTTTTGTCTTAACACTTTTTCTTTGCCTCATTTTCTATTTTAAAATTAACTTCACCTACTCAGAACAAACATACATACAAAATATATGATCAACAAGTTCCAAAAGCTTCATAACTTTTTGAAATCGACTCCCACATTAAGTATCTCCACATCAGGCTTCAATCTACAAACTATATATTTTCTACACCCTTAAGAGTTGTATTATCATTTATCGTTTCAGTATCCTGAAAATTTACATGCAGTATAATTTACAAACGCAAAACCTTAGTTCAGTGTAGAATGTGATACGTTGTAGGAATTATTGTGCGAGCGCATTTACCAATTTGTGAAGCAATTTTCAATGTATTCACTGTGGCATGCATTTTCCTGACGTTAATGCCATTACCGCGTACAGCAGAACGACGAACTTGTTTGTCAATTATCAACATTGCTACGTGATCAGATCCGGGTTTAAGAATTATTTGCCTAGATCCTAGAATGTTTGAAAAGCAGTTGAACGGGTGAACAACGTCCTTGAGGATTTTGGTTCTATAGGCAACACACAACCATATAATTTTTTTTTTTTGCAAAATATTATTTTAAGAAATATAACTGTTTCGACCAAGTATTTTTAAAAAGTGTTTTTTTTTCAGTTGTATGTTTTTTACATTTGCATCGCAAATATTGGATCGTAACAACTGTTCCTGAAATAACATGTGCAGGACAGTTGACCCTTACAAATACAAATAATAAACCGTTTAAACTGAATTTTGGAAATATATCTACTAGACTAATTGTAAGTCAGTGGTCTTTGATTGCTGATTTCCTAATTTTTATGTTCCCTAAACTATTCCAATCAAATTATTGTTTAATCCGGTTCTGTCCTACCTCGCGGAAAGCTTGCATTACAATTATCATCGTATGTAACCACGTGTTCATTTCCATATTAGTAGTACAGTTCTGTAGGCCAGGTAAACAACATACATAGACGTACTAACAAATAAATGTGCAAATCCAATTATTAGAGCAAACAGCAAAGCAGAAGGTTGTTGCGTTCTACAATAACTGTTGTGTGAATTGAATACGCACGTTGCAGGTAAAAGCTTCACCCCCTGACGAATGACACTTTAATGTTGGCGGAAAATGCGAAATTAGCAGTGCAATAAAATATTTGGAATGTCCTAGTCCAAATATTTATACGACAATAGTCTCAACTATTTTGGCAAAAGCATCCAAAACAAGTTAATGGGCTATCGGGAGTGAAGTTGGAAATGAAATTGTGGGCATGATAAACTCAGTTAAATAACTCTCCGTTACATTGGATTGCACTCATGATGCTAACCACATTCACAATATTAACACTAACATTGCTTTTGTTGATAATAATAAGGATGAAATCAAAGTATGTTTCATTGCAAGCCGGCAAGTGACTCCTCAGAAGCAGAGACCAAGAGCCAAGAGTACGACAATTATGCCATTGGTAGTATCTAGCAGCTGCAGATGCTGCTAAAATATCAGCTAAATTGGGTTTCCTAATTTGGATTTTTCCAAAGACTGTTTGTTTTATCCTCTGTTTTATCAACAAAGTTATGGGAAGTCTGTAATGTCCAAGCATCCAAAAGGATTATTGTCGAAAGAAATTTGTGAAATCCATTGGGAGAGTAGAGTTTCTACTTTACTGCGTTTCGTCATCATTGTTCTTTCAGTTCATGATGCGCTTCTGAATCTTCACGAAGAAATGACTCACTCAATTGCTCTTTCAGAAGTCTTTGTCGCTCATTAAGTGTTGATAAATAAATCACACGGTGCTGATTAGCAAACACTATTAGTTGCATTTCAGGAGGCATTCCTTATGGACTGCCAACCTAGATAAAAAGTATCAGGTTGTAACACCAGACAAGAAGGATTGCCAGAAAGATCGGACTTGAACTGGTATACAGACGGCTTTAAAACTGAAAATTATGTATAACTAACAGCTTCTTGCGGGTTTCGCCGTGTGTCAAAACTTTCGCTCGACGTTTCGCTGTTCATACTGACAGCTTCTTCAGGATACCTGAACTTGAAAAGTTCAGTTATCCTGAAGAAGCTGTTAGCAGTTTTGACACACGGCGAAACCCGCAAGAAGCTGTTAGTTATAGTTACACCGGCCGTGAAGGCCTACGCAGTGTTGCTGAAAATTATGGTCTGGGAGCTTATATATATGAAAACAAACCCAAAAAGGTCCTTTCGCTAATCTCCAGCAAGGGCTAGTAAGGAAAGGCTTCTAGGCTGAAGTTACTGTAATCCATCATTGTGTCAAAGAAATAGCAAAATAAACTGAGTTAGGTAAAAGCGCAGTTATTTTCTTTGACAACCAGTCAACACTTAAAGTAATTAGGTCGCCTTAAATGAGGTGGGCACCCAAAGGAAATTAACATTGAACTAGGTTTCCAGCCACTTGGGCGTAAAGAGAAATGAGGAGGACGATATGGTTCGTCAATGTCATTTGTTGTGAAGCTTATCTTTCCTTTGGTATTACCATATCGTAAAAATTAAAACGTCCATCGATTAATGGAGATATAATGAGCCCACGGAGTGGTGGCAAAAGTCACTAGGAAGAACAGAATAGTCACAGACTTCTAGTACTGGGCGTGAATAACCACACAGCTAACAGCTACCAAAAATGATAGTTCTAATTAAGAAGATAAAGTTAGAGAACGCCTTTTAGGACAAACTGGATCACAACAGATCTGAAATAAAATGTTGCTTAATCATGAAAATGGCCGCTTTTTTCTCAAAGAAAGCTCTAATTTGATGTGGGAGGTTATAAGAAGATCCCACACCATCTAAAAAATCATCTAGGGTCGTCGCTGCATAATCAGGCTAATAATCTTTTGCATTTTTTTTGAACATGTATTCTCCAAACTAACACGTAAATTTTCGCAGTCGTTATCCATGCTACTGTTGTTGACCTGAAACTAGTTTCTGGTCAACAGGAAGGACAGCAGTCTTGAAGATGTCCCTTGCGAGTATGAACAAAACGTCGGCTAGGAAGAAGACCCAGGACGCGGTTTCAGCCAGAAGAGTATAGTATATATGTATCTAATGAAGGTTCCGAATTGATACATATGCTGCGCTAATTGATCTATGTGCCTTCATTCGTTTCAGAAAGTGCAAGATAACAGAAGCTCTCAGATTAGGTAAATCTCCTTCTTCGATTTCACATGCTCTCAAGTGCAATGCCCTTCAATTGCTTAATGCTACGCAATTTGAGAGGAGCTAGATAGGTGTCTCATCTTGTTCCCCACAAAATCTACGTTCAGATTCCTTTGCTTATCCAAGCTTACTCAGATGTCCTTTCAGTTTACAAAAGCTGAAAGGTATTCCTGTTAATATGCGGATTTTGTTTTTACTCAGGTTGATGCATTCTGTAAACCTCTTCTGATGATAGGTCTCCAGAAGAGTTGTAGCTCACCTCATTCCTTGGAGATTCTCCCAAAATTGGTTTTTCTGTGTCCTATTTCGCTTTTAATTTTTTTTTCAGTGTTAGTACTGTTACTTATCCCGCAAACAGCACTCAAGCGCTTTGAATTTAGCGCCTGAATCCTTAGTATAGTATGTGCTCTCCAATTTCATTTACGATTAAGGACTGAAGCTACTATTTTGTTTTTTTTTGGAAAAGTTTTTAGACCAACAGATTGGGTGGTGATCAAACTTTGGCAAATTTCTCCCCAGCCCACAATTCAATCATTTTCACTTGCCCCAACGGTCGAGAACAACGATAGGAATTCACACGTCAAAATCACCAGTACACGTATCCCTATCACGTTCAAATTCTCCCAACGGACGCGATGCTAATGCGGACGGACAAACATTAAGTAAACATTCGCTAGTACCCGACGCCTCCCGCTCCACTTCCCAGATCAATCCAATTGTCACGCAACGGTCAACTGAATCTCCCCCCCCCCCCACTTCGACAACTTCGTTCGCCCTTCCCCGTCCTATCATCCGGATTCCGAATCTTAATTAGTACAAATGAAGGAGCGCGTTTGCGGGCTGTGTATAACTGTCGTTGCGTTTGTCGCACCATGGCTGACGCAATTACAGAGATTAGCGTTCGATTGTTTGCTGTGGCGCCCTCTGGCGGATTGTATCATAAATTTCTACCGACTCATTACGTCGTCGGCGAAGATCGCCCGAGCGGGGTATGGAGACGGGTGGTAGGAGGATGAAAAAGCAATTTATGTTCGGTTTACTGACAGGTATTTCACTTGAGGGCGTTCGGAAATTGAGGGAGCGTCTAATGTCGATAATATTGAGGATTTCTAGTGATGTAATGGAAGGTAAATGTATTGTTAATCTTCGTGTCTTAAGACTTTTTTTGTTTAATTTAGTGAGTTGGTATTAGAAACTAAAGTTGTGAGAACAAGAAACCCCAGTGACCAACTATATTTATTATATTTAAAAAATATTAAATCTTTCTTGAATATTAGTTATATTAATATAATATGCATAAAATATATTAGGAAAACATTTAAAAATATATTGTAGCATTAAAATATATTATTGCAAATGTTTTCTCAATATATTTTTCATAACTCTGCAAGAATATTTTGCTTGTATTTCTGTAAATATTGATTTCATATAAAAAAGATTGATTTTTGCTTTTGGTACATTTGGTGCGTAGGACGAATAATATAAAATGGGTAAAATATGCATACATATTAAGTAGGTATGTACCTATTTAAAACGATAGTTTAAAGATTAAATTAGATAATATATATCTAATATGATTTAATTAGTATCTAAGTTGAGCGCTGTAACTTTTCTATAAATATATCTGCGTTTTGTATTATATTATTTGTAATATTTGCAAGCTGCGAACGTCAACACAACACCTCTATTCATTACGGTGCCGATGTTATATGATTTAGTATTGTTTATGCGTCTATGGATTAGGTACATAGAATGCATACGCGCACATGCGTATCATCAACGTTTTCATTCGTTTGTCCGTTACATGTTATAGTTTATAATAGTATACGATTAGGGGCAGATTAGAGTTAACTGTGTAATTAATTGTTGCGGGGTGTGTTTTAGTTTTTGTGGTGACTACGAGATAAGCAAAACTTTGAACATGTCATGGCATTTATAAGATAATTGGAATGCTCAATATCGCTATGTACAAAAATGGTTTAATAATATAATTGTAGGAATTTTATGCATCATATATGTACTGCATCTACAGGTAAATTGCTAGTTGATTTGCTTAAGAGATTCATCTCGGTAGATAAGCGTCATAACCTCAAATAGAGGTTAGAATACGTTGTGTTGTTTTATTGTTTGTACGTAGAAGTTTTTCAAATATATGAAAAGTAAAATAAGTATCGTAAGTATTAGAATGTAGCTACCACTCAATTCTTGTAAATGCTCCAAATATATTAGTAGGTGTTAATAATGTTGTACGATGTTTATTCATGGTATGATCTATACAATTGGCATTGTTTTAGAGCCACAAGGAAACGCCATGAGAGCGCCACTACCGAAGATATGAAAAAAGCCATAGGGTTGTACCTGGCACCAGCCAAGGCTAGACTTAAAAATGAGTATTTTTCATTTTTATTGGCTTATTCAAATAAAATGATAATAAATACGTTTGTCTTTTATTTAGAACACTTCAATTAAAAAATAGTGATTAATTTGATAAACCTTCAGTATGCCTTAAAAGACGCCAGAATTATTGATTATCAACTTGTATGGTGAGTGTGAAAAAACAAGTTCTTGCCTTTTAGACAACTCTATGTATGTTTCAACCTCTCACGAAAAATATTTATAAAATATATTTTTAAAAATATCTATGTAATATTTCTGGTTGTTAGGGAAGGAACAATGCCTTACAAGGGAACATTGTGAAGTGACACTCACCAATTCGATTGAAACTTTGTACATTGCACATTTGTAGCACCTCTGAAGTCATCGTTTTCCATTTTAGTGGAAGTTTATGTTTAAGGGTGAAAGTTACTTCTGAAATTTCAGTGATTTTTGGATTTTTCTAATTTACACGCTTATTACAATAATAATAATTAATTAATATTTTACTTTTGACATTTCTATACCCTGAATCACTTTTTTTTTGACCAGAAATATCCATAAGAAAAATAAATTGATCGTTCTGATTGCCATATTAAACAAAGTGTAATTTCTCTAAATTTCTTTTCGACTACAGCTATTTTGGTATCAATTTTAAAATTTAAATTACCCCAGTGTGATTTTTTTTAAATTTTTAATACTCTTTAGTTGCAATATAAATAAAATTTACATTAATTTGATTCACACCTTAAAGAAAAATGGCTAAAAGTATCACCTTAATCAATGATCATCAATAGCAGTACTAAGTTCTAACAATGAAGCCTAGCATTCTAAGAGAGTGGTTGAAGATATTAAGAACATGATTATTGAATGAAAGTTTAGTATCAAAATTTACTATACCAAGATCTTTGGTAGAATCGTTCCACTCAAAAACAACATTATCGTAATGATAATCATACATGATGGGTTTATATTTACGACAGCAAGTCATAACTTTTTGCATTTGCTGATATTCATTGATAATTTATTAGTAACACACCAATCACGAACAGCATCAATTTGACTTTGGAGATCAATGCAGTTGTCAACACTATCAAGGGTTACAAATAATTTAAGGTCATCACCGAAGAGTAGTTTAGGACAGGATAAATATCATTGATAAAGATGAGAAATAAAAGAGGGCCAAAGTTAGTTCCTTGAGGAACACCAGAAGTAGGATGAAAATGAGGTGATTCATAGCCCATATATCGAACATAGTTTTCCTGTTCTCGAGATAAGAATCAAAAAGACGAACAAGCGGAGAAGAGAAGTCGATAGCATCCAGTTTAAGAAGAAATAAAGTGTGATCAGTACGATTAAAAAAAAAAAAGCCTTTGTGAAATTCGTATAATATATAGATAACATCAGTTTGCTTATTATTATCGATATTAATAAATATAAACTGAGTGATCCCCACTAAATTGGTAACTAGTGCTTATAAGAGAATAAACTTGTGGATAAATCCGAGAATAGATACACTTTTCGGAAACTTTACCGAAGTCGTTGATAATGGCTATGGGACTGGGCTATGGGTAATTAGCAACAATCTATCTATCACCCTTCTTAAACAGAGAAATCAAACGTGTAGTTTTCCAGATGTCAGGTAAGCAAGCAATACTGATAGATAAGTTAAATATGCGACACAATGGTGAAGCAAAAATATACGCATAATCCTTTAATAGAAAAGGAGGCAGTTGATCAGCACAAATAATGAAATTTTCCTTAAGTGGCTTTAAAGTGCAAATAATATCACTTTCACTATGACCGATGTTAATACAAGAATTATTAGTTGAGTTGGCAGCGGTCGGAAGAATATTAGTAAATGTAGGAACATAAAGCTGACTTGAATTTTGTCAAAGGTGTTTTAAGAGAGCTTCCGGCCATTATTAGACGAATGGCCTCATCTTTAAAATACATGACGTTGAACCCCAATAATTCAATCAACCCCAAATAAAGAGAGACATATGTTTCCAAATTAATATATTAATATATTATGGCTGAAGTATTTTTTTCATGTATACGGTATCTTACATGTCTAATTCCTTCGGTGAAGTTTCACTTTTTATGAAATAGCGGCTATCTATGTTGATATTATGTCCGGTATCATTTATATGTTGTGCGAGACTAGATGAACAATTTATTTAATTATAAACGGGTAAATTTTAAGTTTAAAGGCACATCAAAGATTTAAAATTTATCCATGTTACTTTTAATTAAACCCTGTGATCCAACACTGCTATTTTATATTTTTGTGTATCTCTTTGAAATTTCATACTACAGGTTGTATTTACTCTAACGGTAATGTTTTCCTTGAGTAGAGGATATTCAATTTCCATCAAGAGCATTAGAGAATCCTATAAACGTGATTTCTTCTGCTAAAAGCGCTTTTAGGTTTTAGTAAAAGTATATAAGTACATATCTTGTATCTCTCTAGTTGATTTTCGTATCGCATTTGCTCTTTATTTTAGTAGTGTACTTTTTTCTTTAATATCGGATTGAGATGCACGCCACTTCAAAACCCGAATCCCATTCTGATCTCTCTTCACCTCTTCTTGTCGCATTGTTTTGTTCTTCATTATTATTTCAAAATTATTTCGCAATTGAAGAAGTTTCTGATTGGGAATGTAAATCTTATTTATATATTTGCACCACACTTTTACACTTTTGTATAACTAATCTACAGTTAATTATTATTATTATTAATATTTACATACATGTATGTGCATTGCATCATAAATATTAATACAATTATTGTTAATATTGATTTAAATTGCATACGAGTAAATCATGTATGCTCCTACATATATGCTTCCATTGAAATCACATCCTAACTACAAAAGCCCACATCGTATACATATATATTAATAATAATAATACTTCATACTTTTATCCTTTCGGAATTTCGATTCGGCCCCGCTTGAAATAAATTGAAAAATAATTTATTTATCTCGAAAAATATGCGTTCGCGGTGTGTTCAATACGCGCCGGGTCAGTTTCGTGAATTTTTAACGTTCCGAAATGCACGGGCATTAGCCCTAGAGCTCGTGTTGTATTGTCTATGACGCCCTGGCTCGTGTATTAATTAGTATTTTCGCATTGTGCGAGATCGATGAACGAAAAAATTCCTTTCACACTGGCCGGTCGGTCCGTTGCTATTTATTGGCGGATATACCATAGTGTCACGTGATGCTGCCGTGCAATTCTATGATGTTGGGTAGGGGGGAGGGGGAAATGTGGGTGAAAATGCCGTTATTCGCCCTCAAATCAACGGCCGAATCAAAGGCTCGAATTCAATATGCCGAAAAATTTGGTGATTTTAATTTTAAGCCTTTAAAAATAAATGACAAAACTGGCAGTGGATTGAAATTTTGGAGCGTGTAATTTGATTGTTTGCTGTCCGGTTGTAAATAGCACTGCACGTAGGATATAGATTTTTTTTGTATTTAATAAAGCAAATTCCAAATTTTTCAATTTATTCCTAGACAAAAAGAATTTAAAAAAAACGATAAAAAACAAGCGAGCTGTATGTCAAATAAAAAATTATCATGATTGAGGTCACTGGATTTTGTACGTTTTGTTTTATTTTTTTTGCGTTCTTGATTAATACTAATGACAAAATAATGGGCTTCCATTTTATTGAGGGCAAAACGTTATTTCATTGTTAGTTACATTAATGTATTCACAAATAATTGTTTAAATTAAATCCTATTTCCGTTTTTTTTTTATTCTGTTAAATAAACTTTTTAGGGGAAATAAAATTCTAAGAAAAAATGTAGTCATCTACATATCGTTTAAAACTATTAAACAAATATTTAAAAAAAAATACAGAAAATAGAAATACAACTAAAACCAATCAACAAAATAAAGACCAAAATGAAGAGGACAGCAAAAAATGTATTTCCATACCATACACAAAACAATTGTCAGAGGGTTTATAAAAATTACTGAAACAATATAACATTAATATTGCTTATAAACTAAATTACTCAAATAAAAGATGATGTCAAAAAAAAAACTAGAGAAGCAATAGATTTTAATAAACAAATATTATACAATTTTCAAAATTAATTGTCAAAACTGTAAAGGGGTTTATATTGGACAATTACAGCAATACATAGCAAAAACAATTTACTCTCACAAATGCACAAAATGTCAATTTTACTGCTTTGGCAAAACATGCACTAAATACTAACAAAACAGAAATTTTAGATATTGAAAATAATTATTATAAAAGACTGTTTAAAGAAATGTGGCATTGTTTCGGTCAATGATAAAAACTTTAAAATAAAACTCTTGAGATTAATGGCCATGTTTTAATTCCTCTAAATTCAATTGTTTCATTGTTATTCTAACGTTTCAACAGAATTCCGTCTCTTTCAAAGGTATTGTTACACATTGCATTAATCGAAGTGACTTATATTTTTAATTAATAATTCCTTTTCGCTTTCTCCTTTCGAAAACAACATCAGTGGTATAAATATTAATTTGAAGGCAATTTTAATTTCATTTACCTTACCGTGGTTCTGGCAGTTACAGATGCGATTCTTTTTATGACACTCAGGTTCAAATTTTAATTCATTCATTTAGTTTACGCGCCGAAACCCCAAGACGCTCCGTACCGCAGCTTTACGACCCTTTGTGCACTTCCCAGCTTCGCTATTGGTTCGTCCCTTTATTACCTTTGTTTACCTGGTGAGGCCTTCTAAGCGCTTCACTCTCTGTTACTCCGATTCATCGAACATTCAGTCACTATGACCCGTTGTGATTCGAAAAACACAAAGACCACGTGCTGCCTATTCAGCACATACACACTAGCTTCGAAGCCCCTTGCCTTCGAGCTACCGCTAAGTATTTTTTACTTACTTGATTTATAACTTACCATTTTCTTTATTCATTGTTTTGTTTCTTTTTCTATCTTTCTTTAGTAATCACTAACCTCGTGCTTTGTATATAATGCAGAACTTGCAATTGCCAGTAACCCTTTGTTTTATTTTAATCACCGCTATATACCGTTTACCTATTTAATTTATTAATAATAAAGCGTTACTGTTACAATTCTTCTCAACATTACTATCGCAACCCCATGAGAACATCCTTCGTATGTTTCCTTCTTCCAAACATATACAATTAAAAATATTATTTTTAATTGTATATGTTTTATTTTATACACTTTTATTTTTTTATTTCAAAGAACAACAAACGTGGACCACACATACATTTTTTGAAAAAAAATATGACTCAATTAAAAATAATATTTTTAATTGTGTATGTTTGGAAGAAGGCTATGGAATACTAAATAAGCGTAAAATATACCTTTGAAAATGGCGGAATTTCGATGAAACTTCAGGATAACAATGTAATTGAATGAAGAGGAATTAAAACATGGCCACTAATCTCAAGAGTTTTATTTTGAAATTATAACTCTGTTTGGCCAAGATGATTTTATTCATTTTCATTCAATATGCTACATTGAATAAAAATGAATAAAATCATCTTAGATTAATAGAAATATATTTTTTCAATACTCCTTTAATAATCGCAGAATACGTTTGTGTTATCTGGATACACATTTTAGGTTATCATCCTGATGTTCTCCTTACATCCGTCTCGGCATACATCTTTATAAACCCTATTTTTCGCCGCGTCGACCATAATATCCATAATTATCCTTCACCGCTAACAGAAATTGGAACACCTTCCCAACGCATTACTTCAACCCAAATTTTCATTAAATCTCCCAACACGTTCTCGCAGGATTAAACCAGAATCCCCCCTACTGGATGTGGTAAATGTAAAATAGCGGGTACATACGTTCAGTTTCTACAGATTAACCGAAATAAATCAACCGGACGGAAAACAGAGGGGCTTCGAAAAGCTATCAGCATCCCCCCTCTTCCCCTCTGCCCCACGCGAGCCGAGAATTTACAACCGTGTCCAGGAGTTAGTGACACCCTTATACAGGTGTAATGACTCGAAGTTCTGGCCTACGGTGCTCCTGTGGATTAATCAAGAGACCGCAGCGAATCTTGCCCTTCCACCCTGCGAAAGTAATTGTCTGAGGAAGATCTATACGCGTCGGGCGAGGAAGGCGTGGGGTGGGCCGAAGTTAGTCTACGGGAATTAATGGGGGTAAGTAACCTGACGCCCCTAGGTTCGGTTGACTTCGTGTAAAGTGCATGGGGTGCGAATTAATGGTCGAAGTCTCGTTTTTCAATTTGGTATCCGGCGATTGGGGATCATTTAACATTGAAACAATCTGGGTAATAAAGTCTTAATGATTCCCATGCTTATGACATGCTCTGAGAAAAGAGATTGCATTAAATGAAAAGTCTTAAAAGTTTTGGTTTTTATCATGTTGAACGAAAAGGAAATCTTTTCGTACAAAAGTGTTGATTTTAATTGATAGTAGCGTGCTATTTTACCGGAAAACTCTCTTCTTCTCAACTACATACATGCTTTTGTACGATAAATAATAATTACACTACACACTGAGATCCAGAGTGATTGTCCGATCCTACAATCCTACAATCATTGTAATGAAATTAGTAATACAGCGTTTCCTCAAATTTTGCTGTCAAAATTGACATATGTTCTACATAGGCAAGCATTTCATGTATAAATTTTGCTTATTGCTGTGTCGTTGTTAGCTTTCACATACTGTCTTTTTCAAGTCTATACCTTCATTCCACATTGAGTGCATAAAGTGTTTTTTTTTTTTGCAAAAATGCCATTCACACTGGAGCAAGGTACCGTCGAATGGGGCAATATAGGACAGTAATTGTAGCAGTGTTACCGAAGGAGTCGGCTGAAATAATCCGTTTGTTTTGCGAAAAAATCCGATTTTGTCCGGCGCCAACCGAACGCCAGTTTATGCAGCCAATCTTACGACAATCATAATGATTTTTCGAGACCTATTCATGAAATTTTATAATTAATGTAAACTGTTATAATAAATAAAAAAAAATATTCTTTTTGGCAAAAATATATTTTTTATATAGGTCAGAATACTTATAATTAGTATAAATACTACTACATATTAAACCAACTATTGCAATATACGTATTTAATGCTTTATTGTTTTCTCTTTTTTTGCCAACTCTGACACTATTATTTCTTCGGCAGGGATAAATTTAACACATTCACCACTATTGTCAATACCTTCTTTAGTTGCTAAAATGGCTCGTATTGTTTCAGTATTTAGGAGGTTTCTTTTATGAGTCTTGATATTAAGTAGAGCACTAAATATTCTTTCTACACTAACATTTGAAAAAGGTAATATAAAGAGTAGCGAAAAATTTTTTTTTTAATTTTGATAAAGTAAAAAATGCTATTATTTTCTTCGCTGAATAAATTAGACCAATATTTGTCAGGTCTATTTAACAAAGCATATCTTTGTCACGCATTGTCCAATTCTTGGGTGTTTTACATAGTCGTTTAAAATGGGAAATCTTTCCCAAACAATGTTCAAAGATTTTAGGGGTCTATAATTTATAAAATGTCGAAGATAGCGTCCTTAAAATCAAATCTGCTTTTAATATTACATACTAACTCTATATAAAAAGACAATATAGTTTTTAAAAAAATTATCACTATCTGCTCGTGATATGCTATAATGACTTTTCAATTCTTTCAAACTTTCTGTAGCCGTAATACCCAAATAAACTTTTTCTAGTGGTACAAAATTTTTAGGATTTTCGTGATCTAGTTTGAAAATATCTTTACTTTGTTTTATTACAGATATCTCAATGAAATTTGCACATAAATTTGTTAACAAGCTTTCTGTTTCACCTTTTAATTTATATAATAACGGCTTCTCTGACTGAAACAATATATTGAATTGTGTTATGAGTCCCAAGGTATATGATGAAAATTCTAAATACACTCGTGTGAATGGGTTATTCAAAGTTTTCAACATACTCTTAGTAATATAGGTCGGATCTTCAAACATTGATTGTCTAAAATATGCAATTAAGGGTTGATATTGCTCAAGCACCCTATCTACGCATGCTTTTATTGAAAGTCACCGTGTTATGGAAGGTGAAAGAAGTTTGTGAATCTCAACATGGAAAATTTTTTGAAATTCTTCAAATGACTTTCTGCTCAAAGCGCTTCTGTTAAAGTGACTCCCAATATTTCGTAGTAAATCTTCTACATGTTTAGGAAGTTTCAGACATGCTTTTGAAGCTGCCAAATGTGCCATATGACAGGAGCATTTTATGCGTACTATATGTAGAAGTTTCCTTTTTAAATAAGAGAAAAGAGATTCCGAATATCCGAAATTATCCTTATTATTTCAGGATCCGAAAAATATACGCAGCTTAAAAATAAGTCCACAAATCAGACTTTTATCCGCCAATCGGCAACACTGAATTGTAGCATCCTTCAAGTGTGCGTTATCATATTATTGAATTATGAACAGTATTTGTACATAAAAACCCCGGCGTTTTCGCATATTCGCGTGAACACACACGAACACATTGATTTAAAGCATTGGCCTTTCAGCGGAAAATGCAAGCGTCTGTATTCAAGCTCACTGTTCTTTTACGAGAAATTATTTTAGTTTTATTCATGTTCCAACGTGTATAAATCTTAGATACGCAGTAAAGTTACGTATCCTTGAGGTGTACCTTTTCGAGGTAACATCAAATCTTGTTGGGCCTAGTAGAAAACGCAAAAACTTTTGATTTAATGCAATTCCTTTTAAATGAAAACGACACTCAATCAGTGTAAGACTTTTTTTTTTAATTTTCAAAGCAAAACCGAAATTCATTTGCAAACGACCTAATAATTCACGACCTCGCTATGAATTCATTAACCTTACCAATATTGTAATACCACCGACAAAATTAACCGAATTCTAGCATAATATTTCCTAGTGAAATTCAATTCTCCCTGTGCGGCCGGCTCAGAGTGTACCTCCCAGCTCGGATTAGAGCTAATCCAATTAATTCTGTTGACGTAATCTCTAGATTCCAAGGTAGGTAGCTGCAGGAGATGAGACGGCACTTGAAACAACAAGCCCGAGCTAATAGAGAATACACAAAATCTAAAATTTCCCCTCCAACTTCTGTTAATATATACATACAAAGTAGATAAATATATGTTTACCTGATGCCTAAAACATAGAGTGAGTATATTGAATTTATATCAAAATGTTGTGGCAAATAACGTAGTTTCTATATCGATTTCAATAATCACACAAAATAGTTAGAGCAAACGTTTAATTCTAGTTTATGCAATTAATAGACTTATAAAAGCATTGAAAGGAGTGCGTTTTATAACTGCACAAAACATTCAGTGCTTTTAAATTAGCAAAAATAAGTCAATTATATATGTAATTATTATTGTGACAAATTGAGGTTATTTTATATACACTGTGCACTCAGTCGATATGGTAATGGGTATATTAGTAATGATGGGTCAACTATAAGCAGAAAGAACTAACAGGTAAGTGTGTCTCATTGTAACAATAATCGCGGCCAACTACTCATTATCAGTCGAGCAATGTTTGATTTACTAATAATAATAATAATATAATGTACACTTGCAATAAAAAAATTACAAAAATTGTCAATTAGGAAATGTAAATGTAAAATATTGTCGACAAGACAGATATAAGTATTGCTCTGTTTTTCAGAACACAATGCCCGGGATTTCTAAATTTTATTTTTTTATAGTTCAATACTAATTTAATATTATATTCAAATTTATATTATTTTTATTTAGCTTGTCCGTTTACGATTTTCTTCTTTTTTTCTTTTTTTTTTTCAATAAAAATCAAATTAATTAACTTGGGGGTTTCAATGCACCCAGCGACCTCTCTAAGTAAGTGAAAGAAAACTGTGGAAAGTGACTTCTTACCTGCTAGGTGGCACGGGGGGCTTCAAAGGGGACCAGATCGTCTGTCAGAATCGTACTCCGGACGCTTATTAACGAATAGGCAGTTAATTTTCTCACCTAACGGGTGCACCCTCAAAGCCCTTTCTCGGTTTATTAAAATTTGAAATAAGTAAAAATTGAAAATCGATGTGAAACACTTACTGTACAAATAAAAGAAACGTTTCAAACCAAAACAAGCTTAAATCTTTATTTATTTAATCAAATGCTATGTTTCCTTATCAATTGAGACTCTAATGATCACAAGATACGTAAAATGGAATCAGAAAATACTATATAAGACAATCTTTAATACAAAAACACGTCTTCAAACTCTCCTGGCATTTTTAAAGACTAAAATGAGGTTATCGAAACGTCATATAATAAATTAAATATCAAATAAATAACTGCGCCATCTACCCGTAAACGGCAAATACTAAATTTTTATAGCAAACGATTATCTATTATTAATGTTATTTGTTAAAGATAGCTATGTTATCAGAGATCAAACTCGGTGATATTTTTATACGACCCTTACATATAAAAATTACTAAAATAACTAAACTAAATGGCGGTTCTTATAAACTAACCCCCAAATTATCGTATGATGAAATAAATTACACAAAAATATAAATTTCTGATTAAAATTGGAAGGGAACTGAATTAATTCCGTTCTGTTTTAGGTGATTCCAACTTGAAAATACTAACTTGAAAAGGACACGACGCTTGGCAATCTCTGGCACTGGACTGCAGTTTCTAAAGGAACGGGCCCCCCGGTCTCGGTCAATGGCTTGGAATGGTCGGGAGATCTTCGTAGGATATTGTTATAGGATATTTTCTTGGCAAATTTCAGGTATTCGACAAAGATTACATAAACAGGAGTTGTAAAAAAAAAATCTCTCCGAGCAAAAATATAACATACATAAAAAAGATACCAGGTCAGTTTGAATTAACATATAAAATAAAGTTTTCATTATAATAAAGCAATATTTAGCACCTAATGCTAATATTATTCATTTTAAATAACTATCTTTAACAAATTCATAATTCGCCTGTAGAGTAGGCAACTGAGTACACGCCTCACTTTTGAATTACTTGTTCCTTTGGTCTAGAACTTTGTTGTGAATGCCTTTAAAATAGATTCCATACCTTAGATATCATAGCAGTATATTTATTTGTAAATGACAGGAGCACAGACAAGGATGTACAAGAACCACAAACAAATTAAAAAAAAGACATCACAAAGAAGAGAGACGGAACTATGGTGTCGTGCGCCCACATATGGTCGATGTACTCCTGGATGGTATAGCACTCCAGGCAAAGCAGGCGCAAGCGTCCTCCTAAGCCCTCTCAGATCTGAAGAGTCGATGCTTGAACGATTAAATATAGATAAAGGCACATTTCCGCGCACTGGACATTCGCAGGGAGATCATTTAAATATATTATGAAAAGTAAGGGGCCGATAATAGACCCTTGTGGCACACCGTATTTTATGTCACGTGTGCATGATGATGTGTTGTTCCACATTGTTACCTGCTGTCTGCCTTCCAGATATGATCTAAGGAGGTCAAGCGTGTTCCCTCTGATGCCGTAATAATCCAGCTTGCACATCATAATTTCAGGACTTATCGAGTCAAAGGCTTTTGACAAGTCCAACATGCTAATGTGCTAGTATTTGCAGTTGTCGAAGTACGCTATAATGCTGTTTGCAATCGCTTGCTCGAATAGCTTCGATATGGCAGGCAGAATACTGATTGGGCAATTATTCTCAAGAAGATTCCTATCACCTTTGTTAAATACAGCTACAATTATACAAAATATTGACGTTTGAAGAAGAAAAAATATATTAAAGCACAATAAACAATCTTCTCAGCCATCTTCATATTATTTATACCAATCCCACACGAAATCCACATTTCCAAACAAAGCAAAATCATCCAGATGCGACACACTTCCACAGCCACCCCACCTCCCTCTTATATTCTTACACCGTCCCCCCAAATTCAACGCCTATAAATCTATGCGGTTTTAGAGCGGACAAAGGGCCCGTCCTAGTAAGCGGATTTCTGACGAATTAGATGTGAGTGCTTCCTCCTTCGCAGGCGAGCTTTGTCCGTGTATGGTCGTGTAACGGAATGGGTGACCGGCAGTCTGGTAGGCGTTCTGGGGTATCCGTCATCGACAGATTAATGGAGATTAAGTCCGTTTCTCCGGGCTCTGGTCCTTTTCGGGTAAGGCGGTCGGATTTCCTGTCTCATGCCCAACGTTGGTCATTCTTGTATGTATGTTGTACGTATTTAATATGTCTAACCTAAGCGAGGATGTGGGAAAGTTTGGAACTGACGCATCTGGTAGGTATTAGAATATTTCTGGGGCTTTTAACATGCCGTCCAACAAGGCTTTGCAGAATTTACTTGGAAAAGAATGACAAAATAGACTTTCTATATCTTCTATAATAACTGTATGGAAACTTGAATATGGAAAGTATTAATCCATAGCGGCTGTAATAGTATATATTTTTACGAAATAATAATAATTTATTAAGCTGCCCAACAGAATAGATCCATTTATAGGACAACAGCAACAATAAAATATAAAGTAAGTGTGCATATACATACATAGAATCAAAGTTACTTAATCTAAACTATAATTAAGTAACATTATATTCGGCATAGGAAAGAAAAAAAGTATCTTAATCACTAAAGTTAAAGTGATATTAGGATTAGTAATGATGAACAACCGGCATGCATTTATTAATTAATGAAGGCAAAGGAGTAAAGTGAAAGTCAGTGGTGACGTTAGAAAGTGAATTGAGTGTAGAGCACATTCAATGTAGTGGTAAATTTAGTAGGATGTTAGTGTTTGGTCTAGGGCAGTAAAAGGTTGTAGATGACCTAGCTGATAGACGAAGTACAGTAAAGCTAGTCTCACTAAATAAGGGCATAGAATCAATTCTATTATGTAATACATTAAACAAAAATTTCAGGTCAGCGTGGGAGCGCCGAACATCCAGCTGAGTAATGGTATATTTCATCTATAGTGGAGTAAATTTTCAAATCGTCTGCAAACAGTAATTGGTGGCATGATAGAATGTCACACAGGTCATTAATGAATATGGAGAACAGCAAGGAGCCTAAGTTGGTTCTTTGAGGAACGCCAGATGTAGGATAAAAACAGCTAGACTCGTGACCCAAAATCTGACATGTTTTCTTTTAAATAAATAGGACGAAGAGAGTGATAATAAAGACCAAGAAAATCCAAGTTTATATATATCCAGTATAAACCACATCCACCTGCTTGTTATTATCGATGTTAGAAACGAGTAAATGCGACTAAATTCGTAGTGGTGGATCTTTTACTATCAAATCCATGCTGATTGGTGCATTATATATATGCCCTTATATATATATAAGGGCAAGCAATTATTAATGAAATTGCCCTTAAGCTACGTTTATACGATGCCTTTTTTCGTACAACGAGGTGCATGCGACTAGGCGCATAATGACGCATGCTTGAAGTAGTTAAATACCGTATTTTTCAGACTATAAGACGCGCTTTTTTACATAAAAAAATAGACTCAAACTTTGGGTGTCTTATGATCCAAAGGTAACATTAAAATATTTTTTTCAATAAATCGTCTCTAAATTTGAGGTGCGTCTTATAGTCTGAAAAATACGGTAAATAAATATTATGCAGTTGTAGCATACGACATTGCATTAAAAAAGGCATCGCATAAACACACCTTTATTCGCAACATGTAAAATATGGAAGTTCTTGTTAATATCAAGATGATGTTTGTACTATCTCAGATGATAGCAAAATGTGAAAAGCCACTAACGTTGTGTTGTAAACATCTAAAGTGTTCATTTATCCTAGTATGAAAGTCTCTGTGTATTCTACTAACGTCATCCACATCCTTACTCTTCATTGGTCCTGTTTCCTATAAATTTTCTTAAACCTCATTTTAATACTGTCTTTAAAACTTTGCATCTCTTACGTAATGTGTTACTTAATAACAAAGATAAAATGAACGGTCTGTTGTGGTAAATATAAATAGTGGTAAATTGTAAATAGTTGTGCAAAATACTATTTACATAGTAAATCAAATACCACAAAATTGCAGTAAATGCAAGTATTATTCCAAGGAGATTAATGATATTCTAATGGTATTTTTCACCTTATAATCGACTAGCCATGATCAATATACCCATCTACAGGTCGATTGTGTGCACACTGTATATATTTTTTTGCAATTGCAAATTAAAAACTAACAAAAATATTTTTCTATTATGTGAGCTTTCAGAAACATATCTTCCATAATTTTACCTTAATACATACTTCAGCACATCAAAATCAATCGATTGCCAAATTTCACGGAAATAAATAAGTTCATATGAAAAAAACCTGAATTTTCTTTAAAAAAAAAACTCCAAAATAAACATAACCCAAACAAAACTTACTTTAATTTATTTATCAAAACTACTACAGCAAACTTCCAAAAACAAAGCACCGCTCTCGTAAAGCGTCATAATTCCACATCATAGACCCTCGGCCGCCATCTGGCGGTGCATCGGTGCAACCACCACCTCGGTTTGCATGTTCGCCCGACAGGTGGCGACACGAGGCACTTTTCGACATCAGATCGATAGGCGGCGCACGCATTTCGGCCACGCCCACCTCGCGAAATCGCGCCACGGAACAGTAACAGAACGAACGGCCGATTGGCAGTCAGGCAGGCGTCGTTTTTGCGTACTATAAACAATATTACCGACGCCCGTCGCGACGCTCGTCGACGCTAATCGATGCGATCATCTCGCGCTGAGGCGCCGTTGCGTGTCGACGTACGGCGTCGGATTATGTTTTTTTTTTATTATTTTTTTGTTTTCGTACCTATATTCGCTTGCTTTGTTTGGATGGTAAAGTTATGACGTGTGTGAGAGGAATTCTGGGTGCCAATTTACTTGTTTATATTTTTATCTTAAATTAAATTAATATCTTATGAGATATTTAAAATCTAAAGATTTAGAAGAGCAATTGTTTTTTATCGATGTACAACTAAATTTTCTAAATCACTCAAAATTAACTAAAAAAAAACTAGTTATTTAGTGCTATGCTTAATAATTGGAAAGCCTGTTTCAAAATGTTCAAAGTTTACAATAACACTAATATGGATCCGAATACGTCCTAAATGTAAACCAAATACTGTTGGAATGTATTATTACATAATATCAAATTTTTTCAATTGGAAAATTACAGTCAAAAATGTATCGTAGGCTTTTATTTTAGCTACTTAAACTGGCGTATTAACATTACATAGGGTATTTACGACCCACAATACAGAAATACATGTTTTTGTAGCCCGCCAATGTAATTTTGCATATCACTTGTAATATTGACGTTACATATATGTTTCAGTATAAAAATTTCAATCCTAATAACATTAATTTTATTTTACGAAACATTTGTAATATTGAATTTATTTACAATAATTTATTGAATTTGTATGTTTGTATATTTAAGAGAGAATTAAATTTTAAAATCTTAAAAATTTGGCGAAGAATATCACGTGTTATAGAGTATATATGTATATAAAGCAGTCGTATTTGTAAAAGATAACCCAAGTTTGTTTGAGGTGCCGTCGCATATACTGCGGTATATGACACTCGAAAATCCCAAATGTACTTTCCACAGCACAGAACAGCTGGTTGAGAGATCGCCTTTGTATTCCTTTTCCAGCTGTATGCCAGGTTGCCTCTCTCAGTGAGCAACATGACAAAAAAAAAATAAAATTTCAATTATACAGATTAGAACATATTTTGCATATATATTTTGTGTGTCCGTCAGGAATTTATAATGTAGGGAAGATAAGTTCACCTCAATAAGTATGCTAGCACATTTGTCTAACCTGTTGGCAATGGCGAGCACTAGCGAAATGATCTGTTGTTGTAATTGAAATACTATTTGGTAACTTAATTAAACAATAGCCGTATTCTTTTCACCGTCTGACTTAGCTTGTCTTAGTTTTGTGAGTTAAGCTACGAACTACTCATTACGAATGATCAAACCAGCCGACTAACTGCGTTTCTAGAGCTCGTAGCTTAACTCACAAAACTAATGCCCAATTGCACCACCTTTACTTAAATTTAAAAATTAACTAATCCCTCAGTTAAAACTTAAACTGGGTTAAAATATGTTGCTTTGCACCAACGAAAAAGTAGTCATAATTAACAAAACTTCGCTTTAGCAGTGAATAAAGAGTTGGTAGTAAGAAAATCTAGGGAATTTATTGTAAATTGGTTTATTTATTATCAGTGTTTTCAAGTGTTTTGTTTACGAGTTGTTTACGTTTGCATTTTCGCATTGTTGTGATTCTTGGTTAGGTTAGATAATAGTTACTACCACGGTTGCTACGAAGTTGTGATAGAAATGGAAAAAAACAAAGATTACCGAATTTTAATATCATCATAAATATGGAAAAGTCCTTCTATACCTGCCTTGGAATCCCGTTTTCAATTACGTCTATTTCCAACACTTCATCATCAACAATATCAAATTCCTCTATAAACAATCATAATGCCTTGTCATAGAATAGATCGCAAAGATAATAAATGTTTTATAAAATAGTTTTTATGAACAAATATAACACCTATGATAACAACAATTCATCAAAATAAATAGAATGAAATTAGTAATAGGTATGCGAGAACCAGTCAAGGGATTTGAAGTTCTTTCATTATTTCAATGCTTAATCAGTAGTTCGAGCGTCGTTTAACACATCCCTTTTTTCATGCGCTTAAACCAAGTTGAAATTTGTGGCGCAACAGAATTATCTTTTTAACTGGTAGTTAACTTTTAACGGAAGGTAGTGCAACTGGGCATAAGACAAGCTAAGTCAGACGGTAAAAAGAATACAGCTAATATCGGTAAATATCTAGACGTGTTTTATAGTAATAGGAGGGTTTTTTTTTTCGTAATGAAAATATGTCAACGAACTGTCAAAAAATATATTAAGAATTACAGTTAAAAATTTATTCGATTCTATACCAAGTGCAAATGACGATTAGTTGCTGCATAATTGAAGTTGTTTACCATCTTTTTAAGAAAAACATTGAAAGCATTCATTGCGAATTACAGGTAAGCCGTATTTTGATACCTAAGATTGTTGTTTAACAAAATTGAATTTGGAGAAAAGAGATGAAGTTAGAATTATATGTTTTACCACTTTTGAGACTCTTAAATCGTTAATACTATATAAAACAATTTATTTAATACAAAAATACGTAATCAAACTTTCCTGGCACTTTAAATGAATGAGGTTAAAGAAACGTCAAAATAAAAAGAATAAATTTAAAATTCAGAGCCATCTACCCGTAAATAGCAGAAACTAAATTATTAAGACTAACCGGCTGAGCTATCGTTATTTGTTAAGAATAACTATTTTATCACAGGCCACCTCAGTGATTCTGAAGGCAACCCTTAAATATTAAAAATTCCTAAAATAACTAAAACTAATAGCGGTTCATATAAATCTAACCTCAAATTAACGTATAGTGAACATAAATTATAAACATCTTATTTCTGGATAATATTGAATTGAAACTAATTAATTATTTTCTTTTTTTAGGTGGGATATAAGAATAAAAAAGATAATAACTATAACATTAAGTTCTATTCTTGATATTTATTTCGAATCATTGTTTTAAACAATCGTAAACTACAATGCTTCTCCTTCAAGAGAAATAGGGTATCCCCTAAAATGGTAGGCAATTTTTATGTATTTCACTTATAAATCAATTCATTCACAAAAGTGGGGAAAATTACCCTGAAATGGGAGGTAGAACAGCTGCTCCCCATTTTGAGGTAATTTTCTCCACTTTTTTTTGAATGTAAGGTATGTTCTATCTTGTTTGTTCAAAATTCATTAATATTTCTAAAAATGGAATAATAATGAGGATATTGTATTTAAAGAAACAAAATTGAAAACTTTACTGAAGTTATGAAACATCCTGTACAGATGCCAACAATTGTAGGTCACAGATAAATCATAATTCTGCAAAAAATATATATAAAAACTTTTTTTGTATTTGTTACCGTCTATAAGTTATAAAGCAATTTTCACCCAGTGAAATAGCCTGTATTATACTTCCTAGTAGCCAACATGTTTTATGTAAATATTCATATAATTAGAATAACTGTAGAAATATTAATCATATTTCACTTAAAAAAAAAGAAATCGCTTTGTAATTTCTATCAATTTCCCCCCAAATGCACCCTAATCCACTTCCTACAACTTTACAAGGGGTTAAAACCGATCCGAAGAAGAGAATTTCGTTATTCCGCTGACGTCTACCAATCCGCTAGTTAATTTTAATGATCTCTTTCTTGTGCGCGAACCGCCATCGTTATCGTTCCAGTCGCTACGTGAATCACCGACCCGAAATGGGGGGGAATAATTTACACCGGCAGCCAGACCCGAAATTTCGGTTTCTCCCTACGTTTCCCTACTTTAGCGGAAAGAATAACAAGACGCAACCGTCCTCGAGGATAAACCTCGACGCGACAGAATCCGTCGAGGCAGGAGGGGGAAGCCGGGTTAGGAGGGGGACGTTAAAGGGGGACGAAACGTCTCGTTTCGTCTCGTCGCACGAGTTTCTTAATTGCGAGCGACAACATAACCTAATTCCGGCTTTAATTCCTCCTGTTTGCGTCTCGGACTTTGCGTAGACGGGGTGGAGGGGGTTGATATCCCTCTCTCTCACTCTCCCGCCACAAACAAGACGGTATGATATCGAGGTGACAACCGTTCTCCTCACAGATCCTCGACGGCTGTCACCGAGTGGGCACTGGGCATTTGGCTTTCAAAAGTTATCCCTACGACGTTATGTAAGATGTAGTTGAAGTTAGAAATCACGAAGGGCAGCACTAGTCTAAATTAATCAAACCCTATATTATCAAGAGTGAGGAAATAACTGAGTGCGAGAAGCTTTAATAGCTAAAATTGTATCTAAAAATAATATGTATCACTTAATCAAACATTATTTTACTATAATCGGGTTTTCGAGTTCATTCTGTGCTGGAATAAGTGTTAAGCTAAGTTTACGAACTACAACTTATACAGGGTCGCTAAAAAGTATGGATACAGTTAATATTTTCAGAACGCGTATTGAGCAGAGCTCTGAAATTTGGCATACAGTTAGAAGTGTTTAAATTCTATCTTTCTGAGATTTTTTTCAATTTTCTACCATCATTTATTTTGAAAATACAAGGCTAACTTGATTTTTTTTTTTGGCACGGGTGGTCAAATTTGATATTTTTAAAAAGAGCATTTTTTTCTGAATTCGGTAATGTAACACATGCCCACCTTTATTTTTATTAAAAGGCAAAAAAAAATTAAATTCAAAAATGTAATTCTGGAAAAATAAAACTAAGTTAGCTTTGAAAATGCTGTTATTGACGATGTCTCACTTGCATATTCGCCAAAAATTAAACTTGTGTGTAATAATTTGTTTAATAATGGTACATTTAAGCGAAACTGAGCGTATAGATATTCTCATGATGCTTGGTTATGGCGACAGAAAACGAAGTTGTGCTCAAGTAGTCAACTTTTTGTCTAAATGGATATGTTAACCGCCATAACTGTCCATATTGGTCTGACAGAAATCCGCATTGGATGGAACAGGTTCATACACAGCATCGACAGAAAATTAATGTTTGGTGTGGCATTATTGGTCGGAATATCGTAGGTCCTTTTTTCATTAACGGCAATTTAACGTCTGAAAGATATTTGCAACTTTTACAACAACATATTGTTCCACGCCTTAGGAAAATATTTCCAAACCACAGCAATCGAAATTATATACCAACAGAAACCATATGGTTTCAACAAGATGGAGCACCGCCGCATTTTGGTCGTCAAGTGCGCGAATATTTGGATGAAACATTTCCCGTAGATGGATTAGGGCGAAGGGGGACTATGGAATGGCCAGCTAGGTCTCCTGATTTGTCCCCATTTGATTTTTTCCTGTGGGGTCATGTAAAAATCGAGTGTATGTCAACAGACCATTTACAAATCGAAGACCTACAAGAACGTATAAAGAAACGAAATTGCCAGTATTTCTCCAAATATTTTGATTGGATTCTTTGCAAAATTTTGCTCAACGTGTTCATTATTGCCAGGAGGTAAATGGAAATCATTTCGAACATCTTTTGTAACATAAAAATTATGTAATTTCTTGTTTGAGCTTTTTTTTATTAAAATCTGTTCTGTTTCAGTTAAATGTGTTATTTTTACAATTATTATTAACTTATTATTTATTTTTTGGTTAAACTTCACGCAGCAAAGAAGTAACGATAGATAAAGACAACATTTCCAAGGCTAACAAAATTTTTCATTTTTCAAAATTTTACTAGTACGAATTTTTTTTTTAAAGTTTTCGATTAAAATAAGATATGGATGTGTTACATCACAGAACGCAGAAAAAATTCTTTTCAAAAATATTAAATTTGACCTTCGTGCATTTAAAAAAAATCAAGTTAGCCTTGTATCCCCAGAACAAATGAAGATAGAAATTTGAAAGAACATCTTAGACGATAGAATTTAAATACTTTAGCATGTACCAAATTTCAACAAGTTTTGTTTAATAGTTTTCATATTTAACTGTATCCATACTTTTTAGCGACTCTGTATGTTTAAGGCAGGGCATGGGGACTTTCTAATTGCTGTCATTTACTATTGTTGCGCACCCTTTTAGTTTGATCTATTACTAAATACGAACAGTCGGTAAGTACGAGTGACTGCCATAGCAACAATTATTCTTTTACGTTTGTTTACGATTTTTCGCTTCTGTCACTTCCTTGCGTGTATCATTTAAGAAGAGAATTTTCTTCTAAGTTTAGTAATTTCTTGCTTTTTGTTATTTTTATGTTTTCTCTATTGTTAGTTTAGCATATTATTTTTTTTAATTTTATGAACTTTAATAATTAAACGTGATACGAAAAGTGTTTTATAGGTCAATAGGTCAATAATTAAAGTTAACTGTTTGCCCGGTGTCTGCAGTGGGTATCAGTTTGCCACCATAAGAACTGTTCTTTGCGTGAATGCAATGTGAAGTTATAATGTTGCATCAGCAAGGTAATAATAGTATTAGTATTGTTGTAGTAGCTAAATTATATTTAAAATAATTTTAGGTGAAAAGTACTAAGATTTTAAATATTTGAGGGCATCGAATAGACAATCCTGGGTTGCGATGGTGTGAACATTGCAAATATTTTGATTAAAAATGTGTCATCTGTATATGTATTTACTACCCCAATCCCCAAATTAAAATTTCCCGCCACAATTTTTAATGAATTCAACGTAAAGACATTAAAATAACTATTAACGTAGTACAAAATGGCGGGTAACTTTATGTTTCAAGGTTGAAGTTACTAAGAATAATTGCAGGAAATTTAAATTTGGATATTAGAGAACATGATTAATGTTAGAAATAAACAAATTTCTTCCAATAGAGCGTTAGGATGTTATAAATACAATGCTAATAAATGAACATTATTCAAATCCATATTATCAAAAAAAGGGTTTTTGCCCGCAATTACGCTGTAAGTAACATTTAATATTGACAGTGGAAATGTGTACCGGTTGACGTTTGATAGTCAATAAGATAAGAATAATTGATAAGAGAGGTTTTACACTACTTAATGTCAACGATATTAATTAACTGAAAAATTTTGTATTTTGTCAGGCGCAACATATTGTAGGGTAGTTGAAGTGCAGAAAAAGTATAAGTAAAAGAATGTGTACTCATATTAAAGCTAAGATCTTGAACTTGAAGGTTTTAAAAGCAAAAATGGAATTTAAGTTTTAGTTTTTGTGCCAGAGACATTTTACTGCGAGTGTGCGATCTCAGTCGATTTTTTTGCTCTCAAGCAGAGATAAGGTATACTACAGATAGTTAACATTACGATAAAAAGTTGCTACGCTTGTGGAATGTGGTGGGGATAGATTTTGAAAGGTTCTGGTATCAATCCACAGAGGGCGTTCGTGTCACTAAAAGCGCGGAATTTGAATGTAAATCCTACTGTTTCCCTCTTGTATGATTATTGTTTGAAAATTTGAATGCGTTATTATTGCAAACGTATATTCCATGCAAAAGTGATAAATTATCGCAATAAAACAAACAATTTTCAAGCAATAATATTGATTTGTAAACGTGTTAAAGTATTTTTGGAAATAAACAAATATTTCACAGGAAAAAATGCATTAAATGTTTATAGCTTAAAAAGCATTTATGAAGCATGGACTATTACCTGCCAGGTTCTAGTGGGAACCAAAATAATTTTTTCTATTTTGCGTTCATAAAAACGCAATTGTAACACGCTTTTGCGTATCGAAAAGTGCTTCATTGTGATACGCCTTTTTTCATTTCTATAGGTTGGCTGTATTGAATACATTATGACAGAAAGCAAAATTGACGTTTAATGCATGTAAATTGTAAATACTTTAATCAAAAATTCTATTACAAATTTAGTTTACATTGTTATTGTTATGAAAAGTGGATTACTGTATACATTACACTGACGGAACAAGTATCTTGAGCATCGTATTTGTTTGCAAGGCAATTCTTCGTAACAAAGTTTTGCTGAGTTATGTTATTGCTTTAATGGTAGACTCTTGTGATTGAGAATCATCGTGATTAACTCTAGAATGACCAGATGTACTTGGCCTGATAGTTTGCGCTACCAGCCACTTTACTTTTCATAGATGTTTCGATGTAACCTCAGCTACCGCAGATGACTTCCATCCACATGACGTTTATAGTCAGCAAATCACTGCCTGCGTCTGCTAAGTGTGTAGCACTAGAACGTCTGAAGCAATGTCCAGTATAAAAGCTCTGAATTGGCGCATTTTAGAAAAATCGCTATTAATTTAGGCATTTTGCCAATCGTATTAATTCCAATCGGGCACGATATACAATAACCATTGCGATATGTAGGAAGAATCTTGAATGATTAATATTTTTTGGTCGCAGGGCGACATATTTTTAATTAAAGTAATCCATCTTTCATCCGTAATTGCAAAAACTCTTACGATATTATTTTTTTGTTTTAGGTACTGTCACCCAAAATAATATCACTCTAAATTCTAAATCACGTATGGAACTATTTTGTTATTCATCTCGTCTACAGGCACCTGTGTAACCCATTATTAAAACGATCTAAAATTAAATCCATTACATAAAAATTACATTTTGCAAATAATATCGTACCTTTATTGCTAAATACAATGCGTCAGAACCTTCTTCTATAAATTTATTAATATCTTCAATGCATAAAATTTAGATTTCTTAGCCTCGTATCCTCAGAGAATCGTTTTAAATAGGCTTGTAATTTAATATATTTGATATGTCCGTATTTTATAAATGGAAAAGCCAAGATCGAAGCATGGAATACATAGACCATAAGGTAGAAGATTCTTATTTTTACCTTGTAATTCAAAATATGCCAATAAAATGTTTTCAGATATTGTGTTGACATTATTCTGTACAGCCCATAGTTCAAATTGATGGTAGCATTTTTCATATACTGCTTTTGATTTTTTCGGTAATAAATTTATGACGGCGTTATCCGCAATTTCACGCAGTTGTGGTGGCGTACAAGATAAATTTGTCTCAGTATCACTCATTTTTTACAGTTTACAGAGACTATATTATGAAATATATTGTTTAAACAATTTAAATAGCCGAATTTGAATTTTGAATTTGTCAAATGTCAATCGTATGTCAATGTGACAAACTTCATATAAAAATAAAACTCAACATTTTTAATGAGATTTTTATTAAGTATTTATTATCAATTTATAATGCAAAATAAGAAAAATAGTATAAAGGACTCGTTTCATAAGGCTTTTTGTCGCACTCGTTCATTAGAAAGACTCGCCTGCGGCTCGTTTTCTAAACTTGAACTCGTGCGACAAAATCATGCCTTATGAAACTCGTACTTTAATATACTATTGTAGAAGCGGGTACTACGCCACAAATGAAACACTTATGCTTAACAGCACTTTACGTATAAAAGTCTCAGGTTGGATGAAAATAAGCGGTCAAAATGTATTATTTCCGGTCAACGTGTTGCGTAAACACTTAAATTGCGTACCATATCTAAATAACTACTTCACGACTTCAACATATTTTGTGAAACTGTCTTTCAAAATATGTAGCGTTCATTTAACTTTCTAAATGTCAACATGACGCTTCAGTTAACTAGAAATGACTAGAACGAAATAATCATTTTTGCTCAACAATAATAACCCAGTAAACCAAATTCAAATTTCCCTCAATTATTTTCAGTAACTTCAACATTAGAGCACAAAATTACCTACGATTTTGTATGACATTAGTAGTTATTTGAATACCTTTAAGTTGACGTTACTGAAAATAATTGCGGGAAATTTGAATTTGGTTTACTGGGAAGTTTTCTTAAAAGAGGTGCTACTTATCAATGAAATTAAATAAATTTATTAAAATGGTTAAGAAATACACCGATTTTGCAACATAGCATAAATGATAATTGTAGTAACATACTTGCGCTTAAATTATATGCAATCTTATTAACATATTTCTTGAAAATTCCCTTTCCCTATATGTATGTAGGCAACTTTATGTACTTGCATGTTGACCGCAGCGCCTCTGAGGATCGATACCTAAACCAACTTCCCTTCCGAAGGGGAAAGCGTCAAGATTTGTCTAATTCAAGTTGGACAGACTGCTCTCAAGTGTATTTCAAATTTTGCGCGAAATATCGAAACTAGCGCACCCTGATTCCTCCGCTGCGAACTACGTGACCTAAAATAGTCGTATATGTTTAACATTAAGTTACCCGTCTCCTTTAGTCCCGATCTGTGACTGATGCTCAGCCGGTCGTCACGTCTTAATGACGTCGCCAAACTTAAACGCGCCGACCCTAATGTCTTTTTCCCCCCCCACGAAGTGTACGCGCCTCAACGTTTGCCGTGAAGTAATCGCGCGATCGTCAAGTCGGTGGAAGTTCAAAGCCGCGGATATTTCGAGCGAAACACCTTTCGTGTGTGCGTTGGGATGGGTGGGGAGGGGGGAATGTCGCCGGGATCGTTTGTTCTTCGACGTTTCGCGTCTTTATTTCTCGTCTTAGGTATTTCGCGGGGCGTTTATTGCCTGTCACTCAACCGAACACTCATCCAATATAAGCGGAATTCCACGTCGGCGAAATTGGTTCCGCTCCCCTTCGCTTTTAGGGGCGGTGGGAGAAGTAGGAGGGGGGGGGATTACGGGGAAAACTTTGGATCTCGGGAATGGAATTTTTGCCACGTTCGCACTGGGTGGCCGTCTTTGTTCGATTAGTGAGCGATGGAAGAGCGCCGGAGTGGAATTTACGAAGGAATTGTACGAACGATTTTTGGGGAGACAGACGGATGAAGGTATAAATACGGGGTGTTCGATTAAAAAGAAAATAAGACAATAAAGTAATGACGTATTGCATAATTGCTGTTGTACATGACTCTCTTGAAGGTTTAATCCCTACTGTACTACTATTTTTGGAATATTTTAAACTCTGGAAGTTTGCCAAAACTAATTCTGTAATATATTTAAGGGTATCCTATAGTGTATGGTTGGTTGCCTATTTTTCGCAATTGCAATTATAGAAATTAAGCAAAAATAGACAAAGAATTCCATATGAAGCCCGTCCAAATGAATTATAGCTATAAGTAAAGAAGAAAAATTGTAAAATTTGAAAAAATTAGAACTATTTTTGGCCCGTGACCTGATATGGCTCTGAAGATGGCGTTGTAGCCGAAACATATAAGATAATATGACTGTACCACTGATAAAGTTTCAAACTTGCTTCTTATCATTAATGGTTTGGACATAACCGTGGAAATACTTAATGTTAAACGCAATTGTAACACGCTTTTGCGTATCGAAAAGTGCTTCATTGTGATACGCCTTTTTTCATTTCTATAGGTTGGCTGTATTGAATACATTATGACAGAAAGCAAAATTGACGTTTAATGCATGTAATTGTAAATACTTTAATCAAAAATTCTATACAATTTAGTTTACATTGTTAATTGTTATGAAACGTGGAATTACTGTATACATTTTACACTGACGGAACAAGTATCTTGAGCCATTATGTTATGCCCAGGCAAATGCTTCGTAGACATACAACATAAACCGTTTGGAATACTTAATGTTAAGAAAATATATATCTACGATATCTCTGTAACGGTTCTATCTTGTTTGCCACCTCAAGCATTGGAGTTTTTTGCCGAGTTGATAAATTTGTCATTACAAAATGCTGTTTTTCCGTCATGCTTAAAACTTGCGAGAGTTACTCCAATTCATAAAAATGGAAGGAGCCACTCCTTCTCTGATTACAGACCTATTTCTGTTCTTTCTACTTTGTCTAAAATATTTGAAAAAGTCGTTAACTCAAGGGTCATAAAATTTTTGGAGAGTGAAGGTTTACTTTCTTGTTGTCAGTATGGCTTTAGACCGGGTAAATCTACTGCAGATGCAATATATGATCTTTTGCACCACATATTCAATAATATTAATGATGATGATGACTTGTCCAAGGCTTTTGATTGTGTTCCTCATTGTCTGCTACTTCGGAAACTTGAGAGATATGGCTTCAGAGGGTGATGTTAATGAGTGGTTTGGATCCTATCTTACTGATTGTCAGCAGTACGTGCAGATACATGCTGGCGGGGGCTACGTCAGGTCGGAGATCGGTCGGGTGGTATGTGGTGTACCGCAGGGCTCAGTACTTGGACCGACGCTGTTCTTAACATTTATTCGCTGGTGCGCGTGAAAAAGGAGACAAGTCAATTTTTGATGACAATGAGTTTATAGTCTCATTGCATTTAAAATGTAGTCTTACACTCCTGCATAAAAGAAGTTAAGTCATTTCGTACATATATTATTACATACAGAAAAAATCTCATAGTCTTCTTAAGGACAGCACAAATTTTAAATACGTTTATCTCATTTAGTGTATTTTTGACTTGTCCCCTTTTTCACGCGCACCAGCGTATTAATGATCTAGCTTCTGCGGCTAATCAATCACACACCGCCCTATTCGCAGATGATGCATCGCTTACATGGTTGCCTCAATAAAACATCTCGAAAATCATTAAACACCGGAATTCTTAGTGTTTAGTGTTATTTAATGCGAATATATCACTCTTAACGTCAGTAAAACCAAATTATCGATATACAAGCAACATATAAATATAAATGTTTGCCTTAATAATAATTTACTGTTACCTTACAATCATGTAAAGTTTTTGGGTATTGTTCTCGACGCGGATTTAAAATGGACTGAACAAGTCCATGTCTTTCGAAAAGCTGTCTTCTGTTTGTTATGCTTGCGAGTGATAAGACGTAATCTTGGAGAGGAAGTGCCTCGTATGGTGTATTTTTCTTTGTTTGAGTCTCGTATGCGGTACTGTCTTTCCTGTTGGGGATTTACTTCGTTGGCAAATCTTAATGTACTTTTTAAGGTGCAAAAGCGGGCAGTGTGGGTGATTTGTGGAGAGACCAACAGAGCTCATTGTCGGCCCTTGTTCATATCGCGTGGAATTTTAACCGTTCCTTCCTTATTTCTATATGAACCCTAGCACAACCTACAAACAGCGACAGAAAACAGAAATATCGGTTTGACATAACATTCTTATAGTACACGCATAATCACTACCATTAACCTTCCTAAACAGGCTCTCCCTTGTAGAGGTTCCTTGTATTATATGAGTTTTTCATTATATAATAAATTACCTACTTCTTTAACTAATTCGCCAACTCAAAAAATGTTCCAGCGCCAACTAAGGGCCGTACTGTTGGAACAAGCATTTTATTCCATCGACATATTTTTAACATATGACTTTGATACATAATTCTTACCTATCTTATACTTCCCCTTGTGAACATTTGTTTTATATTTTAATTGTAACACAGCTAATACTAATCTAATACTAATCTATCAAATTACATTATTATCAATTTCATTATTTTATCTACACTGATATTATTATTATATGTTTATTTATATGCCAAACAACACCTAGTGTTTTTATGCGCAAATAAAGTGTTAAAGTATTAAAGTATTGCTGAAATAAAATATTCTCCTCGCAGTATCTTTTTCTTATAATTTTACCTCTAGTAAATCAGTAACACGTTATTACTTTAATAATAACTTTAAACTTTAATAAAATTTCATACATATCTTTCAAGGCTGTATTTCACATAATTATTCCGTAGTGGAGTAGTCAACAATAGCATTTACAAAAAGTAATAAAAGTATAGGACCCGAAACACTCCCGTGAGGTACTCCTTCTTTCAACAAGTTAAACAAAACAGATTTAAAATTTTCTAACCAGCTATGTATCTTTGTTATGGCGAATCTTTAACAGTGGTAACCTACCCACACATATGGAATTAAAACCATTAACATAGTACATGTCCAGATACAATTGTAGCATGAGATATACGATATTCACTACTGAAATTACATTTTAGTACACCACAGACGCTAAATTATGTCATTACCCTTCCAGAAGCAGTCCGCGTAAAATAACCTTCGAGCTACCTTTCCCATACTCGACAATACACCCCGCCAAAGTACACATAGACATGAACTAAGGTTAAAACGGGCCGCAACCGGCCCCCCTTCGGGTTCCTCGCGTGCTCCATCCAAATTAACCGGTCGACAATTTTCGTATCCGCGCCTTGATGTAAAACACTCCGTTCGGTCAATATTTATTCGTGCGCGACGGCCAGCAAACATTACTCGAACTTGTGCGAGGAGAGCGTGACCGGCCAGTCCCGATTTTCCGCCTTAATTTGGACAGGCACGCCCTCTACCGTTCGCCGATGTAGTAGTCAATTTTGGAAGCGCACTTTTCGCTGTGAAAAGCAGGCGGTATGGTGGGGACATTGTTTGGGAGCGAGTGGAAGGTTAGGTGAAGGATAAAGACGTTTTGTTTGGTGGATCTGATGATGAAGGGGGTAGTTTGGTGACGTAAGTCGATATTGAGGGATGTGTAATAATTAGAGATAGTTGACTTACGTGTTGGAAGATTAGGTGTTGGTTGATCATATCTACTGCAACTTACCTGGAAAAAAAATGAAAAATAAGTATTATTGCAATAAAAAAAATAGCAATAAGGTGTGATTTTGCAGTAATTTATTTATCAATTCATTATCATTTTATTTATTTTCTTTATTAGTCACAGTAAGGTTTATTTATTGGTGCCACTCTATTATCAATCATCTTGATAAAAAAAAATAATAATAATGTAGCCCGCGTCAATTTTTAAATTCGAAATTCGGGTTTCCTGTTACACCGGCAGATGGCGCTACCTCTTTAGAGCGGAGATCACGAAACCGCTCGTAGAGAGCGCTAGTGTACGCTAGTGTCAATTCGCAATTGAAATGTCTGGCGCGAATTTACTCGAAATTTCAGGAAAACTGCAGATTAATCCAGAGCCAAGCGCGCCAAATATAAACATACGCACGAACGGGAACGAGTTAATTCCTAATAGAAAAGACGAAGCGAGTGAGCGAGCGCTGGAAATAAATCAGTTTAAACAAATGATAGCGAGAATAAACTGAATGTAAATGGTAATATTTAAGTGAATTACATAGCTTAATAAATGTTTTTACTGGTACTTAGTTATTTATTATCAGTGTTTTAGCAGTGTAATTTTATTTTCATACTTTTTATTAAATATATTGCCTATGTTAATAATTAGAACTTCGAAAACGACACAATGAGATTAATCTATCAGGCTTAAATTACCTTGTGGATTATAATATACCCTTAGCATAAACAAAACAGTGATTTAATAGTTAAACACAATTTAAACCTGCTCAGTAATTAAAAAAATATCATTTAAAACATTATAAATAAATAATTTAATCTTTAAATAACAGCCCTGTCCTCTTCCTAAACATTAAAAGAATAATAATTCAAAAGTACTTGAATTTGCTACCCCCCAAGAAAAATAAGAATATTTGTGTGTTATATCAAAAAAAAAATGTCTGTATAGACCTATTACTGCTTAGTATTTCAAAGCATGAGATTTTTATCACAATCCTGTCAAGATAATATAAAACAACACATGTTTACTTCAATATTCTTTTATCAGATAAAAGGAAAATAAAATGTTACGTCCGGGATCCCACGAAGTTCTAACTTTTTTTTTGGTGGGTGGAAATCCTTTATGGACATCAAGTGCTTAGGTCTAGCGCAGCATGATAGTGTGGGACTCCCAGCCGGTGTGTGCTATGACTGGTTTACCAACTAAAACCACTCTGTAAATCCTCCTAAGACACCAACGGAACCATCTTATTAGATATCAACTTCATGGGTGCCTCGAGGTGCCTGTTTCTGTCCTAGTCACTCTCTCATCCTTCACCGCCTACCACTTCTGCTCTCAATCTCCTTTACCCTCATAATTTGGCTAATCATGGTGTCTATGGCCTGCCATTTTTCCTCGGACTCCAGCATGGTATTTACTAGGTTGTTTACATGTAATTGCTGGTTGATTTTTTCTTCGGTGTCCCGCTTAATTGATTTCCACCGCTGGCATTGAAACAGTGTATGCTCAGGCGTGTCCGGGCATCTACAGTAGGTGCATTCGTCATCTTCTTCTTTCCCGATGCGTTTTGCATATGTTTTAAAATTCCCATGACCAGTCAGAGCTTGTGTGAGGTGATAACCCACCTTCCTGTGCCTACACTTGATCCACTTCCTTATATAGGTATCAGGGTCTTTGTCAATTGCGCTTGTCTATGTTGTTATCCCATCTCTTTGCCATTTAGCAATCATCACTGTCCTGATTTCTTCCTGTTTCCCCAATCATACCTTGCTTTTCGCTCCTGCGCCAGCAAATCTATTGGCAGTACACCTGTCACCACCTGAACGGCCACAGCCGACACCGTCTTGTACGCCGAGGCTACTCTCAACAGAACTGTACGTTGGGTTCTTTCCAAACGGTAATAATTTCTTGTTACCTCAAGGGCATCTATCCAAATCGGTGCTCTGTACAGCAATATAGAGTGGACAACTCCAGCTAGTATAGCCCTCTTGAAGCTGCTGGGCCCCCCAATGTTAGGCATCAGCCGTATGAGCTTTCCTGTTCTTTCCATGGCTCTCCAGTAGTTTCTTTCAGATGCTCTCCGAAATTCCCCAATATATCGAAGTATACCCCCAAATACCTGACACAATGTTTTGGTAAGAATTCCACGTTGCCTATTTTAAACTTTATACCACTTCTTTTCCTCTTGCAGGTCATGAAAATTGCCTCTGTTTTTTTCTGGAGCAAGCTGCAGATAGTTTTCCTCCATCCATGTGGCTATTCGTCTGAGATTTTCGTTTGTGTTATTCATCAGCGTGTACTTGTTGTCTGCCGTAACTATTAACGCGAGGTCGTCAGCGAATCCGATAATCTTGGCTTTTCCCTGTAGTTCTGTTTTGAAGACGTCATCATACAAGATATTCCAGAGCACAGGGCCCAAGATGGAGCCCTGTGGCACCCCTGCCTTTACATCATATCGTTCTTTTTTCGTCATCTGCAGGTATCTTTCATTCAGGTAATCAGATATAATGTTTAATAAGTACGAAGATATTTTCTTTTCTTCTCCTTTGTATTAGGAGTCCCCAGTCCGCGTATTGAAGGCATTCCTAACATCCACTGTTACTAACACATTCCATCTTTTTCTCTCTTCCCTGGCTACATTCCTGATTTTTTCAATTGCGTGTAATGCAGGTCTTCCTCGTCTACAGCCAAATTGGTGTTCCGCGAGTCCTCCTTTTTCCTCTATCTCTTATTCCAGTCGCTGCTTTATTAGTGCTTCATACATCTTGCTCGTGGTATTGAGGAGACACAATGGCCTATAGGAGCTACTTGTGTTTATTACTCCTCCTTTTGCGATCAGGGCGATCTTAGCTATTTTCCATTCCGCTGGAAATGTTTGTGTTTCAAGGAGTCCATTTAGTACTCCCAACATCCATGTCCCATTTGATTTCATTGTCTCTTTCAGTGCCTCTGTTGGTATACCATCCGGTCCTGGTGCTTCCGCAGTTCTAACTTAAGACCTTTACTGTTAATAACATTTCATATAATAACTAGAAACTCGAATTATAACATTTTTCATCCATCTCCCGCATTAACTAGCATCATAAAAGGCGCACTTCGACGGGATATTTTTAAGTCGTAAAAACAGGAGTGTCGCCAATTAAATTTTTATATTCGAAAAGTTCCTTTTAAAATTCCCTCGACACTAGACTTCCCCGGTCTCGGGAGAGCGATGACCTTCGCGAAACTTACGACGAAACAAACGAGTGCTCCGACGATAGTGCGCCACCGTCCTAACGGACTCGTACAACTCTTAGACACACAAGAAGTTATACGTTAGAAGAAGCACATACACCAGGGTAAACATTATTTCAACTTAGTTTATAGGAGCGGAAAGAAGTGGACGGAATTGAGAACTTTTAAGATGGGATAGTCGTTGCTCAGGTACTCGGAGAATACTTTCAGAAGTCCGTAGCGGCGCGGTAACGCGAACGGAGGTGGGGGAGTTGATAGAATGGGGATAGTAAATGTAGTGAAGTGTTGGGGTATGGTATAGGGAGTTAATTCTCTGGTTTTCACACTTGTGTTAAATTGAGTGTGTACGGCTTGAGATTGTGTTTCGTGCCAAGTATTTACTTACTATTTTAACAAGTTGGCAAATGTTCTGGATATATTCAATTTCGGTTTGACTATAAATTATACCCATATAAGTTATGCATGTACATACTTAAAAATGAATAGTGGGTGATGAAATACATATAAGCGCTTCACTTCTGGTGTATATTATGTTATAATAGAATTGATTAGGATTGGAATAGGTGACGATCCTTTCGGGTCTTTAGAGATCTTCTTTATTCTGAAAGATGCTTTCTAACTTTGCTTTTTTTTAATAAATTAATGGCTTGATCGACCCCAGTAATTGAATTTGGCCTTTCTTTTAAATATTGTTGCAATATGAATGTATTTAGAATGTAATAATGGTTAAGAGATATATGAATTTCTCATTTACCACCCTTGGACAAAGTCCAGATAAGTGATTTCGATTGAAATTTTAGAGCAACAACTATTTATTCATGCTGCTATTCCAAATCATCGAGAAATTGTAAGACTTGAATTGGGTAAAGTCTTCATAACTACACTACACAACAATGCGATAGCAGTAGAACTACGTTTGGTTTCTTTTTTTTCAAATGTGGATATTGCCGCTTCAATAAGCGAGGATTTTTCAACGAATATTGTAAAAAAAGGTTGACCTTCAAAATAGAAGGGTGCGAAATGGTGGGTAAACTGAGAATCAGATTATATCTGAAAAAAGTAGAGTTTTGTCAAATAGAACATTGAAATGTTCACGACAGTCTTTTCAACATTTCTTCGTTTATTGTTCTAATATTTGATGAAATTGCAGATCTATGAAGCACTATAAGTGATGATGAAATAAAATATATAAAACAATGATTGAATCACAATACTAAACGGCGTTTAAATATAGAAGATCATTTGAAGAAAGCATATCATTTTTTTTTTCAGAATTATCCATATCCACATTTTGATATGGTACTGAATATCTGATACTCAAACTAATGCGTACGACATGATGTAGTCATATAATAATGGAGAGTGTTTTTTTTAAACATTTTATACATACTTATATGACTTATTTGCTGTTGAAATTTATTTATACTTATTTCTAATATTTCTTTATTTAAGAATACTATGTGTATATTATAAATATAGTGTATATGTATTTATTTCCAACATTCATCCTTCATACCAAAATTAAACTTTAAGTATGGATCATTGAAATATTAAAATGGCATTTTACATATATGAGAGTAGATGTTCACCACAGCACCACCTTTGTATTAATAGGGTGCCCAATTTCTAAGTAAAAAATAAGAAGGTGCAAAAGATTTTGAGCAGTAATCGCTTTGTATTGTTCTTCGAATTTTGCGATAATCATCATTCATAGTATACGTGCGTTATAGGGCTGGGTTACCGTGACATAGGCTTATATGCATATATGGTTGTACTTTATATCGTCACTTTTTCTTTAGCCATATAATATGTGGATTTTTTTTTGTATATACACTAAAACTTATCCATACAACAGGGCAGTAAAAATTTCTATATTGTTTCGATAATGCTACAACAATGGTAGGTAAAATACATTACAAAACTAGTCATTTAAAAATAAATATTGCCACAAAACGTGTTTATTTATTGGCATCAAAATATAGACAAGTCACACAAAATTGTGTAAGACTTTACTTCCTTTACTTCCTTAGATAGTCTCTTTAGATCTCACAACATTGTACAAAGCTGACTGTTTATTTATTTGTTTCATACTAATTGTAAGAATTATTATTACAAACTTTACTCAGAATGATCAAGGAAAGAATGACTAAGCATATACCACATGTCCAGAGAAGACATGTCAAAAAAAATCAGCTTTGTGAGAGGCATTCACCACAAAGTTTAGCAACGAGAGCAAGTGGGATCATATTGTATTTCGAATACACGCCAATGAAAGATACATCCAGTACAAAATTCACAGAAATTACCGAAAGCAGGAAATTATCATTACGTCTGAGACTCAAGCAACCATCAATGCAATGAGCTGATACGTAATCAGCTCCAAGAAGATCTGGGGAGTGCCTAAGGAAACTAAACAAGTTAGGCAAAAGCAACAAGGCAACCCACTCTTAGGGCCTGAGCCCTTTTGCGGGATGAGTACCAGTACAATACTGGAGAAACTAAAAGGTTAAATATAGAGAATAGGAAATCCAACTATTGGGAGAATTTTCAGAGAATTAAGCAAGTTAAAATTGTTGTGGAAATCCTATACCTAAGCAGAAGAGATTTACTGAGTGCATCAACCTGAGTAAGAACAATATTCGCATATTAATAAGGATTCTCTCTCTCACTGTAAACTGAAAGGACATTTGAGTTAGCGAGGGAATTTGATCTCCCTAAAATTGCGCAGCATTGTGCGACTCAAGGGGAGATGCTTAACTTGCGATTTTCTCACATAAAGCACTTTTTAAAAGGAAAATAGAATCGAATTAGAATTCCTTATATACGTAGTGCTACAATTTGATGGTAAATATTGCTAGAAATTATATTTGTTCATACATGTCTACAATGTGTGGTACAAATACTTACAACTGCAGTAATATCTACTACATTTTTCTCCCTGCAAAGCTGCAATAAAGCCTGTTTCTCTGAAACATTGTTTTTTGTCATAAAACGAATTCCCTTTGAAAAAAATCATGCTCCTATGTTTTTAAATGTACCGCTCTACCTGATGTGTTTTTTGTCTATGCTTAAAATAAATCAAAAAACGATCGGAATTGGAACTTTACTACATAAAAAAAAAAACTAACCCAGCTTCGGGTTTCGATGAGCGAAACAAAAAAGTAACACAAAAAGACAATGAACGAGAAACAAAAACAAAACTCAACCGAAATACCGTTCGTTATCTATCGAGAACGCAAAAAAAAACTCGATATTTATTTCGTACCGGTGCGAACAGATGCTTTCCTGCACAATGCCCCTTTCTCCCCACTCTCACGCCCCTTTCCTGAACAGAGGGAGAGAGAGGGAGAGAGAGAAAGCCGTGCATCTCGAACGTTCATTTGAGGAAAATTCGCCTGAGTTTTTTTTTATCTTTTTTCAATTCGTTCCTTTTGAAACCGATGTTAATTCCACGGCCGTACCAATCGCTTTTTACCGTTAAAACCCGTGACGTTTTCCCGGTCAGACCAATTAAAAAAAAAAAAGATATCGCTCTACTGGCCAGGACAGAGTTAGAAAACGGCGTAATGCGAATATACCGTGTATTTTTGACTTGCTTTGTTCTGGTTCGCCTGTAGTTGTAATTCAGCTGTGGATTCTGTAAGGTGAATGATCAATCTGATGTTGTAGTATCGATGGTAGTTAGTAATCCTTTGTAGTATTGAAAGATAATTGCCTAGATGGCATATTTTAAGGACGGAAAATATAACTTTACAAATTGCTGCATTGGCTTCAATTTTATTAAAATGATATTGTCGTTGTTCTGAATCATTTGAGAAAACAGATTAAATACTTAAGAAATAACCATAGAAATATATAATACAAAAGGAGAGATTATTTACGTGCAAATGAATGGAATCTCGTAGGTAGGCAACCAATGTACGTCCAGTACGATCAATAGCGTCTATTGTAGAGTGGCTACTATTTTAGAGTTCACCCAATAAATTAAAATGTGACTGCTTGGTTACATACCTACCTGATTCTTATAGCAGCAGGGCAGTGGCGGAAAACATGTCCAAAACATGTCTCCTCCTTTACGATCAAATTCAACCAACTCCTCGATTCTGGCATGATCAGGTGAGATACACTCCCTCGCATGCACCAACCAGGAGAGTTTTGTTCCAGTATTGGAACAATTTCTGATTTGCCCACAATTTAATTTGCTATTTACCTAGCATAGGTACAAGGGGTAGGTACGTAGGTAGCGTAGGTACAAGGTAGCAATGGCAAGTCCTGGTTCCTGGAAATGCTCACCATGGCTTTTTTCGCGAGGGTGCCTGCTTCTTCATATCCAAGAATGAATGAGTGCCAAGATACCCTGATTAGGGATAGATCAGCTTCTAGTTGCATTTATGCGCCTTTAGTGCTTTCAGCACCGCATGACTGCCACTAAATTTTTTTATTAATTTGTGTATGTAGTTTTTATCCAATATCCGATCTCAATGGCATAGATTTCTGCCTGAAACATGATTGCGTGTTTTCCAAGGTTGTAATATCTTCTGACTTTTGGATTGCGACAAAATATTCCTGCGCTCAGTTTGCGAACCGTCCAAAAACCAGCAGATGTCTGCCTGCGTTAGTGTTTTTTCGTTGCACTTCCATTCCTCTCTATTTAGAAAAGACATAGTGAAGTATGCATCGATCATTGATCTAGTGCACATCATGTCTGAAGGTATTCCCAACATACCGTCAGAGGTAACCGATTCCAACAGCTTATTGGCCATACTTACATGAGTATATGGCAATTGGTTCGTTATTTGCAATAGGCTAAAAGCTATTCATCTGGGTTCTCTTCCCACAACAATGTACGCGGTTGGTAAGTCAGAAGGGCTTCTAATGCCAATGGTAGGGAGAAAGACATTGCTCCAGTTATGGGCATATTTGCGATCCTTTGAGTGATAGTTCTTCTATGGCTCTTACTTGTTGGGTCTTTTCTCACCAAGCTATTGCTTCATAGGCTATGGTTGGATGGACTACCATCACATAGAACCAATGGAATAGCTTTGGAGATAGCCATCAAGATTTCTTTTCCAAATCTTTTCCAAGTGCGGATTTCAGGATAGTATTTTTCCTCGCCTTTTGGGGGGTTGAGGAAATATCGTTTTCCCCCGATCCCCTTAGTAGTACAACGATATCGTCCGCATAGGTCTATATTTCAGCTCCAAGCCGACTTACTTCGTACACGTTGTACGTGATTTGCAATTATTACTACAGATGGCGCTGCCCCTGTCAATTAAGTATTTTTATATTTTACATTGGTTTTGATCAATTTCTAGAGGTAATAGACTAGCATTACCAAGGAAAATGTCATGGTTAACTGATACCAGACTAATTTTGTATGTTGAAGGTTGATGAGACGCTTAAAAGGATTATAAATCAGAAGTTTCCATAAAAAACAGCCAAGGCTTCATAAAAAACATATTTAACAATACCACATAGAGATATATTTTGGAAGAATAGTACCAGTATGCTATTAAGCACAAAATTATCGACGCTTTAAATTTAATTTTCTGAAACATTCAGAAGTTTCCAAAACAGTAGAATCCATATTTATAATCTCCGCTGCTAAATTATCATCAAACACCCATAAAATGCAAATAATGGTCCTCAATTTTCAGCTTTCTAATAATTCTTCATTTCCCTTACTTACAGTTGACATAAATTAAAATGAATTGCAACCAAACGCCAAAAGAAGAGAGCGCAAATCTCGTTCCACAAATTCCTACTTGGCTATCTCGTCGACCTGGCCATAATATAAGTCACTATTTTAATTAAATTGGCCACCTGTTTGACTGGCTCGTGCGGACCTGGTCTTTATATCGTTGTATTTAGTAGAAATAACGTTGTTTCGACACAAGAACACGCGCCCACTTGCCAGAAGGGGCTTTTGTGCTGTGAGTGAAATACATAATCAAAGTCTATTGAACATTGTTCTGGTTGAAATTTTCGTTATAATTGGGAGATTCTTAGAAGTGTTGTAATTAAATAGAAATTGAATTAGATTGGATTAGATTTGGGGTGTTCATCTAAGCGTATTTTATTGCAATTCTTTTATTCTAGAAGCAGCTTCCTAAATTTGCGTTCTTAATTAGGTTTATCAACTTTCACAACGGCTCTTTTATGTAACTACTCGCTCTGGATTTCATCTTTATAGAATCTCCAACTGACATCTCTAGTTCTACTATTATTTTTAAGCCCTACTGTATTTATTCAAATAATTTTGTGTAGTTTTTGTTACAAATGTTGACTTCAATCCTTACTTGTTCTTTAAGATCATGGATCATTTATATGGTTGAAATCTTCAGATCAGGAAATGGTATAGTGATTTCCATGAATGGGATTACTTAATATCTATAATTTTTGTCAATATGACATCCAAATTAACCAAATCAATATATATTTATCAACATTTTCATGGAAAGCGCCATTTTTTCAAAATAACCCCAACTAATTTTTTGTCATCCGCATTCAATAGCAAATTTCTCTTCATTGCGAAACAACAAACTTTCAAAAATCCAAACACGAAATGAAGATCTCAAAGATCTAAATTCTAATATATCTTATAGTACAGACCTTTTGTGTGCCAGCGAACACCTACTAGATTTTGGCGAGCGCATCGGAGTGTACCCAACCGAGAAATTCTAACGACAATAACGGCTAGGGGTGCGTGAAAGTGTCTGGAAGGAATGGGGTAACGCAGAGCGAGATAAAGTCGAAAGTCGAGCTGTTAACTGGAAATTTGGAGTACCGACCCGATGAAGGGCGAGATCCTTAAGAAGTTCCAAAGAGTCTTTTGTTCTCCGAGAATGGAGCAGTGCTAAGCGTGATACCGAGAAGTTCATTATTAAAACCAGGAGTCCCCTGTTCCTCTATTGCTGGTTTGTATTATCGTGAAATCGCAGATAATAATTTCCACTCAAAGAGTGGAAGAAAAAGAAATGGAAGCTAGAGTGTTATAGTGTGAAGTATTGTTTACATTAAAGGTTCATATGTAAAGCTCTGTTTTTCATTCTGGGAAGGTGGCCTTTCTTAAGTCATGCTAACATTGGTTTGAGTATTTGGGAATGTATTCGAGAGCTGAATAGCCTGAAAGATCACAATAAAGTCACTTTAATGTGGGTGTCCGCACATTGGTAATCGATGGAAACGAAAAAGCCGATGAGTTAGCAAGAAGGGGACCACCAGTTTCATATATAAAAGTATCTAAAATACAGGGTGATTCAAAAGCACGGGGCTAACTCCTGAGAGGTGTCGAAGGAACGTCCACTGAAAATGTAAATAAGACACCAATACATGTTTTCTTTTACGATTTGTGGTCCTTGAAATATAAAAGTTTTGTATTAGATTTTTGGTCATTCAGAACTATATAATATGATTTTATTTATTGTAAAAGAAGAAAAGGGTTTACTAATAAAAAAATAATGAACAATGTTAATATACTACTCTCCTTTTCTCTAATATTTTTTTTCTCTATTTTATGGGAATTTCTTTCTGTCACATGATGAATAAATCGGATATCTTGATATCTCCCGAAGGTGTAACATTGAAGAATTTTGACAATATAAATGAGAAAAAAATCAATAGATTGCGAAGGTGGATCGGGAGATTAGGAAGATCTTGGCCAATCAATGACCGGATCACAGGCTAAACTACAGTGAATCGCCTGCTTGGGGTCTTTTACGGGAAAATGCCTTAGCGCCGTTACAATATAGGTTGGTAATTAGGAAGCTGAAAGTATTTGGAAGTAAAGACACTGAGTTCGTGAAAAGAAAACACCAAAGAAAAGACAGATAAATCAATTGGCAATATCATATTCATACTGCTGTGTACTGACTGAATTTGAAAATGCAAAATGAACTTTCAAAATGAAATTAAATTAGCTAGCTCAACGGACAAAATCTTAAAAGGGCGCAAAAGAACAATTAAACTTACCCTCGCGAATTAAAACTTGAATCCAACCACGACAAGTAATTTGGGGGTGGACGAAATCTGACTTTCTTAAAAACCCAGAAATTGAAAAGGTTTAATTAAAAATAAAAGAGCAGAAATTTAACTCAACAACATTAATTAACAATCAGAATTTATTATAAAAAAAAAGAAAAAAAAATGCAGAAAAACAAACAGGAAAAAAAACAGAGGGTTCTGGCTTAAATCTAAAACTGCACGTGATTCTAAATTACAATAGGACAATGCTATTTCCTATATCAAAGCAAAAGATTAGGTTGGTTCAGGAAGATAATTCTCTTTTTCAAAAGAAATCCACGTGGTATCAAATTAATACAAACTAAATTAAGCGTGGACAAATTGTAAATTTACAAAAGAAAAACTAATAGCAAATAGCACAATGCTTCTATTCACCCAACCCGAGGTGATGAATGAAAATTAAAAACGAAACAGTAAATTAGAACAACGGAGAAATTAATTCTTTACACTAAAATATCTTCCCGAACAAAAATAATAAATGATCTTATATCTATAATGTGCACACATCAATACAATAACAATTATTATAAAGTGAATTCCTTGATGGACAGAATAAAACAATTAACGCGAATCAAATTACGAAATAAAAATGAAATACAAAATGGTAGCAATGAATTTAAAAATACATGTACTCACGCTAGCGTCTACCAAGGAACTGCCTGAACAAAACTCTACAACGCTGTCGTACAATTCACCGACATAAACTAAAAGAAAAGGCGCCAAATAACATGAGCAAATAAAAGACATCTTAAAGAAAGGAATTAATTTAAAAAAACTTAACACTAAATAAAATAAATTAACTTTTTACCTAAAATTTATACAAAAATAAACATAAATTGAGGAAATTTCTCGATAGCATGATTCAACAAAAATCATGACAAATTAGGCAACTTAAAATACTCTCGCGAAACATGGGTTGCAAACCACACCAATACATATGCTGTTAGAATTCTGTCAAACATTGGCCTGGCTTCGAACAGCATGACATCTATCGCCTAATTTAAATATTCTCCTTAGAAAACTCCATATCTTAATCAAGATATCAGAACTTCCTCTCGGAAAATACTGAAAATCCAGGTCGACCGTCAACTTCCGCCCCACCCCCCCCTTGCTACCCCACGAACAGCGATATCCTTTGCGAAGGCCCGCCATCTAGCTCCTTCTATCTCTGCGTCACTATAAAATTAAATCCAAATTCCCGGCGATGCTCCAATATCGTCTTGGAATACGCCGTCTCCGATCTCGGGAGAAATTCAGACCGACTTACGTGGCACATAAGCCGGGAGCGACGCCTGCACAGGAGCGATATGACGCCTGCATGGAAAGGCGGCGGCAGTCAGGAATAAGACCGGCCGGAGTGGGGGGAGGGGGCGAGGGAGGAAGGACGGCTCACGGCGGGTGAGCGTGAAATTACCGCATGCATACACATAATAAGCTCCCAGACGCTCGCGCGCTGCGAGACCAGAATGAGAATGCGGAAGATGTGCTTATATGCAGAGACGGGCGGGATGGCATCATCGGTGCATACTTATAAAAAAAGAATTGTTTAGTTCTCATGACCATTTTCTTTATCTGCGGAATTGCAGAGGCCTGCAAGTTTGGAAGCAATTGTGGGCGTCTCTGGATTTTATTGCGGTTATAAAAAAACTTTTTTGTTTTGGTGAAGATTTCAGTGGAAAAACGTATTCTTTGATTTTTTCCCTATCAAATTTATATATTCTAATAGAACTCGTAGGATGTCGTACGGTGCTCGAATGTCTGGAACATCGGCAGTCGTATCGGGTGTGCCACAGGGTAGCATTTTAGGACCGTTACTTTATTCTATATATTCTGCTAATATCATCAAATGCTTAGTATACTGCAAATATCATATGTATGCTGATTATACGCAGTTGTATTACTCGTTTCCTCCTAATGCCGTCGCGACTGCAGTTCAAAAATATTAATGACGATCTGGCACGAATTGCTGACGAATCTTTACGGCACTCGCTGCGTCTTAATCCCAAAAAATCTAGCGTCCTGGTCTTTGGCAGGGCTAAAACTAAATCTAAAGTTATTGACCAAATACGAGTTTTTGTTAACAGCGAGGCACTAACCATCTCAGAGCATGCCAGGAATCTGGGGTTGCTCTTGGATTCCAAGCTTCGATTTAAAGTTTCTTGTTTCTTGCCTTATAAGACGTGCATTTTGCTGTTTGAGGGTTCTGTATGGCAGTAGGGACTGCTTGGATATAAATTTCAGGAAGCTCTTATGTGAGACACTTGTGTTGTCGCATTTTAACTTTTGTATTAATGTATATTTACCTGTCTTGACAGTTCTGATAGATTGAGAATACAGCGAGTGCAGAACTCATGCCTGCGTTTTATTTATGACCACATTTCATATACATTTAAACTGGCTAATTGGTTCAACATGTCTCGCAGGGCTGATTTTCATGCAATTGTGTTTTATTTCAAAAATCATTACTCACAAGAAGCCTAGTTATCTCTATCGAAAGATTACTTTCAGAGCGGACGTTCATACAATAAATATTAGATTTAGAGGACTGCTCATACCGCCCCGACACCACCTCGAAATGTTCAAAAGGTCTTTTTCTTACCATATTGACCGTTTTTATAACGGTGTCCCGTCTGATCTGCGTTTGTCGCATCCGAGTTCCTTCGCCTGTCGACTACGAAAATATTATTGTGAATCGTATGGCTATAATTAAATCTGAATTCTATATAGATACCCTCATATTTGTTATTACTGTATAATTTTGTTGTATTCATATATATTATTTATAGTTAGTTGTGGTTTTGGTAGCCTAGTTTGGCGTTCTCCTTTTATTTCACCCTTGCAGGCTTGAGAGGTAGACCAGCTACTTCGAGTAAGTCGCTGATCTCCAGCCGTTTGGCGTCAGAGAGTGAACGATTAGGACTTTGTCTATTTCTTTTCTATATGTCTCTTGCATATACTATTAAGAGTTGTCCTTATAACATTTTGTTATGTTTTGAAAATGTATTCTCTGTTGTCAATAAACCACTTATTATTATTATTATTATTAAATTTAGGTATTACAAAAATTGACTCAATAAAAATAATGTTCATCGGTCAATATTTCAAATAATTTGCATTAGAGTACAACCTATGTGATTATCAGGGCGACAACTCAGTTTGAGTCAAGTACCAGCCGAAAGTCTGATGATGACCTAAATCACGATTTATCGCCAATGTAACAGTCGTCATCTGTCGATTGGTACTATTGCGTTTTGACAACTTCTTTCACACTTAAATCTATGTCAAAGTCGTTCTTACTTGCTGATGAGTTTTTGTTAATAACATTAAACATACTGTTAAATACCTACTGCTGTGGCAACCCACTTTACCGCGAGTGTATTTTAAGTTGGGTAGATTTTGTCATAATTTTTCCGTTTTGCTGAATCATTGTATCGAGAAATTTCCACAATTATGTTTAGTTTGTATAAATTTTAGTGAAAGAGTTAATTGTATAATTTATTTAATTAAGTGTTAAGTTAAATTTTTTTAGATTTTTAGATTTAAGGCGGATTCTACTAGATTTTGTCGGTAAATTGTGCGTTTGCGTGTTTGTTCTAAGCAAAACGACTGTAGAATTTTGTCAGGCAGTTCCTTGGTCGACTGTTACCGTGAGTACACGTATTTTTAAATCATTGACATTGTAAATTAATTCGTATAAATTGTCTAATATTCTGTCCGTCAAGGAATTCGCTTTATAATAATTGTTATTATATTGATGTGTACACATTATAGATATAAGATCCTTAATTATTTCTGTGCAGGAAGATATATTTTAGTTGTAATTTTCTCATTATATTTTAAAGAGTTAATTTTTCGTTATTCTATTTTGCTGGTTTGTTTTTAATTATCAATCACCTCGGGTTGGGTGAATAGAATGTATAATTTCGTGTGTTTGTCCACGAATTTATTTTATTTTGTTGAAACTACGTGGTTTGAAATTGTAAGATATTGAATTATCTTCCTGAACAACCTAATCTTTTGCTTTGTATAGGAAATAGCATCGTCCTTTTGTAATTTAGAATCAAGTGCAGTTTTTTATTTTTGGCCAGAACCTTCAGTTTACGGTTTTTTTTTTTCTGCCATTTTGTTATTTTACCCATTTATAAAATAAAGTTTGTTTGTTGATTATCTTCGTTGGGTTAAAAATTCTGTTCTTTTATTTTAAAATTGAACCTTTTCAATTTTTCGGGTTTTTAAGAAAGTCAGATTTCATTCACTCACATTTTTCTTTTCGTGGTTGGATTCAAGTTTTGATTCGCGAGGGTAAGTCTGAGGTTAATTGTTCTTTTGTGCCCTTTAAAGTTATTTCCGTTGAGCTAGCTAATTTAATTTTCTTAGTCATTTTTAAGATTCACTTTTGTTTTTTCAATTCAGTCAGTACACAGCACTACGTTTTTTTTATCTAATTTAAATTTTCTTAATTAATAAATAAGACAATGTGATAGTTGTACGTCGGATTTTAACTACTCGATTGAGAGTTGAGATCAACACTGGAGACCAACTGCAGACTGTCATAACGACGTTCTGTGTGTTTTGTGTTCTTTTATTTATTGTTTGATTGATTTATCTTTCGTCAAGATAAGCTATTGTGCGTGTGTGAGTTACCTTTGTAACAGCGCCTCGTGTATCTTATTTCTTCCGTAGCAGCGCTAGAGATGATTGCTATCAGCTGTCCAATTGCAAAATGTTTGTTTATCTCGCGTACTAACACGTCGTACAATAATTAAAATCAACCCTAGTGAGGTAGCTTCAGTGCGCGAGTGATCATCCAGGGTTCTGACTTCAAATACCCAACAAATAAAATGTATTCTAGTGAAGCAAATCCTTAGTTTTTCGTATTTTTATTCCTCAGATCAACAATAAGATAAAAAGGTGCACAATCATAGATACAGGTAAGAAAATCATCAGTAAATATCTAACATACAACAATAATATATCCAGCAATGAATTGCGATGAAATTGTCGATTTCTTTAACGGGGTTTCGATTTATTTGTGGAGAAATGGAATAAATATAGATGCTGGTAAAGTGCAGGTGTTTACGTTTAAGTTTTGACGCTCTTCGTGTAAATCGATACAAATAAAACCTTACTGATTTAAATCAATCGACATTAATTCTCGTGTTAAATATACAGGGATCGACATTAAATCGAGTACAATAAAAAAGATATAATCCTATCTCAAAATTAATTAGCTCTAGACGCGGTTTTACGTCGGTTATCGCCAACTAAGGTCGTGTCACACCCTGGGGACGACAACAAGCGATAGTTCGACGATAAGAAAGAATGAAATACAGAGATTACGTGCCGCGTCATGCCTGTGGGAACGGCTACGATAGGTAATCGAACTAGGGGCGAAAGAACTATATTCGTGTCACACCCGAGGGACGACAACGAACTACAGCCCTACAAGAACGTGGGAAAAAAACGATATTCGTGTCACACCCGAGGGACGACAACGAACTACAGTCCTACGAGAACGAAAAAAAAAAACATATTCGTGTCACACCCGAGGGACGACAACGGACTATAGTCCTACACGATCGAAAAAAAGGGCATAATCGTGTCACCCCATAGGACGACAACGTACTTTAGTTAAGGCTAAAATAGAGGATCGGGGACCGGCGGAATCTACCTTAATCGCGGTAAATGCACGGATTATAGAGGCGCGCGGCGCTGGTGGACTTAAGCTTGCTTAAATTCAACACGGGCACTTGATGATAAACCGTGCGTAGATTCAATATGCGCTGCGTGGAGGAGGCGTGGCACACTAAGAATTGAAACTAAGACGCGCGATGGAGAAAACAAATGAACGAATAAATGCGGCCGTAACGATCGTAACAGGAAAAATGGATTAAATAAACTAAAATTTATGCCAAAGAAATTACAAACTAAACTGAATATTAAGATTAATTTTTCCCTGTAACGACGCGTTACACTGTGTAATGAGATGACAGAGAACGTATACCACATTCTATGTAAACGGAAAGCTCTGGGCGCATACAGGTAGGCAAATCAAGAATGGACCCGAGGGATTACTTGGATCAACCAGCTAGCGACCTATACAGATAAGTGCAATGTACTATGGTCTTGGAGTGGGTCGATATAAGAAATGGAAGACTAAATACAAAGAGCCAAGAGGCTGCATTATGTCTGGAGACTTCATGTCAGACGAATCCCCCAACAACAATAAAAAAGAACAAAATGATGTTTATTTTTCACAACTTCTTTCATCTTTTTTTATTTTATATACCCTCTCTAAAGCAGAAATCGTATGCGAGTTAGAATAAATAAGAATTCCTATGTTTCCTCGGAAAACACACAAATAAATTCAAACTCAATTTTTATAAGTTAAAAAACAAAAACACGGGACGCTAACGCGACCTAGTTCCTGCTATAATTTCCCTTCCAACTACTAGACACCATACGCACATGAAAAAATCGTGCACAACCGACATTCTCCAACGAAAAACAGCCGACAAACTTTCCTGGAGCCCCGTAGGGGATTGAAAATAAATTCACGTTCCCCCCAAGGGCGCCCAGAGACAGGAAGACGCTAACGCGATTTATTGTGAAAAAAAAAAATTCGCTCGCGGCGTTCCAAATCCAGTGAATGCATACATACGTGGTTCGAAATTATAAATTAACCCTCTAATTTACATAAGATTCAAAACGCCGAGAGTACCCACTTGAAACAATAAACCCCCCGCACAAGTACCAACAAAAACCCGAGGCGGAATCCGCAAATAAGGACTCCCACACAGAAGACACATATCGGGGAGAACACGAGCGGAGACGGAGACGGGAGAGAATTAAGCAATTATGTAAAAGTTTTAACAGGACAAGGACGGAGGCGCGCAGATAGAGGGATGCAGTAGGAAAATGAGGGATAAGTGGCGCAAGGCAGAGGGTCGCTTAACGACCGCCGGCCTACTCGTCTCTCAAGAACGACACAATGAAGTGGAAACCGCCGGATAACGAGTAATTAAGGGAAAAATTGCTTTGATTTATGTTCTCCGCTCCTCTCCGGCTGTCCTCTTTTCTCTATTTGCGTAAAATAGGCCCTTCTGCTTTAATATAGCACGGAGGAAACATGGGATTAATCTTGCAAAAGAGACGCAGAAGAGCACATTTCCGACGCTTGAATAAATAAGTGACAAATAACAACGGCCTCAAGATGGTAGCGTGGGGAACGCTTGTGCGAAATTTTTAACTACTCGCGGTGAGTTTCATTCCTAAAGTGGGTATTCTAGCTGGTAAGGAAAGTTTCTTTCAGAATATATTAAAAGCAAACGCAGAAATATGTAGTTATAATTTTATATGCTGACGTGATTACGAATTCTGAAGCACTTTCATGGCAAGGCATGCGGAACAATATTATATAAAATTGTTTGCATATCTTTAATGTTAAGATAACTTATTAGTTAGGTATGGGATGCATTTTACGAGCTAAAATTAGGTACTAAAAAATAAAATACAGTTAATCTTTAAAATGTAGATATATGTTGCGGTGTGTAAAATTAATTTGCACTTTTTTTTTCGCTGTTAAAGTTGCGTCATTTTTTGTATGCAACCTCTTTTAATAATAACAATAATAATAATAATAATAACATAGTTTTATTCTTTCAGTTTATGACATTAAAAGCATGACATGAAAATAATAAATAAAGAAAACTAAACTAGCCAGAAATTAAAAAGAAATCACAAGGGGTACTTCAAATGACAGCATAAGCTGTCCTTGCTCTACCAGTACACCTTGAAGCATTTGATAAATATATAAAGAAAGTGAAACCTAAACTACCTTACTACCTAATATTCTGCATGAACCCTCACCACATTCAAAAGCAAAAAAGTGAATATGCAGTTAAGCAGTACAAAAAAAAACAAAGTAAAAAGCGTTGCGAATGGCACACGAAACAATCATCGCTCCAAAAGATATCGCTTAAATGCAGATTTGAACGCAGACACACTCAGCAATTTATAATAATTTAATTTTACATATATAGGAATTCAAAATAGATACTAACTAAGTATAATTGATTGTATGACATATCTGAAGAGGATATTAAAACGGTTTAATTTTTACTGTATGTGGAAGAATGTTTTTAAAGATTGTTAATAAAAGAAGAAGACAGAGAGAGGTCGATCGTACTACGTTAGGTTCTAAGAACTTCTTAATTTTCCTGGGTTGGACAGCCGTATGTAAGTTATCATTTTTGCTAATTGACCGAATCCGAAATATACTCTTTAATTTTAAATATTAGGCTTACTTCATTTGTGACTCAACCATTGTAATTTAACCTCAACATTCCAAGAGGTTTATTGCCTTGTTAAACTTTTACAGATATCGTTTAAGTTTTTATATTGCGTTTTAATGTATTTATTAATCATATTTTTTTAATAACATAATCGGTTGATAAAATATGCCACCGAGGCTGATGGTCTATTGTAGGAGTCACCATACTAGCAAGAGCAATGAAAGAGAAATAACACTAGGAACGGGCTAACAGCCGTCACCTGTACTCCTCCGAGTGTATAAACCCACTTTCACTGCTATCACATCTTTACGTGCAATCAATCACCCCCTTGGAGAAAAGAGCTCACAATTAGTTTATGGCCTTGCTAGGAACAACACGCCAAACTCTTACTCGCAAGCGACGGTGGCATAAAGCTGACAATGCAGTCGTGGGGGCGGGGGAGTAGTGATGAAAATGGGTTTATACATTCAGTGGAGTGATGATGGCGCCTGGTAAACAGAAACTTGATCCCCCTTCTAGTGTTATTCTCCTTTCATTACTCTTGCTGGTATGGTGAATCCTACAGTAGATCATAAGCTCCGCCTGATGGCACATTATATCGGTTCATTGTATTTAACCATTTTTGTATGTAACATAATTGATTTTAATGTGTCTAACTTTTTTAATTAACTTCAACCTTTGTAAAATAGAATAGAAGTTAACTTAAATTATTGTTACATTTATGGTTTCTCTGAAGAGGTCTATAAAAGTTAGCGATACTTAAAATTGAGATAAGAAGCTGCTTTTTTATATATGACCGTCTAACGTATTAAGAAGTTCTGGGAAATAATTGATTAAGATGCTATTTTTATTATTTATCTGTCTCACAATCAGTAATCTTGGCAAAATTGGATATAAGTTCATTGTGTCATTTTTTGCTTAAAACTCTCTCAGATATATGCTTTTTAATTTTGTACAGTACGTCACGCAACACCCTGTATATATTGTAATGTAATGTAATATTAGATTTGGAATTCATTATGTATTTAAACTTAAGATATATAATTTATATTATTTTATAAACGAAATTAATGTTAAATTTAATACAAACAAATAGAATTACTAATGTTTATATTTTAAAATTTCAAAGTCATTTAAAATTGTCAAGATAGAATATGATGTTTGGGAGGCTGTGTGCAATTCATCGCATATATGTGTTCTGGTGCACATGGTGATAAATAAAAAGGCGATATTATTATTGATTAGTTACGAAAAAATGATTGATTGATTTGGAAGATAAATAGAAAGTTCTAAAAATTAAGAACACATAATATAAAGAAATATTAAACGCAAGTTGATAGAATTATTATTTCAAGAAATACTATTCGAAGAAATTCTATTCGAAGGTTGGTTTAAAAGTTAAGGTGCAAAAATTGAACAGGAGCTGTTAAAGAAAAAAATATAGAATAATTGTTTCAAGAAATACTATTCGAAGGTTGGTTAAAAGTTAAGGTGCAAAATTGAAGAGAAGCTGTTAAAGAAAAAGATATAGAATAATTGTTTCAAGACATACTATTCAAAGGTTGATTTAAAATTAACGTGCAAAAATTGAAGAGGAGCTGTTAAGGAAAATCTAATTTAAGGTCGGACTGTATTATTTATTTCTAATTGATTGCAAAATTCATATATTTACATATACACACCATACATAAAAATCGAGCTAGTAGGAATTGAAATAGAGTTTTGTAAAGAATTTGTAAATAAAATAATATAAATTATATAGATTATAAATATTCAATATTAATATTTTTTTTATTACTATTATTTCAAAATTTTGATATTGATAAATGTGGAATCAAACGCATGTCTGTGACAACCATATTCACAAAATAAATTCACCCTGTGAGAGAGGAAGAGTAACATTACAATATATATATGTCTTTTATTATTGAATTATTGTTTTTCATATATTGTTTATTGATCTGTGTAGCATGAGCATATTATATAGTGCTCGTAGCGTTTCTTCCCATACATTGAGGGAGGCTCTCATGGTCTGCGGAAGCCATTTTGCTGTTCGCAATAACTCATATATGATGATTCGTATTTATCTAGTATCCACAACAAATAAATGTAATTTTGGCAATGTCTGCCGAACAAGTTACATATAAATACGCGTTACATAAATAGTGAAATAAAGGAAGCGCCATCTTCACGACACTTTCTATACTGTAGTAGTACTTAATTTATTTCCCACCACACCCTTGTTTTTTTTTTCACCAAATTCTCGATTAAGAAATACAACTTCTTGGAAGAAGTGTGGAAAACAAATTAACTACCTCTTTAAATAAAACGAAGTAACGTACTACAGCGCCGTCAATCTCAATTACAATCTACATCCGGATCCCTTTCAAAAATTACCGAAACATAAAACATCCGAAAACCCCAACCATCAATCATCGGGCCCAATCGCCAGATTACTAAAGTTAAAAAGCAGAAAACACCTCGGCACCAGCCATACAACGGACTATGGAGGGAAAAAAAGGTTTTATCCGTACGGTAAAACACGACCGAAAACAGCTCGTCGGCGGGAGCGAATCGTGTTGCAGCTAAATTTCGAACACGTCCCGTTTACATACATAAAAAAAACACCTCATCCGCTATGCCGGGACGCACCCATGTTTCACGTTGTATACATTTCGTGTTTATAGGTGTAGCAGAACGATATTAATGCGTCATGATTTACGAGTTAGCAGGAATCAATGCAGAAGTTGGTGGTTGTTTTTTTGCCCTTGTTTTTTTTTTTGCTTCTGGATTTGAATCGACAGATTTGGCGATGTCTTTCGCAGTTTAAAAGGGTCTGATTGAATATTATCTAAATCTGTTAATTAAATGACCGTTTATCCATAATTAAAATAAATATCAATGCATTAACACTATACCAATATCTAAGTATTAGTAAGAAAATGCACATTTGATAACAATAATATCTTAAAACTTAGTTAATAAACGACCAGTTTACCAGTCTTACCTTTATAATCTCTGACTATAAAGCTTTGAGGGATTCAAAGAGAAAATCCTGAAGAAGCCACTGCGAGGATATTGGGAATATGCCAAACTCGCTAAGATATTATCCAAAGAACCTCACGGTTCAAAGCATACTCTGAAAATAAAAAGCGGAGGCTACAACAAGATGTGGCTCAAACTCAACATCAAATGGCATTTATTTAATTATGCCTCTGCATCTTGCTAAGTTCAGTTATAGCAGTTTCCTGCTGCACCATACCAGAGATGCGTAAGTGATCATGGTTCTGACCTTCATGATGTATGCCCAATACATCATATTGGATCTTAACCCCATGTTTTTCTATAGCGACTACGAACCATAACCGAACATGATACGGAATATTACTCTGCGTCACGCCCGTGGGGCGACTACAGTCTGTAACAAAGCGGGGGGTGGAGCGGTGCGTCGTGTCACATCTAAGAGGCAACTACAATCTACAACCATAGATGAACGGAGCAAAAATATTATCGTGTCACACCAGAAGAGCGACTACTAAGTTCCACCATCTCGTGAATGTTATTGTGGTCGCTTTGAAGGGCTAACATTTAGACTCTCCTCCTCGATCAATGCTTGTATAACTTGTAAAGGATTTTACATTTTATTTCGCATTACGCTATATTAAATTTACTTTGTGTCAGAATGAGAAGATCTGCATACCTCAAAATTTCATGTCCGTCATTGTCAAGCCTTACTAGTAGCTCGTCCACAATCAGGTTCCATAGCAGAGGGGAACAAAACCCTTTCGACTTGCGTCACCACAAAAAGATGTCCCTTTAAGCATTCAGACTATTCACCAGTAGGTTGTTTCATCGATCCCTCTATTCCTTGATTGTCCAATAAATTTCCATGTAAACAATGTCAAAATAAATACCATCTTACATTCTTACTAACATTGAAACATCTCAGTTATTAAAAAAAGTGGCAATTACAAGTAAATACCTTTCAAATATGATAACTTGTTCTGTGTGTCTTCTAATTCAAATAATACTAATTTGTTGAAGTATTCTTCTTCTCTATGGAATTCATTCAAAATACCCCAACAGAAGGCTGACAAAATCGGAATTCAGCACTTGCTTCGAATACTGACATTTGTGAAGATCTTATATCAGAAAATCAACCGTAAGCATCATATAATAGTAGATACACTTTATTTATGAAAATTAAATTATTACAAATCATCCCAACCCCGTGCTCCACCTGAAAAAGGTACTACACGAGGCTACCTATTCTAAGTTATATGGGTTCCATAAAATTGAAAATGACCCTACTCTAACTAAATATTTCCCTATAATTCTTAATAACAAAAATATAATACAGTACCTCGCGACCATATGAATACTACTTTTGAGAAATGATAAAATATGTGAAATGTGATTAGTCACAAAATCGCGAGTCTACTGTAAATCAGGTCAGCTATCAGTTATTATTAAATGCGCCCATGGAACGACTTTCGTTATCTCCCAGCATTCGCCAAGGACACTGATTATATATAATATACTTATATAAAATCAATGGCCACGGAGTAAGGGAAACCCATGGCAAAAACCTTACTCTGGGAGGATCTGGGAAGAAGTCCCAGATCTTATTACTGATAACCGCAAACTAATGATAGATACAGGTAAGTTGAAATTAAAATGACATAAAATTATAAAGTGTTATAGGCAAATTTGTTGGGTACTTTGAATTCCAATCGGGAAATATGGAGCATGAAGGCAGAACAGGCTCAAACAGAACTGCCTCCCACAATGATTGAGGAAAATGTAACCAGTTTTCGCCGATTATAGCCGCAAAATTTAGCCCTACTGAGCACTTTCGATGGTTTTACAAAGGAAATGATGTCATCTTTGATTTTATCCATTCTCGATGACAAATTTTTCCATCATTTTAAGCCTGCTAAGCATATGCTCTGAGGGAAAGGTAAAATCCAAAAAATATTAGGCAAGCTGGACTAAGAATTGTGGTAAAGTGAAAGTTAATAATAATAATAATAATAGCGTTTATTGTCCAACAGAACAAGATTCCAATAATAGGACAAAATAACAAAAATAAAATAACATTAGTGTGCGTGCAATAAAAACATTACAAAAATAAAAAGCCAATAATTCAAAACAAAAAGCCAACTAATACTACATAACAAACTATAAATAAATCGGAAATGAATACATCAAAAACTGAAAGAAACAAAATTATAGCATATGAAATATTAAAAAAAAAGTAATTATTATACACTTAAATATTAAATACTTGATTGGAAAGGGTCACTATATAATAAGTTGGCGCTTCTGTAAATATGGCTTAGCGGGGCCTTGTAAAGAATATTAGTGCAAGCTCTAATAGTGGCAAATGTAGCGCACGACCTAGAACTATAGTTAGGGACAAGGAAAGATATTTGACTTAGAAGCGAAGGTGAACCAACACTGCCATTTATTAATTTTAAAAGAAATTTGGCACAGGCTTCATCTCTTCTCTGAGGAAGAGGACGGAGGTCATGTCTATGCAGGAAGAAGGTATAATCTGTCCCGCGAGCGGGATAAATGCCATCAAGTTTAAACGATAAGTATTTTAGAAATCGTTTCTGAACTCGCTCGATGAGCAGCTGTTGGTAAAGATAGTGCGGATACCAAACAATAGAGCTATACTCTAACTTGGACAGCACGAATGCATAAAATAACACTTTGATTGTTAAAATGTTAGAGAAATCTCTACAAGACCGTATAATGAAACCTAGAGAGGCAGAAGCAAACGAACACAATGAAGTGATGTGAGGGGGGAAAGTTAAGTATTGATCGAAAATTACACCAGGATCTTTAAATTGCGTAACCCTAGGTATCTCTAACTGGTGAGCACTGTATCTGAAAATGAAGGGGTTCATACTTTTGGTGAAGGAAAGTATCGCACACTTGCTAATATTTAAGTATATGCTGTTAGTATTACACCAGTCCTCAATGATGTCTAAATACCTCTGCAAAACTAAGCAATCAGTTATAGATGTTATACGACTATAGACCTTAAGGTCATCTGCATAAGCCAACACTTTGCAATCCAATCTGTCGAAGAGGTCATTAATATATAAATTAAAAAGAAGCGGTCCTAAGTTGGAGCCCTGAAGCACCCCAGAGGAAACCTGAAATGGAGCAGATGTAAAACCATTAAACTGAACATAGGAAGATCGGTTATGTAAGTATGATTGTATAAATGATATAAATTTAGGAGTAAAGCCAATGGAAGATAATTTAGAGACATCAACTTACTGCTTATCATCAAGACATTCGCTTATAAATTGTCTAATCGCTATTAGGTTTGTAGTAGTTGATCTTTTAGGAAAGAATCCATGTTGGTAACTCGACAAGTAAGGCTTGACACAAGCAAGAATTTTGGTGTGTAGCAGGATCTCAAAAACTTTGCTGCATACCGAGAGAATAGTAATGGGCCTTTATGTTATATGTTCATTTATTCTTACTCAAATATGTATTATTTATACAAATTTCACACACACCAGACGTAATCAAAATGTTTCCAAGGCTAATTTCGCAATTGATGACGTGGCACATCTAACCACATTATTTTTTTCTCTTTGGGAATTTGTATTCTAGATCCTCGGATTTGGGGAAAATACCACCACCGGACCGAACTCGGCAACCGTAATCAGATTATCGATTTCCACTGGTCGCCAACTCATTCCTTTCTTTCTTGTTCCGAAGAACTCCTTCTTTTTTTATTGTCTCCAGCCCCTCTTATCTCGATTTATAAGTCGCCAGATCCGTCATCGCCGCTCAGGATACATTTAATTAAAAGTTTCTCGAACCCCAATTGAATATTAATTAAATAGTCTCCGTCGGCTCACCCCCATTTGCACTGAGCGTGGGTTTGGGCGGCTCACGCCCTCTCCCCACAACCCTTGCACTTCCTTTTTTTCTTTCTTCGAGTTCTCCTTCGTCCAAGTTGGGAACAATCGAGGCTGCATCGTCGCTTCCCCCGACTTCCTAACTGTTTCTGCTTTCTTTATAGAGTGCAGGGTGGGGGAGCATCGATTATAATTTTAATTATAGCAATCCTGCCTTGCCAGGAAGCGAGTCTTCCTTAATTCTGTGGAACGAGGAAAAAAGCTAAGTGGAGTAGAATTGATGGGTAATATCAAGTTTTGGAGCTGCGATGTTGGTAATTATGGGGTTTAAGGAGTTGGGAGGGGATGGCCTTATTGAGATAATCTAAGGGCTATCGGGATTTTTATTCAACTCCGCTCTAAATCCCAAATTTGTTTTCTTTTGTAAGTAGTAAGTCAGATGAATAGATGAATTTTATTTTCCATTAATAAACGTGCCAAACAACATCCCCCCACTCCCTAGATATATTCCACATTAGTGACACTCATTCGTCTACTTACACCACAGTATAGCGCATCAATTTTTCGTCCCTCGGCGATAATCTCGTGACCTGCTCCCCTAATTTACGCTTCGTCGTAAATTAACGAAATAACCCTCACTTCGTTTCCCTTACACCGTATCCCCCCTTTTCCTCAGCAAGCCCGGCGTCGAAGCACTTGCACGCGATCCAATTCGACTTTACGATCGCCATCGTTCACCATTTTATGACGAGCGGCGCTTTGGGAGGCGTCCGCGCGGGATTCACTACTCTCAACCCGATACCCTTCCCAATAACCACCCCTTCCCCCCCAAATCGACCGTCGCTGTTAATTGCGTTAATTGAGTTTGCATTTTTGACTGCGCTGACGTCAACATGCCGTCGAAGAGGCGCTAGTGAAGAGTAGAAACGAATTCGGACGATAACAACCAAATGGGGGGAGTCGGGGCTAGTGAGTTTTTGGGGATAGTAGTTGGAGCAGCTTTCTGAGAACTTTTATTGTTTTTTTTTTCTTCTTGTTTTTGAAGGGATTAAAAGGAAACGTAATTACTTTTTCTCTAGTGGCGCTCGGATGGGGGGTTTTGAGGGAGGAAGTGAGCAGTTGGGAGTCAGGGAGAGCTTTAACTTCTGCTAAGAAGTTCAGAAGCCAGAGGAGATCGGAAAGTTCCGATCGCGACGAGACAATGGAAGTTGTTCGAGTTGGACCTAGTCATAAATTTTAATAGAGGAAGCTATCTGATCGAAAGTCTTTATATATACAGGTTTCCCCACCGAGAATAAGGACTGGAGGTGTCTCGGAGGTTACAATAACTATAGCGGTAGGGAAAAAGATATTATAACTAAGGTGACAGTGGCAAATTTAATGAGATTATTTTCAGATTAAACTGTCTACCAGAGGGCGCAGTTGCTAAGATTAATAGCAAATCTTAGGTTTGGTGGTAAGATTATTTATGGCTTCAATTGCTTTATTATTAACAATCTTTTTATTAAATGCCTCCTTAGACATTGCAGTTAGCCAGACATAAGGGGAGGGGAGGACCCTCTTTGAGGGATTGTATGATATAAATATAAAATATGAACTATATAAATAAATTTCATCTCTAAATAAATACATTAGGAGTCATTTTATGTTAATTTATTTCAAAACCGAAGCTTTCATATATTTAAAGAGATGAAACCTCTGCTTTGCGTATATATTCAATTATATACATCCATTTATGTCTCACGCTCTTGGAGTAGAATCTGGAGCACGATCTAAATTGAATTGTATTAATTATTCGCGCTTGGAGAAAAGCCCAATAATGGTGATGATAATATCTATTGATGCAATATATAATTGCTGTGATATGTTAAGCTGTTTTTATTGTAGTTTTTGTAGTAATTCTTTTTCATGAATTCGATATATTCTTACATACATTCGCATAGTTCATTGGCTAGTACCAATATTTACAATTTTCTTAATTGCTTAGGAAAGGCTACCTCAGAGAACTAGAGAGACACGGTCGTTATTGAAAAAATTGACTTTTATCGTGTGTTAAATCGTGAATGATAAGACTACTTCAAAAAATTAACAATAGATTACTAATTTATTTAAAAAAATCCTTTGATTTACGTACTTCATTTTAGGCCGTAGTTGTTATACCTAGGAGTAGTAGGAAAACCTACTTTCCGAGACGGCAAATGATTTTGAACAGGCCCTATTTCTTCTGTGTAAAGGGTTTTAACAATGTCAGCAGTTACATCGAGATATTGTGAATGTAATAAATCGATTGCCATAATATTCAATTTTGAGAAAGTCAGTAGGTACCCACCTAAGCATATACTAAAAAATGGGGCTGCAAATTATACACTTTAAAATGAATAAATACTGATTTTATTTCAAAAAGTAGCACCCACATGATTCACCTTCCAAACGCAGTAGCATCTCACGTTTTACGAATGGAATCAGGTTTGGTCAATGAAAAACAAAGCACTTAAAACTGGTTTCATTACTGTTAAAATTGTCCATAACCATTAACAGAATTGTACTTTGAGAAATTTATTTAAATTTAGAGGCAAAAGTTCATGTATTAATCGTGTGAAAACAGTTAGAATGCTTTAGAGGTTATTAAATTGAGCACAAATAAAAAAAAAGGTAATTTTACCTCTAAATACTTGACTCTCGGCACGGATTTTAGATAGGATTTCGTGAAACTAACGTCGTGTCACGCCTTAGAGGCGACTGCGAACGACAAAAAATAAATAAATACGGAGATTACGCGCCGTGTCATACCCGTGGGCCGACAACAGAGCGACTACGAACCATAACCGAACATAAGACGTCATATAGAATAGATCAATGATAGATACAATGCCGAAGAACAGCTGCCAGCGCTAAATTTCTTGCCAACTTAATTATAGGCGATGTGGATTCTCAAACTTTACTGTCTCAATTGCACTTTACCGTCCCAATTCATGATACCAGGTATCCTTACAGCATACGTATTTCTGCCGCACGATCCAACTTATTGAAACGAGCACCACTTTCTCATATGGCAGTTAATGCAAATATCGCTTTCAGTGATATATTTAATGTATAAGCCTCACACTTCCAAACTTTGCAAATACATAGGTTGGTGGATATATTCAATCCTGTATTTATTCTGAGTTTAGCGTAGAACGCTTTTATTTTTTTATTATTTACTCCTCATGGTTTATTGTACCAAAAGTACCTCTTTTTCTTTAAATCGTGTTATTTTCAGTTTAAGCTACACTGTACTCATTGTTGTATTTGATCCTGTAAGTGGGTTTCTGTTGGGCAAATATAGATATTATTATTATAAGACGGAAGATTACGCTGTGTCACGCCCGTGGGGCGACTACAGCCTGTAACCAAGCGGGGGGTGGAGCGTTGCCTTGTATCACACTTAAATAGTGACTACGATCTACAGCCATAGAGGAACGGAGAAAAACTATTGCCGTGCCACACCAGAAGGGCGATTACGATTTATGGCTAAATCAGGGAAACTGCCTGCGCAAAAATAGAAGGGTAGAAATCATCTCTGACAGCCAGACAACCCTCAAAACTTTGGAGGCTGTCAGATTTGACTGTGAGATGGTACTTAACTTGACTTAAACAGCTGGCGGAACATCTAAATGTTACATTGAGATGGGTGCCAGGTCACTCTGGAATCAGAGGCAACGAAATAGCTGACAAAGAGCTGCCGTTCTTGGGTCCAGAACCGACGTGTGGTAGCTCATATGGCAGCATCAAAACGTTTGTCGGGTTCCAACTTGCTGCTAGGCACTACTCCTTTTGAAATGGATTTGCCGGCGCAAGACACTGCAAGCCTCTAGGACTTCATCCGGATGAGAAAAGACTCCGTAAGGCAGTCTTTGTGAGCAGGGACCGATTGTGATTACTCACAGAAATCTTAACTGGGCACTGCGCACTAAATAAGCACATGTATTGTATGGAGCTAGTGAACTCTTCCCTGTGCAGGAAGTGTGGGAGTGCGAAGGGAACCCCTGCTTACCTTCTTGTCAACTGCCTGGCAGTGGACGGGAAGAGGCACTTTGGAGTCGATCGGTTGGACAAACCCAGAGTCGTTAAGTCGAGTAGAAGTTAACTCTCAGCCAGATTGCGACTTTTTTTGATAGGGTGCAACTAGCCGTCACTGAGAGGGCTAAAATTGACATAGGAGGTCAATAGATCTTTCTGGCCGAGTTATCTTCTGCGGGTCACTTCCGCTCATGAGAAAAAAAAACAAAAAGTCAGAGAGGAAGATTGTAAACCGGCAGAGTTTGCTATGATCGCAATAAATGCTCGGCTTATATAGGCACGCGGCGCAGGTGGGGATCGAAGCATGCGTAGAATGAATATGCAGCGCCTGTGGACACGGTATACTAATAGTTGAAACTAAGACACTTGCCGGCAAAATGACACGAACAGAAATAGATTAATAAATAACGCGGTTAAAGAGTTAAGTTAGAAACTATGGAAATTCATCTGGAGCACTGAAAATTTATACAAAAAATAAATTACTAACGTGGATGGATTTTCCCATGTAGGGCACGTTACAATATTCTGGACGGCGCGTTATCTACCTGCCTCCACTGTACAAAGAAAAAAAAAAGGTATCATTCCTTCAACTCGCATCCATTTTTCCACGTTCCGCTAATCGCATAACCTAAAAATTCAACACGACGCGCCAGTTCTTCTCCGTTCGTGCCCCGAAACGTTCACCTCCATCCATTCAACGCACGACGACATCAGGCAACGTCGGCGGCGGCGGCATCACCGCTCCCTTGTCATCACCCTAGCTTCCGCGGGCGTCCTCTCCCGGATCCTAGTTATTATTCACCGTGGGATTATGAAGACGGGACAGGCCGAGGGCGCGGCGAAAACCCTACGTGCAAGACAGACTAATGAAGTCCTATTTGGGGCTTAGGCGTGATGCTACTGAGCAAGCAACGCTATGAATGTACGTGAAACGCGACTCCGTAGTCTCCATAATAATTTTTTTTTATCATCCCTCGCGTGTGTCGTTCTCGGGAAGCTGATGATATATGACGGAGCGAGTATTCGTCCGCTTTGTCGTTGGCGGAAACTGCTACAGAGCCCGTTAGCTTTGCTTGTAATACATAACTAATGGACGCAATCGCATCCTACATTCTCTTTGGATCCATCGGACATCTGTAAAAGAGGTTTTCTTAGGGTTAAGGATTGCGTTTCGAGTTATTTCCGTTTCATAATTAGTTAAACTAAGACGAAGGGTATGGAATACTAAGAGAAAAGCAATTTAAAGCGAAGTTTTAAGATTAAAGGAAATCTGAAGTGTACAGTTTCTGAAATGGAAACAAGCGACTTTGTACAGATGTAATTTTTAATATATAATGAAGTATGAAAGTGAAAGTTTCTACTTGATTTCAGAGGAAACTAATGAGAAGAATAAACAAATTTTCTTTTTTTTTTTTCTTCAGGAATGTTTAAAATGAAACTCCTTTGATTAAAGGCATGTTTTAAGCATTAGAAAGATTGGAAAGAAGTGGGAGAGTTTAGGCGGCATATCTAGCATCTTCATCTTTTATGAGCATCACTCTCCTCGTCTTGTATATGGTAATCTGAAGCTTCCAAGAGCTGGTTTGGCCCACCCTCCAAAAGCTTTCCTTTTTTCCACTAGTTCTATATAACAGAATCTAGTTTTGCCTTATTGCCTTCTTACAGTAATGAAAAATAGAAGAAATAATTTTAGTTTCCTGGAAGTAAACTCGAAAAAGTTCTCTTGTGGTGTCATTTCCTATCTTAGTGTAGTCTCGATCTTTAGTTGTTAGAGTTTGTATTGAGATTGAGCTGTAATTTTTTTTTTGGAAAATATCCTAGTGAGTCTGACACAATCCGGTTCAATGTTTTGTAGGATTATAATTTAGTCGTTTCAGTCATATATCTTTGATATTATATAAACGTGAATTACTGAGAACATTAGGTAGTTACTAGTGTTGTGATGAACGTAGCTTTCATTCACATGTATAGCTGTGCGTGAATATTGCAATGTGAACCCAACAATAGGGGTTAGAGCGGGGGGCAGCATGCCTTTTAGAGGATATTTTTTTTTTTCTTTCTTTTAGACAGTGGCAGAGAGGATGTGAAAATGTTTCAAATCATACTTTTTTTTTAACATCAAATTTTTTTTTCCAATAATATTTTCTTTTGACATTGACAAATAGGATGCATTAAAATGTTTCAAATCATTTTTTTTTTAAATTGGAAGTGGGTTAGAGAGGAGGGGAAGATGATTTTTTTAAATGATCATTTTTCTCGTTTTCTTAACACCGGGAGAGAAGACGCATTAAAATTCTTCAAATCATATTTTTAGAGGGGAAGGGGGATGATTTGTTTTAACTCTCACCCCTTCCCATGTTAAGAAAATATGATTTAAAACATTTTTAAGGCGTCCTCTTTCCCGATGTTAAAAAAAAATATGATTAAAAAACATCCCTCTCTCCTTCTCACCCCTACCAATGTTAAAAAAAAAAAAATGATTTCAAATATTTTTATTGCATCCTTTCTGCCGATGTTTCAAAAAAAAGCAATATATTATTCAAAAAATACACTCTCCTCCCCCTCTCACCCCCTCCAATGTTAAAAAAATATTATTTCAAACATTTTCAAGGCGTCCTCTCTCCAGATGCTTAAAAAACGCAAAAGACTGTCACTAAAAAAAAACCATCATTAATGTTAAAAAAATTATAATTCAAAACATTTTTATTGCGTCCTCTCTCCCGATGTTTAAAAAAAAAGGAATAAGATTGGCATTAAAAACAAAAATAAATGTCGAAGAAAATACAAGTGCAAATTAGTATACTTTATTATTGTTGATTTAATATTAAAATATAACTGATTACAAAAACTATGCCATGAACGGAACTGCCCGCTCGCAATCTTTCACGAAGTAGATATTAAGTAGTGCGCGCGCAATGCATACAGTTACTAGAGAATAGGCTCATTTCACTCTTTCGTCGGTTCACACTACGATATTCACGCGTGAAGGCGATATGAGAAATTTGCTTCATGCACAACGCTTCATTCACTCAGGTAAAGAATGAAATATACTGCTTGAAACTCTGCTATGATACGAAGGATCTGCGGTGAATGACGGCGAAAGCTTCGTTCGCAACGCTAGTAGTTACTTACTATTAAATAATCCGCTGATTTGATTCCACAAAGTTTTTGATCAAAACGCATTATGGCCTCTTTTGTGTATCTAATTAAAAGCAAAATCTCAGTATAGTTGATTGTCTATGTTCAGTTAAATTAGCTATTTTACAAAAATTAAATGTGATGGTAAATGTTAAGAAAACTATAGGTCCCGATAATGATATAGTGCTTTGGCGTTAATAGCAAAATATTAAATTCACCATAAGTTCCGCTGATTTGATTCCACAAAGTTTTTAATCAAAACGTATTATGGTCCCTTTTGTATATCTAATTAAAAGCAAAATCTCAGTATAGTTGATTGTCTATGTTCAGTTAAATTAGTTATTTTACAAAAATTATATGTGATGGTAAATGATAAGAAAACTATAGGTCCCGATAGTGATATAGTGCTTTGACGTTAATAGCAAAATATTGAATTCACCATAAGTTCCGCTGATTTGATTCCACAAAGTTTTTAATCAAAACGTATTATGGTCCCTTTTGTATATCTAATTAAAAGCAAAATCTCAGTACAGTTGATTGTCTATGTTCAGTTAAATTAGTTATTTTACAAAAATTAAATGTGATGGTAAATGTTAGGAAAACGATAGGTCCTGATAGTGATATAGTGCTTTGACGTTAATAGCAAAATATTGAATTCACTATAAGTTCCGCTGATTTGATTCCACAAAGTTTTTAATCAAAACACATTCCCTTTTGTATATCTAACTAAAAGCAAAATCTCAGTATAGTTGATTGTCTATGTTCAGTTAAATTAGTAATTTTACAAAAATTAAATGTGATGGTAAATGTTAAGAAAACTATAGGTCCCGATAGTGATATAGTGTTTTGGCGTTAATAGCAAAATATTAAATTCACCATAAGTTCCGCTGATTTGATTCCACAAAGTTTTTAATCAAAACACATTATGGTCCCTTTTGTATATCTAACTAAAAGCAAAATCTCAGTATAGTTGATTGTCTATGTTCAGTTAAATTAGTTATTTTACAAAAATTAAATGTGATGGTAAATGTTAAGAAAATTATAGGTCCCGATAGTGATATACTGCTTTGGCGTTAATAGCAAAATATTGGATTCACCATAAGTTCCGTTGATTTTTTCCACAAAGTTTTTAATCAAAACACATTATGGTCCCTTTTGTATATCTAATTAAAAGCAAAATTTCAGTATAGTTGATTGTCTATGTTCAGTTAAATGTTATTTTACAAAAATTAAATGTGATAGTAAATGTTAAGAAAACTATAGGTCCCGATAGTGATATAGTGCTTTGACGTGAATAGCAAAATATTGAATTCACCATAAGTTCCGCTGATTTGATTCCACAAAGTTTTTAATCAAAACATATTATGGTCCCTTTTGTATATCTAATTAAAAGCAAAATCTCAGTATAGTTGATTGTCTGTTGATGTTCAGTTAAATTAGTTATTTTACAAAAATTGAATGTCATGGTAAATGTTAAGGAAACTATAGGTCCCGATAATGATATAGTGCTTTGGCGTTAATAGCAAAATATTAAATTCACCATAAGTTCCGCTGATTTGATTCCACAAAGTTTTTAATCAAAACACATTATGGTCCCTTTTGTATATCTAACTAAAAGCAAAATCTCAGTATAGTTGATTGTCTATGTTCAGTTAAATTAGTTATTTTACAAAAATTAAATGTGATGGTAAATGTTAAGAAAACTATAGGTCCCGATAGTGATATAGTGCTTTGGAGTTAATAGCAAAATATTGAATTTACCATAAGTTCCGCTGATTTTATTCCACAAAGTTTTTAATCAAAACACATTATGGTCCCTTTTGTATATCTAATTAAAAGCAAAACCTCAGTATAGTTGATTGTCTATGTTCAGTTAAATTAGTTATTTTACAAAAATTAAATGTGATGGTAAATGTTAAGAAAACTATAGGTCCTGATAGTGATACAGTGCTTTGGCGCTAATAGCAAAATATTAAATTCACCATAAGTTTTTAGATTATTCATGGCATGGCCTTCGGTTTATTCGAGCGTTCGGTGTATCTCTATCTATTTCTTTCTGTTTGGAAAGGAAGTGGTATCGAATGTAACCATTTCCTGTAGGTTATTCGCCATAAAAATAAGATGTAACAATTGATAATGATAGTTTATATTTCCATTAATTTTCATTAATTGTAAACAAAAACAATTTCTTAAAGCTTCTTACTCTGATAATAGTCGATTTTCTTTTGTCAATCACCAAATACCATTTCACGTTCACTCATTCTCATTACCTTTCATCCCCCAATAATCGAATAGAACAAGTAACCTTTTGGATCAGGCAATGCGGAGCCCAAAGGATAACCCTTTTCTATCCAGTCTCGAATCTCTCCTATAGTTTCCATTCACCTTTTCCTTTCAGTCCAAACACCCCCTTTCTTCCTCCCGCACCTCCGCGCCTCCAAGCTCTGTCAATAGGGGTCGATGGGTCGCCTGCCATCCTCTCACCCACCACCTAAAGTAGGACTGGATTCGAGCCGGTGGCGTCCCATTGGGAGCTCACCCCCGAACACGAAACAGTTGAGTAACCTTTTAATCCACTTAAAGGGTCCTAGGAGCGCGCGAAACTCCGTATAGGGGCAGTTCTGGGGAGACAGAAAGGTGTGGGAGGGTGGGGGATTGCCGATTCTAGATTAGGCGACGCAATACATTACAGACGTCGTGCAAGAGCTTAGCCGTTATCTCGTTGGGATCGTTGATAAATAAAATTACAATAAATTACGTTGTTTGAGAGTGCAGTGAGGGGAAAGATGGGGGGTGGAGGTAAGAAAGGAGCGTGTTAGGGTGAGATATGGGGAAAGAACGAGCATGTTAATTATTGTGAAGGTTGCCACTTTTATCTAGGAGTATAATTGATGGTTTATTGGTGTTTCCAACACATTTTTTTTGTCGTGCTGGTCTACATTCGAATGTAGCTATTTACATCGTGGATGGCTATAAAAAATTCCGTACAAAATGGTAGGCTCTTTTATCTTTGACGTTGAGCGAACTCACAACCGGATCTCATTAATATTGTTCGTTGTGTTTATTGAAGAAGAAAGGTAACATTTCATTTATTGCTGATAGAACCTTATATATAGACTGGTTATCAAGCTATCTAATCGGAGTTAGAGAGATCATTAATTAATTAAAGTTATCGAATGTTTTCATAAAACTTGCCCAGTTTGGATGATGTTAGAAGTGTATGTTCTTGATCGAATAAAGCTTTATTTTACTCTCATATGTAAATTACTAACATTAAGAGGTATTCTGCATTGCAATTAATACAATCTAAAGGGGATATAACTTCATATTTATCTCCTAGAGTAATCAATCCTTGAATATCCAGACGGATATTGGAGATATCTGTGGATAACAGTTGATGGTGATGGCTTTGCTGGAGGTGTGTGTCTGTGATGGCACAGCTGAACATTGATCGCTTTAGTCTAGATTTAGGCAGATCTGCTAAGTGGGTGGCGTCACGTGGTCGATTCAGTAGCCAAGGACTTTCTACCGATGCCGCAGGTAGAATTCCACCTGATGGCTTTGCTATCGAAACTTGCCTCTAGTCTAGTCAAATTTGCTTTGGCAAAATTGGAGAGCGCTTTATAAGATTGGAAATATTCTAATCATAGTCATTATATATTTATTAGTTTTGCGGGCCTTTAAGATCCATGATTTAGATTATTTTATCACTTTGCTTTCTTAATTTTCTTCACGATTTTTCCTATTGAGTTCTGTCGATGACGTACTTTTCCACTCTAATATCTCCAAAGTTCCTAAATTTGCTGTCACTGCATCTAGCTATTTCTTCTTGGGTCTACCTCTTTTATACCTTCTCCTTCTTTCAGCACACTTCTGGAATATCTGTGTTCTGGCATCCTGCTTGCTCTATGTCCTAACCATCTCAAACTCTGTGATATGACATACTGAGCTATACCGTTATAGTAACAAGGAGCTGCAAGACCTACAGTACATGGACTTTTGCGTAGTCAAGTACCGATAAGTAAATCGCACGGCACTGACTGTCAAAAACTATTACATGAACTCAAGGAGGCACCCCTTTTAGGAATCCCATATGATGCCATGGGTCAAAATACAACCTAGATAGACAACATCAGGTTATAATATCAGATCAGAAGGACTGGGAGACATGTACTCCAGTAAGAGCGGACTCAAACTGGTATACAGATGGCTCTAAAACGGCTTACGGCGTTGGAGCTGGAATATATACTAGAATCGAAGCCCAAAAGAGCTCTTTCAGTAAGCTTCAGAAAAGACCAATGATGTTCCAAGCTGAGGTTGCTGCAATACATCATTGTGTCCGAGAAATAGAAAGATGTACCGAGTCAGGTAAAAGCGTCGCTATTTTTCTCTGAAAGTCAGTCCACACTTAAAGCGATTAGTTCCATAAGCGTGAACTCTAAGCTGATTTGGGACTGCATAAGCGCCCTAAATGAGATGTCCACCCAAAGAAAATTAACTTTAGCCTAGGTCCCTAGCCATTCGGGCGTGATGAGGCGGCGGACGAGTTGGTCAGGCGAGGTTCATCAAGGTCATTCGTTGGAGGTGGTGGTGGAGTGTTCTTTCGACACTACCAAATCGCTAATTAAAAAAAAATCTATCACTGAATGGATACATAATCAGTCCAGAGAGTGGTGGCACAAATCATCATCAGAATCATCAATGAAGCCCAATCAGATTGCTATCAGTTCTCTCAAAAATTAAAAAAAAAACAATTTCTTAATTACTCACAATAAATATATTGCTTTCTTAGTATAGGTGATGTTACTACTTTGGTGCTTTTGATAATTTCAAATCTGTTTCTCATATTGTAAATCGCGATGTACGTTGTGTGTCAGCTTACATTCTAAGTGATCTATCTTCTTTATCGGTAAATTTACTAGGATTACAACGTGTAACGGTGAATGAAAACCTTCCTTTTACTGCGTCCATATCAACCGGAGTACCGCAAGGCCCCATTTTGGGTCCCTTGCTCTTCACAATGTAGACTTGTAAATTGTTTGTTTCCATTAAGACATATATCATTCACCTGTATGTTGATAATATACAAATACAACACTCTTTTACACATAATATGAATTTGAAGATTCAGATGCTATTTTCTTTGCATGATTTCAGCATTCGTTTTTCTTAAATTCATAAAGATCTATGGTGTTACTTTTGAATAATGTAATTGGTCTAATTTTATTTAAAATTCCTGTTATGAAATTCACATCGATATCACACTCTATTTTAAATAAAATTCAATTGAGGATATTATTTTCTATACGAAACGAATAAAAATTACTAATTCAAATACTACATCAGACAAAATGAAAAGCAACAGGAGTAGACCGACGCCTTCCCTTATTACACGATCCGTTTGTCTTCGCACGTGCATATCTGCAATTTAAATATCTACCCAATAAAACCCATAAAACACTAGCGCCACCTCGCGAGACAAAATTTAATTAGAACAGCGAGGCCTCGCGTGTCACGGCTATCCTTGATAATTCTACCAGCAACGGCCGATAGTTTATTGCGATAATTGTGAAATATTGGATTATTCTTCGCGTCCTAGCCTGCCAGCAGCTTTTAATTCAATTTGTAAGTGACATTGTGATATAATTTGCCGTGGTGGTGTGGATCTTGTACTCGGGCGAACATATACGACCGACCTTTCATCAGTAGTATTCTGGTTATGGGTTGGGCAATTAACTAGTCTATATAGTTTCCATTTCGTTACATTGTCGGTGTGAAAGACAATTAAACTTATATTAGGACATTTATTACGATAGCACGTTATGGGTAGGGGATCGATAGGATCGACTGAAGGAGAATCTTATAGCCAAGTGTGCAGGAGAGACAAAATAATCGGAAAAGGAGGATCGCGAAATAACCTAAACTATAATGTCATAAAGTCATTTTATGAGAAAACATCTTTTATTATAAACGTTTTACTTACAATGTGATGGTTGCATTTGTTTTTCATTTATTTTTTTTCCGTACGCGGATCTACGTTAGAAATACATAAAAGCAAATTGTTTTCTAGCTATAGAAAAGACAATTCCTGTAGTTATCCCTTGCAATCCTATACGAAGAACCCTTTTCACAGAGATAAGACGTGGCAAAAGGGATTAATATCTTCAACATTACTGTAACTAAAATTTCCATATTCATATCCACCAGTAAGCTAAAACGTGTTCAAATCTTCAGATATAAATTGTAGCGTTTCGCCGGCAATTGGTAACTTAGCCGCAGCAACAGGGTTTTTACTAATCGGGGTTAATACAAATCTTTTCGAGAAATCATTTTTATCTTCGTCGAAACAGTCTAAAACGGAGTTTTTAGCTCACGTAAATGTAGCTTAATGCAATCCAAACTGTGATGAATGATAGAGTCTTGTTCATTCATGTTTCTCTATATAATTCGAAGTGAGCACTGGCAAAGGATTTAATCCAACCATCATTAAAATTAAGCAACTTATTATTCTGCCAAGTGGATGTTATGAACGTAAAACGTATGACGTAAGAAATTCACCTTTCTTCCTACCTACTTCAGAAGGGTATAGAAGTACTGATACACTTCTCGCAAAAAAACCTTAGAGCAATTGGTAAGGCTACCTTCCAAAGCTTCTGTTGGAGCGAATGCAAATCGCTCTAAATACTCTTGACAAATGGTGTAAACAAGAGCGACTCAGTCAATGCTTAAAAAACACAAATGGCTCCATTCCCAAGAAAAAGAACGCTAGAGTGATAGGAGGTGAAAGGCTTCCATATGTCAAAGAGGCGAAATATTTTGGAGTATAATTTGATCAAAGACTTACTTAGAACCCACATATCCAGAATACAACCAACACAGGCACTATCGCCCTCGGTAGATGCAGGAGGCTGTGCGGAAGGAATTGAAGCCTTAGTTCCAAGATGACTCTGTGGTTATATACAATGGTAAATAATTAGATCCATGATAACGTACGGAGGAGTAGTGTGGTGGTCAAAGGTGCGACAGGCTGGGGGTGGCCAAACGCTTAGTAGTGTACAAAGACTGACATACCGACATCGATGAGGTCCACTCCCGCCACTACAATGGAAGTAATTCTAAACCTACCACCGTTACATATTTATGTACAAGGAGCTGCAGTGATAGTCAAGCATCGATAAGTAAATCGCACGGCTGACTGTCAAAAACTAATAGATGAATTTAAGCAGGCATCAATTCCACGTGATGTCATGGTTCAAAAACTCAATCTAGATTGAAAATATTAGGGTATGATATCAGATAAGAAAAATTGGGCAACAGGTACTCCAGTAAGAGCGGACTCAAAATGATATACTTACGGCTCTAAAACAGATTATACCGTCGGAGCTGAAATATATAGAAAGAAGCATAAAAAAGGCTCTTTCAGCAAGCTTTATCAAAGACACAACGCTGTTTCAAGCTGAGGTTGCTGCAATTCAACATTGTGTTACAGAAATATAGACTAGACTACACCTAAAGTGATTAGTTCCGCAAGTGTTGACTCTAAGCTGATTTGGGACTGTGTAAGCGCCCTAAATGAGGTGGGCTCCCAAAAGAAATTAACATTGGCCTCAGTTCCTAGCCAGTCAAGCGTGAGGGGAAATGAGGCGGTGCACGATCTGGTCAAGTTGAGGTTCGTTAAGGTCATTCTTTGGAACTAGGCCTTCTTTTGGCATTACCAAATAGCAGATTAAAGAATCCATCAATGAATGGATATATAAGTGATGGCAAAAGGATAAACACAAGCAAAAGGTTCTTCAAGGAAGAGAGGTCCGAAAAGACCTACCGAGTAAAGATAGGAAAATAGATTAAATAGGCATATGTACAACATAGATCTGGTAAGATGATGCTACTTGCAGATTCTCCCAAGAGGAGGAAGAATTGTGCCAATGTAACCGCTTAGCGAGGCCAAGGTTTCTAGTAATGGAGGTGGAGAACTCCACAGCTAGTAGCTACACAAAGAAGCCGCTCTCAAGGTGATAGATCTAATTAAGAAGTCAAAATTGGAGAGCGTGTTCTAGGAAAAAGAGCACACAATAGATCTCAATTCTATCATTTAAAGCTCCTATAAGAATTTATTGCGCTAAGTAACTAACCTGCCACCAATCATCAATAAAAGCACTCAATAAAAATTTCAACTTTTTCAACTGCGCATTCCACAATTGCGGTACGTTATTGCCCTAGTCCATACTAAACCGCCATTAATCTTCACTAAAAATCCGAACCCGCACGCAATATCTAACAATACGTCATAAATAAACTACCTCCAGACGATATAAGTCAACCTATCTATCGATTCGCGGACTCGATTACATCGCCTTTCGCAGAAATAAACCGAAATAAATTTAAATTTTTCGATTCGGGCGACGCGGCGAGTCCTAAGTAAGTGACCATCGTCGAAATTGATGTCTTCCGCGAAACGGACATCTCCACAGCTGCACGGGAACGGATTAAAAGGGCGGAATGCGAGTTTGTCCATTCGAAAATCGTATATCCTCGCGGATTGCATTTTTATGTCGCCGACTCGGATATGGGAACAGTTCGAACTGCATCGGAATCGTATTTTAGTTTATATTGCCTCGCAAAGTCGTCAGTCTAATGTGTTTTCGTCCGGATGGGAACGGGGCGTAATAAATGATAGTGGGCGGGTGAATTTCCACGTATTTTGTTGAATCTATGAATGGGTACACTGACAGGGGACAAGGTAAGTGGTTAGTTCAACAAAACATGAATGCATTTGCGCTTTGATTGCAGCATATTGAATAATTTATTCGAAACATTATTATTCGTATGTATGTAAAAATTCAAACAACATGGTGCTTTGTGTTCAATTATTTATTAATATATTTATTCGTGACTCGGCTTATGAATGCACTTGCGTAATTTAGCATACCTGTTAATCAGAACTCCAAACATATTTTGCCTTACAAAGGATCTGCTAGGTCCACATATCGCCAATCGACAGCAACCTCGAACTTTAGAAATCGAGCGCGCTATCCACTAGACCAGGAGGCTCGTTTGTTAGGTACTACAATTTACTGCTGTAGCGCGGGAGTACAAATAGAGTTTACACGAGATTTTTTCAGTTTATTACAGTTAAATGTTTGTTCGATTTACATTTTTTTATCAATATAATGATGTAAATTACGAATTTACACGATTAAACGCGTTTTTTTCACCTTTCAAAAAAAAACATCGTTTTTGTTTTTTTTTTGACCAACTGGAGGCCTATTCACAAACGCTCGCCCATACATATCCGCCTTTTTGACTTAAAAAATCGCCTCAATTTTTTTCAGCTCGATTCGCGATATGCTCATCTGGCAGTCCCCTTGTCAGTGTTACCAACTTGGGGAATTTTCTCCTAAATTTGGGGTAAACTTTTAAGGTGAGGGGATACTTTAGGGGACACAGTTCGTAAGAGGAATTTTTAGGAGGTATTTTAATGGTTACCACGTTCGTTGATATTACGTCTTGTAGATGAACATCAAAAATGTTTACAAATAAATTTATATTTTCTTTAATTTGATAATTTTCCAACCTTCAATTTTATCTAGTGATACGTAAAATACTCCGAAACTCCAAACTAATGAATTCCAAATAACCACTTTTAATAATAGATGAAAAGGCGAACATATTAAACCAATTTTAAATTTTCCGCAATTATTTTTAACTTCAACGCTGTAATAAAATGACCTATTATTTTCTAGCGCGTCAATAGTTATTTTAATACTTTTACACTGAATTCAAGAAAAAATCTAATGGCAGGAAATCTAAATTTGGTTATTAGGGAATTAATGACATTCGAAATTTGTAATATATATATCGTAATGTAAATTTAAAGCACATTTTTTTTGGGGGGATGTAGTGCTTGATTAAGGGGACACCATCTACGGGAAAGTACTTCCTGGCAGTTGTCAATACTGCCCCTTGTTAGTACTGCTGTGGCAGGCTTCCCATTTTTTGCGAGTGTATTTGGAGTTGCATATTTTGTTTTGCTTAAAACTGCTGAATCATTGTACCGAGAATTTTACACAATAATGTTTTAGTTTGTATAAATTTAGGTTAAGAGATAATTGTATGTTTTATTTAATTAAGTGTTAAGTTTTTTTTAAATTAATTCCATTCATTTATTTGTCTTTTGAACGTTGGCGTATTGTTTGTACAACTGCGTTGTGCGTTTTTGTAAGAAAAACAGTTGTAGTTTTGTCAGGCAGTTCCTTGGTCGACTGTTAACGTGAGTAGACGTATTTTTGTAAATAATTGTTGCCATTTTGTAATCCATTTTGATTTTAGTAAATTTCGTTCCGTTTCTTTAAAAATATTGTCCATCAAGGAATTCGTTTTGTAATAATTGTTAATATATTGACGTGTACACGTTGTAGATATAAGATCATTTTTTTTTTTTTGTGCAGGAAGGAATATATATTTTAGTTGTAATGTTCTCATTATAGTTAAAGTGTTAATTTTTTCGTTTTTCGATTTTGCTGATTCAGTTTTATTTTATTAATCACCTCGTTTGGGTGAGTCGAGGCATTGTGCTTGCATTTAGTTTTTCAATCTTGTTTTTTTTTTCTAGAAATTGTCCACGGTTAATTTAGTTTGTTTTAATTTGAAACCACGTGGATTGAATTTGAAAGATTAAGAATTATCTTCCTGAACAAACAGAACTTTTGCTTTGTATAGGAAATAGCATTGTCCTATTGTAATTTAGAAGCAAGTGCAGTTTTTATTTTTTGGCGAGAACCTTCAGTTCATGGTTTTTTTCTGCCATTTTGTAATTTTACCCATTTTGAAAAATAAAATTGATATTAATTAGCATCTTTGGGTTGAAAATTCTGTTATTTTATTTTAAATTAACCTTTTCAATTTTTGGGGTGATTAAGAGGGTCTGATTTCTTTCACTCACAATTTACTTTTCGCGGTTAGATTCAAGTTTAAATTCGCGAGGGTAACTCTGAGGTTAATTGTTCTTTTGCGCCTTTTTAAAATTTTTATCCGTTGAGCTAGCTAATTTAATTTTCATTTTTCATTTTGAAAATTCATTTTGCATTTTCACTTAATTCAATCAGTGCACAGCACCCCAATAAAATGCGCATCTGATAGACTATACTAGAACGCTCTAGCGTTGATTTAATTTTTCAAAACTTCAACCTCGAATATCTCGGAAACGATTAGAAAGAGCAGATTGCGCTTTCCGTCATTCGATTTCCCGTCAAAATTCGCTTCTGGTGGGCTTTATTGGAGGGCACTACCGTCGACTTGATTTTTGAAAGTTTTGACCTCAAATATCTCGAAAACGGTTAGAGATAGAGAGACGCGCTTTTCCCCATTCGATTCCTCGTCGAAGGCCGGTTCTAAAGATCACCGCGTGGACGCCTTAACGTCGATTTTAATTTTCAAACTTTGAAGGCCTATTTCTCAAGAACGGTAAGAGTTAGGAGGACGAACTTACAATTAGTGCCGTTCGATTCTTCTCGAAGATACGCTTATTTTGGGGTATATTAACATTTTGTATTCGTTCAACCTGCACCATTTTGATGCATTGCAATTGCATTCCAGCATTCCAACATCTAATCAGTGACAACAACAGTACATGATAGCCACACTTTTTTTACCTTTATATAACAATAACGTTAATCTATTATTATCACTTTTTTCTGATACTTATGCATTATACATAAAGAAATCAATATAAGAAGTACAATAATCCGGTCCTGTCTCATCTACATTTGGTCCTATACCCAATTTCTAACATTGCGACAGAAGCATACTTCTACTCCAAGGAGGGACACGATTTGTACATACTTGGACGTGTTAAAGGGACGTTTTTTTTTCTTCTGAAATTGGCGTCCGAAATTTTATGGCGCCTACGACCCTTTATTAACTCGTAAGGGTGGGTTTTTACCGGAAATTTACGGAGAGACGTTGCGAGAGACTTCGCGTAGGGACTGATCGTAAAACTGGCGTGGCCGTAAACGAAGACATATAAAATATTGACGTTGCGGCAATATTACCTCTTATAGTGCGTATTTAAGTTTTATATATATATAAGGTTAGGTAGGTATTTAATTTTGTTCGGAGATAATTTGTCGGAATGTTTAATAAGATAAATGTGAATATGGTGAAGTTAAACTAAAATAAGTAGCGAGTTCGCCAATTATATTATAATTTTATGATAAAATGTTAGGGCTAAGCAATAATAAATATAAGTCATCCATATATTGCTAATTGTTTTCATCAATTCTCGAAACTCGAAAAAGACATTATAATGTATTGTTACGCTACACAGTAGCATACAGCCCGGATAAAAAAAATAAATTTTAAAAGAAATACATCAATTAAATTAGAAAAAATCAAATTTTATATATCCCAGTGTCATCTATCTTTATTAATTTTGATTTACAAGTGTGCTCTCTCACCAGCCAGATGGCATGCAGGGCGAGAAATTTCCGATCGAGGGGCGGTGACATAAAAAAAATAACAAATAGCTCGTTACTCTCTTATATCTTTAGTAAGAGTAGGGATTCTGAGCAAGGATGTTGTCAGTTGTCCTCTCCTTCAAATTCACTGTCAATGACCAGTTTAAATGATATCATAGGCATGATAATGTTGTGCCTCAATAGAATTCAATCTCTTATGTAAAATTGAAACATTTAAGTGTGGATAAAAGTGATTTTATTTAATAAAAAAAAAATCTAAATGTGAACTTGTTTAAAGTCAGACATAAATCTTTGGATATTTATCTCAGGTAAGTACGTGAGTCCGTTTAATTAATAACTCTAAAGTTTTATTTAGTAATTCCACCTTTTGCAATTCAAATTCATAGTTTCGTACGTAAATATGTTTAAATTAAATTTCAAAATTTCCGCTTTCTTTCTGACCGTTCAAACGGAGTTATGTTAGGCTTAAAGAGACGTGTGAAACAGAGTAGCCAACCTTGATGGTAAATTACTGAATATTGGTTCGTAACGTAAATACATAACAAATACTTATAAACCTATTTACACAAATTTCCCCATGTAACTGCGAACGGTATCGCAGTCGATACAAACAATTTTCTAACCTCAATTCTTTCTGAACGAATAAAAATAAAATTTCTTATAAGTATAATTAAATTTGGATTGGAATTGAAATAATACGTTTATTTTTAGGTAGATTTGACGAGGAATACCTTCTACAGGGCCGAATTCTGCGGATATTGGTGTGGACGGGACTGTTTAGGTGTCGAAAAAGGGCCCTCGTGCATCGTAGTCACATCAGATCACGGAAAATTGGCTCGTTCAGGACAGGAACATAACAGGAAACTCAGGAAAATCGTCGTTGATGAAAAATTACTCAAGATGCAGGTAAATTTGAATAATATTTATGTGAAAAACTTTGTTTAACAATTAACCATTATTTTTAGGTTGTAATTTGGGATAAAATTGGATTTTTACGAAGTAGCCGTTAAATTTTTCAAGAACAAATTGAGATAGGTCTGCCTCGAACAAAGCTCGGTTAGTGAATGGTTCGAATTGAAAATGTTTTAACTGACTTGAAAGTGATTGTCTTTGTCAAGGAATCCAACTGTCTGTGAAAATCCGTTAATGTAACCGAAATGAGGGGAACCTCCATTGTTTTATACATGAGAATGCCCATGTGATCGAAAAGACCGTCAGATGTTTAAACGAAATGAAAATAAATAATAAATACAAAATCTGGAACCACCTTACAATTGAAATATGATAAAGGTATGTGTCTCGGAATTGTGAGAAAAATACATTTTAAATTTTTAAACACTTATTACTATGTAAAATTAACAATCTTAAAATTCATTATTGCACCTAAAAGGTAGGCAACCATTTATACACATAGAATTGTTACAGAACCCAATTTCCAGCAATTTCCCCATGTCTTTCTGTTGACATATCAAAGCAATTGGACTGCCAATGCATATACAAACGTTATTAGACTAATTTTAACTGACATAAATACACAGTAAAAATAATAAAACTGTTCACTTGAATTAAACGTGGATCCAAATTTGATCTGTCAATAGCTATTGTAAAATATACTATACAAATTCTAATATTGATTTTCGATGTGTAGGTGTATCACTGCTGATAATCTTTACTTCCTGAAGAAAAAATTCTGAAGAAAATGCCTTGAAGGACTTGCCAAATGCAGAGATTTCCTACATCACCTGGACATCGTCTAGCTATCTGCTGCTACATATTATATCCTTTTTCTTATAATGTCTAATTAGTTTTGAAATATAACTGAGTAAAATAGTAACATTCCCTTTTAAATAATAGTGAATATGTTTGCTATAACAGTATATTAATTAATGTGTTTTTCCTAAAAGGATTTAAGAAACAATCTATCCGCTCTGAAAAATCGGAAAAACATCTGCGGGAATCAATGTAAATTAAAATACAGAATGCGAAGACATTTCATTCATGCCTCACTTCCAATTTTAGTCTCTCATCCATTGCATACACAAAAACGCACACCACTGACGTCAACCAGTGAAACCCGTCTAACACAGAAACCTTAAAAGAGCCCCACTTTCGCCAGAGATCTAATCAAATCTTTATCGCGATTGTTAAGCGCCCCCGTTTGAAAACGAGTTCACTGTAATTTTCCACCGAGGCACCCTTGTTTTGTTATTGGTTCGGAGTGAGGCGCCTTTATGGGGCGTAAAGGGCCCCCGATACGGTCGCTTCTAAAAAGCACCATCCGCTTCACGTGTTAATTACCATAAGCTTTCGTGTAAGTCACAATAAAAATCCCCAAGAACGATCACCGCCGAGTTTGGGGTCGCCGGCTCCCTCTTTTCGTGTGGGGAAGTGTGAGGTTGTAATGGCGTCGTAAGCCGTTCGCGTCGTTAACGCCGCGATGGATCCCGGCAGTCTAGAAACAATAACAGTTATCCCCCTCCCGCGTGCGGGAGCGAATAGCACTAAATTTTTATTAGCTTCAGTACTCGGCTGCCATCTTGTATCGGAAAACACGCTGGATACGCTTCGCCGTCTGGAGGTAATGACGCCTGATATGTAAGCGGGAAAAGTTTCTCCTGGGGGGTGTTACGGAAATATGTAGATCGTAGTAGAAGTTACATTGGAGTACCGCAGGGACATCTTCGCAGACACTTACTTTAGTTTTATCAATACTAAAAGCGATATTACTGTTTCGATGTCCTCTCGTGTATCTCCGCCAAATATCAACAACAGTACAACCTTTGGGAGAACAGGAAATGAAACGAAAACATAAAATTTCCTACTCGTCTCTTTTCCCCTTAAGGAGCCCTCGCCCTTTTAATAACATAACCTCGACGGACAAATTCCGAACGTAATTTTCGCGTCGGCGCTGCCCCTCGCGCTATCTTCGGGAACAATAGAACGACGCCGGCGTCAGGAAGCGGTAATAAAAACCACCACCTTACGAGCCCCTGTTTCCGTACACAATAAGACCGGGGCACGCAATCTCCACGTCCCAGCAGCAGCAGCGTTCCGAAGAAATTTTTCGACCTTTAAATCACCCGAGCCCGCGCCGAAGGTGGTGGATAGAATAAGGGTGTAAAAGTTGGGGGTGGGATGGGTGGTCGTTACGCCGAGAGATTAAGTGCTTGTTTATGTATTTGAAACGCCATCTAGCGGGATGTTAAATAAGCCGGAAGGGAATCGGGACACTCGTATTTGTACTGCGCTTGTCGCTATAATAGAGTGCATTTTTTAATGGTGGAACTTTATATTTTTTCACGGTTGCAAAATTGTTATCTGATAGTTAAAAGTACTTATCGTAACTTTAGGGGTTGTGGATGTTTGGTTATTGTCGCTTGGGTGTACTGAAATAAGAGTGCATATACAATGTGACCCATTTGAAATAAAAGTACGCCTGTAACTTCCATGGTTGAAGCAGTGTAGATTGAACGCTTTTCACCCCAGTAGGCGCTAAGGTTGGGTGGTCTACGGATCTCTTTCACCGAGACCTTTTCAGATCTATTGTGATCCCATTTTTCCTAGAACAGGATCTCTAATTTTACTCACTTAATTCGGCTTAACGTATTGGAGAACGGTTTTGTGTAGCTATTAACTGTGGCGTTCTCTATGCCCAATACTAGAAACCTTGTCCTTACCAGGCCGTCCTATTGGCTCATCACGTGAGCTAATGTTCCTTCCTTCTCTTGGCAGAAGCTGCAAGTAGCGTTATATACCAGGCCTTTATTTTTGGGCAATTGAGCTAGGTGCTCATTGTACCATCCTTATTAAATCTCTTACTTCCACTCGAGCAGCTTGCTGTTCTCTATAAAGCCCAGTGTCTTGCCCAGTGGAAAGTTGGGAACTCTCGAGGGCTCCAATAGATTCTTCCCGAAATGTTTCTGCCCGAGTACTTTCAACTCCTCACATGTGCACGTTACATGTAAACTCGTTTCCTTCTGTAGTTTGCATCTTCTGCACCACGGTTCGCTTACTCGACCTGTGTCGTAGAGATGCTTTTTCAGGGGATAGTGTCCAGTTACCAACCCAGTAATGGTTTTAACTTCTTTCTTGCTGCATCTAAGTAGGTTATCAGAGAATTTAGCATCTTCATCGCGTATTAGCGCTTTAGTATGAAGTTGACCTTCAGTCGACATCCATTTCTTTCTACTTTCCTTATCTAACCAGATCTAAATCTCCCTTTTAGCAGAGTCCTTGGTAACTTCCACATACGAGCTCTGGACCTATGAAGTGTCTTTTAGCGCCATCCTTGGCTAGTTCGTCGGCTATTATGTTGCTCTTTAAATCCTCATGTCCTGGCACCCAAATCAGAGACACCGTGTAGTCTCGTGCTAGTGTATTGAAGGATTGTTTACAATCTCTAATTAGTTTTGACCTAAATACGCGGTTTGATAATTACCAGGCCTATCTTATGTATATGCATATTTAGTCCACAGTGACCAATCAGCGCACCAACTACCATTTTAAATTGTCCTTCTTTTACTCAGTAGGTGTTTAGTAAAGTCAGACCTCTGTTCCTTTAAAAATTCCTTGGCCCGTCTCTGTTCTGGTGATTTTTCCATTACTACACATTGACGAACTTTTTAATTTGCAATTTGGAAATACTAAAACAAAGGTCAACTCCAACGAATGACGTTAACGAATCTCGCCTGGCCAGATCATCTACCGCCTCATTTCGTTTCACCCCTAAATGGCTGAGAATCCAGACCAATGTTCATTTCCTTGGAATCCCTACCTCATTCAAGGTAGGTAGATAGTTTCAAATCAGCTTAGAGTCAATACTATTCACATCACTTTAAGTGGCGATTGACTGTTAGAGTAAATAGCAAGGTTTTTGTCTAATTCAGTCCATCTAATTATTATTTTTTTTATTTTTTTTTTAAAAAGGGGTGGTAACGCCTAAGCTATATGATTAGCTTATCAGGCCCCCTCAGAGCCAAATCTCCCTCCTAATCAACATTACGACCCCGAAAAAACCGATTATCGTAATTGACCAGAGCGAGATTTGAACCCCGGACTCCGCACTGATAGCCAAGCGTGCAAGCCACTCGACTACCAGCCAGGCTGGTAGTCGAGTGGCCTTGACACAATGATGGATTGTAGCAACCTCAGTCTGAAGCTTACCGAAAGGGATATTTTAGGCTTCTTTGCATATATTCAAGCTTTTACTTCATACTTTGTTTTGGTGCATCTGTATTTGAGTCCGCTCTTACTGGAGTGCCTTTCTCCCAATCCTTCTTATCTGGTTTTGTAACCTAATACTTTTTATCAAAATTGATTTTTGAATAAGAAGTAAGCTGTAGGTCCTGCTCGAGTCAAACCCATATTTGGGACAAAAAAAATCAAGTGAGGTTGGCACAATATGCAAAATAGATGTTAGTGCCTAAAAAGTGTAAAGCTTTATTCCACAAATCCCAGCTTCGGCCCAGCAACAAACAAACTGCTGTAGCATATTTGACATTAAAATGGAACCAACTTCGTTTAAACACATAGTGGGTCAAAAAGTTTCCTTTCATACAAGACTTTAGAAATTGGCCTAAAATTTCAAAGTATATATGATTATTTCTCGAGTTCGAAAATAGTAAAATATTATTAGCGATTTTTTTATTAGAAACTTTTTTATTGGAAAAATTTCAGTCAAATACGTTTATCAATAAAAAAAGTTTTGGCAGAATCATCATTCATTACATCTTTTTTTCTTTGAATTCGTTATGTGTTTATTAATGACTTAATTTTATAATATTAATATTAATGATGTCATAACTTTAAACACAAATGAGGTAACAGTGTAGTGTAATGTAGTCATGTAATTAAAATTTCTAGACCTCTGCAAGATTTTTTCAAATAATATCAAACAGGTTAACGCTGCATGACTTGCTTTAGCATAAACTACAATGTATGTAAAGATATGTTTATGCACTTGATATGCAGATGGAGGCACTGCCATATTTTGTACATATTGCTGTGTTTCATAAGAGGAAAACCATCAACCATATTGAAATGTAATTACTATTTTATGTACACACCTGTTTGTAAGTCCAGTATAATTTGGATTAAATTGTATTAGTAGTCATGGAAGTTGAACATAACTTATCGTCTGACAACTGTACGATAGCTTGGTATCCTAGGTATCTATTTTTAATTGAATGTAATTCATTGAAAGAAAATGTATGAAAATCCTTGGTTACGGGTGGGTTGTTGATAAAAGGAAAAGCTGTGTCATTTCTCATCAAATATAAATGAATTAAACCATATTGCTGGGTATATCTGGTATCGAAGGGGATAAAGTCACAAATTTGGTGTTTACTATACATGGGTACTTGTTCTACATGGGAGTGTGTATGTGTTTGCTGTTCCTAGTCTAATCATACATCCTGAATGTAACGAAGGGGGTAAATATACGAGCGAATCTGGATTGTCACTACAAGAAAATCACATTCGGAGGTACTCTGGCGTCTGTATGAACCGATATACGAGGTATCTGGTCAAAACATTGTTTAAATTATTATATAAATGAATGTATAACTTCTATAATATTTTGAGGTTATTATTTTGTATGAGATTAAAATTCTGAGCTTTTATAAGTTGGCAAACGTGGTTGGTGGTTTTCTATTCTCTTATGATAGCGCGGGATATTTTAAAAGTTCCTTTTTGAATTAAAGAATCTAAATTATACTGGATAATTGATAATACTTGTTTGAATATCCCAAATAACTGTACTCACCTTGAGTAAGAGTTCTCATTCTATTTATTTGTTTCTGATATAAACTTATTAATAAATTATACATGTTATTAATGATTGCACTGTTTTATTAATGGAATTGCATTGTGTCTATCATTGTAGGAAGGTATCTGCAAAGAAAAGGCAAATCTAATTAGAAAGTTATTTATTTATTTTTCTTTTTCGTAAAAAAGAGCATATAGCCGGAAAATCACAATAATATATATTCTAAACACACCATGTGTTGTCCTCTCCCCTTGATCAGATGCCAACCACTTGAGACGTTAAAAGGTTAATAAATATGTTATAATACACCTTGCTAGTTTTATTTTATTAATCAAAAATCAAGTATAATTAAATATGAGAAACCAGTATAATACAGCACGGGCAATAGTTCCAAGGTCACCTACGAAATCCTTTTTTGCTTTTGACCTACTTTCTTTCATATCTGTAACCATAAATAAAAAACCTGTACCAATCAAGAAATGATAAACAGTTTACTGCTTCCATGCGCTCCGCTTTGGCCAGTTACTTCGTCTGTAATGGTTTATAAATATATCGACTTCAGCGCCATCTATATAATAGATCCATTAGAAACTTGTGCCCTGGACTTGGCGCAGAATTAGAGTTAGTACTTTAGGTCCGAGTGTGGTCCCGTTAGTTGGAATTCTTTGTACAGGAGCCAAGCTATCATTGAGGCAATATAGACGATCATAAGACGACGAAATTGAAGTTAGATATTGGTTATATCGCAAGCAATAAGTTTTTTTTTTTGCTTTACGTGCACACCTAAATACAGGCTGTGGTTTTTAAAATAGAAACAGTATCAGTGAATTTAGGTAAATTAGATGTTATGGTGTGTTGTACGTGCCTCTCCTCTAACAATTATAAAAGTTAATTTTTTGCATTTAAACCGCGATGCAAATTTCTTTCACCTCCATATTTCCCCACCCCGGGCAGTTTAACAAAACGTGGGCGTATTTAGGCGCCTCCATATTAACCGCTCTTAATAGAAAACCGCAAATAGTTACCGCTCGGCAGGATTAGCCAGGATTACTGTGTGCCACTAGCCTCGGCTCCAGTGCCGGGGGTGGAGTTAAAAATATCGCGTTTTGGAGCCATTCCAGGAACCGCCGCTTCGTACAATTACACCACCGGTATTTAAATGGAATGGATATTGTCGTGGTACGGTACCAATCTAGTTTGATTAAGAGGAGGAGATAGCCAAGTCTCGTGCCCTGATGTAGAGTTGAGAGAGCGGGAAATCCCAGTATGCCCGAGAGGGAATCCAACGGGAATGGGCAGATGTGTGTTTGTGAGATTGCATTTAGTATGGTCTTAATGGATTCTAATGATTTAAAGATCCATCCGGCGCATCCACCATTATTGTTAACTCATAAAATTGCATGAAAATTCAATTATTTCAATCTTCTCATTGCTAAATTATTAAGTACAAGTATATTATTAATCTATTGAAATATTTTAAAGTTTTCAGCTAGATGTCATTTTATGATTATAAATTACTTCTTGGAAAGAGAGTGGTTCTAAAAGCAACTCTTTTTAAAGAGATGTTCAGTCTGTAGCTATGTCTTGGAGGTAGTTTTCACTTTCTATTTAAATTCAGGATAAATATTTATTTGCTGTAACTACATATTCAACTTGAATTTAAATTGTAAGCAAAAATTGCCTACAACTAACATTTGTGAATAGAACGAACGCAAAAATCACTATAAATATTACTAAACAGTTCGGTAACTTTAAAATAATTAATATTCCGATAGCGTAGCAAACACTTTGAGTGTAATTTTCAAGATTTTTCGACTTTAAAGTCGCACTACAGTAATATGATACAGTTATGGTCGCTATCGCAAAGTTTCAGTAACGTTAAAGTAATATTGTTTGGTAGTCATGTGATTTTAAATACATTACCATCTACTTAAAAGTTATGGTATTATAGACGATCTGCTATTGGTAAGGATTATTTCAGTGCTATTACTAATTATAATAATAACTCAGCACTACAGGCCTTGAAGGCCCTTGGCTAGAGTGCCGGAACACACCGAGTCACTGAGAAATGTTGTCCGAATGGTGACTCAACCAACAACCGGTACCGCATATTGATGCTTGACTTTCAAGATTGGCAATGATGCACCCTTCCTTCTCAGCTGTACTGCCGTCCTATTACTAATTATGAGCTTTAAATTGGAGTAATTGTACGACTAAGACAGATATTTAGCTGCACTTACGTAATAATTACCGAGTTAAAGTTCCAGTCTTAGGTTCCATCATTTTGGTGCTGGTTGGGTATGACATACACAGAGCTAAAACAACACCGTGTCAGTCCCTCAGACCGGCTACCATCTACAGGCGGATGATATTTATGCTATATCAGTCCCGTAGGTCGACTACGATATACTGGGTGCGAACACAACGCCCTGTCAGTTTCTTAGAACGACTACAATCTACCGGCAAAGGATATCTATCCCACATCCGTTCCGTAAGTGACCGACTATGATATTTAGCGAGCGAAATTAATGGCGTGTCTAGACTTTTAGATGGACTACAGTTACAGGGGAAAGATATTTATGCTAAGTCAGTTCTATAGGTTCACTATGATTTCACTATGATACACTTGAAATGAACATGACCCCACCCGTGTCAGTCCCTTAGAACGACTACAAGTAACAGGCGGGCAATGCCTGTGCGGCATTAATCTCGTAAGTCAACTATGATATTAATGCCCTGTCAGACCTTACGATCGACTGCAATATATAGAGGGAGGCTATTTATGCTATATCAGTCCTGTAGGTCCACTAAGATATACTGCAAACAAACACAACACCGTGTCAGTTTCTTAGAGCGATTACAATTTACATGAGAACAAAATATGTGTGGAGTCTCGTAAGTCGACTATGACATGCATCGAGCGAAATTAATGTCGTGTCACACCCTTAAATTGATTACAATCTACAGAGGAAAAATACTTATGCTAAATCAGTTCCGTAAGACAACGCCGTATCAGTCCCTTAGATCGAATATAGTCTACTGGAGGTGGAGGGAATTTATATCATGTCACTCCCATAGACCGACTGTGATATACTGGGAACGAGTACAACGCCGTGTCAGTTTATTAGACCTACTACAAAAACAGACGAAGGATATCTATCCTCTATCAGGTCCGTAGGACGACTCTAATATACAGGGAGCGAATTTAATACCTTGTCAGTCTCTTAGACTGACTACAATGTCTGCGCCGCATCAGTCCTGTAAGCTGACTTTGATATGCAGCGAGCAAAATTAGTGCGGTGTCGAACCCTTAGATCGACTATAATTTACAAGAGGCGGAGAGGGAATTTATGCTAGATCACTCCCATAGGTCGACTGTGATATACTGGAAACAAACAGAACGCTGTGTCAGTCCCTTAGAACGACTACAATCTACTGGCGAAGGATATCTATCTATATCAAGCCCGTAGACTATGATATACAGTGAGCAAATTTAAAGCCGTGTCAGGCCTTTAGACCGATTACAATCTACGAATGGACAATGTCTACATCGTATCAGTCCCGTGAGGGAACCAAGATGTGCAGCGAGAGAAATTAATGCCGTATTGACTACAATCTACAAGGAGAGGATGTTGATGTTGTATCAACCCGTAGGTCAATTATAATTATACTGGAAACGAACACAGCGCCGTGTCAATCCCTTACACCGACTACAATTTATATTGGACGATATCTGCGCTGTATCGCATTAGTTATATTAAAGTTAGGTAGAGAAACCATCAAGTCATTTGGCAATAGGATTTCTGTTCCCACCAGATGCACCTATATTGAAGCAAATCTTCCTAATAATCACTATAACTCTAGAAAAAAGAACCGACTAGAGTTGAAGTCTTAGAGAAATAAGTTATTTATAGTTCTCTCTTAAAGAAGTTCTCCAATTCTATTGCATATATTAGTGCACCAAGTTTTTAAAACATTTTTCAACAATATATTACTGAATAATAGATGAAGTCCTCACTTCCGCCGAAAAGCGATTCACCCCCAGAACCGACTTAAAATATTCAAGATACGGCCTCGAATGTAAGTAGCCCGATAAAACTATAATGAATGGTAAGAGGGCTGTTAAATTGTATGCGCGCGAACGGAGGCACTTGTAACATTACGGTGAAATATTAGCGCATTGGGGCGACCGGCGAACGTTCCAAACCAGTCACAGCGCCAGGAGTTAAGGTCCCATTGCATACCTCTGGGTTAGATAGCGCACGGCGAGTCGCAAGCATTTGTCCAGATTCCAGTCACGCTTTCTCAAAAGGCGTTCCGGCCGATGACGACGATCCTATATTTATGAGCCGGGCATATATTCTTAAGAGCGAAAAATTGGTCATGACATCCTTTGCAGTGGGGAATCTAAAAATTTTTAATGAAAGCTCTGGTGAAAAAAATATATGATATAAAAACGTTCCTCTAAGTCTAACATGATTTTTAATACGGTAATTTGAATTTATGTAGATGCTCCTTTGCCCGAAATAGCGGTAGCGTCGGTTACGAAGGACGTAATTAAAAAAGGACGGGGCACTCTCGTCTCTAACTGAATTACTACGGAAATAAAAAAAAAAGCAAAGAGAGGAAGCGAAATCTCTTTCTGCTTGTAATGTGTATTAATGTATACTGGAAATTTAAATATTTAACAGAGGGCCGTAATCCCTGCAGGGCTTTTTTTACCCGATTTTGCGATTCTCATGAAATATTTATAAATACGAGAGGAGAAGAAGGAAGAATGGAGGAACTGTGTTAACCCTCGTATTGTACTGTGCCACCTACACGTGGTTCTGGATGTAACTGTGTTGGAAAATCGATGTTGGTATTATCGGCAAAGCTTTTGTAATAGCTACAGTGGATATTCTAATTTATACAATATTCATATTGTATTTGAATTCGCAAAAAGTTGATTTAAGAGATTACAAATGGGTGGTAGTAATTCTTTTTCTGCAAAGTCGTCAGTTCATTCAATATTGATTCAGAATAATCGACTTCAAAAAGAACTCTTGTATAATATTTTGTAGCATATCTGAGGTAATGAAATTTTGGAGAAACACCAGTGGAATAATATTGAACATCATACTGAAAAGTATATAATATCTTAAAATTGATAGACTCCAGTTATTTAGAGGAAAAGTATACATGTCATCATCAAAAGCTATTCGGGCGAAAGCACATATACCTTACTGTCAGGAAATATTTATCCAATAAAAATGTGCGATTCTCTAAAATAATTAACAACAAGAACAAATTTAGAATGCAGTATTATCAAGAATGGAGTTTTGATACCTGATAAGTGATATCGGTCTCGTAAGTCAACGATGACATGCAACAAACGAAATTAATGCCGTGTCAGACCCTTAGATCGACTAAAATCTATCAGAGGAAGATATTTATGCTGTATCTGTCCCGTAGGTCCATTATTATATACTGGAAACGAACACAACGCCATGTCAGTCCCTTAGATCGACTACAATTTACAAGCGGACAATACATGTGCGACATGCATTCTTGTAAGTCGATTAAGATAATCAGTGCCGTGTCAAACCCTTAGATCGACTACAGTCTACAGTGGGGTGGGAGGAATTTATGCTATATCATTCCCATAGGTCTACTGTAATATACTGGGCACGGGTACAACGCAGTTTTAGATTCTTACCGCGGTATTCATAGTAGTCATGCGCCAGCATTTCGTCACAATCACAAATATATCTGGCGAAGCGCTAGCGAAATACTGGCGTACTATTACTATATTATATGGGGGTTACACCGACTACAATTAATCGGCGAAGGATATCTATCCCCTATCAGGCCCGTAGGCTGACTGCAAAATAATTAGCGACAAGAACAAATTTAGAATGTAGTATTATCAAAAATGGAAATTTGATACCTAATAAGTAAAATATCAATAAAATATTATTTATTTAATCCTTCGTGTCTCTGTTCATATATTTGAGTGTCACCCAAACTTTATCTAGAGTTCTTCAAATGGAAGAAAAAAAATATTTGTTAGAAAAAGTAAATCGCCATCAAAATCATAAATGAGCGTGGAAATTTTTAATCATACACTATTACGATTTGGGTTTAGTTTTGTTGCATTTGCACCTAAATAATGAGATGAAGCAGTATCTAAACACCAAGAAAAGCAAGATGAAACATTTGGCACTACCCATTACCAAAATTGTCTGTTAAGACACTAACCTAGCATCTGCAATAGGAAAAAATTACGCACAAGATCAGATTCTCCTTATGGATTTCACGAAGAATACGTGGAAAACTTTGGGGGCTATCCTTGAAATTAATCTATTAGCTTTAGGTAAGGGCAGTACAAAAAATAATAACGATTTTTGCTAGTAAGAAAGACGTGACCTGACTCTATTGGATATAAGAAAAAAAATGTACAAATTCTGAAAATTATTTTTACATTTATTCCTTTAGCGAAACTACAAAGGTCAAAATACATAAATGTAAATCTCTGCAGAAGCCGAAAAAGTAGCGGCATCTTTTCCGCTTTCTTGAAGTGCATACACCGGGTATTGAATTTCCAAAAGTAAGAATGAGATAACAAGAATTTAGCTTTATCTTTTCGGCCGATGGCAGTAGATACCGATTTTTGTTTGTGGTTTTAAGATAAGATCGTAAAAAGATGTAAAAGCGCGAATGCCCAAACGATTAAGACATCCATTTATTACTACTTGGTGGAAGTATTTCTACATTCTAGATTATTAAATAATTGGGTGAATTTTAAATATTAGGTTATATTTGAAACAATTACTTATATAACCCTTAAATTTTACCTTTAATTTAAATATTTGCAATGTTTGTGAAATCAATGTTTCACTGTCATTTATTGGTAAAAAGATACAGCTCAAAAAGGTTTCATATAAAACACATAATAACACTTTTCTGAATTATGAATTAAAAGAATCTACACTCGATGAATACGTCAAAGTATGCAGTTAATACACCACGAAATAAAACTGAAATTATTTGTCTTGTTGTATAAAATATTTTCAAATTTCACCAATAAAAATGGCCTAATTTTTATCATTTCTCTTACAATCACATGAATCCTTGAGTTTATTGTTCTTTTTTTTCCCGCGTATGGGATCTATGGTCATTAGGGTAGCCCTGAAGAGGACTGTGTCTTGTCAAACTCATTATTTACAATTAATTTCACAAATATGTTGCGAGAACTGGATTCAAACTCGGTCTCGAAATTCCGAATATTCACCTATCTAACACCTAACCATTCAGTCGATCGGGGGACAGATATTGCTATCTTACTGTCTTCTTGCTGCCCCCCTGATTGTCTGAATTGTTAAGTGTTAGATTAGTAAATTTCGAGACCGCGTTCGAATCTCACACTTGCCTTGACAAAGAAAAAAGCATGGTTCTCGGACATATTTGTCAAATTAATTGCAAATAATGAGTTCAGAGCTACCCTGATTGCGACAGTAGACGAACTGCTGAAACGTCGAATCATCAAAATCCTACAAACAATGGAAATAGCCCAAAGAACAACTCAAGTATTCATCCATCGTCAACAATCTCTCGGCATGAATTACATGAATGCCAATAAAATACTTTTCATTTCCATTTAGTACTTCTATATATAATTCCAAAATAATATCTTTTTCTATAAATAGCAGTTTTTTGAACAAAATTTTGACGTAAACAAGAAAATTAAAACTCATATACATCCGCGATTGCGAATAAGCAGAGACTAAACATTATTTTTACATTTAATCCCTTAGCGATAATTACAAAGGTCAAATTCTAAATTCGAATGTAAATCTAATCACAAGGTAGTTGAAAAGGTTGCGGCATATTTGTCGTATACCAGAATAAATACAGATGATACTGATTATAACTTAACTTAGTTTGATCTTGTTACATTAATTAATTAGGATCAGGTTTGAACCCATTTAATATCAGTTCAACTTGCGCAGAAGGAAATTATTATAATACCCTTTATGTATCTGGTGTTCATTATATTAAATTATTTCACCTACAGGGTCGAATTAATTTAGAATTAAATTTAATTTTATAGTAACTTACTTACCACCTACTAGGTAGCGTGACAGTCAATTGGTACTCACCTGCAACAAAAATAGAAAAAGAGAACTGTCAATATCATTTGAAACGTCTATAATCCAAACATCATGCATCCGAATACACCTTACAACATCGCACATACAAACATACAAAAGACTATAATATATACGTCAAGAAACATGAAACGTTGCAACAGCCATCATCGTTTCTACACCTACGTAACACCCCATCTAGCGGTAACGGAAGCAACCATCCGAAATTGACGTTCATATATACATATATATGTTTATACAATATATATATGGGGTGAACGTGCGGTTGGCTGCCCTGAATGACGGCGCCCACGCGTACGACAGAGACGAAACAAGCACGTAGAAAACAATTTTCCGTTCACATCGACGAGAAATTGCCCTCCGCTTTAGTTATTGATTAGGGAATATGTGGGCGGAGGGGAGAGGGTGGTGGGAAAGCTCCGGAGGATGCGATTGTTTCATATTCCGGCCTCGCCTCCGGGTATCTGTCAGCTCGAGGGAATGTACACACGCGGCTGATTTGCATGTTAGGTTAAGAGAAGCGTCAGACGGTCCCCCATACGTACAGAGCGATCTGCGCACCAATTTTGACGAGAATTTAGACATTTCCTCTTCGAAAAAACTCTAAATGTCATCGTTCGACCGTATTGAAGGGTATCGTAAACTGTTACGGCCATTCCTATGGCAGATCTTTCGATTTAGATTGGCGCTTAACGATCGGGACTCGTAAAATCTATCCCCTCCCCTCCCTCTGTACACTCGCCAGTAATAACTTCATGTCGTAAAAATTTAACGGACATGCATTTGTTTATATTTTTATCGACTTCTATAATCGTAAAAATCCCATCGGGCTATTAAACGTTGTCAGCGAGGCCGGAATCAAATAAATTTACAAACACAGCGAGAAGGGGTGACAGTTAATTGGGCCAGAGGTGTGAAGGGGCGACAAATGATCGTTGGAGTGACGCCAAAGCGATTTTTTGAATGTTTGGTAGGTGTTTTGAAGTGATTATATATGATTTAAGTCTAGTTGTCCTTAATCCGGCCCTGTACAATTTGCGTATTTTAAGCGAAAAACAAAAGTGAATATAAATTATGTGGCGTGAATGGATTTTATAATGTAGAGGCTTAAAAATTTACCCATAAATAATGAATCTACAGTAGAACCTCTGTTAACCGAAACAAAGGGGGGAAAGGTGATTTCGGATAACCAAAATTTCGAATAGATAATAAAATGTCATTTTTGGAGATCAGGGATTGTTTTTTGTTTTTATTTTTCTTAAGTACAAGTAAATGAAGATAATACATATACAAAGTTAACAAAGCATTTTAATAAGCCCAAATTCTGTATGTATTTACAAAAAAAAAGAAAAAACATTTTACATAGTGAATATAATATATGTACTGTATTTACTCTAACTACATATACATACATATGTAGTATGGACAACTAATACAACTATTCTGTTTTGAAAAAATCTTCTATGTTCTTTTGTTTTTTGTTTTCATACCGCTTTCTAGCCGCTATATCACGCCACCGTTTCATTAACAAAACGTCAGACGGTTTTGATTCGTCACATCTATCGACGAACCTTAATGCTATCTGAAAATATAAAAAAAACTGTGAGAAAACGCGTCTTTTATATTCCATGTTTTCAACTTTTACCTCTAAGGCATTCAATACTTCTTCTGCGGTGTTATGGCTAGTGCTTTCTTCTACGTCATCATCTTGATCGTCTGCTGTATCGTTGTTATTCTGTGATTCGGGAGAAACCATATCAATAATATCTTGGTCATTGTATCTCAGAGTCCGAGTCATCACCATTTACCCATTCACTCATTTCACTTTCGCTGATCCCTTCACACCTGGTATGTTTTTAATTAAGTCCCCAAGGTACTCGTCGGTTTCGAGTATTGTCGTCAATTAAAAATCCCTCAAAAATTTATTCCAGCACTTTTCCAGGGTTGATGATTTTATTTTCTCCCAAGATTGAGCACACCAATAAGTAACATGTTTCATGTTAATGGTTTTCAGGATTTCAGGAACACTTTTTGACTCGTTTGCCTCTTGCAACAGATATCTCAGGAAGAACGCCCGATAGTGCCTCTTGAAACATTCTATTACACCTTGGTCTAGCGGCTGATCAGCTTGTGACATTCGGAGGTAAAAATTAACAATAATGTCACCATTCTGCAGATTCTGTGGGTGTGTAAGGGGTTATCGATTAACAAAACTGCTTTTCTTGGAAGATTTTTAGACTTTAAAAATGACTCAACACTGGGGACAAACTCATCATTAAACCAATCAGTGAACAAGGCAGTGGACATCCAGGAACTTTTTTGGTTACAATAGTAGACAGGAAGAGCATTTGCCGAAATGTCTTTCAAAACCCTGGGATTTTTAGATTCTCCTATACACATGGGCCGTAGTCGGTGAGTTCCTGAAGCATTGCTGCAGAACAAAACTGTGATCCTTTGTTTGTTCATTTTGTGTCCAGGAGCGCTCTTTTCGTTTCTTGAAGCAAGTGATTTTTTTGACATTTTAAAATTCAAACCTGTCTCATCTGCATTAAAAATCTGATCTTTACTGTATCCTTGCATCAATTCATCCATTTCTGTTGAAAATGTCTACCGCATCAACATCGGAATAACTTTCCCCACATACATTCATTGACGTACCCGTACCTATTTTTCCCTTTTTAGCCATCCTGCACTGGCTCTAAAGCCTTCAACTTTTCACCCATTAGTTCGGATAACATTTTAGCTTTCTCTTGAAAATAATAATAAAAAGTTAATATTTCCTATTACACGTTTATTTTCATTTCGTCCGAAATCACAACACGATATATGCTCAGTACGACCCTGTACGATTTAAGGCACGCCCGCTCGTTTCACGAAACCAAAACAAAACCAATTTCTAGACTAGAACCGACCCACAACCGGACGAAATTAAGTCAGACATCCGCTCCTTAAAACAATTCCACGGCGCCGCTATTGACACAGGTCCGGCTTTGGCGACGACATCTCCGTTGGGACGTGTCGAAGGAGGCGAACAGCAACGAGTCCGGGATCTAACGACGTGCGGGACTTCTAGAGCGGGACCTCCGGTCTCTAATCGAATACGTGATCCAACCGCGGCCGGTCTAAAAGAACGACCCCTGTCGGGGCTGATAAAACGCGTTGCCTAACTAGTAGAGCGTTTACATAAGCCCCGGAGTTAGTAGTCTCGTGGAGGATGTAAGCGATGTTGAAATGTCATAATGGCGGTGGATGATGTATACGCCGCCTATGTTAAAATAGCGGTAGGGGGAGCATTTATTTTGATCGATGTTGTAAAATTTTAAAGCGGGAAACACACACGATCTTTTGTGGGCTTTTATTTTGTTTTTCAAGAAGTAATTCTCTCAGAAAAATTAGAATTCATGAAATGATTCCTTTTTCTATGTTTTTACATCATTCTTTTATATTTGTCGCTTCCTAAATAAGTAAATACATTAAAACTAGGTGTGCATGTATAGGATAGGAACGTTGAGGCGATAAAAAACGCCTCATTAAGAATATAGTTTGTGTAGCCCTTTCTTTAAAATTATAAAAATATCGTATATGTTTTTATGGTAACTTTTTAACAGACTTTATCTATCTAGAGATTATCTACCTGTATTATTAATGTACATACACACATAATCCTTCTTCAATAAGACTTATGAAGGTAAAAGCTATATACGCGCTTAAGATTTTTTCTATTTCTATTTATGATATTGCAATTAGAGTAAAATAAGTAAAATTTTAGCGATATTTACTTTAAATGAGTAATAGTTAATGTAAAAGAGGCCTTGTAAGCAAAATATGATGAATTTTGGATGTTAATTAATAGTAAAAAAAATATATCTTTACACTCAGAACAATGCAACGTTTTCTTAATTTTATTTTGGTTGAACCAAATATATATTAATATAACATCAACCTAAAATTTGTGTTGAAATTTTATGTTGCTGCAAAATTATATACAGGGTGTATTAAATAAAAAGGTAAATTTTGCTTGGGTATTAACTGCACGACATATAACCGCCACACCCACGAAACCGGATTTCATCATTAAAAAATAAAAAAAAGTAAAATTTAGAGCCAAAACTTCTTTAGTCCGGGCCTGATGCAAGGGAACATCATGTTAAGCACCCGCTAAACGTGGTATTAGCTGTGTTCGCAGAGGAATCACAAACTAGTCAGACGCGATTCGATTGGCTCAAAGAAATCCGAAACAGTTTTCTGACTGATTTCAGCGATATATGTTGGGGCTCTGATAGTTTGTGATTCCTCTGAGAACAGCCATTAGTTAAATACATGACTCATTTAGTATGTATATCCTTAATGGTATGCCGTAAGTTCATTTAACGTCATTCTGAATAAATAAGGCCAATCGGCCAGTGTGCCCTTGTAAAATAGCAAAACTGAGGCATTTAAATTTCTTCTTTTTATAAAATAAACATTCCTTATTTGTTAAGAGCATTCTACGTAAGCCTACAAAGTACTTATTTTTAATATCCTGATAAGACGTCGAGTTTCACCGATATGCGACTTCAGTAGTTACAAAAATCGTAATATTTTCTTTCGCTTTGTCGAATCGAGAGTTGTTGTTAATCACCGGTCCCACATGATTCTGAGTTATTTTTTAGATTTATTTTAATTAAATAACCAAATGAATTGAATCGAATTAACAAAAATAAATGTAGATACAGAAAATTTGCAAACACGGCTTTTTACTATGATGTTGCGCGAAAATGAATCTATACATTCCCGCGCTTTTGCTGATACATCAGGCTTCGATTTTCTTTATATATAATCATGATGGTCCTGAAAAGGATCGTTTTTTTTTCGAGACGGGAAGAATTTAAATAAAATGTTCGAAGTGGCTTGCACTCCAAGCGGCGATCTACATAAAACTAACAGCGGTAATGGCTGAATAATAGTGGTATATGGGGGTATACCCAGGACAGCATTTAGGTTGGGCACAGGTGCGGCTCTAGTCCACGGCATTTACAAAATATTTTTTTTCTCGTTAATGCTTACAGATAGACCCCCTGTGCATTAAGACTTTTTGATCGTAAATTATTACAGCTGCTACATATTATTATATTTACCTCTATATCGGATACACCCTGTATAAAAAAAAAGTAATAGCTGTTGAAGCAAATGATACTTTGTGTTGGATGCAATGCGCGTTAAAAACAAGAAATCTCCTCTTCTGTCTAACATTAAAACTATGTTAAAGTGTATTGCCTATGTCTTTTAACGGTCCTTGAGGTGGAAATCCAATTTTTTTTAACACAATTGTTGGTGATCCACACATAACTCACTTTCATCAACGTATTTTAAACTCTATGCTACAATGTTTATTAATCCTACACTAAATATTTGCAGCAGATCATTCGTGATAAAAGATGTAAAACTTAACTGAGAAATTTGCGAGCGCCACCTGCTTCTTTTTAGGTTAACCGTCGAAGTTTTGTAACTACCTAGGGATAGTACTACCTATCAATGTTTGAGATGCTACTATATCAATTGGCCGGAAAATGGCGCACAACAAAACTCATGACGATGACTTTGGGGTTTGTTCATATGATTTACATGGGGATGAGATAGTTTCATATTTACCTGGCATAAGGGCATACGTAATTTTTGGTAGTCGGAACTATGATATTTACTCAAGATTTTCATTAGATGTAACAAAAAATAGCAATGAATTTGATAACATTTTAAGGTTAGATTGATAATTGTCTTTTTTATGTGCTTCTAAAACATAAAAAAAAATTGCTTTAAATAGAAACATATTCAGAATAAATAAAATAATTGCTTTGTTTTATAATAAATTTTTGCTAGATTTAGGTAAAATATTACTAATATCAAACAAATATTGTTTCGCATCAAATACAATATTTTATGGTGCCATCACATATGGTGTTACATAAAATCAATTTAATTGTTCGATCAATACATTTCACGCATTCAATAGACAGTAACAGTAGGCAGTTAGTTGTATTTGTATTATTACAAGTCGGTGTTTATTTCAACCAAACTTTACTTTTCAACCAAGAAAAATAACATAGTAGTTAATCTTTGTGTTTGTTCAAATAAAAAAGCCTCATTCCCGTATATAAAAACTTTTTTTTAGTTCCGAAAACATTTTCTGTCGGCTTTATCGTTTCTAGATTTTAATTAAGTTATAAGAAAAATTATATACGTATTCATCAAAAAATCAAAATGTAGTATTAATATAAAGTTAATTTTTACGACAATATAATCTTTATGTATTTTAAAGGAAAGTCTACATTTTAATCAGATCACGAAATTTATAGCAGATATCTACGGATCGTAATAGTACTAATTTTCTGTTTTTGTGGTTACATATTATGAAACCACACGCTAAAACTACACACAGATAATATTTGAAACACAACTAAAAACATTTAGCACGTGTCAAATGACGTCAACTGTCAACGTCAAACCTCAATGTCAGTGAAAAAGCGTCATAAATGCTCAGAAAACAAAAACACCTATTACAACAACCAACCAACAACAACAGCTAGAACGACAACAACGATCACATAAAAATCAACAACATCAATTAAACAACAACAACAACAACGATCTGTGGAAACAGCAGCACTATTATATCATACACAACGTATTAAAAAAATAATAGTGGAGTATATTACAGCGGTACAGAGATAGGTACAAAGGTAGTACACATAACAGCACGTTCATTACCACGAATATAATATGTAAAACAAGAGACTGTCAGTCAGAGGCGGTGAGTAATAATAATAGCAATAATAATAATAACATCGAAAGTAAACGAAAGATTAAATAGAGAAACAACAAAGGAACAAACAAACAGAGAAAAAAATAACACAACTGTAAAAACAAAACAAAGGGAAAACACATTTAAAAACAGTGATTAAAAACAAACGACACGAGACCACACGAGTGAAGTGAGTATCGCAGTATCGGGACGGCCTGGGGGACGGAGTTACAGTGGGGCACGGTCGCCGTCATCGTGTGAACGTGGCCGGCGTACACCACATGACCAGTAGTACAAGGAGTATTCGGACGATGGCGCTGACTCGGTTGAATTGCTGTTGTTTTCGTTGTTGTTGTTGTTTGGTGTGAGTGGGGGTATTGCTGTTGTCGGGACACGACCACTCGCCAGCGAGATGGCGCTGGGGTCAGTCCCTGGAACAGACAAAAGCAGTCAGTAGTCAAACAAACGAAAAAAAAAAACCGACAAGCAGACTAGAGGAAGAAGAGAGAGGTTTGTAATAAAAAAAGAAGGCAATAATAGAGTACGAGTGAAAAGAATTCCTATGTTAAAAACGCGATGGTAAAGAAGGGTGGTAATTGTGGGTGGTGAAGGTAGAGACGAGGATAGAAATTCCTTTTCTTGCCCGGGAAATAATGACGAAAATGTGGTTCTTTGTCAATTTTACTGAAAGCAAAAAGTAATATGAACATACATCAAATTACACAATACCATCGTTTTGTTTCTACGTAATAATAGTTTTTCTATTTCGGTGCTCTAATGAAGCATTTATGTAATCAAAAACAGAGCTATAATGGAGTTCATTATAGCACTGTTTTCGGTATCTTTTTAATTTTGGGTTGGTATATTCCGCAACTGTCACTTCTTAAAGTTATACATGGCTGGAAGCTGGCAGCTGCGTAATTGAACCAGTGATATAATGTAGCTCATTACTAGAGTGTGTTGCCCGCAAAGTGCGCGAATCAGTTTCTTATTTTATGGTATTTTTTTTAAATTAAATTAAATTTTAAACCTTGTGCCGCCATCTAGTGGTGGGAACGTCATTCACACGAACTCCGTCTCATTAGTAATTTTGAATAATACCATATTTCTTTTCATCTAGAAGTAACTTTTTATAGCATTTCATTTTATTAGAATATTGCGCACATTCTTGTTCATCAATTTTTAGTTTTCACATTAATTGTATTTCGTTTTTGGATTTTTTACCGTTCATTTGACTCATTAGTGATTACGTATTTCCGATTTTCTTCCGCATGCGGTAGACGACACCGACTATCCGAACTGAAGCTACGTGGTTATGTGATCTCCATGATTTCTTTATTCATTCCGCATTAGTGGGTTGTTTCATGCGAGTCACTTAGAAATGGCTTGTTTATGTTATCCCTGCACTGCCAGGAGTGTGTTTTGCGACAGCGGGTTTCTGTACCTGAAAAGGTTTTTATTTAAACACTTTCGTCGACTTGCATAGTTCCCATCTAGTCATTGGAAGCGTAATTTTCTTTTATTTAAAACTTCCTTTATAATATCTGGTTGTGTCCCTTAAAGCCCACTTATTAAGCGAATATCCACTATCCCACCAACCTCTCCAGTGATTTACGCCACCAAACACAAAGACCACCTGCTTCACCTCATCTGCCGGCCACCTGCTTCACCTCATCCACCGGCCGTCTGCTTCACCTCATCTACCGGCCATCTGGTTCACCTCATCTGCCGGCCATCTGCTTCACCTCATCTACCGACCATCTGCTTCACCTCATCTACCGACCATCTGCTTCACCTCATCTACCGGCCATCTGCTTCACCTCATCTACCGGCCATCCGCCATCCGTCAGCCAGGGTATACTCTCTTTCTCTTTGTATTATTGTATAACTGATAACTCTTGTATTAACCTTAATCAGCTGATACCGTAATGTAAATTTTTTGTAAGTTTTGTTAATAATTAACCAACTTTAAATATATGTTAATATTGATATATTAATCGGTATAATTATTTCGATTCAACTGTTCCCGAACCTACGACTGGGGTTACTATTAGCTGGCACCCCGTAACAAGTGGCGACGTTGTGTGCAGTTCTGTGTGTCAATGGCGTTACGCCAATCTCCCATTTAAATTACAAGTCCATTTTCGTGGGTTTTCTTAAAAAATATATACCAACCAAGATATCCCCCATCCACCGAGAATTAGAAAATATTATGTGCTTAAGCAATTCGCCAAACTATAAATCAAATCAGGTCAAAGCTAGGTGAACAGACATTAATGGAAGGTACGTTGTTAATGTAATGGTTGGCAAATTGTATCCAGAAAATCGTTTAACATCATTTTTAGTAGCTACAAAAATCAGATTGCGTGTCACTGCAAACGATATTACCGACATTATCATTAACAGTGTAAAAAATATAGCTGGTGACGACTGCTTAAAAGTTCTACTCTCTCTCTCTCAGATTTTGCAAGGGTACTGTTAAGAACATGTAATGAGTTCAAAATACACATCGCATTGCTGAACTTATTCGTGAAGAATTTCCCGATGTTAATTCATTAGTTATTGAAACTCATTTAAAAAGATTTGATTGAAAGCACCAACTAGGATAAAGTTATATAAAGATATGTGTCCGAATATTCTTTTGCCGCCAGAACCTGTATTAACACGATGGGGTACATGGTTAGAAGTCGCATTCTTAATGCTCAGCACTTCCGTATATAAACCTTTTGTATTAAAGTTAAAACCAGATGTTTCCAATGTTACAGCAGTCCAAACATTAATTGTAAAAGATTTAGTCGAGAAATTAGAATTTATTAATAAACATTTCTCGAGCGTAACAAAAACGATCATGTTTCTGGCAAACAAAAATTTAAAATTAACTGAATCCTTTCAACACTTAAGATAATTGATTAGTAATTAAAAAAAAACGGAACAAAATTAATGCCGTTTTACAAAGAAATTCGAATTATGTGCTATTAAAAGAAATTTCCAATAACATTTTTACTACCCAACATTAAGTCCATATTTAATTGGATACTTCCATTTCTCACCAGTTCGTCATGTGACGTGAAAAGATCTGAAGAATTTAAACATTAAATCGCACTATTTAAAAGATGTAACTCTGCGATGTTTGCAAAGCGTGTATCTTTAATTTGCGTAATGAATTAGTTTCGATTCCCTGCCTAGAACTTGATTTAATATTATCAGATTATCATATCGCAATTTTGCTACGATTAAACCACTGTAAGTCGTTATAAATGACAAAATGGGAAAAGTAGTTTTAATTAACGATTTACTTGTAAAAACATCATTATATGGAATATACAAAATAAGAGTGTAAATCTGTGTAAACTACTATTTACATGTAATTTATTAAAACGAGTATCTACTTGTTTGATAACCCCACTAACTTTTCTAATCAATTTATCTTTTGAATGTGGTGTGTTTCCCCAGAAACTAAAAGAATCTTATGTTATTCCGCTGCATAAGAAGGGTTCTAAGTTTGATATTATAATTATCGGCCCCTTACGATTTCTTCAAGTTTTTCAAAATCTTTGAATATGCGATGTTGCAGAGATTGATTTCCCACATCGATAAGCACAATATTTTAACAGAACATCAACATGGGTATCAGGTTAATCACTCCACAATGACGGCTATTCATGCTTTTTATAGTCATGTTATTAACGGCTTGGATACTGGTGAGTTTTCAATAGGAGTCTTTTGTGATTTGAGCCGTGCGTTTGATTGGGTTAATCATGATTTATTAATTAATAAATTGTAGTTGTGTGGCATTCGTGGCGTTGTTGCGGGGTGGTTTAAATCGTATTTGTGGGTAGGAGTCAGTTTGTTAGAATTCAAGTATCAGTCGGAATTAAATATCACTCAAATCAAATCTTCTAACTTGCAAGTTGAACATGGAGTTCCTCAGGGTAGTGTATTAGGACCTTTTTTATTTTTAATTTATATGAATGATATTTCAGACTTTCTATCGAATTATGACGTCATTATGTACGCGGATGATACTAGTGCAGTAGTTTCATGTGATAATATATTAAATAGTGAAAATAAAGTAAATTCATTGTTGTGTGACGTGAACAATTGGTTTGCTCGGAATGGGTTGCATTTGAAGGCTGACAAAACAAAATATCTTATTTTTCACAATGCTAGTACAAAACGCAGTTTTCAGTAATCAATGTTGACAAATAATGTGAATAAATCGTGACTCTGAAATAAGTTTCTAGCATTATATATTGACGATGAACTTACATGCGCACACACTGCTTTAAACTCATTAGTAATTTGAATTCACGTGTTATCTGCTGCGTAACCTGAGAAATTTTATTGACGTGAACAGTTTTACTGTGTTATTATTATGCTAATGTTCATAGTAGACTGGTTTATGGTATAACAATATGGGGTACATCATGCGTTTGTAATGAAGTTTTTTTGGCACAAAGAGATTATTAGGTGTATGGCTGGTATAAGCAATATGCAATCATGCAGGCGTATTTTAAGCAATGGAAAATTCTTCCATTGCGTTCAATATATATATATATATATGAGCTATTAGTATACATATACAAGAATAAAAGTCACTTTATTTGTAATAATGAAGATTCATCAAATAATACCAGATCTAAGTTTAACTTCCATATACCTATCATTCATAGTATTGAGCGATACTTCACCCCGCATATTTGGGTTACGTCTTTTTAATGCGTTACCATATAACCTTAAATCAATTCAAAGGAAACACGTTTAAGTCTGAAATTAAGTCTTTTCTCATACGAAATTGCATTCATTCAACTGAAGAGTATTTTGACGGTATTGCACGAATGGCAGCGACTAGTGACGGCTAAAGAATGTAATTTTATTTTGTTGTAATTTATTGTTCTTTGTTTTGTTTGTGTATATGTGTAATTGTATGTATGACGTTTCATATACACTTTTTTGTGTGGTCGAATGAATAAGCTTATTATTATTATTATACGTCAAAGTCAAAGGTAATTTACAATGATATGATATTATAATTACTGATTTATCGTTTCTATTAATATAAATATGGCAGGCTTCAATTTTATTTGAATATTTCCCCCTTTTTTACATTCTATAGCTCATATTATCTGTAAAACGTGCTCGCACGTGCCGTTCATATCTTGCCACTTTCCCTCTACGATGTTTGGATCGTACCGACGGCACGTTCAGCAGATAAAGCGAGCGAAAAACAACAGGTGCTAGGCGGCCGATTGATTATCGCGTCACCAATATATATAGTAAACTACGAGGAATCGTCCGCGCCAACACCACAGTCGGCCTACGCCGGTGGAATAAATCGATTTAATTCGCTGGCGCAAGACACGATAAATATTTGAGAACGTCGCGAGCGCCCCTGGAGACGGTGGTCGCGCATTACCGGCCGCCGTTACGAACGTGCCGCGCGCTTGCCCATTAGCTAATGGTTCTTAATTAATTATGGTCCGTTGCAAGTCGATTATTAAGTGGCGGTGGCGAACGATGGGTACCCACTCGACGGACGCACTGTGCTGAGGTGGTATTCCTCGGTTATGGCAACTGTTCGGACGACGATGGATGATGAAAGGGTTGTATTGTTAAATGATTCGTACTCACCCATGTTTATATGTGGTTGGTTGGATTACATATATAAGGTGGTAGAATTGTAATTTTATAATCAGTCTTCAAAGACAGTATAGGAATTGCAAAAAAAGATTTCATATTTAAATTCAGGCAATTTAGCTCCCTATATTTGACCTCAACACTGAAAATAAAAAATGTATATCAAGGAATAAAATAAACAAATTGTGGCCATATTGTTTACATAATACCTTTGGTTACAGGTGGTTATCTGCCATTTCACTTCATTGTTTGTACTGAGTCTACGAATTTTGCTGGATTCGTTTTTGGATAATAGGTCCATGCGTGGGGTAAATGATGTCACTTGTGCGCTTCACCGATATCGCTGGTTGGTACGCAAGTCTATACTGGGGCTCTTCTTTTTCTCTCCATATACGTTATAGTTGCTTCGTACAAACGTTCCCATTACATGTACGCGGATGATACCCAGGTGTATTATTAGTTTCCCGCGCTCTATCTCGCTCGACCGCCTTGGCAGCGTTCAGAGCTGATTTGGACTGCCCTATCTATTCATGCTCGCATCACTCCGTTTTCATAAATTCTTCTAAGTCGTGGTGTTGCTGCTGGGAAATTAGACTTCTGTGCGGGGAGCTTCGTAGCACATACAACTTAATTGATGGTGAGAGGGTTACCTGTTGTTGCTGAAGCTTTGTAGTTGGGTGTACGTAGTTGGAAGCAAAACCTTTCAGGTTTTAGGGCAACAAATATCGAAATACATTCAGCGTGCCTATGGTAGTCTTACAGAACCATTTATTCATACGCCCATACTTAAGTAAAGTATTTAAACGCAATTTAAATGCGACCTTTGTTCTGTCACATTTCATGTATTGCTCAACCTTGTATGGCCCATGCATTGATGTTAAAACGCAGACAGAATTAGCGGTGCAAAATCTTTGCATTAGATTTATTTAATTTAGGAGAATGACCATAATCGCGCTTTTTATGCTTAGATGGCTAATATGAGAACATC